>CM064872.1:23788139-24388139 GCA_032719365.1 Prinsepia uniflora | reverse complement strand
TAAAATTTGAAATTAATCTAATAAAAATAAAAATAAATAAATAAACTAAAAAAAGGCTTTCAAATGGAAGAAGTAGGTGATAGAGAATGTAAAAATTTGGAGAAATTAAAGAAAAGAAATTTAAATTATAGCCACAATAATCTCATATGCATCTCATCCAACTCAAACCCCTTCGATTAAATTACAAGAATTTTTTGAATTTTTTGAAATTATTTTAGAACGGGTATGAGCTTCTTTGAATATTCCATCACTAAAGTAAAAAATACCTTTAGCGACAAAAAGTTCATATGAACATCGCCTTCAAAAGACATTTTGTTGCAATGTTCATTAGAATTTATCGCCACTAAAGGTGTTCTGTCCTTTAGAAACCAAATAATAATCAAACCAACTCATACATTTTTTTTTTCCCAAAAAATGTGGAAATTTTTTGAAAATTTTAAAACTTTGAGAACTATTTTAGACCTTCCAGCGCATCAAAAAACAAAAAAAAAAAACCTTAACACTATGATTACCATTACTATCTTATTGCTTTCATTTTATATTCCCTCTCTTTTGTTTTCTTTCCAATTTTCTTCTTCTTCTTTCTCTTCTAAGCTTCTTCATTTCTCAAATTCTTTTATTTTCCTTTTTTGTGAAATAGAGAGCTAAGCAATAGAGAGGGGTAGCGAGAAAAAGGGGGTTGAGAAAGAGAGAGAGAGAGAGAGAGAGAGAGAGAGAGAAATGCAGTTTTTTTAAATAATTTTTAAAGTCAAAATTAATTTGTTATTGTTTACATTATGGGTCTCATTTTGTCCACGTCAGCATTTAATAGAAATTTTAACGGATTAGTTAACAAATGGACCGTATTCTCATGTTTTGAAGAGTTTAGGATGGTAGTTACAAAACTTGAAAGATCGGGTATGAATCTATTGCAAGTGTAAACCATATGCTAGTCAAGTGTAATATATCGTCCTTGTAAATTGTTTATTGTTAAAAGACAATCCTAAGTCTTTCCTAATTAGGATTACTTACTAATTTCAAACTCCTTCAACCAATCAGAAACTCTAAAAACCCCTAGGTCTTCATTATAAATAGAGCGCATCTTCTCACAACTCCGAGGATTTACAATATTCACACCAGTATAAACCTCACTATTTGCGAGAGTTGAATTCAAGATTCGTTGCATATTGTGTGGAGAGTGTAGGAGCATAATCCGTTGAAAAAGATGATCAATTATGCGCTCATCATCCACTCGCACCTTTGATGTTTTTATTGACCCTATAGGTTGTTGCTTAGGTGCGGGGACTAATACTGAGATTAAGGCAAAATCTTACCATTCTCACAGGCCAACTATTTCTAGATTGGGATTTCAGTAATTTTACTATACAGTCACCTATGCTTTGTAATACCATTGGTTGGTTGAACATCTTAAGGGTATTTTTCGATATTTCAATTTATTTGTCAAATAGGAGTAAGACCTTTCACGATTATTAAAGCGTTTTTGGGAGAGGTTCTGTCAAATAGGGTGAAGGCTAAAAGCCTTGGGCCATAGTGCTACAGTCCTGCCCTAGATGCGCTGGTCCAGCTGATTTCGCCTTCTAGCTGCCTTCAAAGTAGGTGTGCCCCTAGTAGAAGTTGTTACTAGATAGGGTTAAAAATAATTTCTGAATTTTTTGGCCCATAAACCATTGTTCGAGTCAAGTGAAAGCGAAGCAAGCAGACATCTTTCTTGCACTGTTCTTTTCTGTTCCTCCTTCGAGGAATTTTTTCGCCTAGTCCAATTTCAAAGTCGGCATGTTTATGTTTGCAGTATGTAATTCCGAGCTAGAAGGGGAGTTAGGCAGATCAACCTCTTCAAGTTAGACTCTTCGAATACTGCAGTAAAGCACGAAGATGGTTCTACCACTTAGGCATCCATAAAACTCATTTGATGGTGCATTCCAGTTATCAAAATTAGACGTAAAGAAACTGATTGTGGAGAAGGAGCGGAGAAGTGCACACATTTATAAAATATAGATGATTAAGTATTAGTGTGATGAACTGAAGTACAGGTGTAAGAAGTAAACTATCTCTAGACTAAGCCATGGGCTGGCGTTCTTAGTTGAGAGACCATCAACTTGATGAACATCCATTGGAAATCATACCAATGGTGTTGGGAGAGCAGTAAAAAGATATGATGATGTAGGTGAGTTAGATAGTGAGGGTCTCAAAGACTGGTTGATGAATTCGAAATGAGAAAAATGCTAGATGGCTTTCAAAACTTGTTGTGGGAGTAAGTTGGAATGAAAAAATGCTAGATGGCTTTCAAAACTTGTTGTGGGAGTAAGTTGGAATGAAGCATGGTGGTCACGAGTCTTCATAAACGAACTTGGGATATAAGCTGGGTTTAAATGAAAGCTTCGTGTTCTTAGCGTAAGACCGTAAAACGGTTGAAAGGAAAACTAAATCTTGATCTTGGATCTTAGAAACATATTTTTCCAAGAAGGCGAGCTTTCGTCTCACGTGTCGCCCCTTCTAGTCGAATATTGTTCGCTTTTGGCCCCACCACACATCGGTCCTACCGGTCCAACCGACATGCACGCTCGTTGGCCCTTGCCAACATGCTCTAAGCGTGGGTCTTACATTTTGGGTACTAAAGAAACTTTGAAGGGTATGCACTTATTGAAATTGATTTAGTTTTATCATTTTGTTTATATGATTGAGTTGTTGGTTTTTCTTTGAGAAGATGACTTCTTCTCGTTTTATAGGCTGCGTAGGAGTGCAGATGGTTCACACGTGCATTCACGCGTGTATTTTCTTCGTGATGATTTAGTCGTACATTCCCTACCCCCTCTACCCCCTCTGGTGATTTCGGCAGCATGTGAGTGTTATTTCGTTAATCACGTTCAGGCTTTCGGCAGCAAAACTCTCATTTTTCACCACCACAAAAAGATATATTTTCAACGCAACATATTGTAAGATAAATAAAAAACATTGAATTCAGATCATACACAATAGTAAACATAAGATGTAGGAAGATAGAGATTCTAACCATCCTAAAGGTCATTTCCGGGAGCTCGTTCGCCGAAAACCTAAGAGAATTTCCACTCAAGAGGAGCAGCGGGAGGTTCAGAGCTCAGAGTCATGCAGGCACGGACCGAGAAGGTTTTGGGGTGGGCTCCAGCCCACCTCAAATGTGAAAAAATATGAAAAAATTAAAGGATTTTTTTACTAAATTTCTAGTAAATGTTTTTTTATTAAGCTAATTGGCTATAAATCAACCATCTTCTATTCTTAATTATGAATTCAGCCCACCTCTATTTTCAATCCTGGGTTCGTGCCTGGAGTCATGGCCGGCTTCCAAAAGAGCGAGGTTCACGTTCGCTTGGTTTTGTCATCTTCGCGTTCACGTTCGCGTTCGCTTTTGGATAACTTCCAAAGCGACACTAACAATGGACCTCGAATAGGGGTAGAAGCCAGGTACAAATCTAGAACCCAGCCACCTAGATCGTACCTCAATGAATCGATGGACTTGAAATTCGTAATAACCAAACTCAGCCCCTTTTCCATCCCACTTGAATCACACTCTCGAGCGTTCCATCCAAGCAGATCCCAACCCTCGCGCCACGCCAATTTGAAACTCAGAAATCCTAGCAGAGCTATGGGTCGAAGCCATTCTTGAAAGTGTGTGAAATTTAGTCGCAGGTTTGAAGTTTGAAGTTTCAGAATTTTTTTTACTGTATAGCTACAGTACCTCGTGTTTCAATCCTTTTATTCACAAGTTGGATTGGAATTTTAATTTCTTAAAAACCTTCTCTAGGCCTGTATGTAGTGATTTCTTTCAAATGTAAACAAGTTTTTCTTGAAATACTTAAATGTTTTATATATTTTCAAAATGCTCGTGTTTTAGCGACAAATATTTTCAAAGATCCCTTTATTAGGTCATACGTACAAGCCTAACTTCTTTTTAATTATATTATATTTTGTTATAAAAGTTTAATTTTTGTACAAAGATGGATGAGTGAGATCTGTTAAGATTTGGGCCTCACAAGGTTTCTAGCTGTGTGTTCCCCCTTCTGATTTGCGATTCTCATATGTTTTATTTTATTTTTTTTTCTTTCTATATTTTGGTGAAGTAATTAAGAACGGATTAAATTAATAACTTATAAAATATGTTATCTAAATTCACTAGTTAATTTATAAAAACATATAGAGTAAATCAGATATGGAATGATATATATAGGGAATCAAACAAGGTGGCACTACTTTTAAAGATGCACTCATGATTTTGTGGCCAATTGACCACTCCATTCATATTAAATTTACACCTAATTCCGTGATTATTCTTGGGGGTTATTCTTGGAGGTTACCTCATTCCACATGTGATATATGGCTCAATAAATGTTTGGCAGCTTTCTCGCAAGTCCCAGTCCTTCCAAGAACAGCATGTGGTGCTTTGAGACATACGTATATGTACACAAAATAATAGATGGATATCTTTTATATTGTATATTTGTATACCACCTTTATCCCATCCAATCCCACATGGAGGATGTTATACACCTTGTACACTCCCAAATACTCTTACATGCGGTTAGTGATACTACTCCCAATGTAAACCTTATGATGAATTCTAGTAAGTGTTTCCAACGGTTTGACAAGAAATCCATTACAAATTTAAAGTGTACAATTATATTTTATATATTAGAAGTATTATATGATCGTGTATTTTTAATTCATATTATAATATTATGTATTTATTTTCAATTATCATACCATAAAATGGGATATGTCAACCTATCCATGCATAAGGCCGATTCTGGAAATAGTCCGGCAAGATGATCAAGGAAGTAACATATATGGCTGAAGAGTCAAGCCAATTACTTGGCTAAGTACACACTACACGTGTGGAAAACGCGCGCCCAAGAGTCAGGGAGTACTTAGGAGAAATGCTTGGCCAAAAAATTCTTTCTTCCATCCAATATATGCTTCGGTTCGGTACGTAAATACGATCAGCTCTTTTCTCTCTTTGCCATTATCGAAAGTTCAAGCCAAGGTTAAAGCCCGTCTGGTCAGATGTGGTCCGGGTGGTCCATGGGCTTCTGAGTCCTCCTCACTTAAATAGTGTTTTTTAATATACAGGCCCATATATATTTATGTCATATTTTGTTTAGGCATATGCTACATTAATTGATTATGCTCCAAGGAAAAAAATATTTTCTTTCCTTGCAATTTCGCTTTTACCAACTGGTGCAATATCAAGGAAGGGAGGAGTCCATTGCTAATATCTTATGTGACATCCACGCTCTTGAGGGTATGTATTTATCTTTTTTTTAATTCAATTTTCTCCAATAGTGTGTAAAAAGGTTAGCTCATTATACTATGGTCTATGTGAGGAATTTGGACGGGTGTCATGATTAGTTGAATTATGAATCAGACTGATTTTTCAAACTTTATTGCCGAGAATGTAGGTCTCTCTATTCTCAAAGAAAAAATTAATTATTATAACTTTTTAGAGTTTCATATATTGAAATATATCACCAAAAAAAACAAAAAAAAAACTTAAAAAAATGAGCTCCTTAAGAATAGCTATAGGGATATGTTACGGATTTTTTGAACTCTTTGAATATTTTGCTATGCATTATGAGTTGAAGCACATTAAAAGGATAAATTTTTGTTTAAAAATATTTACTACTACTACACTACTGAATTAAAAATTCTGATAAAGTTGTAACGAAATCATGAAAAACACTCTATTTTCTTATACGATTTTGATATTTCAATGAATATAGTATTTTTGTTTTTTGGAAAATTACCGAAAATTGCAACATTGGACATTTATTGAGCATGAGTGGACAATATTCCGATGGTAGACATTCTTCACATGGAAGAAGCTAGAGCTAGAAACAACAATCCTCACGGGGAATTGGTATCACAATTATGTTAGCTAGGCCTAGGAATGTGTTATTGTATATATTATTTCTCAATAGGATTCATTTTTAAATGGTCCATGTTACTTTTATATTGTAGGTTCAATTATTTGTGCGAAATGTCTAATTTACGACTTCGGCTATGATTTTTTCAAATTCAGGAGACAGTCTTGAGTAGACATTTTTCAGATCTTGAAGAAACTAGGGCTAGAAACAGCAATCCTCACGGGAATTGGTAACCACAATCATGCTAGCCAGGCCTAGGAGATATTATTTCGGACCAATTGGATTCATTGTTAAATGTTATGTATTATTGTATATATTGCTTCTTAATTGGATTTATTTTTAAATAGTACGTATTGTTCTTATATTGTAGGTTCAATTATTTGTTCGAAATGTCTAATAATTTATGATTTAGACTCGAAATTTTTTTGAATACAGCAATAAGAATGATATGAACAATGCAGCTCCTTACTATAGATGAATTTCCCTTTATATTTTATATCATCTTACTTCACCCTATTTGGCTATTTCACAATCTTATGAAATAGAAGGCATATGTACCTTACCCAAGAGTCAAGACCCATTCCAAATTCAGAATTCAGAGCCGGATAGCCGAATTTCTATGTCAATCAGGCACGAATTCATGATTAAAAATAGAGGTGAGCTGAATCTATAATTAAGAATAGAAGATGACTGATTTATAACCAATTAATTTAGTAAAATAACATTTACTAGAAATTTAATAAAAAAATCCTTTGAATTTTTCATATTTTTTCACATTTGAGATGTACTGGAACCCCTCCAAAAAGCATCAGGGTCTACCTCTCAAATTAAATCTCTTGGATTCTGATATGGATGCATTGAGGCAAGCAAGAGTTGAGAGATAAGGTAGTTGGGAACAAGCAGGCTGTCATCTTCGGACCACAAAATCAGTACACAGACTTGTAAGTTATTGCCGATGGAGTCCACGCATCAATAATTCATTTACAGGATTTCGATGCTTATACTTCGCACGTGCAGCAGTACGCAAGCAGTAGTGTATACGGCAAATTTGGGTAAAGAAAACACTGAATGCCTCTGCATGATTGACAAGTAGGCAAGCAGTTTGTAGCTTGCAGCTGGCCACGTCAAAAACGCGGTGGATGGACCTAACCTATAATGATTTTAGGAAAACTATATATAAACTCTTAAGAGTATAAAGGTCATTTCAAAAACATGTCTAAACTACTGAAAATTTCAAAATAAGTATATAATCATTAACATTTAATGATATTCGTTAAGATTTTCATCTATTTGACCCTTAAAATACTACGTGTCAAGACTTTTATAATGATTGATGTGACAAAAATTAAAGAGACATTTCCAGGATTTCGAAAAAATTAATTAATATCCACCCACCCACTTGAAACCCTAAAACCCAAATCTCCCAGCCCACCTTTTCCCCAAAATTGAATTCCGAGCCCTCCCCCACCCTAATTATTGATGTCGTATTTATTCTCGACCTTTGTAATCGTCTTCCCTGTAACGCTCCGAAAATTCGAGTAAAATGAAAAATAACCATTTTGCCCCAATAAGTCAAAATATTAACTTCGTGATTGGGACATCTTTTAGAAAATTCGAAAAGACAGTTAGGAAGGTTTTGATCTCCTGAGTATGTAGACAGACGGCATGTCGAAAACAGAGTTTAGATACGTTCATTTTTGGTAAAAAATGTGCATGCGAATTTGGGTAATTTTTTTCATGAAGTGCATTTTGGTCATTTTACAAGGGGAAACTAGAGTATTCTAGAATGTTCTTCAATCTTCCCTCCTTTTTATCTCTTATAAATAGGTGTGTGAATTATGTGTATATGAGTTCAGTGGTTGTAGGTTGAATAGGAGAAAAAATGTGAACAACTCACCACCGTGAGGGTGAAGGGAAAGGCCAAGGAAAGAATGAAGAAAGAAAAGAAGAACAAAAGGAAACATGAAAAAGCTAGTGAGATTTGGGAAGAAAAAGGAGAGAAATAATGAGGGTTACGAAGGAACCCATGAAGTTCCATTTTTGGGCAGGAAGCTTGGAACAGAATAACTCAAAGTGTTCCTGAAGGTCACACGACCATTCTGAGTTACAAAGGAATGCCTTCGGACGTGGAAGAGCTGCTGAGCCATTCCTAAACTCCATGGCCATTGGGATGTGAGCTCGAGGTAAGTGTTTTTCTAGTTTTGATTTCATAGATCAACTAATGGGATTGAGGAGGTGTGTTTAGACTATTAAGTCATGAAAAACGGACGTGAATACCGTGTTTTAGAATCGGGTTGAATCACAGGTCGGGCGACCTGATTAGCAAACAACCAAGTTGCGTCTGGAGTTAGATGACGACCTTGTGTAGCACGTGACTCCCATGCGCAGAGAGTTTTCACTGGCGCTTGAGAGCACGTGCATCGTTTTCTGAGGAAACGGTCAATAGGTGAAATGTTTCTGTTCCAATTCTGAGTCTGTTGGTATAATGGTTGAGTAAATTGGACACCATTTGAGCATGTTAATGAAGTTATAAAGTTATGTGTTTGTATTTTAAAATTTCAAGATCAAATGGGAAAATAATTTGGAAAATCAAGATGGCCATAATGTTATGGAAAATAGGTTTTTATGATAATTTATAGGAAATAAAGTAAATAAAGGAAGTGTGTTTGTCTATATTGGTGTGCTCACTTTAGAAATTAAGGACCTAAGCACGGTTGTACATAATTATCATTACCTTTTGGATCTTTGATAAAAAAAACTTATAGGAATTAAGACAAAGACTTGTGTTGATGATAGTAAATCATTTCATAAGATTGATAAGGCAACTTCCAAGTTATTTGGACAGGATAGATGATGGTTTTGGTGGTTGAAATTCTATGTTTATAACTTGTCCATGAATTGTTTTTTTGTTCAAATGGTAATGATCTAAGAAGATTATTGTCACGACCCAACGTTCTCCAATAGGATATTGTGTGTTTTAGACCCAGCCCTCGCGGTTTTGTTCTCGAGAGCTCACATGCAACTTCCCAGTTGGTCACCCATCTTGGTATTGCACCAGCTCCTACTCGCTTAACATTGGAGTTTCAACCAAACTCAAATCCAATAAGCTCCCAAAAGGCCTCATGTTGGAGAAGGTTGGGTCATGAAAATTTGGTATCAGAGCCCAACCCCAGGCGGAATTGAGTGTGCTAGCGAGGACCGCTGGGCTCCAAGGGGGGTGGATTGTGAGGACCTGTGCTTTGGAGGCATGGTTAGCAATCCCAGATTGCCCGGGGGGGATCTGGGGGATGTGCCTTATATGTGTGGGCGTGTATCTATCCAACAGGAAGCCTTTGGGAGCTCACTGGCTTTGGATTCATTGGAAACTCCAAAGTTAAGCGAGTAGGGGCTGGTGCAATCCTAGGATGGGTGACCCACTAGGAAGTCACACGTGAGCTTCCGAGAATAAAACCGTGAGGGTTAGGCCCAAAGTGGACAATATCCTGTTGGAGAAGGTCGGGTCGTGACAATTATTAAGTCATGAAAATCATACAAAGTGGGATGGATTATAAGTCTTTCTTGTATGAAGAAGCAAAAGATTAATTGTATGATATTTAGAGGGATTTTTGTAAGAAGACTTATATGGTTAGTCATTATACACATATATGAAGCACAATAAGATAACATGGTCCATGAAGAGGAGAAGTGTAAGAAAGTGTAATAGATGGACTATGCCCAATATGAGGAATAAAAGGATTAAAGAAAATATGAATGTGTAATTGGGGTTTGTGCACTTAAATATGTATATTGGAGAACTGAAGTAAGGGTTAAGGAAAGTTAGTTTTTTCCTTGAGTTGTGAATAACTTATATAACTAAACTTTATTTTTGTATAAAATGCTATTATAATATATGTGTACAATGATGCTATTTTAGTAATAAAATTTTGGATATAAAAAAGAAGCTCGTGGTAAATTGCGTATTTTGATCGTCTCATTATTATTTTAATAATCTGATTATGTTTATATATTTGATTTGGAAATAGCGACCATTTTTATATTAAAAATAAGACCTCAATTATGGTTGAATATACTCGAATTAGGAAACTCCACTACTTATCGAGGTGAGTGGGTTGAATGTGGGCGGTAACCCCACAATGATGGATATTAGTTGTTTAATTTAATTTGACCTAAATTCTAATAAAATGAAGGTGTATCCCTTGCCTGACAAAAATTTTCAGATGGGAGCAGGACCGGTCCGATTTTCTCGATATTAAGGGATGGGTCCTGTCATTCCCACTGCTGATATCCTCCTCATCCTTGAAATTAAAGGGTCATTCTGCTACCAGTATCACACTAGCTCTTCTGCAAAAGTGGTAGGGCGTCAAATCCTCGAAATTCCTTAGCAACCTCCAAAGCAAACAGTGTGTGGTTTTACTGGCCAGAACAAACGCGTCCTCGCATAATGACTAAGAGATCTCCTTGTGAGAGGACGGACTGAACGTCTTGGATCCTGGCTAGTTAAATAAGGGCTCGTTGTTGAGAACTAGTGCCTAGATTGACAACAGAATCTAGAGGATCATCGACTGACATGGCTCCCACCTCTTACTATTCCGTCCGGTCTGCGGTTTGAGTAGGCTTACACATTCTTTCCCATTTTTTGCAGATTCGGGTTAACCTTGACAGGACTTACGTAGATGGCGTCCAGAAGGCCGTTATAGAGCATCTTCCACTCTTATGTGATCTTCTTGCACGCCGTATTGCCGATTCTAGCACCGTTTTTTTTCAGTGGCGGTGTAGTGGTGGCCTGAGTGGTCTAGAACGATGTCAAATTTCTTGAGCCCTTATCGATGTAGTTGTGGGAGTTTGATTTGGATAGTGTATGTTTTGTTCATTATGTTATTTTACTTCATTTTGATGCTTGTAGGATTCGTTTCAAACTCTTCAAAGTTTTTACCTATGAAACCTTCGATTTGGGCTAGGAAATCGATTTTTAGGGTGAGCTGAGAGAAGGGGGGGGGGGGGGGGGGGGGGGGGGGTGGAAGGTGGGGGGTGGGATAGGGTGGATGGGAATTCGATTTTGGGAGAAAGGAGGGGGGTGGAACTGATAATTAGATTGGGGTTTTAGGGTTTCAGGTAGGTGAATGGGTATTAATTGATTTTTTTTGGAATCCCAAAAATACTCCTTTAGTTTTTGCCACATCAGTCACTGACTAGCTAAAGTTCTTGACATGTGGCTTTTTGACGGCCAAATGTGACGACTCGAAAATTCAGAAAAGTAATTCCGAAAATTTGAAAAGGAAATGATGTTTTTACCCATGGTTTAAGTGGCCAAAAGTTGACTTTTTTCTTGGGATACTTTTTAGACTATCCGTAAGGACCGTTGTGTAGGCCTCGGAGTCCTGAGTTCGTAGACACGCAGCACGTCAAAATCGAAGTTCAGATGATTTTATTATGGGTCTAAAATGGTGATGGGTATTTTCGTAATTTTGCATGTGGGTATTTTGTTTTTTCTACTGTTTTGCTGACTCATTGAGGGATGTGGCTCAGCTAGCTAGGTGTGTGACATATGTCTCTTGTTGGTTGGGATTAGTAGCAATTGTGTGTGCGGTGTTTGTGTTAAATTGAATAAATCAACTTGTGTATGTGTTTATAGTGTTTGTGTGGGAATAAACCCAAAAACTAGAACCCAGATAGCCAGTAGACTTTGATCTTCATCTAGGAATTAAAAGTGTGACGACCCGGAAATTCGAAAAAGGAAAAATTAGAAAATTTGAAGAGAATGGCTATTTTGCCCCTAGAATTGGGTGAACGGTTGACTTTTGGTTCGAGTTGTCAAACGGACTTTGACCAATGACTATGACGTAATTCGGGACGTCATGAGTTCATAGACAGATGGAACGTCCGATTCCGACATTCGAGGAGAAAGTTATGATGTTTGGAAGTTCGAGGGTAATTCGGTAATTTGATTAAAGGGGCAATTTTTTGACTTTTCAAACGACATGGACTTTTCCGTAGTTCGAAAACCGTTGGGTAGGTCTCGAGACGCTGAGTCCGTAGACAGGTGGCACGCATTAATCGGAGTTCGGACGACCAAGTTACGGGTTTAGGAGTGTGAAGGGCATTTTGGTAATACGTTAAGGTAGGGGCAAAATGGTAATTTGTGTTGGACGGTTGAGTGGTGGATTCAGCTGTACCTAAAGTTATTCAGTGACATATGTCACTTAATTTTTGCCAATTAGTGGCATTAATTAGCATGAGGTGGAGATTGATTTGTGCACCGTTTGTGTAAGCATGATAATATAAAAACAGAGTAGTGTGATTGATCAAGAGTCCACCGCCCAACCGTTTGAATCACTGAATAATTGGATTAACTGGGAAGAGATTAGAGTAACAGAGAGGAAAAGAACGAGAAAAACCAGAGAGAAAGAGCTGTTGTAAAACTCGAAATCCAATTATCGAAATTGAATGGGATCAATAGACGAATTTGCAATTGTGGGTGTTAATGACTGCAATTGAGCTTAGGTTTTGCTCTCTGGAACCCAGACGACTCGAATGACTGCAAAATCGAAGGAAAATGAGGTCATTTTGGCCGTAGACGGAGTGCCTCGGCTCCTCAAAAATTCGCTGGTTGGGTGTGTAATTGGAGGAGTTGGACGATGCAATTGAGATTGAAAACAAGTTTATGATAATCATACGAAGCTGTTAGCTAGATCAATTGAAGAAAAACGATGAGGATCGATGAACTTTAAGGAATGAATAGTGTTTGGATGTTCATCGAAAACTCGAGCTTGAATTGACGGATTGAGGTAAGTTATAATGAAAATGAAGTTACAGAACCATAATTAGTTTCATAAGGATGCTTTTGACTGAATCAATTGAAGAAAACAAGTTGAAATTGGAAGGGATTGGACCGGGTCAATACAGGGGTTAAATGACCCGTTTAGCAGATAACCGGGTGAGAACGATGAATAGTAACCCGTACTGTAGCTAGCGCTTGGACTTCACGCGCAGCCACTCACGGCGGCGCGTGGGACCGAATCTCGAGGTGAGTTCAACATGAAACTTGCTCATTTTAATGTAACGAATATTTTGGCACTAGTTTCGAGGAAATCGGATATCGTTTCGATAATGTTTAGTGTATTCGAAGTTTTCGTATACGTTTAAAATACGTATTTAAATCGCGGAAAATTTGGGGAAAATTATATGAAGTATATTGAAGTGTTAGTGACCCTAGATATTGATTTTGGACAGGAATTGTGAGTTTTGGAATTTATGAAAAAACGTGCATCTCGGAAGCGAGCCGTTTGGATGGTGTGTGAGTGGACTTTGCTTTCTAAATTTCAATGCACGCATAATTGTTTTCTATGCTTTCTATTGATGATTTCTATGATTATGATTATGGTTTATGATAATTACGATGTCCGTATTTACATGTATTTCGATATGCAATACATAATTGCACGTATTTCGATACTATAATTTCTCCTATGCTTTGATGATGGTTTAATGAATGATTTTATATGATTTGTGCGTATCATGTTTTGATGATGTTTTGATTATGATTCTGAGTATGATTTACGGTTTTGGCACGTATGTCGAGATTATTAAGGATTTGCACGTTTTACGAGATTTCGAGTCTGTTGTGATTTGACCAAGGTTTTGATGATTTGAATTTGGGATTTGAAATATGATTTGATTTCAAAGATTTAAAATGAATTTTGGAAAAAGTGATTTCGGGCTTGTTGCCCAGTTCATAAAAGTGGTTTTGATTAACGAGATTTCAGATTTTGGAAACTTGAAAGTGGATTTCCGGATTTGGGTTCAGAATGGTTATTCTGGATGCCGGCTTACGGAATGATGGTTCCGAATTCAGATTTGGAACTGGATGATGGATATTATTTGGGATTAAACATGAAATTCGGACATGAGTTTCATTTCGATTAAATGTGATTTCGGAATTGGTTTTGGAAAATTGGATTACGATGGATTCTGGATTTACTATGAATTACACATAGTTTTGGGTTTAAAGACCCGGTACTATTGCTGGATCATATTTTGGGTTTAAAGACCCGGTTGATTGATGTGACGGTGGAGGGCCATTGATTGATATGCTTTGAGTTTAAAGACTCGGTTATTGTGATATCCCCCGAGGCCTATTGATTGTGTTTTGAGTTTAAAGACTCGTTGATATCCTGGAAAGGCCTGATTATGTGCATGGTTTTAAGTTTAAAGACTCGGGCGCACTTGAGATCCAGCAGATTAATTGACTTGTGATTTACTGTTGATTTCCGATGTTTTCAGATGTGTTTTGCAATGGCCCGGTTTATATGGCTTGATGGATTTTTGGATTATGTTCTATACTTGGATTTTGATTCGTGATTTTGGGATGAGGCCCTATGTTTATGGTTTCGGGCTAAGGCCCGCAGTTTGAGAAAAGGAAAATGATTTTATTTTTATACACACGGTTTTCTTATATTGGAAATGAAATGGATTATGAAATGGTTTTCGAATGCATGCATTGGTTTAACGTGGAGGGTAGAAATGTCTTTTCTGTAACATGTTTTATAACTGATTTATTTTTGTCCACTCACACCTTTTGTGTTTTATTGACCCTCCAGGTCATGGCATGATGATCGAGACTATTCGGGAGAGGGAGGCATGAGTGGACACGTGTGCGGCTATCCCTTGTTTGGCAAGTGCTGAGGGTAATTTGGGAACTTCAGTTGACTTGTCAGACGGGAGCAAGACCGAGCACGATTATCAATGTTCCTCAGGGGACGGTCCTGTCAAAAAGGAACTGAAAGGGAATGAGTGAAGAAAAAAGGAAATAGAAGAAGGAGCAGGGAAGAGAATCCAGACCCGAGCACCCAAGAAGAAAACCCAAGAGGAAACTCGAAATCTACATGGATCGTTGGATTCAATTTTCCACACTGGATGGTTAACTAGTGGAATTAAGGCCACTATTGTGATTATTGACCCCAGACGACCATAATTGAACTGAAATTTGGAAAAATTGGGAGAAGGAAGGCTTCGAGTAAACGATTGAAACTTTGGCCAAAATTCTTGGAACTGGGTCTTGAAATTAATGTAGGATTATGCTGTTTTGTGATCACAGATCCTTAATTGGTATTGATTCGATCCAGTTTGATGACTAAAATGCAGAAATCAGACATGAATTGTAGATTTTCAAACTAGGTTGTGAAAAAGGGTCGAACGACCTATTTAAAGAGAAAATGGGTCAAGAAGATGAATAGTGCAGGTACATGGGCTTTATGAACAGTCTCTTGCGGCGGCGCATATGGACACGTTGGCATGAGTTTCGTGGATTGGTGATTCCTGGAATTACAGAGGAGTGCACATCTTGGAATTGAACTACGTGAACGGTCGTGGCACGAAGATTGGGGCTAATCGAGAGGTGGGGACATGAGTGGAAATGAGTAAAGCTATCCCTTGTCTAATAAGTGTTGAGGGTATTTTTGGATGGCAGGATCCGTCCCAACTGGACTTTGATAACCGTGCTCGGTCCTGCTTCCGTCTGAAAAGTCAACTAAAGTCCCGAAACTACCCTTCAGCACCTGTCAGACAAGGGATAACTGCACTGATTTCCGCTCATGCCTCCACCTCTTGATTAGCCCCGAACGTCATGCCACGGCTTGGAGGGTCATCAAAACAGGAAAGGTGTGAGTGGAAAAAAATAAATCAGTTTATAAACACACATTTCAAAATACATCATTTACCCTCCAGTTTATCAATCCATGCATGCATAGGGTCAAACACATGAATCACCGGCTTTCAAGCCAAATCATATGAAAAGTATCAAATCCCGGCTCTCAAGCCAAACACATGAATCATTTCATAAAACCATTTTATCATAAAATAAAGCACATAACTCGGGAATTACACATCCGAGGGTCCTCTGGGAATTACACATCCAGAGTTATCATCCTGCTGAGAATTACACATCCGGCCCTGCTGGGAATTACATATCCAGCCTCATCGGGAATTACACATCCTGTCCCTCCGGGAATTACGCATCCGGAGTCCCTCTAGGAATTACACATTCGAAGTCTACCCAGGAATTACACATCTGGGGGCACTGAACATAAATACAAAATCAAAATCTTTATTTATTAAAACCATGTCAAAACCATTTATCACGGGGTCTCAAGCCCAAATCTCATTTTCACGCAAATCTGTACAATCATTAAATAATTTAATGCATGTAAATTCGTGATATCATATCCGAAAATCGTTCAATTCCCATAAAATCCTATTTAACTCATAATCCAAGTCAAAACCGATCTCAAATCCTGGGCCTTCGCTCAAAACAGCAATTTCACAGTTTCTCAAAAAACGTGCCCAAAACACTGATTAAAATAATCATTAAATCTAGAAATAATCATGCCAAATCATTGCAATTCAAATCATGCCATAAATCATGTAAAATATTTAACTATGCATGCATATGAATTTATAAAACAAACGTCCACTCACACACCGTCCAAACCGCTCGCTTTCCGAGCTGCACACGTTTTCGTAATTTTCGGTACTTTCCAGGAATCTCGAATCCTATCCAAAATCATTACTCAGGGTCACTAAGGACTTAATTAACATCATATTAATTCCCCATAATTTTTCGGGAATTAATTACAAATTAAAAACGTAACATAAACCTTCGGACCCTCGAAACAATATCAAAACGGTGTCCGATCGACTCGAAACCAATGACAAAATGTTTGTTACATTAAAAGGAACAAGTTTCATGTTGATCTCACCTCGAAAATCCTGCTCACGCGCCCCCATGCGTAACCGCAAGCGGCTGCGCGTGAAACTCCCGCGCCTGTTACAGTGCATCGTCCTCACCCATTTATCTATAAAACGGGTCCGGTTGGCCTGCGTCTTGACCCAGCTAAATTCCGATCAATTATGCATTGATTCCTTCAATTGAGTCATCTAATAGCATCGTTAGGAGTCTAATTAGGGTTCTGTAATCCCAATTACACTATAACTTACCTCAATCCGTCAGTTCGAACTCGATTATTCAAAGAACACCGAACACTGTTCATTGTCCCAATTCATTCAAAAGCGATTGTTTTCTTTCAATTGGTGCACCAGGAAGCTTCATGGGATCCTAATAAACATATTTCCAAGTCCAATTTCATTGTTCCATGTCTCCAATTACTCGACTCAAGCTCGAAAATCCAAAGTCTTCCCCCTCTTTGTTCTAGTCCAAAACGACTCCAATTTCCTTCAAGTTTAATTGGGTTCGACTCGCCTCAATCCCAGAAAGCTGAATTCAAGGCCAATTACAGAAATCGTGGTCCCTGGTTTCAAATTCGAAATTTAATCAATTCGAATTTTCATGGGTTTTGGGTTCAGTTTCTCTGGGTTTTTCTTCCTCTTTTCTTTTCTATATTTCCTCATGATTTCACTCTCAATTGCATCAGGTTCTCAATTGGTTTTGGTTGCTGGGAAGTTCAATCAGACAATGATATTTTCTCTGTTTTTCCCTCTACTCACAAACCGTTTAAATTAGGCATGAGGATTCAATTCATGCCACCAATCTGTTAAGTGTGGTGACAGATGTCACTAAGCAACAAATCCTCATCCAATTAGTAGGCACAGGTGTCCTTATCTCCATTTAATACATGGCTGAATCAGCCAGGACGAATCAAATTACCATTTTACCCCTGCACACCTAATTACCAAAATACCCCTCACAATTCTAGACCCATAACTTCAGCGTCCGAACTGCGATCGACGCATGCCGCCTGTCTACGGATTCAGCGTCCCGAGACCTATCCAACGGTAGTTCCGGAATGTCCAAACAAGGTCCTGATCAAAAAGTCAATTTTTGCCACCATTACCAAGGGCAAAATCGTCCTTTCTTTCCAATTTTTTCAATTTTTCCTTTTTTGAATTTCCGGTTCGTCACATTGGAACTTTGGTTAAATTTTTAGTCGAGAGCAGGACTAGGCACGGTTATCAAAGTAAGTTTGGAATGGGTCCTATTAACTTGATATCAGAGCAGGATGGTACTGATCGTGTTATCCATGTAATGCCTCTAGGAAGCGAGCCTCGTGCACAACTCGGTGTTGAGACGATATACGAAGGTATATGAGATCCTGAGATAGATGTCGGGATGGAATTGACCCTAGATAGGGAGTCAGACGTTGGATACTGCGCTTTGGTAACGTCAGACTTATGTGGGTTTGGATAGTAAATGAGCCCAGAGGTTTGAAATGTAGCGTGGACGGGCGAGGTGGACTCAGATGAGATATTTGAGTGAATACCTCGGTTGGCACAAGTATTTGAGATTTTAATGTGTGATGGGTGATTTTCGATAAGTTGTGGTACACCTATCGGTGTTTTGCTAGGTGACCAGACCGGTCGTTGGTAGTATGGATTACGAATGCTGGTTAGGACTCGGAGGGAGTCAAGATATTGAGTTTGGACTCAAAAGGAGGTAGGGTTTTGATTTTGTACTTGAAATGAGTCTCTGTACTATACCAGGGCTCGGGAAGAGTCGAAAAGTTGTAATAGTAATTATGGTTTCTTATAATGAATGATGGTTCAAGTAGGAACCCATGGTAGTGATATAGACTAAATCTCCATGGTTGTTGAAAGGCTACATTCGAATTTCATGGACAAAATTCCTGAAGGGGGGGTGGGGGAGGGGGGGGGGGGGGGGGGGGGTGTAGATTGTGACTACCCCAAAATTCAGAAAAGGTAATTCCAAATATTCGAAAAGGAAATGACATTTTTACCCATGGTCGAAGTGGTCAAAAGTTACCTTTTTGCTTGGGATACTTTTTGGACTATCCGTAAGGACTGTTGCGTAGATCTCGGAGTGATGAATCTGTAGAAAGGCAGCACGTCAAAATCCGAGTTCAAAAAGATTTATTATGGGTCTAAAATGGTGATGGGTATTTTTGTAATTTTCCCGAGTTCATTTTGGTCTTTCTACTATTTTGCTAAGTCATTAAGGGATGTGACTCAGCTGGCTAAGTGTGTGAAACCTGTCACTTGTTGGCTGGGATTAGTGGCAATTGTGTGTGCGGTGTTGTGTTGAATTGAATAAATCAACTCGTGTATGTGTGTATATATAGTGTTTGTGTGAGAATAAACCCAAAAACCAAAACCCAAAAAGCCAGTAGACTTTGATCTTCATCTGGGAATTAAAAGGAACTAAAAGGGAACGAGTGAAAAAAAGGAAATAGAAGAAAAAACAGGGGAGAGACCCCAGACCTGAGCACCCAAGAAGAAAACCCAAGAGGAAACCTGAAACCTCCATGGATCCTTGGATACAATTTTTGACTTTGGATGGTTAACTAGTGTAAATAAGGCCACTATTGTGATTATTAACCATAGATGACCAGAAATGAACTGAAATTTTGAAAAATTGGGCGCAGGAAGACTTGGAGTAAACGGTTGAAACTTTGGCCGAAATTCATGGAACTGGGTATTGAAATTAAGGTAAGATTATGGTGTTTTGAGATCACAGATTCGTAATTGGGATTGATTCAAACTAGTTGGATGACTAAAATGAATTGCAAGTTTTAAAACCGGGTCAAACGACCTGTTTAAAGAGGAAACGGGTCAAGAAGACGACAAATAGTGTAGACACGTAGGCTTTTAATGGATCTTTTGGCCAAGTTTCCCAGCCGGATTCCAGGGCATTATGTTTGAGATAGCCTACTTAATCTAGGCGTGCAAGGCTGGTCCACAAAGTTAAACACACACTCCTTGTAGGATTAAGAGTGCCTCTCGGCCAAGAAAGGCAAGAACCCCTTTCATGGTCAATCTTTATTGTCATTTTACGTGCTATCACCTGATTGAGACCCTTGGAAATTATCTGTAGAGCTTGATCACATCCAAGACATTGGAAAATACCAATTCAGAGCCAAAGCCCGAGAGGGCCTCAATCGGGATTTCAGCTAAGGACCTTAACTTCATTTTTAGTGCTAATCATTCATTTTGGCTTGGATTTCCTCCATTCATTTTTCATTCTCTTTAGAATTGACTTAACTTACATAATCTACACAAGTCTCACAAAATGGATCATTTTGTCCTATTGTTTGTACAATTATAATCAAAAGACAAGTAAATGATGACAGGACCCACCCCCAATCCCTCGGGATTAAGGGCTAAACCCTGCTCCCGTCTAAATTACGCATGACACGAAGGGTAAACTAACGTTCAACCTCCATGTGACACATAAGTCGGACAAGGGCTTCTCAATCCAATTATCCTGAAAACGTTCGGACTTCCCAGAGTGCGCCAAATCTACTGTGGATCGCGGGTGTGATGTCTCCGTTTCTCTCGATCAACAGCCTGCACCGTAACAACCTGGATGGTATTGAAAACACGAAGAGACTGTGAGTGGACAAAAATAAAGTATAAGTTTAAAAAAAATTCATAAAACAAGTACATTTAAACCCTCAATGTAAAAACCAATGCATGCATATCATAATCATGTCATAAAACCATTCATATCAAAACTATAAATGAAAGCCATTTGTAATCCCGAATCAAATCTGTTATTCAAATTCAGGCCTCAGCCTCACATCACAAATCAATCGCAAAGTACGGGAACTCAGTCCCAAAACTCATGAAATCCAGTTCATCCGGGCCACTGCCCAAAACATCTGAAAACAAGTGAAAAACATCAATCATGTGAGTTTGTTGGATCTTAAGTGCGCTAGAGTATTTAAACTCAAAATCATGCGCATAATCAGGCCTTCCCGGGATATCAACGAATCTTTAAACTCAAAACACATTCACAGGCCTCAGGAGGTATCATATCTGAGTCTTTAAACTCAAAACATATACCGAGTCTTTAAACTCAAAACATATCAATCCAGGGACCTCCCCCCGTCAATCAACCGAGTCTTTAAACTCAAAACCAGATCCAGCGGTTTTTTTTCCTTTTTATGTATCTTTAAACCCAAAACGATTTTTTTAATCAACAGTGAAAACCATAGAAAATCCACATTCGAATTGGCAACAATGATTCCGTAAGCCGGCATCCGGAACCACTGTCCCGAACCCAAATCCAGACTTCCTTTCCAAGTCTCAAAACCAAATCCGAAACCTCATTTCTGAAATCCAGTTTCAAAATTGAAAGCTCATAAACAGGACTCCAAGCCCGAAATCACTTTTCCGAAATCCATTTCAAGTCATTGAAATCAAATCATATTTCAAATCCCGAAATCAAATCATTTAAACCATGGTAAAATCACCACATCGATCGCAATCTCGTAAAACGTGAAATTCCGTAATATCTCGAAAATCGTGCAAATTGTAAATCATCAAATTCATAATAAAATCATAGAATCATGTATAGAAAACATATAAAAACATATATGCATGCATCAAAAGTTAGAAAGCAAAGTCCACTCATAGACCATAGCATCGTCGCCTCGATCGCAAGCACTTTTGCTAATTCTGGCTAATCCATTATTACCAGCTTTCCCGAACCTGTCCAAAACCCATAATAAGGTCACTAACTACTTCTTAGTGATCATACTTAAGCTCCGTAATTTTCCCGAATTTTTAATTATTTTTATCCGAGGCTTAAAACCTTCGGGCATCCCAAAACTTATCGAGACGATGTCCGATCGACTCGAAACCAATCCTAAAATGTTCGTTACATCGAATACTTTAAAATTCATGTTGGAAGATTTCCCAAAATACCCTTCACGTCCCCCACGCACGTCTGGAAGTTTCTGCGCGTGAAATCCACGCGCGTGAACAGTGTCACCTTCA
This sequence comes from Prinsepia uniflora, assembly GCA_032719365.1. Classification (NCBI taxonomy): domain Eukaryota; kingdom Viridiplantae; phylum Streptophyta; class Magnoliopsida; order Rosales; family Rosaceae; genus Prinsepia; species Prinsepia uniflora. The sequence goes on along the minus strand of CM064872.1, from coordinate 24,366,498 downwards.
ACCTTCCGCTAGCACAGTTCAGACCGGTTCGAACCAAAGCAGACGGTTCACAACCATTTTCAATGTTTTCTCATTCCGATTTCCTTTCTGTTAATTCCTACGTGTTTTCCTCTTTATCTACAAGTGATTGCTCGCCTAAACACACGAGTTTACATCTTGGACCTTACTTCCCAATTCGAAGGACGATTTGAAGAAAAACCAACTCCCTGTAACTGTGGTGTCCTCCGGCCACGGGTTTAGGTCCCTGAGTTCAGGAACATTCTTTTAAGAGTCTAATACACATTATAGATGCACAACCACTAACGAAACCCCTTGATTTCTGTTTTACCCAAATTCAGAAAAACAGGGCAGTCGAGAGGCTTACATGCCTTCTGTTCTCCGCCGTGGCTTCCACCGTGCTCTCTTCACAACTTAGGTTCAAATCCTACTTACTGAACCCCAACACAGACACGGTTTTGGTGTGTTTGATCGTCCACGGCCGTTCAAGGCTTGACTTCTCTGTTTTCTGGTTTTCTTACCTCGCACAGTCCCCCATTCACTCAGTCTTTCACAATTTACACCTACGAGAGATCACACACTCCTCTAATCTTTCACTCACTACTTCTGAGTTCACCCCCACACTCACTTGAATGAGGAACTGTCTCTGTTTCTCAGAACCCGGGCAACCACAATTCCCACTTGTCGATTTTGAAACCAAGTAAGGCGGTGACATAATTTTCCACAAACCTCTAGACCCAGGACACGTGTTCCAATCTGATGAGGCAACCATCCCAAGGCAGCCACATGGCCAATTGTAACTGGGCACAAATCCCAAGGCATCTCATTGACCAAAATACACCTACCTTCCAAAATTACCATTTTGCCCTTCGTATTCCCTAACCCGTAACTTTGTTGTCTGACGTCCATTGACGGCGTGCCGCCTGTCGTTGTACTCAGAGCATCGAGACCTTCCTAACGGTCCTCGAAGTTTGTGAAAATTCCATGTCATATGAAAAGTCAACAATTTGACCTTTTTTCACAAAATTACCAAAGTACCCTCAAACTTCCAAACGTCACCACTTTGTCCTAGGATGTCGGAACCAGACGTGCCACCAGTCTATGAACTCGTGACATCCTGAACTTCATTACGGTCATCGGTCAAAGTCCATTTGACCGTTCGAACGAAAGTCAACATTTTTGCCCATTCCAAGGGAAAAATCGTCATTTCACACCATCCGTCCGAAAGTATCCAACTAATCACTGATTAACTTCACTAATCCCTCATTAACCACTAGTCTAATCCTAGTTTCCGGGACGAGTCGTTACAATCTACCCTCTTAAAGAATTTCGTCCCCGAAATTCCGAATCTCGTACTTCCGTATTTGATTGGGGAAAATCTAACTAGTCTCACACCTGGGTCTCCTACCCGGTGTCCAGCACCTGCCACTCCAGCTTATCCTGACAGTATCCAGACTATCACCACAACTCTGCCAACTTCCAGTCCATCTCGTAATCTATTGATTTTTCTCCGAGGTCAACACTGTTCAACCAACAACATCATAGTGTACCCGTCACCCTCTCAGTGTTTCTCTATGGCACACAAACATCCTCGTAACCATACGGATTACCACCTGACCACAAGTCAAACACGCTTCACCTTTGAGGCCTATCGGTCTATCCTACCTCTAGATTGAATTACACGTCTTTCGGGAAAGTCCAACTCAAATCCCTTCCAAATCTCCCGGTCTCCTGGGTCTCCCAACCAATATGAGCTCCAAGTACATCGTAACTACGTACACAGGGCAGACCCAGCACTAACTCCAAAACCAAAACCCAAACGTAGGCGAGACGGACCACACACGTCTTGCACAACTCCAAGACGGTTAAGATATCCAACCTATGTCTCACATACGATCCTCGTGATCCATAAGAACTTGAACTTGAGCTAGAAACGATCTAATCCTGATCCACTCACTCCTAAGGGGAACCCACCTCCTGCTCACTACTTCGCCTCTTCACTTCCCACAAATGATCAGATCACCACGTTGGATCAAATCGATAAAGTACTCAACACATCTAAAGGCATGTCTAGATTGTGGGTTCTCTTCAATAACCTCATATCGATCAGTTATAGTCGCTTCTTTTCCATTTCCATCTGTCATCCTCCAACGAAACTCTCAATGGTCCACAACTAGGACATCTGCAACACAACAAAATGAGTCCACGAAAACCAACCTCACTCATGGTCAACTAGACCATACCAACCTGGCCCGTTCCAACACGAATCATAGGTACTCTGATCGACTAACGGCACCCTGACCGTTCATCCCAAAACATGACTTTCCAATGGTCATCACCAAGCCCTGCTCGGTTAATGGTTCCTACCAGATACCGGCACCTCACAGCGGCCACAACCTCGACACAATATGCCCCTCCGACAATTTACAAACAAGCCAACTCTCGGTTTCCCTCAGGCACTCTCAATACAATCCAGTAATCCCACGGGGTTTCTTAAATCATCTCCATCATATGGGTTATCAAAATCCGCAACTGCCACTAGTTCACTACAACCTTACCACTCGGGTCGTCACACCCGACTAAGACCATTCCTTATCGTAACCCCACTTACCAACATCAACCAGTATCCATCGCAAGGGGGAAATCCCTCGAATCTCAAAGTAGTTCCTAAACCCTGCCATTCAAGGCATCCGGCTACTCGTAGCTGTACAAGTCCAAGCTTGAACAAACATACCAAATGGTCACAAATCCATACGGTCATCCTCCAAACACCATCCAGCCCAACAGGCCACCGTCAATCGGCCTCCTTGGCCTACGTATCTCACTAGCTCAATGGGCTTCTCTCGGGCCCCACAGGCCGACCAGCCTACTCGTAATCCTAGCCCACTAGCTACCAACCAAGTTAACCACGCTGGCATATCTCTGACCCTTATGGTTCAATCATCAAGCATACCCAGCGCCAACACATTATCCGTTCTCGTCTTAAGCTGGCGTACGTCGTACCTCATACCGCGTATCGAGCGACTATCACCCTAGCACTAACAATCACTGCTACCTATCCACTAACGAAGGTACTATCACTATCGCATCTAGGTTGCTGACAGGCTGTTCCGCGTCGAGACATCACATCCACAGTAGCATCACACCACCCAAGGCATCTCAATGACCACAATACCCCTGCCTTTCAAAATTACCATTTTGCCCTTCGTATTCCCTTACCCGTAACTTTGTTGTCCGATGTCCGATGACGGCGTGCCGCTTGTCATTGTACTCAGGGCATTGAGACCTTCCTAACGGTCCTCGAAGTTCATGAAAATTCTATGTCGTATGAAAAGTCAACAATTTGACCTTTTTTCACAAAATTACCAAAGTACCCTCAAACTTCCAAACATCACCACTTTATCCTCGAATGTTGGAATCGGACGTACCATCTAGATATGAACACGTGACATCCCGAACTTCGTCACGGTCATCGGTCAAAGTCCATTTGACCGTCCGAACAAAAAGTGAACATTTTTGCCCATTTCAGGGACAAAATCGTCATTTCGCACCATCCGTCCGAAAGTATCCAACTAATCACCAATTAACTTCACTAATCCGTCATTAACCACTTGTCTAATCCCGGTTTCCGGGACGGGTCGTTACAAATGAGATAAGGAACAACATTGAAGCAATGCTTAATTCATGACTTATCAAATACCCCCAAACCTATCTTTTGCTAGTTCCTTAGCAAAACAAAAATAAAATACTCGATCTAGTTAAGATAAGCATTTGAACCTTTAGGTTCACCTAGTAGGATGAGTTTTGTCTCCTGAGGGTTATAGAAGCACGATACCCAAAAATGTTTTACTTACGCTACTAAAATGCTTGAAATCATACATCAACAAGTTAATAGGAACCAAGAACAGAAAACAAACTCATACAAACTAAGGAACATGCCAAAACCGTGAACTCATTGTGTCTAGTGTTTATACCAACATTTGAAATGATCACGCTAGAAAACAACGTCATCTAGACACCCTACAAATTTTTCACCTCGACTCTAATCCTCACTAGGCATCACTTAATAAGCATACAAATCCTAAGGCATTCACTCAACAAGTCTATGTGATGAGTTAATGTAAAGATAGTCAAGTTAATCACATAAGAATTTCAATGAAGAAAAGCACTTTATTTGGAAAAATGATCTCAAGAAGGAATTGAAGTTTAAGATCAGAGATACGTACCTTAATCCTTTGCATAACCATTCACAAGATCAATAGGTCTTCATTCAAGGGTTGTAATAGGACTGGGTTCTTGGGTTTAGAATGGAAGGTTAGAATTTAAAGAACCTAAACCGCATCAAGGCATGAGAAGTCATGACTCGGACCTTGAGTACTAGATGAAACGGTGCTTAAGCTCACTACATTGCTCTTATTTGAGGTACTTGGCTCACTTGACTCAATTCAAAGTTCATTGATTTTTTTTTTCTTTTTCTAATAGGAAGTGTGGTTCTTTTTTTTTTCTTTTTTTTAATGAACTTGATACACTTTTCTTTTGTTCATATGAGCTAAGCCAAGATCATGAAATAAATTACTCATTTTACAACTAAACCAACAATCTTTTCCATTCAAGTATTCTTCAATCACATGAGTATAAGTAGCACAAAACATCAACATATTTCTTCCTCACCATGAATCTCATTTGATGCAACCTTGACACAAGTTTAGATTATAGGGTATAGCCATTATGAAGGGTTCAAAACTTGGTTAGGTCATATCTAGGTGAAGAACAAAGCGGCTAAGTGTTTGGCTTCAATTGGGCTTATGGAGCATGCAATTGGGACGTTGGAAAGAAGGGCCTTTAGGAGCTAAAACACGCATAGCCTATATCACATCTCATAAATAATTACACATCAAATCAAGAGCATCCAATAGATATGGTTCTTTAAACATTAATGCAAATAGAAAGAGATCATGTAATTAAGAACAAAGTGATGAGTGTTTAAGAGGAGAAACAAGTATATCACTCAGAAAGATAGGCAATCAAGCTCAAAGATCTCACAATGGTAGTCTACACTAATTTTTTAAGAATGCTCAAATTCAATTGCTTTGGCTGTTTGATCACTTCATGATTATGGTATTGGGAAGTGCAAGTGTGAGTTTAATAACAATGTCAAGGATTATTAGCAAGTATAAGAAATTCTCACATTCTATACATTCATATTAACTTGTTTTAGCATAAGAACTATCATATGACAACAAAAAAACAGCAAAGCTATCGAAATAGAAAACAAAAATCAACAAGCTATTCTAAATAGAAAACTAGTTTGTATACCCCTAAACTTAAGTCCATACACCCAAACCGAAATGAGACATTTTCCTCAATGTTCGAAGCAAAAAAGTAAGACAAAGTCATTAGATAGAAGGTGAAAAACGTTCATAAGGAAAAGGGAACAAATCAGCGCTAGGTTGCGTCCTAGGAGCCCTTGATTTATTGTCTAGGCGAGACGAAGACATGGGCTTATGTAGGAGCATGCAAGTGGGCCATGGGTGCCTTGAGTGGGATGGGAGATGTCCCGTAGTAGGGTTTGAATCTATGTCCATTCACCTTGAATGGTTCTTTCTTAATCGGATGTTGAATTTCAATTGTACTATGAGGGAAAAAATTAGTGATAATGAATGGACCAGACCAACGAGAATATAACTTACTCGGAAACAACTTGAGGCGGAAGTTGAAGAGTAGGACTTGTTGGCCAACTTGAAGGACCTTCATTTGAACGTTATTGTCATGATGAGCCTTGGTTTTCTCCTTGTAAATTTTTGCACTCTCATATGCCTCATTGCGAAGTTCATCAAGCTCATTCAGTTGCAACTTCCGATGAATTCCAACAGCGTCTAAGTTCGTGCTCATGCGCTTAACTACCCAAAGGCTTGTTCTCAAGTTCTACAGGAAAATGACATCCTTTACCAAAGACTAATAAAAAAGGGGACATACCTAGAGGTGTCTTAAAAGCCATCGTATAAGCCCAAAGTGCTTTGTTCAATCTCATGGACCAATCTTTGCGGTTAGGATGAACCGTCTTCTCAAGGATCGTTTTAATCTCTCTGTTGGACACTTCGGCATGCTCACTTGTTTGGGGGTGATAGGGGGTGGCTATTCTGGGGTTTACCCCATACTTCTTCATCAAAGCCTCAAAAGAATGATTGCAAAAATCGGAGCCTCCATCGCTTATGATAGCCCTTGGTGTACCAAACCTAGCTAGAATATGGTTTTGAATGAAACACACAACAACTTTAGCATCATTAGTTTTAGTGGCAAGTGCCTTAATCCATTTTGAAACATAATACACAACAAACAATATGTAAATATTACGAAAAGAATTAGGGAAAGGTCCCATGAAATCAATAACACAAATGTCAAAGATTTCAACTACTAAAATCGGGTTCAAAGGCATTTGATTCATGAGACATATGTTACCTTGTCTTTGGCATCTATCACATGTGAGCACGAATTCATAAGCATCCTTGGAAAGCGTAGGCCAAAATAATCCACTTTGAAGGACTTTAAACGTTGTTTTCCTGGCCCCAAAGTGACCTCCTCACGTAAAAGAATGACGAAATTCAAGAACATAACGTACCTCACAATCAGGAATGCATCGACGAATGATTTGATCCGAGAAATGTCTCCATAGGTAGGGCTCGTCCCAAATGCAATACTTAGCTTGCTTAGCAAACTTATTCTTTTGGTACATGATCAAGAACATAGGAAATTGCTTTGTTACAATAAAGTTAATCAAATCAGCGTACCATGGATCGATTGCATCAATGCAGAAGAGTTGTTCGTCTGGAAATGTCTCTTGCAAGAGCAGGTGATCCTCTTCTTCATTCAAGCCATGGATGAGACGACTCATATGATCAACAACTACATTATCACTTCCCTTCTTGTCTCAAATTTCCAAGTCAAACTCTTTGAGGAGGAGCATCCATCGCAAAAATCTAGGTTTTGCATCCTTCTTGGTCAACAAGTACTTCAGCGCTGCGTGATCTGTATAGACTATGACCTTGGTTTGAATCAAATAACTCTGAAACTTTTCTAGGGCAAAGATGACAGCAAGAAGCTCCTTTTCAGTAGTAGAATAGTTCAGTTGGGCATCGTTAAGGGGGCGGCTTGCATAGTAGATGATATGAGGAAGATTGTCACGTCGCTGTCCCAAAACAACACCTACCGCGAAATCTGAAGCATCACACAAAAGTTTGAATGAGTGGTCCTAATTGGGGGGAATAATGATAGGGGATCTCGTGAGCTTGTCCTTAAAAGTGTCAAAAGCCTGTCTACAGTCCTTATCAAAGTTAAGCACATCATCCTTAGCAAGCAAAGCACACATAGGCCGAGATAACTTAGAGAAATCCTTGATGAACCTCTTGTAAAATCTAGCGTGTCCCAAGGATGATCTAACCTCTTTAACCATGGTTGGTTAGGTCAATCTCTCAACAACAACCAACTTAGCTTTGTCCACCTCAATACCCTCGCTAGAAATCACGTGGTTGAACCATTAAGTGACACTTCTCCCAATTCAGCACTAGGTTGCTTTCTTCGCAACGTTCAAGTACCCCGGAAAGGTTAACTAAACACACCTCAAATGAATGCCCAAACACAGAGAAATCATCCATAAATACCTCAATGATGTCCTCAATCATATCCGAGAAGATACTCATCATACACCATTGACAAGTGGCTGGTGCATTGCATAGACCAAAAGACGTCCTCCGGTAAGTGAATGTTCCGTAGGGACAAGAGAAGGTCGTCTTCTCTTGATCTTCCGGGGTAATTGGAATCTGATTATACCCAGAATATCCATCTAGGAAACAATAATAAGAATGACCTGCCAATCGCTCCAACATTTGATCAATAAAATGCAAGGGAAAGTGATCCTTACGAGTGGTAGTGTTGAGCCATCAGTAATCAATGATTACTCTCCAAACAATTTGTATCCTTTGAGGCGCAAGCTCATATTTTTCATTCCTAACCACAGTCATCCCACTCTTTTTAGGCATTACTTGTACTTGACTTACCTATTTAGAATCACTAATTTGATAGGTGATTCCTATGTCCAAAAGTTTCAGGACCTCTTTCATAACAACTTCCTTCATTGGGGGGTTCAACCTTCTTTGTGCCTCTCGTGAGGGCTTGGAATCTTCTTTAAAGAGAATCCTATGCATATAATTGGCTAGACTAATTCCCTTGATGTCAACAATAGTCCAACCAATAGTCATTTGATGGGTGCAAAGGACTTGAAAAAGCATATCTTCCTCGGATGGACTAAGATTTACAGCTATGATCACCGGGAGGGTGTTATCGCTGCCTAGGTAGGCATACTTAAGATGTTCCGGGAAGGGTTTATGCTTAAGGACAGGGGCAGATATGTGAGAGGGCAAGGTCTTTTTGGTGGGGGTGGGCAAGGGTTCAAAGGGTGTCTTGTATGGATGCCCTGGAGGAATGGTGTTGAGATAAAGGAGTTCGGCCAAGGAATTTGGGTCCATTGTGGTTTCGGGTTCAGGGACAGTGGTGAGGGCTTTTTCTAGGTCATCTCCCCCACATGAATGTCTCAAATTCTCATGGAGAAGTATATCCAAAGTATTTAAAGGAAAATCAATAATAAGTTCCGATGGATATTGCATAGTATCATGAATAGAGAAAGTACAAAGCTCATTTAAAACCCGAATAGATACCTTTTCATTCCTCACATCAATGAGGTATTCAGCTGTGGCCAACAACGGACGTCGAAAGATCAATGGAGGCTCTTCATTCCTATCAATCATATCCATCTTCAACACATAGAAATCAGTGGGGATGCAAGTATCCGAAATTTGAACCACAACATCTTCAAGCACAGCTACAAGGTTAGAAACCAAAGCATAAGCCAACATAACACATAAATGAGTAGGTTTAAGTTCTCCTAAGTTCAAAGACTTATAAACATGGAAAGGTATAATTTTAATTGAAGCTTTTGTATCACATAAACAATGTTCAAAACGTTTTGATTGAATGACACAAGGAAGTGAAGGGGCCCCGAGATCATTGACTTTAGGGGGCATCAAAACTAGGGCTTCCTTGCAAGCTTCGGGCAAGTCCACGACATTTGAAGCATCAAACCCCCTTTTGACAGGACCCATCCCAATCGCCCCGGGATTAACGCGGGATGACCCTGCTCCCGTCTGACACGGAGTGTAACGACCCGTCCTGAATTCCGGGATTAGATTAGTAACTAATCATGATTAGTGAGGTTGATCGGTGATTAGTTGGGCGAAATCGGACGAACGATGCAAAATGATCGTTTTGCCCCTAGTCGTGGCAAAATGTTGACTTTTTGACCGGGCGGTCAAATGGACTTTGACCGATGACTGTGACGTAGTTCAGGACGTCACGAGTTCATAGACAGGTGGCACATTCGATTTCGACATTCGAGGAAGAAGTTATGACGATTGGAAGTTGAGGGGCATTTTAGTAATTTGATAGAAAATGGGCCAAATGTTGACTTTTGGCCCGGGAGGTCCAATGGACGAGGGCCAAGGACTGTTACGTAGAGCGTGTCGATACGCATCCCTAGATAGGCAGCATGCCGAAATCGGAGTTTCGACGACGAAGTTATGGTCACTGGAACGAAATCGATTAACCGAACAAATAAGGATTTCGATTAAAATATTATTTTATTATGAATAGTGACCGTTGATGGTGGATTCTTGGATGAGTGACAAGTGTCACCCATCCCTTGATTTGAGGCCAAGAATCTGCTCCCTGTTTCCCTCCCAACATCATCATTCCTACATCATCATCACCGTTAGCCTTAATTAATCACCATTAGCCTTCTCTGTGTTCTTCATTGAACCGTGAACAACCAAGAAAACAGAGCATGAGAGAAGTGAGCAAAGAAGCTCTACAACCCCCCTTGATCTTCATCTTTTACTTATGACCCGTGAATGAAATTTGGAGAGGATGTTAAGACGAACCCAATGGTGGCCACGGCAAGGACCGTCATGCATGGTGGCCGGAATTTTGGAAGGTAAACCGTGAGATTCAAATTTTGGGTTTTTGATTTTGATGGTATTGATCGATTCTAAGCTTAGGATGATGTTCTTTGAGTTCTCACGAGCTTGTAGGTGCATTTTGGGACGGATTTGGACGTTGGAGGTGGCCGGAATGATGATTGGAATTCTAGCCGAAACTTTGAATGGCCATAACTTAAAATCCAGGTACTTTCTGAATTTTCTGGGTTGATATTTGGAATCCTTGACTCGAGTAGATATATTTACATAGGTAGAACGTCCAATTTGGTTGAGAAACGAGTGAGATATCGAAGTTTGAAGTTTGGAGCATCAATGGAGTTTTCCGGCGAGAAATTTCGGCGAGTTGACTCGTTGACTCTAACTCGTTGACTTTTTGACGTTAACTTACTGTTCATGCTGACGTCAGCGTTGACTTTGCTGACGTCGCGTTGACTTTTTGGTCAACATTTGACTAAAATTTTGACCCGCGCGTGTGGGCGCATGGGAGCGTATTTGTAGGCGGGACCAATACCATTTTAAAGGTTTCGACGATCCGGATCCAATGGCAGTGGTTTCGGGTCGATTGGAGATCGTTAAGTTGGTTAAATCGAGGTTTTCACCTCGGGAAACGTGTGCGGGACACGTTGACTTTTTCAGAAATGTTTAGGGTTCTTAATATGGACTTGTATAGGCTAGTAGTAACCTTTGGGTATGATTTGGACAGGTCAGGATGACCCAGAGAGGTCGGATTAGCCCGAGAAGGCTTATGGCAAGCGTATCGAGGCCGCATCGTGGGACGGTATGTGAGTGGACTTTGGTTTTATAAATTCTATGCATGCGTAAATGTGTTATATGTTTTATATACATGATTTCTATGATGGTGATTGTGATTATTGGTTTCGGGTATATTGCACGTATTTCGAGATGTTTTCCGTATTGCACGTATATCGATTATGATGATTTTATTATGGTTTTGCGTGCTTGTGGTTTCATAAATAATGTGATGAAATGGTTTTGAAATTGGAAAGATGAACTCGGGCTTGAGGCCCACTTATTTTGGAAATCTCAAACTTGGAGTCCATTTGGGAATCGGGCCGGAGGCCTAGTTGCCTTATGAAACCGAGCCAGGGGCCTAATTGTTATGAAATCGGGCTGAGACCCATTTGAGTTATACTATCGGGGCAGGGGCCCAGTTGATTTACGAATTTGGGCCGTGGGCCCAGTGGTTTACAAAATCGGGCAAGAGGCCCAGTTAGGATATAAATGTGATTTCGGGTCTGGGACCCTATGTTTTATAACTGTGATTACGGCTCAGGGACCCTAAATAGAATTGTGATGTTTTATGGCGATTTCGGGAAGGGCCCATTGTAATGTTGTGAAATGATTTAATAAAAATGTTTTCCATATACCATCTGGATACGAGGATATATGATGGTCTCCTCCGGATGTCTGGGACACTGGGGAAGTCACGGTGCATTGTTTACGAGGGGTCATTGTACGGAGTTACCGAACCGTATAGTGACTCAGGAGCAAGATTGCTATGATTGACGTCTGGGACGTCAGACATCTGTGATGTCAAAGATATTGACCCGGAGAGACCCCGGGCAGCACGAGTCGCTTATTATACCGTGAGATATGACGTCTGGGACGTCAAGCGTCTGGGACGCTAAGCATCTGGGATGCTGGAGATGGTAATGTCGTACATATGGATTAATGAATCTATGAAATGGCTTTTCGGTTAGATTTGTGTTTACATGGTAAAAATGGATTATTGGTTGATGAAATGGTATTTTGGGTCGGGGACCCTAAATGGTTTTGGATTTACGGATTTACGTTTACGAATTAGGGCGGTGGCCCACATGGTTTTAATATGTCTGGATGTGGTATTCCACAGTTTTGGGCTGAGTTCCCACACTTGGTTTTGAGTTACGGTTTTTGGGCTAAGGCCCTAATGGCTTGGTTGAACAAACATTTTGGTTACTGGTTTTCGTGGCATGCATACGTTTTTATTGGAGGGCATAAATGTCTTATAAATGTGTTTAATGAACTTAATGATTTTCGTCCACTCACAGCTTTTATTGGTTTTAATGCCCTTCAGGTTGATTATGGATGCGACTGCAGCAGAGATTGGGACATCGCACGCCTCCTCCATCGATCTTGGCGCATTCTGGAAGTCCCGTTTGGGCAGTGACTTTTGGTTATCCCTTGTCTGACACCTCTTGTTGGACGGGAGCAGGGCACATTCCACGGTAATCCCGCGGGGATTGGGATGGGTCATGTCACGGAGTGTCAGACAAAGGATATTTCCGACCTTTGCCCTCCCGGGCTATCAGAGTACGCCAGGATCCGGAGGAGGTATGTGATATCTCGGTCTCTGCTACAGTCCACATCCACTATCAACCTGAAGGGAAATCAAAACATTTAAAAGCTGTGAGTGGACAAAACAAAAGTTTATAAAACATTTCCATAAAGACATTTGTACACTTCACTAAAAAGCATGCATGCATTTGAAAACCATTTAACCAAATGGACACCATATGTGGGACTACGCCCAAAACCATAATCAAATCAAATATACGGGTCACTGCCCAAATCGATACGGGACTAAGCCCAAAACCATCATGAAACCACCCATACGGGCCACTTCCCAAAACCAGTGTAACCACACATCACATCTCATGTATCATATCATATATCATATATACATATAAGTCACACAACCAATCCTATCACGGTATCCAAAGCTACGCGCGTGCTACCAGGATCTCAATCTGAGTCTTCTCAAATTCAAGGTCAATGTCCGCAGACCACTGATCCTACTCAAGGTAATAGTAACCATAGCCTTCCTGAGAGTAAGGAACCCAACTGGGGGATGACTCAACTCAGTCGGTGCTCTGTGACTACTCCGGGGTCCACCCAGGCCAATGACCCTCCCCGGAGGAGATAATAGAAGTAAAGGAAGGTATATGCATATATATATACATAATACAAATATCCATGCCCGGTTCCCCTGAACCGTCATGATCCATAATATCCAGTTCATATACGTATAGACCATATCCTCCATGTCCGGTTCCCATAAACCGTCATGTACCATAATAACATAACCAGGGTTCATGCCGGTTCCCATAAACCGTCATGTACCAGAATAACATAACCAGGGTTCATGCTGGTCCCCATAATCCGTTATGAACCACGATACCATAACAAGGTTTTATGCCGGTTCCCATAAACCGTCATGAACCGGGAAATCCATTTAAGGTTCCCTGACCTGAAATCAAAATCGTAAAGTAACCTGGGTATCGTGCCCGAACATAGGACATTAGTTGGGCACCGTGCCGGATATCTGAGGTCATATGCCCGAGACAAAACCAAATGGGTCTCATACCCGAGTTTATCCTTTTGTAAATCCAAATCCAAATCATTTAAACCATTAAAGAAATACAGACCAGTATAAGCACCGTATAAGGCCGAACCTTGAAATACGTGCTTATACGTAACCACATACAAATGCACCCATAGCATCATCAAACATGTAATAAAACATATAATAAACATTTATGCATGCACTAATTTAGAAAATCAAGGTCCACTCACAGACCGTCAGAGCTCCCGCCTCGATATGCGTGTCGTAGGCTCTCTCGAGCCAATCACCATCATTGGGACTTTCATACCTGTGCAAATCGTAATAAAAGGTTACTAACTACTTAATTAACCTCGTACCAAAACCCCGTAATTTTCCGATATTTTTAACTATTTTTAAACCGACCCTAAACCTTCGGACACCCCGAAACCTATCGAAACGATGTCCGATGGACACGACGCCAGTCCTAAAATGTTCGTTACATCGAATAGATGATTTCGTATGTTGAACACTTCCCCAAAGTATGGGCCACGCGCCCTCACGCGCCCCAAGAAGTCCCTATGCACTATTTATCATCTTCCCCACACAGCCGACCTGTCCGGCCGGTTCAACTGGTTTGGCCAGTCCAGTTGGACTGGCGTGACCGGTTCATGGCTCTAGACTCCCCATTTTTCATCCTACTTCTTCCTTTTCGATTCCTTTCTTCCTAATTTGATGTTTTCTATCAATTCCAATCCTTAAACTCAACCAAAAACATCTAAATCCCATGGTTTGATTTTGAACCAAACGGTTCAATGTTCCTAACTTCCTCCTACGGCTTCACAGCAGTCCTAAGCTTCCTAAAAGCATCCTAACACAATCCTAAGAACCCATTTAATTCATTAAAACCATAAAAAACCAACCATAATGCACAAATCGATTTAAAGGGAGAAAATGGCCTAACCGTGAAATCCTCTTGGGTTTCTCCTTCCTGCCGCCGTCCACGGCGGTTTTGGCCGCCCATCAGCCATCCTCAGTCTCTCACTCACTCTCTGGGTCTCATAGGTGATCATATAGGGTTGGGTTGGATTGGTTTGGGTTGCACAGAGAAGAGGGAATGAGATCGGGTATTTGGGTTTGTGTTTTGAAATGAAGAAATGGAATGGTCGATGCATGTATGTGAATTAAGGGCCAGTGGATGGGTGACACTTGTCACTCATCCATAGGGCAGGAACTAAATATCTGGGCCCCACTAGAGTCCAAAAGTTAGGTTATTTCGTAATTCGTGCAATAGTGCACTTAAACTTCCGTGAACCGTAATTTCACCGTCGAACGTCCGAATTCGACGTGCCGCCTGTCTACGGATTCGTATCGTCCCGATCTACGTAATGGTCCACGGCCCTCGGCCATCGAGCATCCCAGGTCCAAAGTCAATTATTTGCCCCTTTTAACCAAAATTACCAAAATGCCCTTAAACTTCCGAACGTCATAACTTCTTCCACGAACGTCGGAATTGAACGTGCCACCTGTCTATGAACTCGTGACGTCCTAAACTACGTCACGATCATTGGTCAAAGTCCATTTGACCGTCCGAATGAAAACCCAACGTTTTGCCCACGCCTAGGTGCAAAACGGTCATTTTGCATCGTTCGCTCGATTTCGCCTAACTAATCACGGATTAACCTCGCTAATTATGATTAGTCACTAATCTAATCTAGGAATTTGGGACTAGTCGTTACAACCTTCCCCCCTAAATTAATTTTGTCCTCGAAATTCCAACGGACCTAATTCCAACCATTCTTCCCTCCTTAATTTAGTTCCGTTCTCGGAACTCCAACTATCCTGATTCCACATCCACCTCGTGGAACTAATTCGACCTCGCAACATGTGTACACTCATACACCAACTAACCAGAATAATACTTACTCGTCTGCAGCCAGACGTACCACTAACACTCACGTCAAATCGACTACATTCGACCACGTCGAATGACAGTAATTACACGTTTCGAATTGACACCACTTGTTAAATCTACCATCTCGTTGACACAACAACTCGAAGGTTCCCTTCTCAATCACCAATCTATCCTGACGTCTGCTCCCACTGGGAGTCATCAGACCTCACTAATCAATCCACGCTGACACCTTCGACAAACTGTCACCACTTGACAGTCGCCAGTCGAAAACTAACACTATAACCACTTGTGGTTATACTAACCGCCAACTACTCAACCATGAGTAAACACTTACCCACAAAGCATTCAACCTGTATGTAACTAGACCCGTCAGAAATACTATGACCCAATGCACATTATCCAATGTCCAGTTCACAACCTCAACTACTCCAATGGTATTAGAACTAATCTGATTACCAACACGTTCACCAATGAACCACTAGTATACCTTATATACCATCACCAGGCATCACAAGTCTGTCAGGTATCGTACCTCGAACAACGTACAAGGTACATACGTCTACTCACCAATCAGCCTACAACCACCTAGGTTGTAGTCAATCACGTTTCAATAATGGAGTCTATATGTCCAATCTAGTATTAGACAATTCAAAACTCTGACCCATTATCCATTTCCAAATCCGAATCCGAATCCGAATCTGAATCCGAATCCGCAATTTCGTAAGAAATTCCAAATTCAAACCCAGAAATCATATCCATAGCCATATCAAAGTCCGAATCCGAAATCATTATTCCGTAAGCTAGCATTTGGAATAACCATTCCGAACCCAAATCCATAAAAGGAAATCCACTGTAAAGCTCTAGAATCAAATCCTGAATCCTCAGCCAGAATTCGATTCCAAAACCCAAATCCAGAAATCCACTTTCAAGTTCCAAAATCAAATCCTGAATCGTCATCCAGAAATCTGATTCCAAAACCCGAAATATTGTTCACGTCTACTCAGACGCACCAAAACCGAACCTATCAGTTACCTGCTCAATACATTCGATTAACTTCATAGGAAAGCCAATCACAACATCCACACATCTCTAAGGCTGACCATATCCGACCACGTCGGAAAACTACTCACCTGAGTAATATACCATACGAGATTCACTTCGAAAAGAAGTTCCGTCCCATCATCCTCAACTCAAACATCCAAGTAAGAGCAATAAACTCTCCATCCATCTGGATCATCAAGATCACGATCCAGATCCATCACGATATCAGTCGACCATAGACGTCACGATCGAGATTCATCGCTGTGTCACCCGATCATAAATGTCACGATCGAGGATCGTCACAATGCCCAAAGTCCTCAACCATTTCCCACATCTAAACAGATCAGTCAACGACGAGACAAGTGGAGACTGTGGGTTCGCCCCAATCACTTCGTATCGATCCTTGTCATCCCACCGAGGAAAAACCAAGGATGATCGAATACAATGACATGAAAATCCATCCTACGTGAATACAAACAACACTTGCTGCACTCACCACGTCATGTAACCTGACATCGTCTGCCACCAAGTAGAGAAAGAGAAATCTCAGTCACCTAACTTCAATACTCATTCCACCTGATGACCCAAGACAAAATCCGGGTCCACCAACCAATACACAACCAATGTACTAGTGGCAACCAACAATCATCGACCGTCATCTACCATCATCTACCATGGTAGAACCTGAGAAGTCACCCAAAACGACTTCGAAATACCCATGACCAATGCGGAAAACCCGCATTCCACTCGTCACCACAATCGCAACCTCTCTCGATTCCGTAGTTCCAATCATGTCGAAACCAACACACTCGGATATCGACCACGTGTCTCCGTTATACTGGTTATGAACACATGCCCATTTACGACCATTTATGTACACCCAAAAGGATGTCAAGTCATCATATCCTGATGTATTACTCGACTGGAGAGTCACAACAGACTCCTGCTGTGATCTACAGTCAAATCTCTATATACCACCATATCTTACCAACTCTGGCCAACACCGACCAACTGGTCGCTAAACCCCGTGACAGATCGAGTCTGACCAACCGGTCACTAATCCCCCATGATAATACTCGATCCTCACTCCTTAACTACCGCTGGATCCTATCCAGTCCATCACTATCCGTGATCCACTACCGAACCACAGATACCGAACATATACTCATCTTGACGGAGTCATATCTCGATTCGTAACTCACCATCATCACAATCACCGGCACCACCACCAGCGCTAGTACCAGCACCAACGCACTATCACCTGCACTAGTATCAGCACACATACATCCACACTAGTAGCAGCACACTAACACCAGTATCAGTATCAGCATCGGCACACAGACATCAATATCAGTATTAGCACCCCGTGTGCAAACTGACAACACTGGATGTCACGACCTAGCCCATCTAACACAATATTGTCCGCTTTGGGCCCAGCCCTCACGGTTTTGTTTTCGGGAGCTCACGGTGCAACTTCCCAGGGGGTCGCCCATCATGGAATTGCACCAGCCTTAACTCGCTTAACTTTGAGGTTCCAATCCCCCCAAAGCCACTTGAGCTCCCAAAAGGCCTAGTGCTAGATAGGTGTGTGCCTACACCTTTAAGGCACACCACCATTCCCTTCCCAGACCATTCCCCATAGCAGGAATGTGGGATTGTTCACCGTTCCTTCCAGGACACGGGTCTTACAATCCACCCCCTTAGGGCCCAGCGTCCTCGCTGGCACACTTCCCGGTTGGGGTTTGGCTCTGATACCATTCTGTCACGACCCGGCCCATCTAACACAATATTGTCCGCTTTGGACCCAGCCCTCACGGTTTTGTTTTCGGGAGCTCACGGTGCAACTTCCCAGGGGGTCGCTCATCATGGAATTGCACCAGCCTTAACTCGCTTAACTTTGGGGTTCCAATCCCCCCCAAAGCCACTTGAGCTCCCAAAAGGCCTAGTGCTAGATAGGTGTGTACCTACACCTTTAAGGCACACCACCATCCCCTTCCCAGACCATTCCCCCTAGCAGGAATGTGGGATTGTTCACCGTTCCCTCCAGGACACGGGTCTGGGAAGTAAGAATGGTGAACAATCCCACATTCCTGCTAGGGATTGTTCACCGTTCCCAGACCATTGTAAGACCCGGTCTTGGAAGCAAGAACGGTGAGCAAGACCCGTGAGCTTGAGAAGCAAGAACGGTGAGCAAGACCCGTGAGCTTGGAAAGGTAAGATCGGTGAACGATCCACATCGCTCGGGGAGGGAAAGGTGAAGTGCCTTATATGTGTGGGCACGTATCTATCTAACACAAGGCCTTTTGTGAGCTCAGTGGCTTTGGGGGGGATTGGAACCCCAAAGTTAAGCGAGTTGAGGCTGGTGCAATCCCATGATGGGTGACCTACTGGGAAGTTGTACGTGAGCTCTCGAAAACAAAACCGTGAGGGCTGGGCCCAAAGCGGACAATATTGTGTAAGATGGGCCGAGTCGTGACACTGGATCTCCGCTTATACCAAGCGACTACCCCGTACCTCTGCTCGTACATATGCGTTACCCACGCACCTCGTATCATCGTCACGACTGACAATCCCATCGTCACAATCGTCACGGCAACCTGAGTCTACTCGACCTGATAAGACTCGACTACGTCCATCGATAGTAGCGTCTGCCACAACCTCGTACAAACCTAAATACCAGGCATCTCGATATCCAGACTCCGCATCCAACGGAATCAATCGCCCGTACCAACTACTCCGTATCCCCAATCTGGGATTCCATCGACAAGTACCAACCCTGATAACTCGTCCAACCAAACTCTAACCAGTCGCAACTTGACTCAACCAACGTCGCCTACCAGGTCACCCATGACCTTAGTTGCACCAACTATCCATCACAACTAGAGTAGAACGACAACCATCTAGATCTAACCGGTAAGTACAACCCCGACTGCGAAGTGCAGTCCCAACACAAGCTGACATGACTAGACTGAGTAACGAATCCAAATCCGAATAGTCATCCAAGTCAAATCATTCGTCAACCCACATTTCCGAACCATACACCCAAGGTAGGGTTCCACGATCACGCCCTAGGATCAATCTGAACCTAGCTGCTACCACCAACCGCAGTACACTCCACAAATTGACCGACTACGCGGTCTGGACATCGTAAAAACGTCAATCCAACTAGGATTTTCCGAATCCGGCTGCTCACAACAGTAACTCCATCTAACTCAACCAAATCCGATCATCGAATGGTCACAATTCCCAACCAGTCGTCGGAACTGATCCTACGACATCGTGAAAGACGATCCCAACTAACCGTCTCACGATCAAAATGCTAACGTACGAATACGTTCATCCTTCCAGAGGGTCCCACACTATCACCTTGACAGAACTATGGCAACCCCGACATCCCATGCCAAGCCAAGACATATCACGATTACATCCTACTAACTATCGTATCGGTACCCCAACTATCAGGTTGATCACGAACTTTAGCGCATTGAGATATCACATCCTCAACCTGCGTACTACTCCAAGAGCTCTGCGGTTGCTCGAATAGAGACAACCCCTGCTCTGATATGAGCTAATTGGGATCCGATAAGCCAGCCTTGCTCTGATACCACGTTGACAGGACCCATCCCAATCCCCCCCGGGATTAACGTGGGATGACCCTGCTCCCGTCGGACAGGGAGTGTTAAGCAAGGGATATTTCCGACCTTTGCCTTCCCAGGCTATCAGAGTACGCCAGGATCCGGAGGAGAAATGTGATATCACGGTCTCTCCTACAGTCCACATCCACTGTCAACCTCAAGGGCGGTCAATACATTTAAAAGCTGTGAGTAGACAAAACAAAAGTTTATAAAACATTTTCATAAAGACATTTGTACACTTCACTAAAAAGCATGCATGCATTCGAAAACCATTTAACCAAATGGAAACCATATGTGGACTACGCCCAAAACCATAATCAAATCAAATATACGGGCCACTGCCCAAATCCATACGAGACTAAGCCCAAAACCATCATGAAACCACCCATACGGGCCACTTCCCAAAACCTGTGTAACCACACATCACATCTCATATATCAAATCATATATCATATATACATATAAGTTACACAACCAATCCTATCACGGT
Organism: Prinsepia uniflora; assembly: GCA_032719365.1. NCBI lineage: Eukaryota > Viridiplantae > Streptophyta > Magnoliopsida > Rosales > Rosaceae > Prinsepia > Prinsepia uniflora. The sequence goes on along the minus strand of CM064872.1, from coordinate 24,346,052 downwards.
ATCCATAGCTACGCGCGTGCTACCCGGATCTCAATCTGAGTCTTCTCAAAGTCAAGGTCAATGTCCGCAGACCACTGATCCTACTCAAGGTAATAATAACCATAGCCTTCCTGAGAGTAAAGAACCCAACTGTGGGGTGACTCCACTCAGTCGGTGCTCTGTGATTACTCCGGGGTCCACCCAGGCCAACGACCCTCCCCGGAGGAGATAATAGAAGTAAAGGAAGGTATATGCACATATATATATACATAATACTAATATCCATGCCCGGTTCCCCTGAACCGTCATGATCCATAATATCCAGTTTACTTATAGACCATTTCCTCCATGTCTGGTTCCCATAAACCGTCATGTACCATAATAACATAACCAGGGTTCATACCGGTTCCCATAAACCGTCATGTACCATAATAACATAAACAGGGTTCATGCCGGTTCCCATAAACCGTCATGTACTAGAATAACATAACCAGGGTTCATGTCGGTCCCCATAATCCGTTATGAACCACGATACCATAACAAGGGTTCATGCCAGTTCCCATAAACCGTCATGAACCGGGAAATCCATTTAAGGTTCCCTGACCTGAAATCAAAACCGTAAAGTAACCTGGGTCTCGTGCCCGAACATAGGACATCAGTTGGGCACCGTGCCCAATATCTGAGGTCATATTCCGAGACAAAACCAAATGGGTCTCATACCCGAGTTTATCCTTTTGGAAATCCAAATCCAAATCATTTAAACCATTAAAGAAATACAGACCCGTATAAGCACCGTATAAGGCCGAAACCTCGAAATACGTACTTATACGTAACCACATACAAATGCACCCATGGCATCATCAAACATGTAATAAAACATATAATAAACATTTATGCATGCACCAATTTAGAAAACCAAGGTCCACTCACAGACCGTCCGAGTTACCGCCTCGATATGCGTGTCATAGGCTCTCACGAGCCAATCACCATCACCGGGACTCCCAAACCTATCCAAATCATAATAAAAAGTTACTAACTACTTAATTAACCTCCTACCAAAGCCCCGTAATTTTCTGATATTTTTAACTATTTTTAAACCGACCCTAAACCTTCGGACACCCCAAAACCTATCAAAACGATGTCCGATGGACACGAAACCAGTCCCAAAATGTTCGTTAAATCGAATAGATGATTTTGTATGTTGAACACTTTCCCAAATTATGGGCCACGCGCCCTCACGCGCCCCAAGAAATCCTTGTGCACTATTCATCATCTTCCCCACACAGCCGACCGGTCCAGACGGTTCACCTGGTTTGGCCGGTCGAGTTGGACCGGCGTGACCGGTTCACGGCTCTAGACTCCCCATTTTTCATCCTACTTCTTCCTTTTCGATCCCTTTCTTCCTAATTTGATGTTTTCTATCAATTCCAATCCTTAAACTCAACCAAAAACATATAAATCCCATGGTTTGATTTTGAACCAAATGGTTCAATGTTCCTAACTTCCTCCCACGGCTTCACAGCCTTCCTAAGCTTCCTAAAAGCATCCTAACACAATCCTAAGAACCCATTTAATTCATTAAAACCATCAAAAACCAACCATAATGCACAAATCGATTTAAAGGGAGAAAATGGCCTAACTGTGAAATCCTCTCGGGTTTCACCTTCCTACCGTCGTCCACGGCGGTTCTGGCTGCCCAGCAGCCATCCTCAGTCTCTCACTCACTCTCTGGGTCTCATAGGTGATCATATGGGGTTGGGTTGGATTGGTTTGGGTTGCACATAGAAGAGGGAATGAGATCGGGTATTTGGGTTTGTGCTTTGAAATGAAGAAATGGAATGGTCGATGCATGTATGTGAATTAAGGGCCAGTGGATGGGTGACACTTGTCACTCATCCATAGGGCAGGAACTAAATATCTGGGCCTCACTAGAGTCCAAAAGTTAGGTTATTTTGTAATTCGTGCAATAGTGCACTTAAACTTCCGTGAACCGTAACTTCGCCGTCGAACGTTCGAATTTGACGTGACGCCTGTCTACGGATTCGTATCGTCCCGATCTATGTAATGGTCCTCGGCCCTCGGCCATCGGACATCCCAGGTCAAAAGTCAACTATTTGCCCCTTTTAACCAAAATTACCAAAATGCCCATAAACTTCCGAACTTCATAACTTCTTCCACGAACGTCGGAATTGAACGTGCCACCTGTCTATGAACTCGTGATGTCCTAAACTATGTCACGGTCATCGGTCAAAGTCCATTTGACCGCCCGAATGAAAACTCAACGTTTTGCCCATGCCTAGGGGCAAAACGGTCATTTTGCATCGTTTGTCCTATTTCGCCTAACTAATCACGGATTAACCTCGCTAATCATGATTAGTCAGTAATCTAATCTATTAATTTGGGACGGGTCGTTACATCTTTTACCAGCAACTAGGTCCTTAATTAGCTTTGCGAAGATGGGCATGTGCTTGAGTATCTTGGAAAAAGGAAGTGTGATTTGAAGCTTCTGCAGCATCTTGATGGTCTCGTCCTCGAATGCTTTCTTGTTCTTGTCTTGGTTTTGAAACCTGTGAGTGAATGGATAAGAGACATTACTAGACAACTCAAAAGACACCTTAGATATTTTATTGGAATTAGAAGGAGTTTTAGGGTTTGAAAGTCCAGCATGTTGCTGGGATACTGCAGGAGTGGCCAAGAGTGGTTCATCCTGTTCCATCGCCATGTCATTGGAGTTCAAGGGCTGTTGTTGGGTGCTGGGCCTGGGTGTTCCAGGGATCTTAACTTGTAGATTTTAATCTTGAATGTTTGCTTAAGGTGGTGCCACGTGGGAGGTCTCATTCGAGAGCAAAGGAGGAGCAGATTGTGCACCATAGGGTGCTTGAACTTCCTAATTGTTCCAGGCCATGTCACTCGGGTAGCTTGCTGAAATTTGATCATATGGCCGAGATTTTTGGACAACAAGGACCTGAGGGCTTGAAGCTTGCTTCCTCAGGGTGTATGATGGGCTAGGAAGTTCAGTGCCACTCCAGAGGGTAATGGCATTAGCCGTTGGTCCATGGGGACCCTTGGGATTCACTATAACTTGACAAGGGAACTTACCGGGCTCTCTTTGATTGAGGTGATTGGAATTTTGGCCAAGTTGCCTCTCCAAGTTGGTTATGGCATTCCTAGTCTCATTCATGAAGTAATTAGTGGTTTCTTAGTGAGGGGCTGGAGCATGACGTTGCTAGAATCCAAGGGGTGGAAAGGGATTAGCCACGTTTTGATTGCTGTTCCATCTTAAATTTGGTTGGTTCTTCCATCCCGGGTTGTAGGAGGTTGATATGGTCATTCAGGGGCCTTGGAGCATGGTAACCGCCAACATAGTTGGCTTCACCCACATATGTGCACTCATTCGAAGAGTGTCCTTGGACTGAACACACCTAAAAAAACCATGGTATTCTAAGCCGTATCCCTTCATAATTGCTTTACCAAAACCGTGAGTTCAGCAATAGACCCATCCTTGTCACTAGTTTCGCCCAATGACCTAGATGAGTGACCTCGGTAACTAAACTGTTTCTCCCATTGAGCTATCTTCTCAAATGTAACTCGGGCCTCGGTTGCTGTGCCATCTAAGATACCTTGAGATAGGGAATTCACCATAGTATGATCAGCATAACTAAGACCTCCATAAAATGACATCATGAGGTGATGATCCTCAATGTTATGACGGGGACAAACTCAAAGCATTTCATTGAACCTTTCCCAATACTCATGAAAGGCTTCATCTTGGTGCTGTCTAGGGTTCATAATCTTAGCATTAAACTCATTAGACTTCTCAAGGGGGTAGTATTGGGTGAGAAACACACTATTCAATTATGTCCAAGTATGAATAGAGGCGGGTGCAAGTGAATGGAACCAAGCCTTGGCTTGATCCTTGAGTGAAAAGTTAAACAACCTCAACTTATTTTCATTCTCAGTCATCCCATTGACACGAAGAGTGGAAAAAACCTGGAGAAAGTCCTTGATATGAAGGTAAGGATCTGCACCAAAGAGTCCATCAAATGTAGGCAGCATGTGAATGGTCCCGGACTTAACTTCAAAGTTCTTAACTGTACTTGCGGGAAAGACAATGGGAAAGAGGTCTTCAGAAACATGAGGGGCAGTGAACTCCCGAAGGAGCCTAGAGGCAGGAGAAGGGACAAGAGCATGATCTTGTGGATTGGCTATGGCACGAGCGCTTGGTAGTGGGCTCCCGTGAATAGATGATTGTCGTGGGGAAGGTGTTGAGCCGTGAGATGCACCCTCCACTAAAGAGTTGAGTGACATGTACTAGTACCTAGAGAAACAAAAAATGAAACCAAGTTAGATAATTCCAAACTATATGGACACCGATGAGGGATAAGTCCTAGGCAACTGCGCCACAAACTTGATAGATGATTTATCAACCAAGAGATTATGAGTGACAACTACTAATGTAATACTTTGCAAGTGCACATAATCATATAACGAGTATAGTAGGTTTTCAAAGGTTGATCCCTCGAGGACTTGTTCAATGTGAATCCACTTAGTTTAGAATGAGATAACTTGTTTATGAAGTAAGAAAACAATTTGGGGGGGGGGGGGGGGGGGGGGGGGATGGAGGTTGAGTGATGATGAGCACGAATTATAAATGCATAAACACAAAGTAGAATGATGAAAACAAGATTGAATGTTGATTGAATGATTAAGACGAATTAGGGCTACCTATCCACCTTTACCAATTTTAGTACTCATTAGATCTCCTTGATCAATTACCATGCGTGTTTCTGAATTAAGTGCCCGTGCAGGGGTTCGCCTAAGGTTCACCCCACACTTATTATCTTCACTTAGTTTGCATGTTTTAAGCGTGACATGTCGCCCTTAAAATGTCTACTATCGATGGTGCGTGAAAATGCATTAAACGCAAAGAAGATTTGATGACACTACACTAATCCTAGAAAATGATGTGCAATCCTAGAATTTCATGAGTTTAGATTGTGAATAAGAGTCCACCCCTTAAACATGATGCTATAAATTGCAAGATGATATTATGGTCCGTCAAGCAATTACATCTACAATTATAAACAAACTAGATGATCAAGGTTATAAATGTAAATTGAGTTCATGAAGCATAGTAATCACACAAATTCAGTCATGCATAACAATCATAATCAAGAGCCAGAAATATAAATAAGAACTAACATGGCTAGGGCTTTAAACAACCCTAATCATAAAGGAAACTACTCACACATATCTAAGTTAACAAACAACATAATTGAATGCATAAAAAACTTAAAGAGATTAAGGATTGAGAAACACAAATACTAAGAGAGATGAGGCGTGAGAGAAGTGGCACGAACACTTCTTCTTCTCCCAAGCTTCACGTCACAATCAAGAAGCAAGAATCAAAATCCAAAAGCATGAACAAAAGGGAAATTTCAGCAGAGTTTTGGGACCTTTGGAGGTAAATTGGACGTCCTAAACAATGAGAAAACATATAATATATATAGCCTAACACCTTCCCTAGCATCTCCCTAAAATAAAGGGAAAACAACCCTAAAACATAGAAGGAAATCCAAGAATAGCCGTGAGATATTCTTCGCTGTAATTCTTGGATTCTTTCTTGAATCATGAATCCTTCCTTCTTTTTCTCCACTTCTTGACTTCATCTTTGACTAGGAATTCATTAAGTCTCTTGCCAAATCAGATCACAAATCTCTAAAATAAAGGGAAGAGCATAAAATGTGGCTAGGGCAATTCCTTAACCCTAGCCGTGTTCTTTAATGTTTATTGGCTTTCAAGAAGCTTCATTTTCCTTATTTCTTGCATCTTTGACTTAAGATCCGATTAGGATATCTTTAAGTCTTCTTATCCAAGTCAATCCACCTCATTCCTCATTAAAAAGGGAAGGCAAATTCACAATAGGATAGTTTCTCCAAATCCCTAAAGAGTAGGAACTTGATAAGGCAAAAAACCCTAGTTTCTTGGGTACCAAGGAACAGATAGGAACCCTTCTTTTAATGGATATTTTGGCCAACTTTCCCAGATGGATTCAAGGGAATAATTTCTGAAATAACCCACTTAATCTAGGCGTGCAAGGCTGGCAAGACTGGTCCACAAAGTCAAACCCACACTCCTTGTAGGATTAGGAGCACCTCTTGGCCAAGAAAGGCAAGAACCCCTTTCTTGGTCAATCTTGATTGTCTTTCCACGTACTATCACCTCATTGGGACCCTTGGAGATTATGTGGGCAGCTTAATCACATCCAAGACATTGGAAAATGCCAATTCAAATCCAAAACCTGAGAGGGCCTAAACTGGGGTTTCAGCTAGGGACCTTAACTTCATTTTAGTGCTATTCCTTCATTTTGGCTCGGATTTCCCCCATTATATTTGCATTTTCTTTAGAATTGACTTAAATTTCAAAATCTACAAAAGTCTCACAAAATGTCCTATTGTTTGTACAATTATAATCAAAAGACAAGTAAAGGAGATAAGGAATAACATTGAAACAATGCTTAATTCATGACTTATCAAACACAGAAGACATATATATACATATATATATATATATATATATATATATCAGTGGTAATTAGTTAAGTTGCTATGTATGCGAATCTATTGTGATGTTACTATGATGTTCATATGGTGATAATCACGATATGGTTGAATATGGGATGCCTATGTTGATGTGGATATGATGACTTGATAACATGATGTTGTGAGCATTATATGTGGTGCTATAACAAGTTGATGTTAGAATTGTGACAAATTAAGGAATAAAAAGGCTTAAAGGAAATGTGAGACTAAAGGACAAACGTTGAAGAATGTAAGACTAAAGGACAAACGTTGAAGAATGTGAGACTAAAGGAAATGTCGATATGTCAGAAAATTTGGCTGGCGGCACGTAAGATGAGAGGGGAGGGGGGGGGGGGGGGGGTTGGGAAGAAATTGAGCGAAATATCGACATTTTTCCTTGTTTTAAGCCCATCGATCTCCTTATTTCATTAAAACGATCGAGATAGTGCCATATTTCATGAAAGTGAGATGTAAAATCATAGAGTTCCAGTCGGGTCATGCCGCTCGGGTCAAAAAACCCGAATCACAGACCCGCGGGTGGTAGGAGATGATTGTTTTAAGTTAGTTAGTATACGTTATATATTAGTGGATTGTCTATATTTTCAATTGAGCTTGTTTAGCTTAGTTGGTTGTGGGTTGTGCTTGCCCATTATTAATTTGTAGGCAACCTGGGTTCGACCCCAGGTGCACGCATGGTGCTAAAGTTTTTTTTTCGTTTTTTCCTTATTTTCTTTCAACTATATTTGTCATTTTTTTTTCAATTTTAAATATATCAATCATTTCCAATTTTTGAACAAATATTAACTCTATTTTTTCATCATTTTTTCCAATTTGACATATATTTACTCATTTTATAACTTTTCTTCCATTCAAATATTTTATACTTATTGTTATGTTTTTAATTATATTAACATTAAATTATAGTAATTCACTTCAATTTATGTTTATGTTTAAATTTTTATATTATTAGTCATCGGCAGAACACTATTGTATCATATTATTCATCATATATTTATTATATCATAATCATTTTATAGTTTTTATTAGTCCTATATAACCATCATTGTGTACTTAAATTTTTTCCAAAGTTTCATTCTAAATTTCCAACTTTTAGACCGAATTTCGATCATTTTTGTTGACCGTAAACGATATCGATATCGATATCGATATTTGGGGCGAGATATCCGTAAATTTGACTAGCAATATATCCGTCGATATCGATATTTCAATCCTTGATTATTATACATGTTTATAATACTTTGAACTTAATTATGATTGTATTTAATAAATCTATGATAATAAAAACATTTATGGATATGTGGAGAAATTTTTTAGCTATATGATTACTATCACGTTAAGCTAATATAAAAATTATGGGAATTTTACAATTTATATTATGGAATGCAAATTGTTGATTATGTTTTTGGAATTTGGAAGTTATCTTAATAATTCTATTATATGGTAAATTTAATAATGAAATTGATCAAAATAGTAGACTCCACTGCTTGCCGGGGTAATTGGGCTTGTAGGTAGTAACCTCGCTTGGGTAGGTTTAATTTGGTTAAGCTAATAAAAAATAGACATGGTTAAAATTGGTAAGATCCTTTATTTGATAAAGAGTTATCAGATGGGAGCGGGACCAGTCTAGTTTTCTAGAAAAGTAGGGACGAGTCTTGTCAATTTGGTAACAGAGTTTAAGTATTGGATATTTTGTTATTAAATTTTAAGGAATTTTGATGATTTTACGTAATCACTGAATTATACAAGATTTTCTATAAACATGATTTTGGCTAAAATTCGATTTGGAGTTTGTTTGTTTTATGTAATAATAATTTAAATTTGGTTTTCAAATGACTATTGATGAGTTTTGGGAATCTTAAGTAAATTACAAGTATGAATTTTTTTTATGGAAACTATTCTATGGCACGTTTTACGAGGTTAAGTGTGCATTTTTTATTTAAGCTCGGAGTTTGAAATATGGATAATATGGTTATGGTTTAAAGGATAATTATATATTATAAGTATGCTTCTCTCGATATTCGTCATATGGAATGATATGATATAAATGTGAATTTTATTGCGATTTTAAAATTCTTTGATAATGTTATGAAGCTTTTTAAGGTATACAAGTTATGATATTTGTTAGGAGTGGTGTTTAAACGAAAGTCCGGTCTGAATAGAAACGTCGCAGTGAATGGGTGATTTGTAAGACCCGTGAGCTTGGGAGGCAAGAAGGATGAGCAAGATCCATGAGTTTAGGAAGTAAGAACGGTGAGTAAGACTCGTGAGCATGGGAAAGCATGACCAGTGAGCAAGGAGGGAAAGGTAAAATGTCTTATATGTGTGGGCACATATCTATCTAGTACAAGGCCTTTTAAGAGCTCAATGTTTTGGATTCCTTTGGAACTCTAAATTTAAGCGATATTGAGTTGGGGCAATCCTAGGATGGGTGACATAGTAGAATGTTGTGCATGAGTTCCCAAAAACAAAGCAGTGAAGGCATGGCTTAAAGTGGACAATACGTTGTTACGGGAGATGGGTCGTGATATAATGGTATCAGAGCTGGACCTCAACTAGAATTGTGCTAGTGAGGACACTGGGCCCTAGGGTAGATGGATTGTAAGACCCGTGATCTTAGAAGGCAAGAACGATGAGCAAGATCCGTGAGCTTGAGAACCAAGAACGGTGAGTAAGACCTGTGAGCTGGGAAAGCAAGACCCGTGAGCAATCTCACATCGTTCAGGGAGAGGAAAGATGAAATGCCTTATATGTGTGGGTACGTATCTATCTAGCACGAGACCTTTTGATAATTTTGGAATGAATATATGTTGTAAATATGAATTTGAGGATTTAATACTATATATATGTTTCTCGATATTGCATTATTGTGGTTATGAACAGATGTCGAGTGGGGGTCCAGTTCCCAAGACTAGCATGGTGAGGTGACGACTCAAACATCGAGATTGGCTCAAATTCCTGAATCGGTAGTGGTTGGCTAGTCTCAGGAATCAAGCTCGGCTCCAGTTCCCGAGACTAGGACGTCGAGCCGGGTTCCAGTTCTTGAGACTAGTGTTGTATTGACTCAGACATCAAGGTGGGCTCCAATTCTTGAGTCATTTCTTACTCAGACGTTAATTAGGGCCCCAGTTCTTGTGTGAGACCCGTGTCTTGGTAAGAATGGCGAGCTCACTATGACATAAGGGTATCAGGACTGGACCACCGACCGAAAGTGTGCCTGTGAGGTCGCTGGGCCCCAATGGGGGTGGATTTTAAGACTCATTTCTTAGGATGAACGGTGAGCAATCCTACATCGCTCGGGGAGGGAAAAGTGAAGTGTCTTATATGTGTGGGCACGTACTTCCTAGCGCGAGGCCTTTTGGGAGCTCACTAGCTTTGAGTTTGGTTGAAACTCTAAAGTGAAGCTAGATTGGACTAGAGAAATCATAGGATTGGTGACCTACTGGGAAGTTGAGTGTGAGTTCCCAGAAAGAAAACCGCAAGGCATGGCCCAAAACGGAAAACATCGTGCTAGGGGAGTTGGGTTGTGACATCCTGAGTCGCTATTTTTGCACTTTGACCTAGATGATATTGTGGTGAAGTCCTACAACTAGTGTTGTTGTGTGATACGACTAGGTACATAAGTTATTAAGTGAATTAAGTCTGGTTATGACTGACAAATAGAGTGAATATTGTCTGGATTGAGATTGCTTATATGAACGGGTTACAGTTATATGGGATTCCTAGAGTACTAATGTTTAGATAAATTAGTAATATAACAGAAAGAATACATTAGTGAGTTAATTTTGAAAAGCTTCGTTGTCCATTTTGCCCATGTAGGGTCAATGGTTGACTTTTTTACGAAGAGATTTTTGGGTTGTTTTTGTAAGGACTGCGATAAAGGTCTCAATCTTCTGAGTACATAAACAAGCAGCGTGATGAAAATGGATTTCGGATAAGTACGTTATGGGCCAAGGATAACTAGGGGTGATCATGTAAGTTTGGCATAAAGGGTATTTGAGTAATTTCACAATTGTCGCATGTGAACCATATGTTCGATCTAGAAAGCTTTTGAAGTTTTCCTTCCTTATGAAATTCACTGACTTAGTAATGAGATAAAAATACGGGTGTGTGCGTTTTATGAGTCGTCGGTGGGTGGAAGCCGAAAAGGAAGAAGGCAAGGCAACCAAGCCCGTGAAGGAGAACCAGGGGAGGACAATCAAAAAGGGAAGGAAGCGGAACCTAATGAAAAAAAGGAGGAAAGGAAGAGGGAAATGAAGGTTTGGGGGAAACATCACCTTAACCCAACTTACGAGGTCTAAAAGTGGTCGAAGTTCATCACTCTCTTTTAAGGGTGTCCAGCTCAAAACTAAGAGCCGTAGCTAACTTTATAAGTCCATGTGATCATTTATTGACTTAAACGATGTGGTTTTGGGCAATGAACATGATAAAAATTTGACTGAGAACCATGGCCGACGATGGAGAAGTTAAGTCGAGCTTGCAAGTACATTTTACCTTGACTCTGAGGCTATAAACCTTCTTATGGAATGGAATAGGTAAATCTTGCTATTTGAATCACTAAAAATGGTTGAAGATGAGTGTTCTTCAGTCGGGTCAGTCTGCGGATCTAACGACCCGAAATGTAGACTTGCGCAAGGAGGACGGCGACTGTGCCTGCAACTACGTTTGTAGCACATGAGGCCCAGTCGCAGGGAGAGTTGCTGGCGTGTGGATGCGTGTTGGGCATTTTTTGGGCATTTTTAGGGCTTCCGATCAACATGAAAAATGTCAATCTCCTCATTATGAATCAAATGGTTTAAGGTTTGAAGAATTTGGAGACTGTTAGATATAATTCTAGGTTTATGAAGTAATTTGTTTATTTTTTGAATATTGAGTAATATAAGTTTGTGTTAGGACTTAAGACTAACTAACAGTGATCCTTAAGTATGAATTAAGAATATGTGAATTAAGCTTAATAAGTGTGTTATGGTAGTAATTACTTTATGGAATAAACATGGGTATGAATACATAAGAAATATATATATATATATATATATATATATATATATGAATAGTAATTAATTAAGATGTTATGTCTGCTAATCTATTGCAATGATACTATGATGTTCATATGGTGATTATGATGACTTGATAACGTGATGTTGTAAACGTGATATGTGGTGCTATAACACGTTGATGTTAGAATTGTGATAAATTGATGAATAAAAAGTCTTAAAGGAAATGTGAGATTAAAGAACAAACATTGAAGAATATAATTAAGGGATTGATGGAAATGGTCATTCTCTGATACGCATTTATAGTACTATGAACTTATGATGATTGTATTTACTAAATATATGATAATAAAAGCATTTATGGAAATGTGGAGGAAATATTTAGCTATATGATTACCATCACCTTAAGCTAATATATAAAAATTAATGGAATTTTACAATTTATATTATGCAATATAGATTTTTGATTATGTTTTTGAAATTTGGAAGTTATCTTAATTAATAATTCTATTATATGGTAAATTTAATAATGAAATTGGTCAAAAGTATAGACTCCACTACTTGTCGGGAGTAAGTGGGCTGGATGTGAACGGTAACCCCGCTAGGGAGGGTTTAATTTGGTTAAGCTAATAAAATATAGACATGGTAAGTAAGTAAAACGTTGATTGATGGTTTGGAATAAGCGTTCCAAGCTATGTCGGCTTTCCACCACTAACCAATTGAGTCATTAACGCGATTACTATATTATATTATTAGCGAATTTGTGAATCCAATGCTCGTGCAAGGGCCCTGATGTTGAGTCACCTTACACATGTTCTAGGCATGATGTTTACCGTACGATGTCTTTAATTTTAACAATTAAACGCGTTAAGAGAAATGGGAATTTCATACATTACACTACCCTTTGAACATTAAGAAACCCAAGACAATTAAAAGAAACACAAGAAGGGGGGGGGGGGGGGGGGGGGGGGGGGGGGGGGGGGGGGGGGGTGGTGGTGGTGGTGTGGTGGGTGGGTTCCCAATTGGAAGTACAAAACAGAAATTTAAATTGCACATAAGTAAAATGTTGATTGATTGTTTGGAATAAGCCAAACTAAGGCGTCTTTCCACCACAAACCAATTGAGTTATTAACATGTTTACCAGATTTTATTATTAACAAATTTGTGAATCCAATGCCCGTGCAAGGGCCTTGATGTTGAGTCGCCTTACACATTTTATTCCTTCTTACTTAGTATGTTCTAGGCATTATGTTTCCGTGAGAATGTCTTTAAATTTAACAATTAAACGCATTAAGAGATAGGGGAATTTCAGGACATTACACTACCCTTCCAAACATACGAAAGCCCAAGGGGTCATGGATTAGATTAAAGGTAAGTTGTAGGCCACTACCTTCGGCCGTAATAATTAAATAATTACACAATGGTGATCATTCAGAATACAATCATTCACCAATAACTCATTGAATCAAATAACCACTCAAAAACAACGAACTACATGAATATAGTAATCACAATCACATTCACAATATAAGCAACAGTATAATCAAGATAAAATAGATCACACGACCCTCATGGTTAGGGCTTCTAGCAACTCGGATTCAATAAATGACTACTCGCACATACTTATCAATGAAGACATGGTAATAATGAATTGCATAATAATGTAAAGAGAATAGAGTTTAGAAAGACAAATTAATGTGGAACAACAAGGAGCAGGAAAAGGTAACGAGCAATCTTCTTCTCCAAAGCTTCACGTTGAAAAACTTAGAACAAAACTGAATAGAAAAATTGAAAGGAACTTTATTGAAAGTTGACTAAGAAAACAAATTACAGTGAACGAAGGAAATGTCTTGTTTTCTAGTCTAGATGGTGTCTTTACAATGCACATTTGAGGCTCATATATACAGGCTTTAGTCCTCTAGAATCTAGGAGACACTTTGGTAGGAATTCCTTGAAGAACTTGGACTAGGTCATATGTCTTATTTGGAGAAGATGAGCAACCGCCATTGAGGAGGAATGGTTTCCTTTTACTGCAAGGAAGGGATTTCTTCTGTGGCAAGGATGAGTTATAAGGCTATTGATGAACGGATAGTCAAACACAATAATCATACCTAAACTTCCACGTAGTAATAACTTAGCAAGTGCACAAGTTGTTTTCAGAGTATAGTGATATGCAAAGGTCGAGCTCTATAGAGACTTGTTTAAAAGTGTCCAATTCAGTTTAGTTTTTGTTGAGTTAGGCGAGATGTAAATGCAATGGGGGTTATCGTTTTAATTGCTCGATTTGCAAGTGAAGTGATTACTGAAATGATTTAGTTGCTTTTAAAGATAGATTACGGTTACAATCCACCCTACTACTTGTTATTGTCTTTAGTCCTTATTAACCATCTTCATTAAGTGCTTAAATTAGGTGCCCGTTCTTAATGCAGGGCATATGCTCATTAAACATATTTATCATTTCTTAGTTGTATTCCCGAGGCAAGGCATGTGCTCTCAGGAACCTACCACATGTTTTTGGGATGCAATGCAAATGAAAAGGATTTAATGAGACCATATTAGCCTAAGAATATAAATATGCTCAGGTTTCACAGATTCAATCTACAACTAAAAGCCCACCTTTTAATCTTGATGCTTACATTTGCTATGTAGATATCCCGGTCTAACCTAGCTCATGTCATCTACATTTTCATACATATAATTTAGCTACTCTTACATACAATCCAGTGAGTTTATGAAGCACAGTAGATCAATTCAATTCAATGAACACATATAAACAAATAAGAACTAAGTAAAACAACTCATAGTAAGGGCTTCAAGTAGCCCTGACCCGTAAAGGACTACCAACTCATAGTTGAAAAAAAAGAACATATACATTATTGAAGTGAACATTAAAGAAACAAAAAGTAAACGAGATAACAAATTACAAAAGATAAGAAGTGATGAACTTCCACAAGAAACCCACCCTTCTAATAATAAAAGGATTAACATATGGATTTGCAAAGGAGGGATGAACTTCCACAAGGAAGCCACCCTCCAAAAGAAAAGAATCTGAGATTGCAAAGGAACTAGTCTAAGAATCTCGAACCCATGAAAAAACTAATGTAAGACTCGAAATATAATGAGAACGAAGTGTTGATTCCGAGAAACAATAAGAAACTAATATATGAATGGAGAATCGTAAAGAGAACGAGATTATGAATCTAAAATTGCAAAAGAATTAAAGTGTATAAATAAGAAACATCAAGGAAAAATGCTATGAAATTAAAATCGTAAAGAACAAAGCTAAGAATTTGAAATTACGATAACTAAGTATAACAATGAAAAACAATACCAAGTGCAGGAATGTAAAATTGTGAAGAACTAATTTCTAGAGATGAAAGCACAAAACCGTGAAGAACTAATTTGTGAAGATCAAAGCATAGAAGAAAGAAAACTAAGTATTTGAATGTAGAAAATCATAAAGACTAAGTATGACATGAGGCTGAGTTTTGGCAGAGCCTCGTGACTCCAAAGAGTAGAAGAACGACCCCAAAACTGATCTAATTTGGTCCTTTTATAGAAAACTCAAACCCTAGCCGTGAGCCTTACAATAAGACCTAGCCGCAAGTCAACTCCTACAATGTCACTGGCTCTTGATTTGTTCCTGTTTTAGTCCTTGACTGAATAGGAAAGTTGAAGAACCTGCCACTAATCAACACAAGGAGACCGCTGGGCCTAGACTTGGAACGTGTGTTGGGCCTTCACTTGGACCTAAGGAACTCTTGAGGACATTGATGGAACAAGTTAGAACAGGGCCTCAAAAAGGAGCATTAAGACCATGTCTTGAACGTTGGTTGATGTAGGGTCTGGGCCAGAGAACTTGGAACTGTCCCTGAAAACTGGCACATGGGCTAGCACAGGGACCTGGTCCTGGTTCTTGGCTGGGGCCTATTTAGGACTTGTGGAACTTTTGAAGTCTTCAATAGAACTAGCTGAAACAAAACCTCAAAATGGACCATTATGGATGTAACTTAGACTTTGGTTGGTGCAGGGCCTAGTTCTGGAATGAATAGCAGCTGGAATAAAAGTAGGTCCTTCGGGGGACATGTCATTGACATGTCCCTGACACACGACCTTGGAACTGGCCCTCAAAATCCATTAAATTAAATGTCCACCAAAGTTGGCCCTGAATGCACCATTCGACAGAGTACTGAAAGTAGGTCATTCTGTATAAAAATCGTGGCCAGAGCTAAACATTTACTCATTGAAAGAAGGAGGCCAAAATTAGGAATTTCCGGCGCAAGACCCTAAAAATCAGGCACACGGGCCAGAAAACTAGCACGCAGCACGAACTTGGGAATGGTCCTTGGCTAGGCCTAAAGCTGGAAATTTGGAACACTGATGTCTTTTGATGGAACAGGGTGGAACAAGACCTGAAAACATGATATTACGGACTTTTTTTAGCCTTTGGTTGGCATAGAGCCTGATTCTCAAGTGGGCATCCGTTGGAACACACACAGGTCCCGGCTGGGCACTAGGACTAAAACTAAGGAAAAGGGTAGACACACGGCTTGGAACTTCGGTTGGCACAAGACAAGACACACATCTTGGAACTTGGAACTGGGCCTAGAACAAGGACCTGATACATGGAACAAGAACATGGGTCAGGTCCTAATTCTTGGGACAGACACACGGGCCAGGTCCTGGTTCTTGACCCGATTATGAACTTGGGACTCAACTTGGGTCTTGGGACCTCGATAGGGACTAGGGACATAGGAATTAGACTTTTTCTTCATTCTAGCGTAGAATTAATCCTACATTGTTAATATGCACATGACTCACAAGAAGGGTCATTTTTTCCTATTTTATGACATAATTAGGCAAAAGCTAAGCAAAAAGGATATTGAATCATAACTAAAACATGCATAAATAACAACCTATCAGCTATGCCTTTTCATAAGAGCTGAGTGCGAATTCTATGGCTAAAAACAAGGAAAGATCTACTGATCACACCTCCAATCTTGGATTTAATGAGCTGGCATGAGCTGGCATCTTGTTACAAGTGTGAACACACATCAATGTCGGCCAAATAGAGGGAAAATACTTCTTGGTCGATTTTGGACAATTTTCCTTCACCAAAACTGTAATTAGGACTCCTAAAAGTGACCTGGATGGTCTAATCATGCCTTACACATTGGAAAGTACTCGAACTAAGCCAAGGCCCTCTCAACAACCCAAACTGGTCTTTGAAATAAGATAAAAATTAAAGTCCTCAGCACTTGGCTCTGATTTCACGGTTAGAAAGAGGGTTAATAATGTATCATACTGTATAAAAATAGCTCCAAGTGCTCACTCATAACCTATTGGAATGAAGAGGTGAAAATAGTGTGGCATTGGCCCTTAGCGCGGCTAGGGCCAGATATTAGGTACATGGGCTCTAAAGTGACACCCCCGATGACACGCTAGTGGCACTCGAGTGACATGGCGGTGACAGCCTCTAGTGAAAAGGTACAAGCACAAGAACTCGATGACATGGTCTAGTGACATAGGCTCGGTGACATGGTCCAATGACATAGGCCAATTATCTCTGTTTGGACCTAAAGTCTGATTTAAGGGCATTTCTTAATTTTGAGTTGGATTTCTTCCGTTCTCTTTGCATTATCTTCAGAGACTACCCTACATTCATAATCTGCACAATTCTCGTAAAATAGATCATTTTTTCCAATTTATTGTACAAACATAATGAAAAGACAAGTAAAAGGGACGAGGAATGAAATTGAAACAATGCATAAATAATGACTTATCAGATGGCTTGATAGAGCTGCAAAGTCTCTTTGATACGAACAGCATCCTTTATAGATTCAATTGAAATTAGGACTAAATCATTAGCAAAATTTTGGTGGTGAGATTGCATTAACTTAAGGAAACAGGGATTCCATGGAGCGGTTCCACTTCTTTTTTCCTTCTCAACAGCTCTGAGAGGCGCTCTACACATACCACAGATAGAAAAATGGATAGGGGATCACCTTGTCGGAGCCCCCTAGAAGGATGGAATGTTTCTGCCCACTCCCCATTTATCAAGATAATGAAAGAAGCAGTCGATGTACATTCTTAAACCCACTAACAGAAAGTCTCATTAAACCCCAACTTTCTCGTTTCTAACATCAGAAAACTATTCAACACAATCATAAACCTTTGACATATCCAATTTAAGCATCGTATTCAATCCCCTAATGTCCCCTTTTCTTACAAATAGTGAGAAATATTTCATGAACAACAAGGTTATTGTTAGTGATTTGCCTAACCTGTTACTAATAACATACACCATCAACTTCTTCAAACTATTAGTGATTATTTCAAAATAAATCTTAAAAAAAATCCACAATGAAATCGTTCTCAATTAAGTCATGTTCTGATGGCTGGCAACCTTTGGAGTCAAAACCCGAGGAGTATAGTTTACCTTCTTTAGAATCCGACCGGATTTAAAGAAAGAGGTAACTACTCTAATCACATCATGGCCAATCTAACCCCAACGTTTTCTGATAAAAACTCACTGTCAAGCCGTTTGGACCTGGCGTTTTTAGAGGATTTGTTTACATCACAGCTTGTTAGACCTTCTTAAGAAAAATTGGAGCTACTAGCATGGTGATACAGTCCATGAGTTACTCTTCTCAATGTGAGATGCCCGCGAATATCCATACAAGCCCTTGAAAAACTGTACTGCAATTCCACTAATCTCCTCATGTTTGTCATGTCGTTCCCCACTCTCATCAATAAATCATCGAATTTTGTTATATCTCCTCCCTTTAATCGTCTTAGTATGAAAAAATCTTGAATTTTGTCTCCATCATTTAACCATTGAACATGTGAATGCAGCTTGCAATAACTTCCATCATATAAACAGCAACTTGGAAGCAATCTCTAAAATCAGCTTTTAACTTCTCAATGAGTTGTTGCACGGTACCTCCAGCCTCTCTCCTATAGACTAGTAAACCCATCCTAACTCCCTTCAATTTTTCCATCATTCTTTAACAAGGAGAACCTTGCATCTCCTCCTCAACTCTCTTTTTACAATTTCCCTACAAAGATTCTCATAAATAAACCGATTGCATCTTCTCCCATCTCGTGGCTTAGTATCCAAGAAAGGTGCATAGAATGATATGATCTTGGGAGAGGCTAATGAGTAACCGTTGCATTGGAGGAGGTTTGGACCCAAGAAACCGTCACCAAGCCCCTATCTAGGCGTTCCTAAACAAACCTATTATCCTATATATTTCTCCAAGTAAAGGGATGTCCCGTACGCCTCAAATCAAGTAAAAAGATCTGAAACTTCTCATACTCGAAGCAATCTAGGTATTACCGCCCTCCTTCTCATCCACATGGAGAATATCGTTAAATTTCCCCAATAAAAAGCAAGAATCAAATTCCCTTCTTCGTCTATTCCTCAGGAGATCCAATTGCGTAGCCTTTTTGCCATTGTCTATACTTATATAAAAAGAAAATAGTCTCAGTTCCCGCCATTATCGATAGTGGACTAGAACCTCAACCAAAAAATCGACATATTTAATTAACAAAAATCAACATATTTAATTAAGTCAACATGGACTGCTTCCCTCCAAAACACGCAGATGCATTCTTTCAACCCCTTAGGCTCTATTGCTTGCATAAATTTCATATCCAATTTTTTCTTCAAAAATTGGTACATACTTCCCCTATTTTTGTTCCAAGAATCACAATGATTTTTGGATGAAGAAGCCTGTTCCGTTCCTCCAAATTGCGAACTATCAGATCATCACTGATGCCTTGACAATTCCAAGAAAGTATCCTCCTGGCAACTACAGCTCTCAAAGAGAGGTGGACTCATCACCCGTCCACTTAAGAGACCATTTACAAGAGGTGCTGACCACCAACGAAGAAACAACAATATATAAAAAATGCCTACATTTTCTTTGAAACCTTGCTCCCAACAATGTCATCACTATTTGTAGCCTCTAAGTCACTTCCCCCAACAAAAGAACCATGTTGGCCCTCCAAATTCACCCGAGTCCTCCTTAACCCCTCTTTTGTTTTTTGGTCATAAACAACCTAACAATAATTGCAGCAATTTAGAATGGGTCAGAAATAGGCACCTTTCACTCCCCTCCCAGGTTCACCTCCTGCACATCGATTGTTAAAAAGTAAGCTGCCTGTTGGTTAATCCAGTGCAACACACTCAAGCTTGGATTGCTGAGGTGGAAAGTATTGCTGAGGGGGAAAGGGCTGCTGAGGTGGATAACTGAATTGAAGGATCGTGCAAATGTGTGTGATTGAGCCGTGAAGGTTCTAAGAATCTAGTAAATGAGGTGGCCCTGTTTGATTGGCTATGAGAGAGTCATAAAAAATGTGTGTGTGTTGTAACCGTGTGTGAGAGTGTGAGAAGTGTGTGAAATGCTTGTAACCTCATATATACGGATTTCAATAAATCAAACAGATTATGATGAGTTTATTGAATGAGAATGATGAAATCTCAGATTGAAGTGTGAAGAATGTGTTAGTTTTCCTCATAGGGCATTTCATCGAATAGTTGGTGTGCATATCCAAACTGTGTGAATTTCTTTCATTCAATCATCATCGATTTCCACTTTTCCCTAAACACTAATCATCTAAAGTATTACTAAACATATATTATCACAGGCTAGTCCTGATTCACAATCAGTTTCAGCCAGGAGATTAAGTAAGAACACTTACTTGGTTGAAAAGCAATACACCCATAGCCTTGATGCACTCTGTGCTGAACTTCAACATGGTATCAAGGCTTCCACGATCATTGTGATCTGGGGCGTCTAAAGGTGTGAAACCATTTAAGAAGAAGAAGAACAGAAGAAGCACTTGCTGAGATGGCAGGATCAGGCGGTGAGCTGAGAGCTCCTGTGTTCACAGGAACTAACTATGATTTTTGGTGTGTAAAGATGAAGAAAATCCCGAAGGCATACGATCTGTGGAGCTTAGCATTTGATGGTATCCCTAAGAGAGCTGTGAGACGTGAAGGAACTGAAGAAGTTGAGATGCAATTCTCTCATCAAGATCTGATTCGAGATGAAAAATCTTTGAGCATACTGCAGAATGCAGTAGCTGATGATATTTTCCCAAGAATTCAAAATGAAGAAACCTCAAAAGGTGTCTGGGATCTTCTAACACGGAATACAGAGGAGATTCAAAGGTGAGATTTGTAAAACTTCAATCACTTAGACGAGATTTTGAGTATACTAGAATGAAAGACAATGAGACACTAGCAACCTATATTTCTAGGTTGTATGGTGTAGTGAATCAAATGAGAACTTATGGTGAAGAATTTGATGAAAAGAGATTAGCACAAAAAATACTGATTAGCTTGACAAAACCCTATGATCCCATAGTGTCCATAATTGAAGAAACAAGGGATTTGGATTCTATCAATGTTGAAAATGTAAATGCATCAATCAGGGCCTATGATCAGAGGGTTGGATTGCATGTTGAGAACTCATTAGAAAGGGTATTCTCAAGTCTATCAGTTGAATTTAGACAGGACCGTTCCTACTCCAAACCTAGGGGGAATTACAAAGGAAACAAGAACTGGAGTACTAGTTCATAGTCTCACAGGACCAGTCCAAATCAGGGGTATACATCAGGGAAGGACTCTGGTAGTCAGGTTAGGGAATTGTATAAGAAATGCAAGAAGGTTCACTATGAAGATTGTTGGTCAGTTGCTAAGGTCAAATGCTACAAGTGTCAGAAATTTGGACATTTTGCAAGCATCTGTCCTGCTAAAGCTGGTGGTGGGAGTAGTAGAGACAAGGCCACTGTGAACTTAGCTAAAGAAGTTATAGAAACTCCGAGTAACTTGTTTCTTGTCACTGGTGCAAAGGATAGCCGTGTGTGGTATGTAGATAGTGCCTGTAGTAATCATATGACAGCTCAGGAATCCATGCTTGTGGATATAGACAGAAGCATTAGAGTGAAAGTTAAGATGGGGAATGGTGAACTTGTGAAGGCTATGGGGAAGGGAACCCTAGCAATTCAAACTAAACAAGGACAAAGATACATTAAAGATGTGATGCTTTTGCCTGGCTTGGAAGAAAATCTTCTAAGTGTAGGTCAAATGATAGAGCATGGCTATTACCTGGTTTTTGGTAATAACACTATGGACATCTTTGAAGATAAAGATCTGCAAGATAGAGTAGCCAAGGTCCTTATGACAGGCAACAAATGCTTCCCCATGAATTTGGAGTGTGTGAATCCTATGGCTCTAAGGTCATCTGTTGTTGAAGACTCAGAACTATGGCACAGAATATATGGACATCTAAACTTCACTAGATTAAACCTTCTAAAGCAGAAGGACATGGTTGTGGGATTGCCAACTCTCATAGAACAGAAAAGGGGTGTGAGTGAGGCATGTGTTTCAGGGAAACAACATGTTGAGTCATTTGACAGAGAAAAGGTCTGGAGGGCATCCTCCCTTTTGGAATTGGTACACACAGATTTCTGTGGTCCCATGCAGGAATCAACAGCTGGAGGAAATCGATACTTTCTCACTTTCATTGATGACTTCACCCGGATGTGTTGGATTTACTTCTTATCCAGTAAGTCAGGGGTTTCAATGTGTTTCAAAAATTCAAAGCTATGGTAGAATTACAGTCTGGATTAAAGATCAAGCAGCTGAGAAGTGATAGGGGAGGGGAATACATTTCAAATGAATTTGAGAAATTCTGTGAAGATCATGGGATTGTGAGGCAGCTAATTGTTTCTTATTCCTCACAGCAAAATGGAGTTGTTGAGAGGAAAAACAGGATAGTGTAGAAATGGCAAAAGCAATGATGCATGACAAAGGGGTGCCCTATAGGTATTGGGGTGAGGCTGTGTATACAGCTATGTATCTATTAAATAGATGTTCTACACATGCCATAAGTGGTAAGACTCCTTTTGAACAATTTACAGGGAGGAGGCCTGGAGTTAAAAACCTAAGAGTGTTTGGCTCAATCTTTTATTCACATATCCCTGATCAACTGAGACAGAAACTTGATGAGAAAAGTATCAAGTGTGTGTTTATGGGATATGGTGGATGTGAAAAGGGCTACGGGTTGCTAAACTTGCAGACATGGAAGATTGTAGTTGTAAGGAATGTAATCTTTGATGAGAATGCTCAGTGGGATTAGAAAGAGAACAGGGAGCATGGAGGAGGTTTTGTATCACTAGGGTATGGTGTTGAGTACAGAGACATGACTCCTGAGCCACAGGATCATATCATTGTTCCTACAGCCCATCCTGAATCAGATTCAACCAGAACTCAGGTTTCTGAGTTTGAAACATCAAGTGGTACACCAGTGAGATACAAGAGTATCAGTTACATTTATGCATGATGTCATATGTGTATAGTGGAACCTGAGAACTACATTGAGGCTGCTAAAGATCACTTGTGGAGATCAGCCATGGAAGCTGAACTTGAAATGATCCACAAAAATGGAACTTGGGACTTGGTGGACAGACCTAGGGAAAACCTGTTATAGGTGTAAAGTGCATTTTCAAAACAAAGATGAACTTAAATGGTTCAATTCAAAAGCATAAAGCAAGGTTGGTTGAAAAAGGATATGCACAGAAGCCTGGGATTGACTACAATGAGACATTTGCTCCAGTAGCCAGATTAGACACTATCAGGACCTTTATTGCTCTTGCAGCACAGAAGAGAGGGAGGCTATATCAGTTGGATGTAAAGTCTACTTTCCCAAATGGGACACTGGAAGAAGAGGTCTAAATTGAACAACATAAGGGTACATTGTGGGAACTCAAGAAGAAAAGGTATACAAGCTTAAGAAGGCTCTATATGGATTAAAGCAGGCCCCTAGAGCATGGTATGGAGAAATTGACACCTTCCTGTCTCAAAGTGGTTACAAGAAGGGTGCTAGTGAAGCTACATTATATATAAAGACAACAGAAGATGAAGGTATCCTAATTGTTTCCTTGTATGTTGATGACATTATCTGCACAGGATCAAGTGAGGAAACTAATGAGACAATTCAAGTCAGAAATTATGAACAAGTATGAGATGTCAAATCTTGGCTTGTTGCATAACTTTCTAGGGATGTAGGTGATTCAAACAGATCAGTATGTATTCATACATCAAAGGAAGTATGCCACTACACTGCTTAACAAGTTTGGACTAAAGGATTGCAAAAACTGTAAGCACACCTTTAGTTCCAAGAGAAAAACTAAGAAGGGTTGATGGGAGTGAACTGCTGATAACTCTCTATACAGGAAGATTGTGGGGAGATTATTGTATCTTACAGCAACTAGACCAGACATAATGTTTGCTGCTAGCTTGATATCAAGATTCATGCATAGACCTACAACTAAGCATCTAGGAACAACTAGAAAGGTTCTGAGGTACATCCAGGGACACTGTCCTATGGAATTGAATATGAGAAAGGGAAATGCTCCAACTTGATAGGGTTCTGTGATAATGATTGGGGTTGTTCAAAGGATGATATGAGAAGCACATAAAGTTATGCATTCTCTTTGGGAAGTGGGATGCTCTCCTGGGCCTCAGTTAAACAAAGTAGTGTGGCTTTGTCTACTGTTGAGGCTGAATATATGAGTGCAGCAGATGTTACAACTCGGGCCATATGGCTAAGATTTGTGCTTAAAGACTTTGGAGAGGAACAGTGTGAAGCTACTACCCTATTCTGTGATAACATGTCTGCTATACCTATATCAAGGAATCCCATGTTTCACTAGAAAACCAAGCACATTAATAGGAAATATCACTTCATCAGAGAAGCCCTGCAGGAAGACAAGATTACACTCTTGTACTGCAAAGTTGAAATGCAGTTGGCAGATATTTTTACTAAGGTCGTATCTAAAGACACTCTAGGGAGACTGAGAACACTCCTTGGAATTAAACCAGCCTCCAGCTTAGGAGGGGCTATTAAAGTGTAAGCTGCCTGCTAGTTTAATCCAGTGCAACACACTTAAGCTGGGATTGCTGAGGTGGAAAGGGGTGCTGAGGTGGATAACTGAATAGAAGGATCGTGCAAATGTGTGTGACTGAGCCGTGAAGGTTCTGAGAATCTAGCAAATGAGGTGGCACTGTTTGATTGGCACAGAGAGAGGCATGAAAAATGTGTGTGTGTTGTAACGTGTGTGAGAGTGTGAGAAGTGTGTGAAATGCTTGTAACCTCATATATACGGATTTCAATAAATCAAACAGGTTATGATGAGTTTATTGAATGAGAATGATGAAATCTCAAATTTAAGTGTGAGGAATGTGTTAGTTTTCCTCACAGGGCATTTCATCGAATAGTTGGTGTGCATATCCAAACTGTGAGAATTTCTTCCATTCAATCATCATCGATTTCCACTTTTCCCTAAACACTAATCATCTAAATCATTACTAAACACATATTATCACAGGCTAATCCTGATTCACAATCAGTTTCAGCTAGAAGAATAAGTAAGAACACTTACTTGGTTGAGAAGCAATCCACCCGCAGCCTTGATGAACTATGTGCTGAACTTCAACATCGATCAGCCCACCTTCTTCATGACGAGTCTTTACAACCTCAACCCTTGGTGGTAGCTCCTACTGGGCTAGCCCAATGGCCTCTCAACTTCCTTCCTAAACTGAGGGTTCCCTTACTAGCTCCCCCTTGGAGCAATAGACCAGCATTGAACACCATAGTTTGGCATTGAATTTGGTGTTCATCCTCTTCCCTTTCAACTTAGATCCTAGCGGAAAAGCCAAACACCACACAATCCCCATCCCTACTGTTCTGTTTCAGATTGTCATGCCTCCCAAGGCTAAGTAGGCTCATAAAAAAATGCAACGCTAATCCATCTCAACCTCTAAATTCTTGAATGCCACATGAGTATCAATGGTTTCCCCACATCTACTAATACTATCAGGCCCCATTGTCTCTTCCTCACACATAGATTTGTGTAGAATGACCAATAATACCACAGATAAGGCAATACATTAGCAAAAATTTATATTTGAAGCCAACTCTAGTCGCATCAGCCCCTGGGATATCTACCATCACTCCCTCATCAACTTGCTCTCGAACTTCACCCTGATTTGAGTCCAAGAAAGCCTCTGATGTAGTCCAATCCTCGTGACTTGTCCACCTCCAAGATAGTCTCAATTAGACTCCCAATCTTTCTCCACCACATGTATAGTCATATTCATAATGGGAATATCGTAGATCAAGACCAAAAGATACGCCCATTATAGCTGCATAAAATTAGGGTTAGCTCTCTCCTAGCCTCCTCACCAGTACCAAGGCTTCATGAAATGCCAATGGTTTCATATCCAATATTCTTTTCAATTCACTGCTTTCGGAAAGCTTGCAAGGAATTCCCTCTTGCCACTGGCACCAATATCACGCTTCCCTTCCTGACCTTTCCACAGCCCTCTAAACAATGTCACAAAGGCCTTAAGATTCACTCCGTTGTCGGGTTTGATCTGAAAATAATATGGGGAGATTCGTCGGGTTACATGCAATCATTCGTCGGGTTTACCTTTGAACAGTAATGGATTTTGTTTTAAATTAATAATTATTTAATATTATTTAATTAAGGACATTATTATTAATTATGAAAAATATGAATTATGACATAAAATTCAAATTTGGAATTAGGAAATATATACTTATAACACTTAAAATATTGTTTTGGACATATTTACAACAAAATATAATATATAAATGGCTAAGAATAGAGCTCTAATCGAGGGGGTGAGCATAGTCCGACGTGCTAGGCTGGTCAGACGTGCAGGCTAGTGGGGCAGAACTTGCTCAGAGGGCGAATGAACTCCCATGGAGGTAAGGACCTATCAAGCTGAGCTCGGAGGTAGGCATTTTCGGCCCTCAACTCGATGGTCTCGTTCTGAAGCTCGGTATAAGTTGCGTCTTAACTCGAAGTACTCCTCAAAGTTGACGCCCCTAGAAGAAGCCCTGGAACTGGTCGAAATGACTCGCTCAAGCCCTTTGCCAGCACCCCGGACAATTTTCCCAGGACGTCGATCCAACTGTCCCTTTAAGATCTCCTTTGATCGCTCCGGATCTAGCAGCTGCTGCTCCAATAGAGTGTTTGGCTGCTTGCTGAGTCAACTCCTCCTGGTCTGCTGGACGTTTTCCAGCATTCCCGCCTACAAATCACAACACAATTATAATTTTTTAAATAAATAAATAAATAATTAAAAAATAAAATATAATGAGTTGGACTTATATGAATAGCATCAACTTGCGGGTTCCCTTGACCAGCGTACACCTGTCCCCAGACATCCACCTCTGGGAATAGTGACCCGGCATTGTGCCGATCCTCGTGCCTAGCCACCAATGGACACAACCCCCCATGGTGGTTCAGCATCTTTTTTCCCCGGTTACGCTTATTGGCCTCTTTCTTATTCATTGATAGATGTAATTAAATTCAATAATTAAACAAATATATTTACAAAATAAATAAAAAATTAAGAAAGAGGAACTTACAATGTACTCCGGCTTGACGAAGTGGGCACAAAGCCATTCCCACCTGACCCTCTGAGGACCATCCAGCTCATTTGGAAAGTTGCCACAAGCTTCTTCCGGGGTCGGCCAACTCTTCCACCTTAGGCCCAGCTCGTACTTTCACTCGGAGTACCACAGCTGCCAGTGGCCCCTCATGTATTACACGAGTTTCGCATTCCCAATATCATACTAGAAATTCACCTGCAATGTACGATTAAAAAAAATAATTAAAATAATTAAAATAAAATAAAAACATATTAAAAATACTTACAGACAAGGCACCCCAAAGTAAGGTTAGGTGGTATGGGGCTTGATCCTGAAATTTATCACCTATCATGAGACAATGGGTGCGCAAAATAGCACCCATGTCATGCACCATCAAGCCTTGTACCTTGATGGGCGCTTGGCCAAGCCGATTAACAAAAATAATCTCGATCTTCGCGCTCGTCGCTCGACAAATCCATTAGGAAGCCTTCCCTCGGTTAATCCCACGCGCTCTACGAGATCTTCTTACAAATTGAGTAAACATTAGTAAGAAAAATGAACAAAATTAGAGATAGAAAATCTTTTAACAACACTTATTTACCAACTCACCAGTAGGGATCGTACCGACTGCCTCCGGGGTGTCCCCACCGACATACTCCTCCGGGAGCAGATCAATACGACGTTTCCCTCGTTATTTTGAATATCGCCAACGAGTCAACCTAGCGCCAGGTCGGACATACTTCTGATCGAAAAGGTCGGCACCGACGAGATAACCGGTGTGGCAAATGTGGTGGTGATGGAGGGGTTGGAGTCAAGGCTGGTGTGGCAGATCCTGGTGCTGATAGAGGGGTTGGAGTCGAGACTGGTGTGGCAGATGCTGGTCCTGGTGAAGGGGTTGGAGTCTCGACCGGTGTGTCTAGCCAACATGGTCCTTAAGTGTATTCAGGACCGAAGAAGTAGCGACGACCGCCGGTTACTGAACCAGTCCTGATGAAATGCGAGGACGAGCTCGGGAAGTAATCAACATGGGTGTCAACATGTACAAAAAATAATCAATAATAAAAAATACTTAACAATTACTAATAAAAAATAATAATATATAGTTAACAATTACTAATAAAGAATAATAAAAATTAAATAAAAATATTAAAGAATCATACAAAAATAGGTATTAATAAAAAAATAATCAATTATAACAAATACTTAACAATTACTAATAAAGAATAATAAAAAATAATCAATAATAAAAAATACTTAAAAATTACTAATAAAAAATAATAAAAATTCAATAAAAATATATATAAAAAAGCATACAAAAATAGGTATTTATAAAAATAATCACTAATAACAAATACATAACAATTACTATAAAAAATAATAAAAAATAATCAATAATAAAAATACTTAACAATTACTAATAAAAAATAATAAAAATTCAATAAAAAATATTTAACAATTACTAATAAAAGTAATCAATAATAACTAATAATAATTTAAATTCAAACCATAAAAAATAATCAATAATCAATAATCAAAATTCCTTCATAAAATCATAAACATAACCATGCTAACCAAAATTCCGACCTAAAATCACAAACTTAGTCCTTGCTAACCAATAGATAATCCATGAATTCGAAACCAAAATTCCAATAAAAAATCAAAACCAATTAATCGATGCAAAAAGTTATATATAATCCATGATGGTGCACTGCCAAAATCCAATTCAAATTCCAATTAATTGGTCCCAAAAATTAAGCCAAGAACTAAAACTAAAATCATTAAACTTTTAATCAAGAAATTGAATAAACATTCCTAAATACTAAATCATTAAACATATTAATATTCATTACTAAAAACTAAAATCAATAAACATTAAACCAAAAAATTCAATAAACATTTCTAAAAACAAAAATGAATAAACATTTAAAAAAAGACATTCACGAAATTCAAACTAAAATTACACCATGATATTGAAAACTAATAATCAAAACAAAAATTATCAAAAAATGGAAAAGAGGGAGAGAGGTTTGTTCAACCTGGTCTGGTTTGGTCGGGGTGACGGCGAGAGAGAGAGAGCAGCGATAGAGGGAGAGAACTGCGAGAGAAAGAGAGAGCTGTGAGGTAGTGAGCTCAAGAGGGAGGCGGGGAGAGTAAGTCGCGAAGGAGGGAGGCGTGAAGAGGCGGAGAGGTTTTTGTGTTCAGCGGTTTCGAATAACAGAGAAGAAGGAAGAAGACTATCTGCTGTGTTTACCCGACGAACTGGTCGTCGAGCTTAGTTTCATGAGTCGTCGGGTAACAATGGCGTTAAAAACGAAGTGACATCATAGTGGCGAAGCGTCTGGCATTTCGACGTTTCCCGACGCATGTCGGTCGGGTAACATTCAGGCAGTAAATAAAAATTTCGCAAAAAAATTGAAATTGCCGCCCAAAATTTCGTAAAAATTTGAATTTACCGCCCAAATTTTATGTTACCCGATTAATATAGATCATCACCCGACGGTCATATAACTTCACCCGACGCGACTTTTTACCTCAACATTTTACCAGCATTCGTTATTGTTACGCTTATTTTTTAAAGAAAGTTTTACTCTTCCCCGACGAATATTCTGATTTATTCTTCCGGTAACAATGTAAACAGTTCGCTTCTAATAAGAGTTTAAATATAGTAATTGCATAATGTGACCTGTTTCAGTGTCGAACGATTAACAATACATAATACGACCGTTTATTTTGAGCTGTTACGTCATTAAAATTCATCTGTCAAAATTTGCGATGTTTCGCTAAGAATAAGCTGGCCGATTGTGATAGAATGTGTTGTAACCGTCGATTCGTTATGCCCTGTTCACTAGCCTCGGGATTTCAAAATCTTCTTAATTTTTACTTAGAAAATTTACGAACATTTACAATAAATGTGGATGACTTGATCTGTAATGACTCGGACATTCGATAAAGGAAAGGTAGAAAAATTTGAAGAAAATGACGATTTTGCCCCTGGAATCGGGCGAACGGTTGACATTTGGTTTGAGCTGTCAAACGGACTTTGACTGATGACTGTGACGTAGTTCGGGACTTCACGAGTTCATAGACAGGTGGCACGTCCGATTCCGACATTCGAGGAGAAAGTTATGATGTTCGGAAGTTCGAGGGTAATTTGGTAAATTGGTTAAAAAGGGGTAATTTGTTGACTTTTCAAACGACATGGACTGTTCACGTAATTCGAAGACTGTTGGGAAGGTCTCGAGACGCTGAGTCCGTAGACAGGCGGCACGCGTCAATTGGAGTTCGGACGACCAAGTTACGGGTCTAGAAGTGTGAATGGCATTTTGGTAAATTGTCAAAGTAGGGGCAAAATGGTAATTGGACAATTGATTAAGGAATGGGACGGCAATTGGGCTGATTCATGCCATGGGATGCCACCCAATGACATCTGTCACTTTGATGAAGCAATTAGTGGCACATGAAATGTGTGTAGCAGTGGGAAACTTAAACTAAGTGTGTTAGTGGGTTTGGGAACATATGCACAGTAAACTGTGTTGGTGTTTTCGAAATGGAAAAACAGAGACCGATGAACAATTGCTTGATCGACCTCCCCAATAAAGAATTGAGAGAAAATGAGAACTGAAGAGGAATTGAGAGGATGAAATAGTGTGGAAAAAAGAAAAAAACAAGAAGGAAAACCCCAGAAAAACTGAACCTACCCGAAAACCTTGAAATTGCTAACTTAAGATCAAATTTTAAATTGGACGATCAATTGATGGAAACAGAGAGGTGGATGAGCTTCTAGAGGTTCAAACGAGTCGAATGGAGTTGAAAGAGAAGAAATTGGTGAAGAAATGAGCCCAGACGACACTTGAGTACAGTTTTGGAAATCCCAGTTGAGTTGGAATGGTTAGCGGAGTTGGACATTGAAATTGAGCTTGGAAGTCTGTTCTTATGGATCATGCGAAGCTTCTGAGTGAACCAATTGAAGAAAACGATGAAGACCGATGAACCTCGATGCAGGAACAGTGTTCGGATGTTCATCGGAAACTTGAGCTCGAATCGACGGATTGAGGTGAGTTCTGATGATATTTAACTTACAAAACCATAATTAGCTTCATAATGATGCTTTCGAATAAATCAATTGAAGGAATGTAGTTGGATTTGAGCACGATTGAACGGGTCACCACGCGGGTTGAACGACCATTTAACACTTAGCCGGGTGAGAACGATAGCAGTGCTTGCACTGTAGCTGGCGCGTGAGTTTCACGCGCAGCCACTCAAGGGGGCGCGTGAGGGCGTGTGGGCTTGATTCTCGAGGTGAGTTCAACATGACTTTTGTTCTATCCAATGTAACGGACATTTTGGCGTTGGTTTCGAGTTAATCGGACACCGTTTTGATATTGTTTCGAGGGTCCGAAGGTTTATGTTACGTTTTTAATTAATATTTAATTCCCGAAAAATTATGGGAAATTTGTATGATGTTATTTGAGTCCTGAGTGACCCTAAAGAATGATTTTGGACAGGATTCGAGATTCCTGTAAACTGTCGAAAATTACGGAAACGTGTGTAGCTCGGAAGCTAGCCGTTTGGACGGTATGTGAGTGGACTTTTTTTTCTAAATTGCAATACATGCATTAATGTTTTTTGTGCTTTATATCTATGATTTCTATGCTTATGATTATGGTACTTATGATTTACGTATTTGCACGTATTTCGATATGCGATACGTAATTGCACGTATTTCGAGACTATGATTTCTCCTATGCTTTAATCATGGTTTAATGAATGATTTTATATGAATTATGTGTCTCATGTTTTGATAATGTTTTGGTTATGATTGTGTGTATGATTTATGGTTGTGGCACGTATTTCAAGATTATTACGGATTTGCACGTTTTACGAGATTTCGAGTATGTTGTGATTTGACCATGGTTTTGATGATTTGAATTTGGGATTTGAAATATGATTTGATTTCAAAGATTTAACACGGATTTTGGAAATGGTGATTTCGGACTTGATGCCCAGTGCATAAATATAATTTTGATGCACGAGATTTCGGGTTTCGGAAACGTGAAAGTGGATTTCCGAATTTGGGTTCGGAATGGTTATTCCGGATGCTAACTTACGGAATAATGCTTCCGAATTCGGATTTGGAAATGGATGGTGGATATGATTTGAGATTTGAATATGAAGTTCGGACATGAGTTCCATTTCGATAAAACGTGATGTCGGATTTGGTTTTTGGCATTTGAATTCCGATGGATTCTGGTTTGGTTGTGAATTACATATGTCTTGGGTTTAAAGACCCGGTACTATTTCTGGATCATGTTTTGGGTTTAAAGACCCGATTGATTGATGTAACGGGGGAGGGCCCTCGATATGTTTTGAGTTTAAAGACTCGGTTATTGTGATACCCCCCCCCCCCCCCAGGCCTATTGATTGTGTTTTGAGTTTAATGACTCGTTCATATCCCGGGAAGGTCTTATATATGTGAGTTTAAAGGCTTGGTGATTGAGATCCAGCAAACTAATTGACTTGTGATTTACTGTTGATTTCCTATGTTTTCGGATGTGTTGGGCAATGGCCCGGTTTACATGGTTTGTGAATTTTGGGCTATGTTCTTGAACTTGGATTTCGATTCATAGTTTTAGACTGAGGCCCTATGTTTATGATTGCGGGCTAAGACATGCGGCTTGAGAAAAAGGAAAACGATTTTGATTTTCATACACGGTTTTCTAATACTGGAAATGAAATGGATATGTAAAATGGTTTTCGAATGCATGCATTGGTTTTACGTGGAGGGTAGAAATTTCTTTTTGTAACATGTTTTATAAACTGATTCATTTTCGTCCACTCACACCTTTTGTGTTTTTATTAACCCTCCAGGTGGTGGCACGATGATCGAGGCTATTCGAGAGGTGGGGGCATGAGTGGGCACAACTATGATTATCCCTTGTTTGGCAAGTGTTGAGGGTAATTTGGGAACTTTAGTCGACTTTCTAGATGGGAGGAGGACCGGGCACAGTTATCAATGTTCCTTCGGGGACGGTCTTGTCTTGATCGGTTAAATTATCGAAATAAATTATTCAAATTTGTAAAATCACCAATTTCATCAAACACTTTGAAACTTTTCTATAATAGTTTAAACATAGTTACATAATGTGACCCATTTCAGTTTTGAACGATTAACAATGCATAATCCGACCGTTTATTTTGAGATGTTACGTCTTTAAAAACCGTCTGTCAAAATTCGCGCTATTTAGAGAAGATTAAGTTGTCCGATCGTGATAGAATGTTTTGTAACCATCGATTTGTTACGCCCCGTTCCCTAGCCTAGGTATTTCAAAATCTTCTAAATTTTTACATAGAAAATCTACAAGTATGTACGATAAATGTGGATGGGTGGAATGGTCAAATTATCAGTGGAAACTCTTCAAATTTGCAAACAATATATGGGTTTGAAACTGTAGTATAACGCATACTCAATAGAGTATAATAAACATTTGTCGGGTTACATACTAGACCCTATAAACCCTAAATAATATTTAGGTAAACCTGACGAATCATATAAATGCCACGTCGGGTAACATTTTGTTACCCGGCGGATTGTTATAATATACCCGTCGAATATCCTAAAAGGAGTGCGTCTGGTATAGTTAGGTAACTCATTCAAGGAAGAGCAGAAGAATATCCTAAACCCTAAATCCTAAATAATATTTAATTAAACCCAACAAATATCCTGAAAGGAGTGCGTCGGGTATAGTTGGGTAACTCATTCGAGGAAGAGCCGTCAAATTTGAGTACCCAATGGGTATTTCTTGTTGGTCCGTCGGGTATTATTAATTAATTGTGTTAATTTGTTTTTGAGTTATGTAAGTTTTGTTTTTTTTTTTTGAAATTTGTAATTTTTGTTTGAAGTATTTGGAAAAAGGATGAATCTTATTCAGTAATAATTGAGTTTTATGTCTTACAAATAATCAATCTATTTCAGTGTCACTATCCAACCCACCCCCCCCCCCCCCTCCAATCGCCCTCGTCATTCGAGGTGTGTTCTCCAAGTGACTCATCAGGATCACTTTCAATTCGTTCTAATGTCCCAAGATCAATGAAAATGCCATCAACTGCAATTGGTGGGATTACATTGTTGGTTTGAAATCCATCTATGTGTTGGGTGGATACTGAGGAATCTGCCTGGTAAACAATTTGGTCGTTATCTGTGTCTATCTCATCATCATGTTAACGATCCTCCAAATCCCAAATATTTTTGTGATTGACCATCTCAGCAACTCTCCAACCAGCTCCAACTTTTGGATCATCCACATAAAAAACTTGTTTCGCCGTACTAGCCAAGATGTATGGATCACTCTCAAACCACCGAGTGTTTGTGTTGATAGAAGTGCATAAATGATCTTTAATGACCAGCCCTGGGAGATTAGGGTTCGTATCAAACCAATGACACTTGAACAGGATGACTATCTTACGGTCTGCGTACAAGACTTTAATGCCATAAAATCCAGTATCAGCATTTTCCTCTTCACCTGGCACGAAGACCCTGCTGTTTTGTGACCACAATTTACTGTCTCGTTCTGTGCATACGAACTTAACTCCATTTACGTGACAACCGCTATACGTTTCCCCTCGAAACTGGCCAATATCAAGTTGCATTAATTCTACGTTGAAATTTGCCGAGTTGTCATCTTTCAGCTGGGCCATCTAGTTAGATATACAAAATGTGGTTAAGTTTGAAATTGCTTTTAGAAACTTATATATAAAAGAATACACTTACATGCGTGGAAGACCAACGTGGGAATAGTTTTCTATCCATTTCCGTCCAATTAGACGGATATTCGACTTTCATCAATTCTAAGTGCTGCTCGTGAAAAGGTCATACTTCGTCGCAG
The DNA here is from genome assembly GCA_032719365.1 of Prinsepia uniflora. NCBI lineage: Eukaryota > Viridiplantae > Streptophyta > Magnoliopsida > Rosales > Rosaceae > Prinsepia > Prinsepia uniflora. The sequence continues at coordinate 24,311,121 of CM064872.1, read as the reverse complement.
TTGTTCAGGATGAACCAATGAGCCACATCCATGTCCCGATTGGTGAACGTCTCTGAGATTGGACTATTGCCAAAAGGTCATGCAGGTTGCGCAAATACAGATAGGGTCTCTAGACGTTGATCACCATCATCGTTACGCGAGACCCTGTTAAAGGAAGTCTCTACATTTTGAAGGTACATTGCACAAAAAGTGAATGACTCCTTTGCAATGTATGCCTCCGTTATAGAGCCTTCAGGATGTGTCTTGTTGCAGACATACTGTTTATATGTACCTAACATCTTGCAATAAAATATACGTTATGAATCACACTAATGAATGACCAGAAGGAATTAGGGACAAAAAGGTAGGAATTAGTCATACCTCTCGATGGGGTACATCCAACAATAGTGCATTGGAGCCGCTAGCTTTGCCTCGTCTGGTAAATGTGTTAGAAGGTGCACCATTATATCAAAAAATGCCGGTGAGAATATTTGCTCTAGCCGACACATGATGTAGACAATATCCTCATTTATTACATCGAGGTCCACTTTTACCAACGATCTGGCACATAATATCTAAAAAAATTGAGACAAATAAACTAGGGTTTCAACAATGCCGGGCTCCAAGTACGACCGAATGCCAATTGGCATAAGTCGTTGTAGCAAAACATGATAGTCATGACTCTTACCAGATAAGGTGTCACTGTCTGTGCTAACATTTCGTGATATTTTACCAGCATACCCAACGGGAAACTTCACACCTTGCAACCATTTTAAAAATTTCTTCTTATTTTTCGGGGTAAATGTATAACTTGGATGAGCCATGACGTATTTTCCATTGACGACTTTTGGCGAAAAATTTGGGCAAATCCTTATTTCTTGCATACCTAGCTAGGTCTTTTTTATGTCTTTGGACTTGCCCTCGATGGGTAAAGTAGTTCCCACAACACTCTCAACAACATTCTTCTTTATGTGCATGGGATCTACGAGGTGTCTGATTTTCAATTTCGACCAATATGAAAACCTGAAGAATATGTTTTTTTTCTTCCAATTTTCTTGTGCAGGAGGTTTCGGACCTCGTGTGACGAAATCATGTATAACGTTCAATTTAGACAATATCTCATCACCAGATCTTTCTTGGGGTCGAGCCCGTAACTCTGATTTCCCATCAAATAAATCTAACTGCGTACACCATCGGTGATCCCAAGACAAAAACCTTCTTGAACCTAAGTAACATACCTTTGATGCATGCCAAAATGATGTTGTGTATGGATCACATCTAGGACACCCAAGATAACCTTTGGTGCTCTACCCTGCCAACATGTCGTACGAGGGAAAATCATTAATTGTCCATATTACTGCTGCTCGTAAAGTGAACATTTGGCCACTACATTTGTCGTATATTCGTACACAATTTTCCCATAGATCTATGGTCTCATCAATTAATGGACGCAAATACATATCGATGGAATTACTTGGGGATTTAGGGCCCGGTGTCAAAATACTTAGGATTGTGAACTCTTTCCTCATGCATCTCCAAGGAGGTAGGTTATGACAGGACCCGTCTCAATCCCACTGGGACCACCCGGGGACGTGCCCTGCTCCCGTCTGACAACGACTCCAAACGTACCAACATTACCCTTAAATAAAACTAAATAGTCAAATAGATAAATAACATGCAACAACATTGTTCAGAGCGATAGCTGTCAGACAAGGGATAGTAAAATAACAAAACGTGAGCACAACATTCAGAGTGAGTGGGCCAAAAATAAAGAGTGAGTGGGCCAAAAATAAAGAGTGAGTGGGCCAAAAATAAATAGTTTATAAATCAATTTCATAATAAAGTAAATCATATGGTTTTACCCCTCAGTTTTCCAAACCTTGCATGCATTGAAAACACAATATCAAAATGAAATCATAATCACACAATCATAATCATAATCAAAAGGAGAAACTAACATATTAGTGCACTGTAAAACCCAACCCAAATGATGTCACGGTTCTAAGGCTACACGTTGCCACTCAGGGTCTCACACCCAAGACACTCTAGGTACATCAGTGCCCGGTATCCTGGACACTGCCCGAGGAATACGAACATGCCTTCCTGAGAGTAAGCAACCTAACGCGGGTCAACTCCACTCAGTCAGGGGCCCGTGACTACTCCAGGGTCCACACGAGCCAACGACCCTCCTTGGAGGAAACAAGATAGACAGGTAGGAAAGTACAGTACAATAACAGTATAGTTTACCCTATGTCCTCGGACATCGCATAACACAATCCACATATAATCCAAATGGGTCTCATGCCCAAAACATTATAATAAGAGATATAAACAGTTCATATAGTACTCATCTAAATCATAAGTGGAAATAGTAAAACAGTTTATGCATGCAAGCCTTTTATAAATCAACAGCCCACTCACACTCGGTCCTCGCTGCTCAACGACCGCTAAAACCTGTATTAACATATCTAAGAGTCACTAAAGGACCCTACAACTCCAAAACTAAGACCCTAGAACAGATCCGTCTCGAATACGCAACCTGGGCACTATTCCCAAAGCTTCAAACCCCATTTGGACTATCTTAACGATCTCCGATCGACATGAAACCACCACCATTGGATTCGTATCGTCGAAACCTTGAAAATGGTTGCGGTCACACAAAAAATACTAGTCACACGTGCCCACACGGTCACACAATATGACGTCATCACTGACACTTGTCAGGTGACACGTGGCATGCTCTGGTTGGCCCCTGATCTAACAATCTCTGACACGATGATGTCATCATGACGTCAGAAGTGACATCATCACTGCTACAGTATCGGGTCAACCCGTTTACTGGAATCGGGTCGTCGTTGACCCGCGGCTTGACCCGTTTCCACAGTCCGTTTTCGGCCACCATTTTCGACGGGGTTCAATCCTACAGAGTCGTCTAGGTCTGTTCTATGGTTCCATAACCTCAAAACTGGATGAAAAACAGTAGAATCGTACCTGCACCTCGATGAAGTTCACGGCCAAACTCCAGTCGTCTTCTCCGGCTATCCACTCTGTCTCAGTCGTCCAAACCGGTCCCTATGAGCTTTTCACTGACCCTAGAGCATTTCCCTAACCAAAGAGTCGAACTCTAAATGTTGAAATGGGTTGTTTCGAAACAAGGAAAATAAACGGGTCTCTCAGGTTTTGGCCGTTACCTCCGCTGTGTCGCTGCCATAGCCTTCGTCATTCGTTCAGTCGTGTTCCTGGGGTCCTCAAGACGTCACCTAGAGCTCCGTTCAAGTCGAGAAGGTGAGGAGGTGCAGTTTTGCTTCCTGGATCCGATTCCTCTGTGTTTCGGGTCTCGAGGCTTTTCAGGTCTGCTCAGGCCGGGAGGAGTGGTTGTGGTTGCTGGTGGTGCATGGCGGTGTTCTAGAGATGATGGTGGTGCTGAGGACGACCGTCTGGTGGTGTGAGGGTTGCTGGTTCGATCGATTGGGTTGAGAGAAAATGGGAGGGAGGTTCTTGGACGGTTAGGGAAAAATGGATGTGTGTTTGTGTTGTGTGAGAGAGAGATGATCGTGCATGAGAAGGAAAAAGTAGATGGGATGAAGGGTTGGGATGAGTTTGATCAGGGAATAGATGGCTGGGATTCAATGATGGAAAATTAATTAATAAACAATGGACCAATAGGCTAATAGGGTTGCTTTATTAGAATAGTGCACCTTTGGATGAGTGACACTTGTCACTCATCCACTGGCTTGATTTGAATCTAGGGTTTGCACGGATTCCCATAATTAATTAATATTTTAATCGTTTGCTCTCGGTTCATAAATTCCGCTAAAACGCTTCCGTGACCATAACTTTTTCATACGAACTCCGATCTACGTCATAGCCATGGGTCAAAGTCTAAATTATTTCCCGGGTCAAAAGTCAAAGTTTTTCCCCTTCAGGGGAAAAATAGTCATTTTACATTAAAATATTAATAAACACGGTTCGGGTCGTTACAGCCTACCCACCTTACAAAAATTTCTTCCTCGAAATTTACTCTAATAAATGTGGGTACTGCCCTCTCATCAAATCCTCGGGTTCCCATGTCGCTTCCTCCACATCGTGGTTCCGCCATAGCACCTTAACCCATGGGATCGTCTTGTTCCTTAAGACCTTTTCCTTCCAATCCAGAATCTGTACGGGTCGCTTCTCGAAGCTCAAATCTGTCATCAGTTCCAGTGGTTGTTCCGGTAGTGCATGAGAGTCATCCCGGAGATACTTCCGTAGCATAGACACATGGAATACATCATGTACTCGGGAAAGCTCTGAAGGTAGTGCTAAACGATATGCCACTGGACCAATCCTCTCAACGATCTCATAAGGTCCAATATAACGGGGACTCAACCTCCCACGTCGTCCGAATCGGATAATCCCTTTCCATGGTGATAGCTTCAGGAACACAAAGTCACCAACCTCAAACTCCAAATCTCGGATCCGTTGATCCGCATAACTCTTTTGGCGATCCTGGGCCACCTTCAATCTTTCCCTGATAACCCGAACTGTCTCCTGGGTCAAATCCATCAAATCTGGCCCATTGCGGTTCTTTCTCCGATTTCCATCCAGCATACAGGTGTTCTACACTGTCGATCATACAGTGCCTCATAAGGAGCCATCCCAATACTCGCATGAGAGCTGTTATTGTAGGCAAACTCCATCAATGGTAACCGATCAGCCCACGAATCCTGAAAGTGCAATACACAGACCCTCATCATGTCATCTATAGTCTGTATCGTCCTTTCAGACTGTCCGTCGGTCTGTGGGTGGAATGCTGTACTGAAATGCATGTTCGTACCCAATGCAGTCTGCAGGCTCCTCCAAAACCTAGAGGTGAAACGCGAGTCCCGATCCGACACTATCGACTCCTAGGTACCGTGTAGTCGAATGATCTCATTAATAAACAGCTGGGCCAAACGATTAGGCTTGTACATCTCACGTACAGGGCGAAAATGTGCTGAATTGGTCAACCGGTCCACGATGACCCAAATCCCATCAAATCCACTCCGTGTCTTCTGTAGCTTGAAGACAAAATCCATCGTAATATGATCCCATTTCCATTCCGGGATCGGGAGTGGCTGCATAGCCCCATACAGACGCTGTCGTTCTGTCTTGACCTGCTGACAGATTAAACACTTGCTGACGAATTCAGCTATTTCTCTTTTCATCCCTGGCCACCAATAGTGGTCGCGGAGAGTACGATACATCTTCGTCCCCCTTGGATGCATAGCATACGCTAAACTGTGTGCCTCGTCTAAAATCTCTTTCCGCAACTCTGGTACCGTAGGTACACACAATCTTCCAAGTTTCACTAATGCTTCATCGCCCCGGATGGAGAAATCCTGCCTCTGTTCGGTCTCAACCTCGTTTCTGTAGTCACAGAAGATCCGATCCTGTAATTGAGCCTCAATGATCCTGTCGACCAACACCGGTCACACATGAAAGCTAGCCAACAAGGCTCCCTGTTCGTCCACCTCCAGCATAACTCCGCTCTTCCGAAGTTCCATTAACAAGGGAAGGTACACCAACCTCAGGTGTGCAACTGATCCCGCTGATTTCCTACTTAGCGCATCTGCCACCACATTCACCTTTCCGGGATGGTACTCAGTTGTACAATCATAATCCTTTAATATCTCTAACCATCTCCGCTGCCTCATGTTAAGTTCTTTCTGGGTGAATAGATGCTTGAGACTCTGGTGGTCGGTGTATATCCTGCATGTCACACTGAACAGGTAATGCCTCCAGATTTTTAGAGCATGAACCACCGCTGCCAACTCCAAATCATGAGTAAGGTAGTTCAATTCATGAGTCTTCAGCTGCCGATATGCGTAGGCAACAACTCTCCCATTTTGCATCAACACGCAATCCAAACCTTGCAGCGATGCATCACTATAAACCACGAACTCTCCACTGTTATCCGATAATGCAAGGACAGGTGCAGTGGTTAAACCGTACTTCAGTTCCTGAAAACTTTGTTCACACTATTTGTCCCATACGAACTTCACCCTCTTCCGAGTTAATGGCGCCAAGGTGCAGCAATCTGGGAGAAACCCTCCACGAATCTCCGATAATAGCCCGCTAATCCCACAAAACTCCGTACCTCCGTCACTGTTGTCGGCCTTGGCCAATTAGTCACTGCCTTCGTCTTCTGGGGATTCACACTAATCCCATCCGGTGATATGATGTGACCCAAGAATCCAATACTGTTCATCCAAAATTGACATTTGCTCAATTTGGCATATAGCTGTTTCTGTCGTAGTTTACCTAAAACCAGGCATAAATGTTTCTCATGACCCCTGACACTCTTGGAATACACCAAGATGTCATCGATAAACACAATCACGAACTTATCCAAGTACTCTCGAAAGACTCGGTTCATCAAGTGCATGAATGCAGCTGGTGCATTCGTCAGTCCGAAGGGCATCACCAAGAACTCGTAATGCCCGTACCTCGTCCGAAAAGCTGTTTCCTGAACGTCCCCCTCGGCTATTCTCAAGTGATGATACCCCGACCGCAAATCTATCTTTGAGAAGTACCGCGCTCCTCGTAACTGATCGAACAAATCATCGATCCTGGGTAAGGGATACTGATTCCGTACCGTGGCTTTTTTTAACTGCCGATAATCCACACACAACCGCAAGCTACCCTCCTTCTTTTTCACAAATAAAACTGGTGCTCCCAAGGTGATGTACTAAGTCGAATAAACCCTAGATCCACCAATTCCTGGAGTTGGATTTTCAATTCCCGTAGCTCGGCCGGTGCCATACGATACGGTGCTTGCGAAATCGGTCGTGTCCCGGGGAGTAATTCGATGGTGAAGTCGATCTCCCGGGGTGGTGGTAATCCAGGTAAGTCCTCTGGAAATACATCAGGAAATTCCCGCACAATCGGGATATCCTCAATCCTCAAAGATTCATCCGTTGATTCTACCATATAAGCAAGATACCCCTGACACCCCTTCTGTAAAAGTTTTGTAGCTGAAAGTGCAGATATTAACTTGGGTGATGAGTCTCCACACTCTCCCTGGAATATCACCTCCGGTAAACCCGGACCCCTCAAAGTCACCCGCTTGTTGCTGCAATCGATGATCGAATTGTATTCCGACAACCAGTCAACTCCAAGTATCACATCGAAATCATGTAAATCCATAAGGATCAAATCTGCTGGAAACTCTACTCCTTCAATTTCCACTGGACAAGCCCGTAACTCCTGGTTCACCCGATAGGTCACTCCCATCGGTGTACCCACACCCATCTCACACTCAAGTGCAGACACCTCACGGCCCAACATACTCGCACAGCGCGGTGAAATGAAGGAATGAGTTGCCCCCGAATCCATCAATGCACGAATGGCAATATCAGAAATGTATACCGTACCTGTCACAACTCCCGGAATAGATCTGGCCTGCTGATGTGTGACAGCATAAACCCGAGCCAAAGACTCTGTCGGTCGCCCCCGTCCCCTAGCTCTTCTGTCTTGGCCACGCACAACACCGCGTGCCCTGCTGCTGGCAGTCTGGGATGCTGAGCTCTGTGCTGGAATAGCGCTGCCTCGAACCATCGGACACTCAGATGCATAGCGCCCCTACTCACCACAAGCAAAACATGTAACCTCCGTCGGTCGACCCGAGTATCCTCCTGGTGAGGTGCTCATCGGTGAGTACTGCTGCTGCCAAGCACCAGATCGTTGTCCAGACCGCTGAGGACTCCTGAAATGACCGGTACGTCCCTGACTGTCCGAAGATGAAAATCCGCCAGAATTTCCTCCCTTCGAGCCCCGTTGGCCCGAGAATCCCAAGTGTGGGCCCCCTTAGTTCGCTGTCATGCCAGAAGACTGTTCTCAACTCTGGTTGCAGCGTCAGTCAGATACCTCATGGTAGCAAAGGGAGTCGCAGTCACCATGGCATGAATCTCAGGTCGCAGGCCCCACTCGAATCTGCGACAACGGTCGTCCTCGGTGATCACGAAATTCTCGGCAAAGCGAGACAACATTAGGAAGGTCACCTCATACTCTGCCACAGTCTGGTCTCCCTGTTGGCGCTGCAAGAACTCTGCCTCCCGGGCGTTGCGAAACGATCTCGGATAGAACTGCTTGAGAAATAGCTCCCGGAAGGTCTCCCAAGGAATGGTGTGAAGGGTCCAGCCGGCCAAGTCAAGGTTGTACCACCATCGGTAGGCGCTCCCATCCAGCAGGAATGTCGCCAGTACTACACGCTCCTCCGGTGGGTAGTGCATGACCTCAAAGATCCTCTCCCAGCGGTCGATCCACTGGTGTGCTTCCTCGGGGTCGGTCCCCCCGCTAAAGATCGTGGCACCCAAGCGCTGAGCCCGTTCAATACTCGCAGTGTCCCCATTCCCTCCAGTTTCCTCGTCAGCACGTGCACGGGGATCACGTCGGGGAGGCATATCAAAACTGTTAAGAGGCAAACAGGTTAAAAGACGTCGAAAGCGACCATGTACAAAGTACAAACCGCTAACCTAGTACACTGACTGCTAATCCTAGTGCTCTGATACCAAGCTGACAGGACCCGTCCCAATCCCACTGGGACCACCCGGGGACGTGCCCCGCTCCCGTCTGACAATGACTCCAAACGTACCAACATTACCCTTAAATAGAACTAAAGACTCAAATAGATAAATCATGTGCAACAACATTGTTCAGAGCGATAGCTGTCAGACAAGGGATAGTAAAATAACAAAACGTGAGCACAATAGTCAGAGTACATTATTTGGTGCTCAACCTACCCACAAGGGGGTGTACAGGTGCACATCGAATAAACTAAGCCTCTTCCTCCTCCTCCGGATCCTCCTCTAGTTCCGTGTCACTGTCTGGAGGGGCCAGTAAAACATTTAAAGAGTGAGTGGGTCAAAAATAAACAATTTATAAATCAATTTCATAATAAAGTAAATCACAAGGTTTTACCCCTCCGTTTTCCAAACCTTGCATGCATTGAAAACACAATATCAAAATGAAATCATAATCACACAATCATAATCATAATCGAAAGGAGAAACTAACATATTAGTGCACTGTAAAACCCAACCCAAATGATGTCACGGTTCTAAGGCTACGCGTTGCCACTCAAGGTCTCACACCCAAGACTCTCTAGGTACATCAGTGCCCGGTATCCCGGACACTGCCCGAGGTATACAAACATGCCTTCCTAAGAGTAAGCAACCCAACGGGGGTCAACTCCACTCAGTCAGGGCCCCGTGACTACTCCAGGGTCCACCCGGGACAACGACCCTCCTTGGAGGAGACAAGATAGACAGGTAGGAAAGTACAATACAATAACAGTATAGTTTACCCTATGTCCCTCGGACATCCCAGAACACAATCCACATATAATTCAGACGGGTCTCATGCCCAAAACATTATAATAAGAGATATAAACAGTTCATATAGTACTCATCTAAATCATAAGTGGAAATAGTAAAACAGTTTATGCATGCAAGCCTTTTATAAATCAACAGCCCACTCACACTCGGTCCTCACTGCTCAACGACTGCTAAAACCTGTATTAACAAATCTAAGAGTCACTAAAGGACCCTACAACTCCAATACTAATACCTTAGAACAGATCCGTCTCGAATACGCAACCCGGGCACTATTCCCGAAGCTTCAAATCCCATTTGGACTATCTTAACGATCTCCAATCGACACGAAACCACCACCATTGGATTCGTATCGTCAAAACCTTGAAAATCGTACTGGTCCCACCAAAAATACTAGTCACACGTGCCCCCATGCGCCTGGTCAACTGGTGGGTCAACGCTGCTACAGTGCTGCTGACGCCAGCATGACGTCATCATTGACACTTGTCAGGTGACACGAGGCATGCTCTGGTTGGCCCCTGATCTAACAATCTCTGACATGATGATGTCATCATGATGTCAGAAGTGATGGCAGCATGATGACGTCATCACTGCTACAGTATCGGGTCAACCCGTTTACTGGAACCGGGTCGCCATTGACCCGCAGCTAGACCCGTTTCCACAGTCCGTTTTCGGCCACCATTTTCGACGGGGTTCAATACTACCGAGTCGTCTAGGTCTGTTCTACAGTTCCATAACCTCAAAACTGGAAGAAAAACAGTAGAATTGTACTTGGACCTCGATGAAGTTCACGGCCAAACCTCGGTCGTCTTCTCCGGCTATCCACTCCGTCTCAGTCGTCCAAACCGATCCCTATGAGCTCTTCACTGACCCTAGAGCATGTCCCTAACCAAAGAGTCGAACTCTAAACGTTGAAATGGGTTGTTTCAAAACAGGGAAAATAAACGGGTCTCTCAGGTTTTGGGCTTTACCTCCGCCGTGTCGCCGCCATAGCCTTCGTCGTCCATTCAGTCATGTTCCTGGGGACCTCAAGACGTCAACTGGAGCTCCGTTCAAGTCGAGAAGGTGAGGAGGTGCGGTTTTGCTTCCTGGATCCGATTCCTCTGTGTTTCGGGTCTCGGGGCTTTTCGGGTTTGTTCAGGCCGGGAGGAGGGGTTGTGGTTGCTGGTGGTGCATGGTGGTGTTCTGGAGATGATGGTGGTGCTGAGTACGGCCGTCTGGTGGTGTAAGGGTTGCTGGTTCGATCGATTGGGTTGAGAGAAAATGGAGGGAGGTGCTTGCACGGTTAGGGAAAAATGGATGTGTGTTTGTGTTGCGTGAGAGAGAGATGATCGTGCATGAGAAGGAAAAAGCAGATAGGATAAAGGGCTGGGATGAGTTTGATCAGGGAATAGATGGCTGGGATTCAATGATGGAAAATTAATTAATAAACAATGGACCAATAGGCTAATAGGGTTGCTTTATTAGAATAGTGCACCCTTGGATGAGTGACACTTGTCACTCATCCACTGGCTTGATTTGAATCTAGGGTTTGCACGGATTCCCATAATTAATTAATATTTTAATCGTTTGCTCTCGGTTTGTAAATTCCGCTAAAACGCTTCCGTGACCATAACTTTTTCATACGAACTTCGATCTACGTCATAGTCATGGGTCAAAGTCTAAATTATTTCCCGGGTCAAAAGTCAAAGTTTTCCCCCCTCATGGGCAAAATAGTCATTTTACATTAAAATATTAATAAACTCGGTTCGGGTCATTACAGGTTATACGAAACCAGAACCACTTGGCATGTACTATACGGCTTGGAAAAAATCCCGAAGGGGTTAAAACCATCAATAGCAAGCCCTAATCTGACATTTCTTGGCTGCGCAGTGAAATCAGGATACATCTTATCGAATTCCTTCCAAGCCTCTCCATCAGACGGATGCCTCAATGTATCATCATCAATGCGCTCATCTTTGTGCCACCTCAAATCCGACGCTGTGTGAGACGATATATAGAATCGTTGTAGCCTTGGTTTCAGTGGAAAATAACGCAGTACCTTGTTCGGAATCGTGTTTTTTTCGAAACGTAGGCTCATTACACACAGGACATTTATCAAGATGCTCGAATTTACCTTAAAATAATGCACAATTGTTCTTGCATGCATGAATTTTGACATAACCTAACCCAAGATCCTTCAACAACTTCTTCGAGTTATAATGATCTTTAGGGAGACGATTTTCTTCCGGGATCATTCGAATGATGATGTCAAGCATGTGATCAAAATGCTTGTTCGTTTGATTATACTCAACTTTCATATGCATCAACTCCACAACTGTCCCTAGAACCAAAAAATTCTTAGAACTCGGGTACAATTCCTGCTGAGGTTCTTTTAACAATCTCTCGTAATGGATATCAGAATCTTCAAGATGAAACGCGGGTGCATCACCATCCATATCATTGTTCGTGGGAGGAAAAACATTTGTTAATATCTCAAGGACCTGATCATATCACATCCATTGTCCAAAATACTTACTTCTCAATAGGGCCTACGAACTGAAGATGTCGATTCAGTAAATATTTCTTCGTCGTGATATATCCAATTAGTGTAGTTGTGTACGGTCCCGTTTCGATCCAAATGATACTGAACTTCATTCAACGGCATCCGACTGCAGTTATTATATTTACGGCATGGAAAAACTATAGATGTCTCGTCAATGCAATGATTACGTGCAAACTTAATGAAGCTATCGATCTCATCCATATACTGAACCGCAAATCTATCAAACAAATGCATTCAGCTTCTGTTCATTGTCCCTGCTAGCACAAAACCATAAACTATACAGCACATAGTTGCCCACTCCCAAAATGTCCGAATAAATGGACAATTCAAGAGTTAGTCAATCAATTCGATCCACTGACTATCAAACGGGTCTAAGGTAGTTCCTTAAGTTTAATTATACGAAGTTAATCAATCCGATTAATTTTCCATAAACTTTTATGAAATATAAACACATTTCACACCATCAAAATATATATAAAAAAAATAAAGTTTACCAACAATTTTCTAATTTCCTAATATATGATCTTAATTTTCTAATTTCCTAACATATTTTCTAAATTATTAATTTCCTAATATATATTTGATTTTTCTAATTTCCTAATATATTTTCTTAATTTTCTAATTTCCTAACATATTCTCTTAATTATTAATTTCCTAACATATATTCGATTTTTCTAATTTCCTAATATAATTTCTTAATTTTCTAATTTCCTAACATATTCTCTAATTTCTTAACTTTCTAACATATTTTCTAATTTCCTAACTAATTTTCTAATTTTCTAATTCATAACATACTTTCTATTTTCATCTTTTATAAATAAATCTTATAATTTCCTACAATATTTTTAGACAAATAATCAACACTTTCAGCATATATATCAAAATAAATAAACAATAACAAAATCTCCAAAATTAAATACATACCTTTGATTGAAGATGGTGTGATGAGAAGATGAATTAATGTGATTGGTGAGGAATTAATATTAGGGAATATAGGATTTGAGAGAGAGAGAGAGCTGTGAGAAAATATGAAGATACAGTTGGGGAGGAAGAAGGGTGGATTAGATGTGATAGATGCTGAAAGATGTTTGCCCGACGAAGGCCGTCGTTGGGCCAATTTTAATGATGCGTCGGGTAAGCATAACATTTTGGCGCGAAAATAATTCCTCCTCGCCAAATCGCATACCAGGCGCCTTGCGAACGTCGGGTAATAACGGTCAACGCTTATGTGTTACCCGACGGCGTAAAACAAAATATCCGTCGGGTTTGGTTTAGTTACCCGACGAGCATTATGCCATTGTCGGGTAACAGTGCATTTTTCAACTCGCGAATGTTTTCCTTTCGCGCCATAAGGTTACCCGACGGTGTATTGGAATCCATCAAATAACATGGTGTGTGTTTATCGATGATTTCTTGATCGTCGGGTAAAAACCCGTCGGGTGCTGGAAATTTTCTTATAAATTGGTACTTCAGTCACCAGCAATATTTGATACCATAGAGGGACATCATTTTCCTTATACATGTTCGCCCGAATTCCCGCCTATTCCATCTGTAAGAGACGAAGACATGTCCCAAAATCTTGCCCTAAGTCCTCAAGATGAATGTCCTCGATTGTAGATACGTAGTGAGCAAGTAAAAGACACCAAGGGAAACTGCAACAGTGACTCCAAAGAAGGAAGAAAATGCAAAATAATTACACCACAACACAAAGAAGGACTATTGCGGCACTAACAAGGACAAAAACCTAAACCCTACCATACCTTTACTCTCTAGAGATTTTTTCCTTTTCCGTTTGAGGCATTATATGGAAGACACTGTAAGACAACTATATGGTTTAATAAGGTAGGTGAGAGAAAATTTTTGACACCAAGAATAGTTGAAATGACACGAAAAGATCATGATTATGAAGGAATAGCTCAAGGCAGCTCAAGATCATTAGAATGGCTATGCAGAACAGCAGATCAGGGATCTCAACGTTGAGGTCAGAGATTGGGTTTTCTTGACATTGTCCCCTTGGAAGGGAGTTCTGAGGTCGAGTAAGCAAGGGAGGTTGAATCCTCGTTATATTGGGCCTTATGAGATAATTGAGAGGATAGACCCCGCGGCTTACAGACTTGCCCTAGCCCCAAAACTTTTCAAAGTCCACGATGTATTCCATGTATCCATGCACCATAGGTATTTGTTTGATGAATATCATGTACTTGGCAAAAAACCAACCGAGTTGAGAGATTATTTGAGTTTTGAAGAACAACTAGTATAGATCCAAGAACAAAAACAAAAAAATTTATGAATGAAGACTATCCTCATGATTAGAGTGCTATGGAGAAATCATAATGGGGAGGAAGCCACGAGAGAGTTTGAGCTCTAATGGTACCACATCATCCACATTTGTTCCAATCACATGTACGAATTTGAAGGATAAAATTTCTTTAAAATGGGTGAGTTGTAACGACCAGTATTTTCAATTATTGATTTTTCAGAAATAAATTTAAGAAAGAAACATTTTGACATTAAGTTTTATTAGAGGCTCAAAAGTTCCTTTTCGTTCAGATATACTTTGGGAAATTTCCTAGGACCACTTGGTAGGTCATGAATCACGAATTCGTAGACAAGCGTCATGCGGAAAATGGAAATCCAGTGAGAGAGTTTTGGGTCAAGAAAGTCCAAAGGCAATTTGGTACTATTTACTTGGCAATTATTTCTAGTTTCACATCCTAGATTTTCCTTTCCACTATCCTTTCAATGCCCCCGCATTCTCTCTCTCTCGCTCTCTATCTCTCACACATGTAAACCGTGAAACACAAAAGCCCTCACATCTAGTTCATCAATTTAGTCCAAATCACCACAAATAAATTACATTATCACCTTCCTCCCTTCATCATGAGCTCCACCATATTAACCATCGAGGTTGACAATGAGACGGAGATATGAAGGTGAATAGTATTTGTCACCTTCCCTACGATTTGCGGCCACCACAGGCGATATCACTTCAGGGACATAGGAGAATCAAGCTCGAGATTGAGCTAGGCGATATCACTTCAGGGACATAGGAGAATCAAGAAGCTCGAGATTGAGCTTTGGACTTTTGGCGAGTGGATTTTGTTCTCTAAAAATATGAATTTTCAAAAATTTACAATGATATTTCTCGAAGCATTTATTAGTTTCTTGAGTATCAAACGAAATTGTTTTTAATGTTTTCGTTATTAGCAACTAAAAACGCGATAATGATTTTCTGAAATGACTTTGGATTTCAAAATTGAGTTTAAGCCAGCTTTCTTTTTTTTTTTGGGGCTACGGCCCTATATTGTAGATCGGTTGTCTGAGATCAAGATATGGTTTTCTTTGGTTTGACTTGAATTATTCTATAACTTAAATCCTTCTTCTGACAAGTGAAAAACAATTTGAACAATTTACAAGGGAGATTTTGCTGAATTTTCGGTAGAATTCTCATGAAGTTTCTTTACACTGGTGAATGTCTTTTAGGAATTCTGTTGAGATTTCTCAGGTCTTGTCAGGCGGGAGCATGATTCTTTGTGAATTTCAAGGAGAAATTCGAGAAGGGTTTTGTCAAAGGCTCTTCTCCTCAATCAACCCTCACTACTCTGAATGCACAAACTTCATTTCCATCTCAACAACAGGAATATTAGATTGCTAACACCAGGGCTACAACTCATATGAAATCTGAAGTGTTCTCAAGTCTAAAGGTTAAGTCTATCTTCTTCTGAGGCGTTCATTACCACTGCTAGAGCTACACGTTTGAAAGTCACTCATATTGGTAATTCATCACCTGTGGCCATTTACCTTTTACCTTATTGTTTCTAGTTAGATAAAGTTCTCCATGGCTTTCATATTTTTGCTTATCTGTTGTTAGTATATAAGCTGTGTAGAGATAATTATTGTCGTTTTATATGCAATGATTCTACTATTCTTATACCACATGGAGCTACAAGAACAACATTATTCAAATGATTGAGTAAAGATGGCATGTATCCACTTCCCTTTCATTATCCTTTCAAACCTGCTCCGATTATCACTTTAAATTCGTCTCAAGTTGCTTTTCTTGGAAAAAGCACTAAAATACAAAATTGGAATAGAAGATTAGGACATCCTTCCTACCAGATTGTATTTTCTGCGTTGAACAAAGCCAAAGAACCACTTCAAGTCATTTGTGAGCCACACCTTGAAGGAAAACTGTCTAAGCAGTCATTTCATGTTTCTTGTTCACATTCTTCTCTGTTGGTTCCTAAGCAATCATTGATTGCATTTAGTGTGTGTGTGTGCGCATCATAGTGCAAACACCACTATGAGGTGGCACTCATGAGGAGTGTGAGTATTCAGTTACAATTATTTCGGATTGCTTGGAGAGCAAGAAGACCAGGTGTCCTTTCCTCATTAGTCTAGACCTAGCTTAAATCCTATTGGTTGGGTGTCATCATAGTGACATTATCTTTGGAACCCTTTTTTTATCTATGTAATCTAGGCTAGGATCATTGAATGTGTGAGTGATTGTAAGTATGAAAAAAAATAAAGAAAAAGTGAAAAGAAAAGTTTAGAGAAAGCAACAAGGATTGCTCATAGGCAATTCATCAAACACCTTGTGTGCATTACATTAAAAACCATTCTTCTCCTAAATAATCATCTTCATATTCATCCATCATCAATCAAATACAATCTACAATCTATCTAATCCTAATTCTACTCCCAATCGATTCAGTCATCAAAGATCAAGGGCCTTACCTTCTGCATTTCAGCTCACATCCTTCACCATTGTTGCGCCCGTTTGATCTGTTGTGTGAGCACTATTCCATTGATAGATTAAGTTACCTACAAGATAGAGAAGTAGCAGATTAGAACCTTAGAAGTTAAAAGCCAATATGGTATCAGAGCAGTAAATTGATCTGGTTTACTGGGGCGTGTACTGTGGAAGAGTTTGCATCATAGTGCAACTTAGCAAGCAAATGGCTAATGCAGTTGAAGATCTAAGAGTTCCATTGTTTGATGGATCTAACTTCGATTTTTGGAGTATCAAAATGCGTACAATCCTACATGCTCATGATTTATGGGAGTATGTGGAAAGTGGACTGAATGAAGATGTACCTGCTGCTGCAGCATCATTAGAAGCAGCTAATCAATGAGCTGCAAGACCTCCAGAAGCTGCTAGGCCAACTCGAGCTGATTACATCTGAGATTCTCGTGCTCTAGGAATGATCCAAACAATTATGGTGGATTCTTTCTTCTCAAGAATCTCCAATGAGCAGAGTGCACATGCAACTTGGAATCTGCCGAAAAGACAGTATAGAGGAACTGAGAAAGTTAGAGTAGTCAAGCTTCAAGATTTGAGAAGGGATTTTGAATATGTAAGGATGAGGGATGATGAATCTTTTTTTGTCTATACATCTAGGTTGTATACCATAGTTGATTAGATGAGATCTTATGGTGAGGAAATAACAGAAAAGAGGATGGTGCAGAAAATCCTAATCTATCTTACTAAACTGTATGATCCTATAGTTTCAATTCTTGAAGAAACCAAGGATCTAAACAATGTTAATGTACAAACACGGCTAGCGTTAATACGTGCTTATGACCAGAGATTGGAGGTGCACTCAGAAACTCACACAGAGAAGGCATTCTTTGCATTGAGTGTGAATCAAGCATCCCATGACAAGAAACACAGACAATATGGAAAAGGCAAGCAGAATTACAAGGAAAATAAAATCTAGAAAGGGAAGTCCTATAGCAATGTCATGAAAAATCAAGGTATTGCGAATTCCAAACCTGTTTTTGGAAATTCTACTAACTCAAAAGATTGTTGTAAGATTTGCGGAAAGATTCATTGTGGTGAATGTTGGCTTAAGAACAAACCTAAGTGTTTTAAGTGCAACAAACTGGGTCATATTGCAAAGAATTGTATGGTGAGGCAAGTAGTGAATATGGAAAACAAGGAGGAAGAAGACAAGGATAGAGTGATGTTCTATGCTTAGAATTCTGGTTAATTCCTAAGGAATGTGGAGTGTGGTATGTGCATAGTGCTTGTAGCAACCACATGACCTCACATGAGTCCCTATTGATAAATGTGGACAAGTCCATCATTGCTAAGTTAAAAATGGGAACTGGATACTTGGTACAAGCCACTGAACAGGGTTCACTTGTAATCAGCACACATAATGGAAAGAAGGTTATTAATGAAGTAATGTTGGTTCCAGAACTTGATGCTAATTGACTAAGTGTTGGAAAAATAGTAGAACATGGTTACTGCCTCAAGTCTGGTAATGAGAGTGCTGAAATTTATGAGGATGATGAAATGTTGCAGTGTGTAGCTTCAATTACTATGCTGGAAAACAGGTGCTTTCCATTATCCTTGGATTACATCCAGTTAGTAGCACAAAGGGCAACTGTGGAGGAAAGTGCTGGATTGTGGCACAGACGCTTTGGACACCTGAACTATCACAGTCTACACAAGGTGTAAGCTCAGAAAATGGTACTAGGACTCCCTATCCTAGAGGAAACCAGGAAGTGTGTGAGGGGTGCATAACAGGAAAGCAACCATGGAGAGCTTTGATCAAGAAAAAGCATGGAGAACATCCTCACCTTCAGAGCTCATTCACAGTGATTTGTGTGGTCTAATGCAAACAAAAACTATGGGAGGTAACAAGTACTTCATTACCTTCATATATGATTATTCTTGGATGTGTTGGGTGTATTTTCTGAAGCATAAGTCTGGTGCATTCAATGTGTTCAAGAAGTTCAAATCCATGTGTGAACTTCAAAGTGGATATAAGATACGGACATTAAAGAGTGATAGGGAAGGTGAATTCACTTCACATGAGTTTCATAATTTCTGTGAGAATGAAGGCATTGTGAGGCAGCTCACTGTAGCTTACTCTCCGCAACAGAATGGGGTGGTTGAGAGGAAAAATAGGATAGTGGTAGAGATGGCTAAGTCAATGTTATATGACAAGGCCATGCCCGATCATTTTTAGGAGTGTACCTGCTAAACAGATGCCCTACAAAGGCCATGAAGAAAACACCCTTTAAGGTTTACTGTGGAAGGAAACTTGGAGTAAAACACCTGAAGGTCTTTGGTTCAATATGCTATGCTCATGTGCCTAGACAACTAAGAAAAACGTTAGATGACTCATCTGTGAAGTGTGTGTTTGTTGGATATGGTACCTATGAATAGGTTATAGGTTGTATAACCTAAGGTCTAGAAAAATCATGGTGTCAAGGAGTGTTTTCTTCAATGAAAAGACCTGCTAGGATTGGAAAGAAGATAACGAAGTCAAGTTTGTTCTTCCTGGTGTTTTTGAAAGAAAGGAAGAAGATGAACCTGTTGAAGATCCCACTGTGTGGTTGTAGAACCTCAAGCTCAGGAATCTGAAAGTACAGATTCCTCAACTCCTAGCTATACACCAGTAAAGATGATGAGCTTGACATATGTATATGCTAGGTGTCACATGTCAGGACCCACCCCGGTTCCACCCCGAAAACCGAGGTAAATCCTGCTCCCGTCTGACTACCCGCACGAAACCACAGTAAACTCACGTAAACGAACCAACACACCCAGTCAGACGCAGGAGAACTTTTAAACATCCCGAAGTCAAAGTTTACAGAGCATAGTACCCAACACAAAAGAAAGAAAACCAATAATACTGTACACGCACAACGGAAAGTTTAAACACTCCGGGGTCACTCTATGCCTCTGACAATGCCTCGACGTCAGAACCCCGCGCTAGCTTCCACGACCTGGAGGGCAATTTAAAACAGAAGGTGTGAGTGGACCATAAATAATAAAATCATTTCTGAAAACCATT
Organism: Prinsepia uniflora; assembly: GCA_032719365.1. NCBI lineage: Eukaryota > Viridiplantae > Streptophyta > Magnoliopsida > Rosales > Rosaceae > Prinsepia > Prinsepia uniflora. The sequence goes on along the minus strand of CM064872.1, from coordinate 24,291,433 downwards.
TCATAATAAAACCAGGGTTTTAGCCCTCCGTTTTGAAATCACATGCATAACCAGTTGCTGGAAACAGTTATAAATCACATGAGTATCGTCATAAAACATTTATAGAATCATTATAAAAACAATTATAGAAATCATGTCATAAGCATCGTAAGACCGTATCATAAACATCAGTTTCAACCAATCATTATACGATCAAACATGCTGGATCTAACCGAGTCTTTAAACTCCCGAGTCTTTAAACTCAATCCAGGCCTCAATAATATATAGTCTTTAAAATCACGAGTCTTTAAACTCAATAGGCATACGGGGTAAATATCAATATATCCGAGTCTTTAAACTCCCGAGTCTTTAAACTCAATCCGGGTCTTTGAACCCAATCCGGGCCCGTCCCCCGTCCAATCAATATCCGGGTCTTTAAACCCAATATCCAGATCCAGCAAATCCAATCAAAACGATTTGAAAACCTTTTCCAAATCCACATCCAAACCCGAATCCGAAATCACTAGTCTAATGCCCTTCCAGCATTCAGAACCGTCATTCCGAACCCAAATCCGGAAATCCACTTTTCAACTTTAAAACCAAATCTCGATTCTCGAAATCTGATTCTAAAACCGAAAACCTTGGTCCTCCAAATCATGTTCCAAAATCCCTTTATAATCATTGAAAACCTTTTATCGTTTGAAATCCCAAATTCATAGTATCATAATCAAAAATCCACCTTTCTCGTAAAACGTGCCAAAAATCGTAATTCCTCGAAAAACGTGTAATTACGTAAAATCAACAGAGCATATTCAACAATCATGAAACCATATATAAAACCATAAAACAATTAAAGAAAAACAGTTATGCATGCTCGAGTTTAAGTTAAAAGAAGGGGTCCACTCACAGTACCAAGCCCTCAATTGCGTCCCGAACGTCTCGTACGTTCCTCAGCTTCCTCGGGAAGTCCCGATCCTCTCAACAACCACCAAAGTACGTCACTAACACGTCTACCAAGACTCTCCTAAATTCCCTCAAAAATCCTCGGGTCCTAAACGTAAATAATCGGAACCCTAAACCTTCAACCTCGCGAAACTACTTCGATTCGACGTCCGATTAACCCGAAACAGCCTCCATTAGACTCGTCACAACACCTAGACCAAAAACCATGTTGACCGTTTTCCCAATCGCCGCCGCACGCGCCCCTACGCGCTGCCCAAAGTGGCTGCGCGTGGCCCTCACGCGCCAGCTACAGTGTCATCAGCAACCTCTGGTCGACCCCGTTCGAAGCAGTCCCTGCAACTCGAACCGGCGTGGCTGGTTCACCGCCGTCCGTCCACCAAATCAACTCCTTTCTTCACCATCTTCTTCGTCCAGACCTAAGCTACTCAGTCCCCTACTCCAAAAACCTCGACACGGCCTAATACTCGTCGACTCAAACTCGAACAAAACACAAACCAGTCCCCTATTTCACGATCCAACCAACCAGGTCACCCCCCATCACGGCTTCGACCTTAAACCCTTCCTAGAACCTCACTGAGTCTTACCCAACTCGCCAAAACTCTCGACTCACTCCCTAAATCCACGACTTTCGATTTGAAAATCGACGGCAAAACAGAGCATAAAGGAAAAGTTAAGGAATTACCTGTTCTCCGGTCACCGCCGTGAGCTCAGCCGTGAGGACACGACTCCTCCAGTCCACCTCCAGCCTCTGGACACCTCCACCAGTCTCGATTAATCGAACACGGCAGCACCACCACCCAAAACTCCTCTCCTCTTCTCTGTTTTCTCTGATTTCCCGTGGCTCACAACCGCGCACACACACACACACCCACTGCACCTCCTAACCTTCTCTCTAGCTCTCTTACAGTCTCTAGTCACTCACTCCCTCAGCAGAACACACCAACACCCACGGTCACCGTCCAATTCTCTCTCAATCTCCCCCTCTGTTTTCTCTCTGGTTCGAACACACACACACGGTTACACACGACACACTCAACCCCAAATAATTGGACCGTGCTTCCTAGAAACCTCTAGCTCCCCTACATGTGTCACAATCCTCTCCCTTTCACTCACAAGTGGCTCAATCTTAGCCCTCCATTTGTCCCTCTCTGTTGCACCAGGCCCAAAATACAAAAGACTAAACTGCCCTTCTTTTTGAGCCAAAATTACAACTTTGCCACTACCTTTCTAGACCCGTAACTCACACATCCTAACTCCGATAAACACGTGCCGCCTGTCGTTGAATTCAGGACGACAAGATCTACCTAACGGTCCTAGGTCAACATGTCAAAACCCGATCGTACGAAAAGTCAACTTTTCCCCCTAGTTTAGCCAAATTACGGTTATGCCCTCAACCTTCCGAACATCATAACTTCCTCCTTGGATGTCGGAATTGGGCGTGCCACCTGTCTACGGATTCGTGACGTCCTAAAATACGTCCTGGTCATCGGTCAAAATCCAGTTGACCGCCCGAACTAAAAGTCAACTTTTTGCCGAAACTAGGGGTAAAATCGTCATTCTACACTAACGACCCCATCGAGACCAACTAATACCCGATTAAGCTCACTAATCTCATCTTAATCACGGTCTTAACCCTAATTCCCGGGACGGGTCGTTACAACCTACCCACCTAAAAGAATTTCGTCCCCGAAATTCCACAGCTCGTTCCTGACACCAAGGGTCTCTTACCCGGTAAGCAACACTAGCTTAACAACAACCACAACTTCTCCTGGGTTTCCTGTCTATCATCTCCACCTTGGGTATTTCACTCCGTCCCCAATTAGCAGTTACACTTCATGATGTACGCAAGGGAAACTCTATGAAGAGAAAACAAAGGTATTTTAAAATACCTCATATAGAACACCCAACAGAATTCATAGAGTAGATCCTCACGTACTACCACCTCACTTCCCAGAACCCACTCAAGTCCTAACCCAGAACAATCTAAGCCAACAGGAAAACCTATCTGTTAGCTCACTCCCTCGGCTACTACTTCGACCACTTGTCGGAATAAATCTATAAAGTCCTAAAGGCAAACTCTAGATTGTGGGTTCTCTCATTCAATAACCTCATATCGATCAGTTATAGTCACGCATTTCCTTATTCTTCCATCCTCCGTCAACGGAACTCACCGTAACACTCCAGGTAACCTAGAGAACATCCTAGGCTCTACCCCGGGATCCAACAACTAAGTAGGTACAACACAACCAAGGATAGTAAAAATACCTGTCCCTGCACCTGGTGCCGACTGAGCCTCCTGCTGAGTCATCGAAAACACTCGGGCCTGAGATCCCAACGCTCTACCACGTCCCCTCGAACTGCTAGCGGCACCACCACCTCATCTAGTGCCCGCTGTCCCTGACGTTGTACTCTGTTCAGGCTCCGCCACTCCTCGGCCTACACCACCTTCCTGTGGTAACAGTGGACACTCACGTCGGAAGTGACCTCGCACCCCACAGTAGAAACACACATCCCGACCAGAAGGACTCGGTCTCCCAGTCGATGCAACAGACGTCGCACTAGCTTGCGGAGTCGGCTGTGCTCGATAACCACGGAATCCTGAACTCTGGAAACTACCAGGTCTACCAAAACGATCATCGCCCGACGAAGATGCTCCACTGAAGTTACCCCTCTTCGGTGTCCTCTGACTCGAAGATCCAGGAAAAGATGGCTCCCGACGCCCCACCGACAAGCTAGCCTCAACTCTCACCGCAGCGTCCGACAACTCCTGGAGGGTCGCAAACGATCCAGCTGTCACGATGGCTCGAATCTCACCTCGCAAGCCCAACTCAAACCTCCGACACTTCTCAGCTTCCGTGGCCGCAAACGCAAGAGCAAACCGAGACAACATCTGGAACTTCTGTTCATACTCTGCCACACTCATACTCCCCTAATGGAGTTGCAAGAACTCCGCCTCATTGGCATCACGGAAAGAACGAGGATAATACTGATCCAAGAATCTCTCCCGGAACGTCTCCCAAGTCACTGTATGGGTGTCCCAACCAGACAACTCGAGGGTATACCACCACTCGTACGCCGGACCATCCAGTAAAAACGTGGCCAACAACACTCGGTCCTCTGGTGGACAATGCATCACGGCAAAGATCCGCTCAAGCCTGGTGATCCACCTCTAGGCTTCCTCAGGATCAGCCCCGCCACTAAAAGTAGTAGCTCCGAGCCGCTGGGCTCGCTCAATCGTCGTACTCTCAGTTCCTCTCGCCGCTTCTTCTTCAGTTCGTGGACCAACTAATCCCCGATTAAGCTCACTAATCTCATCTTAATCACGGTCTTAACCCTAATTCCCAGGACGGGTCGTTACATCACATGACTATCATTGAACTTGAAACCTATCAAGAAACAGCTAAAGATCAAGTCTGGAGAAAGGCCATGGAGACTGGGCTGGAGATGATTGAGAAAAACTCAACTTGGGAGCTAGTTGAGAGACCAAATGACAAGCTTGTCATTGGTGTGAAATGGATTTACAAATCCAAGTTGAACCTGGATGGTTCTGTGCAGAAACACAAGGCTAGATTGGTAGCCAAAGGCTATGCTCAAAAGCCTGGGATAGACTTCAATGAAACCTTTGCACTAGTGGCAAGGATAAACACTATCAGAACACTTATAGCCTTGGCAGCATGGAGAAGCTGGCGCTTGTACAAGCTGGATGTTAAATCTTCCTTCCTAAATAGAGCTCCAGAGGAAGAAGTGTTTGTGGAGCAGCCTGAGAGTTTTGTCATAGAAACAGAAGAAATGAGGGTATAAAAACTACACAAGGATCTCTATGGGTTGACATAGGCACCTAGGGCCTAGTATGGTGAGATTGATGCTCATCTTCTTAAATGTGGTTATGAGAGAAGCCCTAGTGAAGCTACTTTGTACATCAAGATCACAAAGGAAGGGAAGATACTAATAGTGTCTATATATGTAGATGATATTATCTAAATTGGTAATTGTGAGTCTTTGAAGGAGGAATTCAAGAGTGAAATGATGAGCAAGTATGAGATGACAGATTTGGGGCTTCTGTATCATTTCCATGGTATGGGAGTTGTTCAAACCATGGATTGCAACTTCATACACCAGTAGAAGTATGCTCAAACGCTTTTGAGTAAGTTTGGCTTGAAGGATTGTAAGCCTGTTAGTACTTCCCTCGCTGCAAATGATAGACTATGCAGAGAGGATGGCTCAGAGGCTGCAGATGAAAGAACCTACAGAGAGATGGTTGGCAGTCTTCTATATCTAACAGCAACCAGACCTGACATCATGTTTACTGCTAGCCTCCTATCAAGATTCATGCATAGTCCTTCTAAGAAACACTTTGGGACTGCAAAAAGGGTTCTAAGGTACATTTCAGGTACCATTACTCATGGGATTGAGTATCAAAAGGGAAAGGCAACTACTCTAATTGGATTCTGTGATTCAAATTAGAGTGGGAACATTGATGACATGAGAAGTACATCAGGGTATGCATTCTCATTTGGAAGTGGTATTTTTTCTTCGGCTTCTATTAAGTAGCATAGTGTGGCATTGTCCACAGTAGATGTTGAGTATGTGAGTGCTTCTGAAGCCACTGTACAGGCCAAATGGCTTAGGTTTGTACTGGAAGACTTTGGAGAGGAAGTGATTGAACCTACCACTATCTATTGTGACAACATAGCAGCTATAGCCATGCCCAAGAACCCTAGATTCCATCATAGATCCAAGCACATCAAGAGGAAGTATCACTTCATTAGAGAAGCAATACAAACAGGGGAGATTGATCTGATCTAATGCATATCAGAAGAACAACTTGCAGATGTTTTCACTAAGGCTTTAACTAAAGAGAGGTTTTTCTATCTAAGGGAAAAGCTTGGAGTGAAATCAGTGAATTGCTTAGAGGGGAGTGTTGGTTCCTAAGCAATCACTGATTTGCATTCAGTGAATATTTAGTTACAACTATTTCGGATTGCTTGGAGACCAAGAAGACCAGGTGTCCTCTCCTCATCAATCTAGACGTAGCTTAAATCCTATCGGTTGAGTGTCATCATAGTGACATCATCTTTGCAACCAATTTTTTCTCTATGTAATCTAGGCTAGGATCATTGAATGTGTGAGTGATTATAAGTGTGAAATAAAAACAGAGAAAAAGTTCAAAGAAAAGTTCAAAGAAAACAACAAGGATTGCTCATAGGCAATTCATCAAACACCTTGTGTGCATTACATTAAAAACCATTCTTCTCCCAAAAAATCATCTTCATATTTATCCATCATCAATCAAATACAATCTACAATCTATTTAATCCTAATTCTACTCCTAATCAATTCAGTGATTAAAGCTCAAGGGCCTTACCTTCTACATTTCAGCTCACATCCTTCACCATTGTTCCTCCTGTGTGATCTGCTGTGTGAGCAATGTTCCATTGATCCATTGAGTTACCTGCAAGATAGAGAAGAAGAAGATTAGAACTTGAGAAGTGAAAAGCCAATAGTCTCTCCCTTTTCACATTGTAAATTCAGATATATGGGGAACTTTACCTACTGCTTCTTGTTCACACTCTTCTCTTTCTGCCATAATCCACTCTAGTATAAAACTTTTGTCTCTAGACAAGTTCTCTTTGATGAAAGTTATTTTCCATATTCCACTTTATTAAATCAACATCAATTTCTAGCTTCTCCTTGCTCTTCGAATGTCTTTATACTTTCACCAAGTTCTTGTCCTACTCTAGTTACCTTACGGCCTCCACATGCTTAGTCCCTTCAGCTTTCTGTGGACTCTTGTCTTGGCTTAGACGATGGTTCAAGCTCACCACATCCAACACATGCGACACTAGCTCCTTATTCTCCCGCTCTCACATCAAGTGCAAAGGTGACACATCAACCAATTTATTTGGTGCAACTGCTGAGCATTCTATACCATATAAGTCTTCAATTGCTCATACTAATGGTACTTCTGATAACGAGTTTCAACCACGGTGTTTGGAAGTTATACAACCAATAGCAGGTGTGAATATGCATCTAATGTAAACCAGGTCCAAAAGTGGCATCTTCCAACAAAAAGCCTTTATATCTACATACGATTCATCCTTTGAAGTGGATCTTATTCAGTTGAGCTTAGTTCCTTCAAATCAACATCTTCAATTCTAATTTTTCAGGAAGCTATGCTGAGGTAATGAATGCTTTGCATAGTTAAAATGCATGGAGTTTGGTTCCTCTTCCTACCTCCAAGAACTTATTTGGGTACAATTAGGTGTACAAAATCAGGAAGAACTCAAATGGAACAATTGAAAGGCATAAAGCTAGGTTTTGAACAATTGCAAATGGGTGCTCAGCACCTGGCCCAACCATAAGCCCGACCCGCCGTTGAATAATTAGATTTTTAGGACGTTATAAATTTGTTTGAATTACGTCAAACATTAATTTGTAGAAATATTTTTTTAATTTTAATTGATTTATTATTTCTTTAATTAAATAGATTCTATTTATATTTATATTTTTTCAGCATATAAATAATTTTAAAAAAATTAATTGAAGGCTTGCCCGACGAAATATCATGTTTCGCTGAGAAAAATAACAACAAATTCGATAGACTGCTGCTGAATTTAAGAAGCTGAATTTGGTAGAAAGTTGCTGTATTTTTTACAATTTGCTTGGCTAATTACCATTTTTTACCGGGCAAGGTTTATCATTTTTTCCGAAAGAAATATTTTAGTTGCTTTTGGGGGGCTCTTAAAAAATATTTGGTTGAGTCTCAATAAGGTCATGAACCTGATGAAAGGATTATTGGGAACTTGAGGTTAGGAATTTGTTGGCCAAGAACCATTGTGATTGCCCGATGACCAATGCACGACCATTTCTTTTTTTCCCTCGAGCAAGTTTCACTTTGCCTGCCCAACTCACTTTTTTGCCCAAGCAATATCATGCCCGACAACAGTTGCCCAATGAGTTTTTCCCAACGGAGGTTCGCGGTAGCTAATTTTGCCAGCAAATTGTTGTCTTTAGCCGACAAATAAAAATCGCAGAGTAAGGCCTTATTTCTTGTAGGTACTAAATCCGGCGAATTAGATGCTATTTGTAATAATCAATTCACTGGAAAAATAATTTTACACTTTGATAGTTATGGTTTTTATCAAGACTGTTGAAGCGGAATTCGTCCTTTAAACTCAAAGACTCAAGGATCCCTGCAAAAAGCAAACAGTAAGCTATCGTTCGTTCAATGATCGAGACCCGGGGGGTTGTTCGACCAAAAACGCTCTAATGTTTAAGTCAGTTTTGAAAGATAAATCTGAAGAGTTTAAGTAGCGTTGAATCGAATTACCTTGAAAATGAATTGAGTTTCGCTATTTATAGGAAATCGTTGGGACCCTCGGAGCGTTCTGATTGGTCAGTTGAATTTGCAATTAATAAATAATATATTTGTAATAAAATATATTACTTAATAATTATAATAATGAATCGTTATGATAATAATGATAATTATTGTGACTTAATATTAATATTAATTGTCCGTTATTAAGAATAATGACAATTAACTCTCGGGGATAATATTAATATTACGGAGACTTTTAACCCGATTAAATAACTTATTTAACTGGTAAATAGATTATTTGTATTATTTCCAAGGGCAATTTGGTCACTTCGAGAATTATGAGCCACGACTTCGGTGTTTTATGGTTCGATAAATGCCCCCACTTCGCTTAGGAATTCAGGGGATCCTAAGGGAAGTAGATTTTCAGAAGTCCCGGTGAACCATTTTTGGAGTAGGACTCCGTTTTGTCTTGTGTTGTTTTTATGTCGAAAAAATTCCGTTGGATTGCCTGCGAAGTCGATATGTCTACGCCGAACATGATATGTGAAACTTTTCTTTTGGCTCAATCCCATATGAAATTCAAACTTCTCCTTAATGTTGATTAATTTCAAAAACAAATGAAATTAATCACATCTTGGGAATAAAACTCCTCATTAATAGTGATTAATTTCAAAATAAATGAAATTAATCACGTCATGATGACTTGGTAATAGACTTCTCTATTTAAGTGACAGGTAATAGAAACCTTCGTCTCTACTTGGTTTGGTAAGAAAATGTGGAGCAGCTCTGTGGGAAAAGTTGCATCCGTTGTGTAAGGTAAATCATTACTTTGCTCTCTCTTTTCTGTGCTTCGGTAATAACGTTGTAGATAGTGTTGATGATTTGTAGAGACAGGTGGCGTGGGTTGAAAATTGAAACATGTAGTTGTGGAGAGGGCTGAATTGTGGAGCATTCGTCCATTTTCTCTCATGTCCATAATGCTGCTAGCGTCTAGTCATCAAGGGACAGAGCAAGTCATGCTGCAGGCTGATTGGAGGAGGTTCTAATCGCAGAGGCTGCGATGAGGAAAATCAAAGTTTCGCAGTTGTATGGAGAAAAGAGCTCGCTGAGGAGGTGGCGTGCACGTGTATCGAACGCGCCGACATCGGACGAAGACGGCAAGCGAAAGGTGGCGATTGGTTGGCTAGCAGGCGGAGCCCACTTCAAAGGTGGCTCTCCTAGTGGACTGAAGATTCGAAACGTGGAGCAAGCAGATTAGCCAAGCAAAGAGGCTGTAAGGAGGTGTCACGTGGAAGACGGTGGTTGGTGGTGAAGGTGAGGTGAGCAGAAACTTTCGGGGATAGCTGCAGAATGGAGCCGCGTGTCTCACAGTGAGTGGCTCTCCAAGCAAGCGGGACCCGTTTCTGTTAGGTTGGATGTGCAGCGAGCGCCACGCGGCGGGCACTGAAACGTGGAGCAAGTGCACCTGCAGGCGCTGTCGGGAAAGCTGCAATGACGTGGCAATGTGCCGAGCTTGGATTGACTGTCATGGTACGAGGGTGACCGCTACTGCGATCTATCAGGGCCTTGGTAGAGATCCTTTTGCCCGATTGGCCTTGTCTGCAATTTTTTTTTACTGTTGGCTAGCCCCATGCATTTATTTATATTTTTACTTTATATTAAAGTATATAAATATTTGATATATTTAATTTAGGTGCAAAGTAAATTTTTCTTTATTGCAGGTCAGCACTTTTTGCATATTCTAAGTGCTTCGGATGTCTGTTGGCTTCGATTCAAGTGGTGAGTTTTTCATTTTTCCAAGGTGGTTATTTTAAGATGCATCAATGTGTACTTCTGGAGAGACCAACCAGGCTTGAGATGTGGGAGCAAGGTGGCTCACGCAGTCAGATTCCATTTCGTAGAAAGGACAAAGACTTTAAAGGTCTCGAAAAACTCCAGTCATGGAAGATCCGCAACAAACATGCGTTTCCAAACGGGTACTTGCAGAGTTTTGGTACAGATGTTCCACCATGAAGGCTCCCAAGAATTGCTAGGAAAGAAATTCAAAATCCAGTTGATGGACCAAATTCCATTATTTGATCGTCAGTTGGGGATGTCAATATTGGAAGCGATATGACATGAAGTATCAAGGCTTTCAACAAGGAGATACGAAGAGTTCCATCATTTCAAGTGAGGAGTGTCATAACCCAGGGCGAGGCGCATTACAACTGCAAGGTGAGGCATGGTATAACTACAAGACGAGGCATGCTGCAAGTGTGATGGGGATAAGTGAACCATGACCTGTCTAGTCTTTCATCCACAAGAGGTGGGGCACCCCATGACTTGAAGCTAGGCACATTGTAATGAAAGGGGATACGTGCCATAGTGCAAGGCAAGGCAAGGGTATCCCATGACGCGAGCCGAAGTGCATGCGGGGCCATGGAGTGAATGAAGCTTCTCGAGTAGTTGTTTTCGCTGGGGGAGGACCTTCTCGAGACATGCCATTCCAGGCCCTTTTGAGCTCAAAATGGGGTGACTGCAAGGTAGATCATAAAGACGGAGGATCGATCATGCCCCCTGTGAAGCTTCAGATGGTGTATGCCATTGCGTAATTGAAGGAAGAATGTCACGACCCGGCCCATCTAACACAATATTGTCCGCTTTGGGCCTCGCCCTCACGGTTTTGTTTTCGGGAGCTCCCGTGCAAATTCCCAGTAGGTCACCCATCATGGGATTGCACCAGCCTCAACTCGCTTAACTTTAGGGTTCCAATCCCCCCCAAAGTCACTGAGCTCCCAAAAGGCCTTGTGCTAGATAGGTGTGTGCCTACACCTTTAAGGCACACCACCATCTAGCACAAGGCCTTTTGGGAGCTCAGTGACTTTGGGGGGGATTGGAACCCCAAAGTTAAGCGAGTTGAGGCTGGTGCAATCCCATGATGGGTGACCTACTGGGAAGTTGCACGTGAGCTCCCGAAAACAAAACCGTGAGGGCGAGGCCCAAAGCGGACAATATTGTGTTAGATGGGCCGGGTCGTGACAGAATGGTATCAGAGCCGGACCCTGACCGGAAGTGTGCCGGCGAGGACGCTGGGCCCCAAGGGGGGTGGATTGTAAGACCCGGTCTTGGAAGCAAGAACGGTGAGCAAGACCCGTGAGCTTGAGAAGCAAGAACGGTGAGCAAGGCTCGTGAGCTTGGAACGGTAAGATCGGTGAACGATCCCACATCGATCGGGGAGGGAAAGGTGAAGTACCTTATATGTGTGGGCACGTATCTATCTAACACAAGACCTTTTGGGAGCTCAGTGACTTTGGGGGGGATTGGAACCCCAAAGTTAAGCGAGTTGAGGCTGGTGCAATCCCATGATGGGTGACCTACTGGGAAGTTGCACGTGAGCTCCTGAAAACAAAACCGTGAGGGCTGGGCCCAAAGTGGACAATATTGTGTTTGATGGGCCGGGTCGTGACAGCTCCACCCATGAAGTTTCCCCGATCCTACCTCTGAGCCGCTCATGTACCGATGGCCTTGGGCGTTGTGGACTCTTTACTCGGTCAATGTGACTTTCTTCACCAGAGTCACTTAGTGAAGTGTCCCGTGACATTTTTTGGCATCAGACCTTTTCCTTTCCTAGACATCTTGGAACACTCTCTTGCCCTCCACGCGAAGTGGGATGTCTCTCTGGTTCTCGGGCTGGTCTTTCTGTCAGGAGTCGCTGCAAGAGCTCTGACTGGAGTTGAACTTGGCTGCTCAACCTTTCCACTTGCTGCGCCAAGTTATCATGGGGAGGTTGGTGTTGACTCCTTCCTAAAACGTCGTGGCGCCCATCCAAGTAGTCCCGCAAATCCATGCTTGTTGTGGGCTGACCTGGCCTTTATGTTCCTTCCATCAACCGTCTGCTTGCTTGCTGCAAGGTTGAAGTTCCTCCCTCTAGCTCGGGCACTTGGGTTGTTGGAGAAGGAAATGCTCCGAAGCTGAAGGTCGGCATCCTTCCTTACGTCTCCATGGGGGCTTCTATGGACACTCGACGGGGGTCGAGTCGGGCGTTCCTCTGGAGTCTCAATGCGTGCTTCATTCCTTGTCTGGGCAGTTGAGGCAGAAACACCTACTCCAGCTGAACAAACGGATCGTCAAACCCTGGCCATGCTTGATCAGCGAATCTTGAATGAAAATTTGTCGAACGATGAACAATCGTAAGAGCTTCTTCTTGAATATCTTCAAGCTCTCATGAAAGCACCAATTGTTGAAGCAGAATTCGTCCTTTAAACTCAAAAGACTCAAGGATCCCTGCAAACAAGCAAACAGTAAGCTATCGTTCGTTCAATGATCGAGACCCGGGGGGTGTTCGACCAAGAACGCTCCAATGCTTAAGTCAGCTTCGAAAGAGAAATCTCAAGAGCTTAAGTAGCGTTGAACATAATTACCTTTATTGAGAAATGTGTTCCCCTTATATAGGGGGTGAGTGAGATGCTCAATTTCCATAGTTCCGATGTGGGACAAATGTTCATTGATTTGTGCGCTAACACGTGTTACACAGGATCGAGGGTGAGAGGCTTCCATGTATCATCCCGGTTTGGGCCCAATATTTGGGCTATGTAAGCATTGTGGGCTTGAGCCATGTTTGGTGCTTAGGCTTTAAGTATTATTGACAGGGGCAATTTGGTCATTTTTGGAATTATGGGCCACGTGGTAGCTCCACATTCTTCCGGTGATTTTGGGTTCCACAGAGGTATTTGCTATTGAGCGATGTTTCACGTTCGAAAAGGATGGTAATTTGTCCATCCAATTTGTCTATCTTAATTTCTTAAGTGATCTTCATATCCTACATTTATTCTTATTTGGTATTTTCATTTTATATATATCATGTATTTTTATTTGGTAGTTTCATTTTATACCATGTATTTCAATTGTATTGATTTAAAGTAAATTTTCACAATTGACAAGTTATAATGTCTTTGTGGAACCATAAAACACCGAAAAATTGTGAAGCTGCCACGTGGCTCATAATTCCCGAAGTGACCAAATTGCCCCTGGAAATAATACAAATGACTTGTAGACACTCATACATTAAATAATCTATTTACCAGCTAAATATGTTATTTAATCGGGTTAAAAGTCTCTGTAATATTAATATTCTCCCCGGGAGTTAATTATTATTATTCTTAATAATGGACAATTAATATTAAGTCACCATAATTATCATTATTTTCATCATGAGCCATTATTATAATTACTAAGTAATATATTTTATTACAAATATATTATTTATTAATTGCAAATTCAACCAATCAATCAAAACGCTCTGAGGGTCCTAATGATTTCCTATAAATAGCAGAGCTGAATTCATTTCCAAGGTAATTCTGTTCAATGCTACTTAAGCTCTTGAGATTTCCCTTTCGAAGCTAACTTAAGCATTGGAGCGTTCTTGGTTGAACAACCCACTAGGTCTCGATCATTGAACGAACGATAGCTTATCGTTTGCTATTTGCAAGGATCCTTGAGTCTTTTGAGTTTAAAGGACGAATTCTGCTTCAACAACTTGTGCTGTAACGCCCCGGACATTTAGAAAATGTAATTTTGTAACATAATGAGTAAATGACGTTTTTACCCTTGTGAATAGTATAGTCAAATTGTTGACTTTTTGATTGGTGAATCAAACGGATGTTGACCGATGACCGTGACGTAGTTCGGGACGTCACGAGTCCATAAACAGGTGGCACGCCCAATTCCGACAATCTGGGAAAAAGTTATGACGTTCGGAAGCCCAAGGGCATTTTCGTAATTTGGGCGAAAAGGGGGAAAATGTTGACTTTTTGTTTGCCAACTAATTTTCACACGATTCGAAGACCGTTAGGTAGGTCTCGATGCCCGGAGTACAACGACAGGCGGCACGTCGAAAACGGAGTTCGGTTACGAACGTTACGGGTCACGGAAGGCTAGGGGCAAAATGGTAATTTGTCCAACCAGGGGCAAAATGGACTTTTGGCCTTAATCAGACTTGTCTTTTGTCTGATTCTCACCCCAGGAAACAAGGAATCGGGTCTTAAGGGAGAACATAATCATATGGCTTTAGACATAATTCCCTAAATTGGGGTTTGTCCTAATCATGCCAAATTAACATCAGATAACACCCATTTGTCTCAGCCTCATTATGATTTGTGTAATTGAGAAACCGAATTGAGAGAAATTGAACTCGAGAGACTGAGAGGTGACGGGTACAACCAGTTCGAAAATCCTTGAAATTGGGCGAAAATCGAATTCGGATTTGGGAGCCAGGAGAGGAGCAATTGAGGATTCCATTAAGTTGCTAGGATCAAAACTAAAAGCTTTGCAACAAAAACGAGAAGAATTCGTGTCGAATTGAGGAAGAACAGACGCTGCCATGGCTGCCAAAAATCGACCTTGAGTTCAGATACTTAGAGGTAAGCTCATTCGAAATTGATCATGGAAAATTGTTCATTATACTCTCACGAAGCTAACCATATGAATTAATTGAAAAATCAGGCACGGAATCGTGAAACCCGAATAGGAGACCCGTCGAATTTCGATCGTGAGTCGTGAAGATTTGGACCTTACCTGAGGTAATTGAATTCACAAAACTAAAATGAAGTTAGAGTAGATGAGATCAGTTGAAAGAACGGATCGATTTGAGGTCGAATTGACTGAGATTGCATCGGATCCTATCGCGGGTATTTCAACCCGTTTATCAGACAAACGGGCGAGAACGATGCACTGTAGCTGTACTGTGCTAGGCGCGTGGCTTTCACGCGCAGCCGCTTGCGGCGGCGCGTGACGGCGCGTGGGGAGGATTCCGGCAAAGTGTTCAACATGAAACTTGATGTTCTCGATGATACGAACCTATCCGCGTTGGTTTCGGGTCAATCGGATATGGTTTCAGTGTAGTTCCGAGTACCCGACACGTTTAAATTTATATTAAAATAATATTATAAAATTCCGACAATTAGGGGATTCCTGTTTAAGGATTATATGAAAGTCTAGTAACCTTAAATCACTTTGTTTGACAGGCTGGAATATTCCCGGGACTTCGGAGGAAAACGAACAGCTCGAGGCTGAACAATCGGGACGGTGTGTGTGAGTGGACTTTTGGTTTTCTAACTATGATGCATGCATATATGGTTTAAAATGCTTATTTATATGATTTTCTATGATTTGACATGATTGATGCTTTGATTCGGTGATTTCTCGATTTTCTCGGTTTTATGATTATTATATTATTATATTCTGGCACGCTTTTCGAGAAATCATGAAATTGTTTAAAAATGATATTGTGGGCGTGAGAACCCAAGTAAATAATGATTTTGACTCGGATTTGGAGTTACATGTGAATTTGATGATTTTTGGTATTCTCGTGATTTTTGTGATTATTTTAATCAGTCTTTCGGGCACGTTTTACGAGGAACGTGCAAATGATGTTTTGGGCTAGGCCCGGATTGAAAATGATATTTGGACTCGGATTATGAGTCAATGATTGCTTTTATGGATTTACGTGTTCGTGGCAACTCGGGTTTACGGTTGCACGGATTTACGTGAAATTGATATTTTGGGGTTGGGACCCAATGGAATTGTGTTTCTGATTGGATTTGTATTTTCCATGTGATTATATGATGATATTGATGATTTCGGATTTATAAAGTAAATCGGGACTTTGGTTAACTTAGGGCTGAGACCCTGTATTGATATATGATTTGGTTTTCAATGCAACTGTTTTTCACTGGTTTTAGTGATGGTGATATGTTGCGGATATTTAGGGCTTTCGGGAGAAAATATGTTTTTCCCCGGAGTGCACCCTGGAGATAATGCTCGCCTTCGGGATGGAAGTGTTTACCCCGAAGAGGTCACGTAGCACGATCTTTATCTTGCAGCCCAGGGGAGGCTTGACTCAGATCAGATGTGCTGGATTATATGGATCGGTAAGTGATGTGTTCACTAGATCTGGATTGCCGGCTTGTGATGTGTTCACAGCGGCGGATGCTCGGATTTTGAGCGGTCCTTGAGCCTATTGATATGCACGCGTTGCAGGGATAAAACGTGACTCTAAGCAACAAGATATGGATATAAGTCCCGTGATTTTGTGGAAATTGTTTTGATTGATCCACTTTAATTGATTTCCTATTATTACTCATGTTTTATGATATGCATGCATGTTTGTGAAAACTGGAGGGTAAGAAATGTATTCTGGCAAATGTTTTTATAAGAGGTCATTTTTGTCCACTCACACCTTTATTGTTTTATGCACCCTCCAGGCCAGTGTACAGGTACGAGGGCTAAAAACGAGGCAAGCGAGGCAAAAGAATAAATAGACCGTTGCGCACTCAGACATTCTACAGAGTAGGAATTTGACCCCTATCTGTAATGGTACCTATGCTCTGTATTGTCCTTGACTAGTCAAACTTGTGACGTCATTGGTCTGTAAAACTTAACTATCCCTTGTCTGACAATGTGTTCGGGATTTGTTGTGTGTTGTATGTATATAAGTTTGGTTACTTTCGGAAATTTTTAGTTATTGTCAGACGGGAGCAGGATTCATCACGACTATCGAGGGATAATCGGGATGGGTCTTGTCAAATTGGTATCAGAGCATTAGGTCACGGTCTGAGTCTTACACATTAGTATACACGAATTGTGATACTGATATGTTTCTCTTACAGAACATCACAATATGCCTCCGAGACGCGAGCCCCGTACCCAGTCTGGCGATGATTTTGGAGGTCCGGACATTGAGAGAGCTCAACGTTTAGGGGCCATTGTATTCACTGGCCTGACTGATCCAGAAGAGGCTTTTGAGTGGATCACTCAATTTGAGCGGATCTTCGAGATTATGCAATGTCCACCAGGAGATATGGTTCCACTGGCCACATTTATGCTGAGCAGCCAAGCTTACCGTTGGTGGCGCGGATTGCAACTGACAGGGATGGATGCCCGTACCCTGAGTTGGGAGGACTTCCGTCATCGTTCATAATGTTGTTGGAAGATCTTGAACGTTGTTCATCGTTCGACAAAGAACTTTCCGCTCAAAGATTCTTCGATTAAGTATGGCTAGAGTTCGTCGATCCGTTCAATCAGCTGGAGAAGGTGTTTTTGCCTCAGCTGCTCAGACATGGAATGAAGCTCATATAGAGACTCCAGAGGAACGTCCAACTCGACCTCGACGGGTGTCCATAGAAGTGCCCATGGAGACGCAGGGAAGGATGCCAACCTTTCAGCTTTGGAGCGTTCCCTTATCCAACAACCCAAGTGCATGCGCTAGGGGAAGGAACTTCAACCTTGCAGTAAACAAGCAGGTGGATGGTGGGAGGAGCATCAAGGCAGAGTCAGCCCATTGCAAACTTGGATATGCAAGATTTCCTAGATGGGTGCCACCACATCTCAGGGAGGAGTCACCACCAACCTCCTCAGGACAACTTAGCTCAACAAGTAGAAAGGTTGAGCAACCAATTTCAAGTTCAGTCGGAACTCTTGTAGCGATCATGGAAGAAAGAACAACCCAAGAACCAGAGAGACATTCCACTTCGCATGGAAGACAAGGGAATGTTCCAAGGCGCTTGGGGAAGGAAAAGGTCTGATGCCGAACAATGTCTTGGGATGCCTTGCTAATTGACTCCGGAGAAGAAAGTCACACCCGCAGAAAAAAGAGCCCACAGCGCCCAAGGCCATCAGTACATGAGCAGCTTGGAAGTAGGGTCGGACAACTTCACAGGTGGAACACTCATATGGGAACAGAACGGAACATCAGACTCCCTAGAAAAATCCAAGACAATCTGCCCATGGGGGTGAGAGGGAGGACGAGGCTTACTCACCTACGCGACCTCAGAAGACAAGGGTGGAAACTCGAGCCGGTTACCGACGATTAGCACGAAACGATTCTCTGCCTTAGCAAGGTGCACTGCAAGCTGATGATGTCAAAAAGATGCTAGATCGACACCTTCGTGCTCAGCGTGATGGCGAATTAGAAGATGATCTATGCTGCCAAATTCAACAATTCACACATTTTGTGAGAGATATTGAGGAGGAGTCGTTCCCTCAGAGATTCACGACGCCGAACTTCAATCAGTTCAAAGGAACTTCAGACCTGATGAAGCACATAGATTACTATCGTGGAGTCATGGTTCCCCATAGACACAATGGTGCACTCATGTGCAAAGTGTTTCAAGCCTCTCTTCAAGGTCAAGCCTTGACATGGTTCAATCTCCCCCAGAAGTCAATCGCTTCTTTTGAAGAGTTGGCTCTCTTCCCCATCTGGAAGAGAGAAAAAGAGAGCCTCCGACAGTACATTCGGAGGTACTGCGAGGAAAAGTCTTGAATTGTTCGATGCGGCGACTTTGTTACTGCAATGGCGTTCAGACAAGGGCTTCCCCGGGACAACCAGCTCTATGGAGACACTGTCATGGGCAATGCACGAAGTCTCACCAAGATGATTTCTCTAACACAGCGTCATGCATGCTAGGAGGATGAAAAGAGTGTTGCACATGCGCCGGATCAAGCCGAGATGAGCGAGAAAGCCTCCATACCGTCATCACCATGCAAAGGGGATGTTAGAGGCAATTTTTAACATGGGGGTTCAACAAGCCCAAGGCGAACCAAACTCCTAATGATTCAACCATCGAGAACTCTAAACTGTAATTCTCAATACCATTCTACCAGATTCATAATGAGATCAAGGACAAGACTTAGTTCAAAAAACCAGGACCTGTCAAGGGCGATCAAGAGAAAGCTGATAAAACAAAATAGTGTGCCTATCATGAATGCTATGGACATAATATCAGAACATGCATATCTTTCGAAAGATATCTCCAAAATCTCGTGAAAGAAGGACAATACACAGACTACATCAAAAAGAAGACTGCAGATCCCATAGAGAACAATGAACCCAAGGAGCCTACATCAAAAGTGGTCCATATCAACTAGCTGCATGTCAAAATTAGAGACACATAGAAGTATATGAGGCTTTCAAGTTTTCTTTTCAAGTTGTCTTCTAAATTCAAGTACAACATTTGAATTATCAATAAGATTGAAAAATTGATTAGAATTCATACAAACATATTTGTTCATCATATACAATTTTCAAAACTTATTCCCTCTAGCATCAAAGCCTTCACCTTGCTAAACATCCAAGCCTTCGCCCTGTGAAACATCTAATCCTTTGGCATGTGAAGCACCTAAGCCTTTGCCTTGCGAAGCATCCAAGCCTTCGCCTTGCGAAGCATCTAAGTCTTCGCCATATGAAGCGCCTATGCCTTCGCCCTGCGAAATTCTCCATGCGTTGCAACTAAGACTTCGCTATGCGAAGCGACCAAGATTTTGCCCTGGAAAGCACCCATGCTTTTGCCATGCAATGCATCTCAACCTACCCCTTGCAAATTCCATCCACTAGGAAGCACTCAAAGTCTTCCATTAGGAAGCTCCCTATGTCTTCCTCTTGGACATCTATGGCTACAATGGGGGCATCTAATACATGTGTTAGTTTGGACTCAATCAAAGTTGTTAGTAGAATTTTGCAAAGAGACTAGACGCTGGGATTTCAAAATTTTTCATAAGTACTGTTTTCATTTATTTGAAGGATGGTTAGCTAATCACATCTTGATCGCTCAAACTAGTTATTCAATACAAGAATGAAAATATAATATTCAACAGACACCAATGTACTTATGACGGATACAAGTCTTCAAAGCCCATCGTTCTTCAACACTCTACCCACTCTTCTATTGAAAGTATGGGGACATCATCAAATAGTGACTTGTCAGTTTCAAGAACGTCGCCTTTCTTAGCCTCCAGCTTAGGCTCTAGTTCAAGCTCAGGCTCCATCTCTAGCTCAAGCTCCAGCTCTTTGGTGGTGGTCCCGCTCCGGCTTTCCATACCCAACTTTTGCGCTTCATCTTCCTTAAAACACAAAGTTGTGGGGGCATGTGATGGCAGCAGGCAATCAACTCTCAAATTTTCAGATTCAACATCCAACCGTATGACTTTTTCTTCATAATCATGCAAGCGTTCTCGCAGCTGGAACATGTCTCTTGCTGGGTTGTGACACGCCACACATCAAGTGATGAGACTCCTCACCTTCCTCGCTAAAAGTTTCGATGTTGGCTCCACATGCACTTAAAGATGACTAGTCCGTAAATGCACCGAGCTCTTCTATATTCTAGGCACCATGTGTATGTTCATTGGATGTACGCCTTGTGTAATACTTTAAGCTCCAACCAAGCCTTGCCTTACATTCTGCTGTGTCATGATCCTCATGTGTCAGGCCCTACTAGCTTCCAAGCACCACATGCATGGTCTACCTCAAAGCTTTCTTTGCCACGACCCAGCCCATCTAACACAATATTGTCCGCTTTGGGCCTCGCCCTCACGGTTTTGTTTTCGGGAGCTCACGTGCAACTTCCCAGTAGGTCACCCATCATGGGATTGCACCAGCCTCAACTCGCTTAACTTTGGGGTTTCAATCCCCCCCAAAGCCACTGAGCTCCCAAAAGGCCTTGTGTTAGATAGATACGTGCCCACACATATAAGGTACTTCACCTTTCCCTCCCCGAGCGATGTGGGATCGTTCACCGATCTTACCGTTCCAAACTCACGGGCCTTGCTCACCGTTCTTGCTTCTCAAGCTCACGGGTCTTGCTCACCGTTCTTGCTTCCAAGACCGGGTCTTACAATCCACCCCCTTTGGGGCCCAGCGTCCTCGCTAGCACACTTCCCAGTTGGGGCCTGGCTCTGATACCATTCTGTCACGACCCGGCCCATCTAACACAATATTGTCCACTTTGGGCTTCACCCTCACGGTTTTGTTTTCGGGAGCTCACGTGCAACTTCCCAGTAGGTCACCCATCATGGGATTGCACCAGCCTCAACTCGCTTAACTTTGGGGTTCCAATCCCCCCCAAAGCCACTGAGCTCCCAAAAGGCCTTGTGTTAGATAGATACGTGCCCACACATATAAGGTACTTCACCTTTCCCTCCCCGAGCGATGTGGGATCATTCACCGATCTTACCGTTCCAAGCTCACGGGCCTTGCTCACCGTTCTTGCTTCTCAAGCTCACGGGTCTTGCTCACCGTTCTTGCTTCCAAAACCGGGTCTTACAGGAGTGCTCACATGGGAGCATGGGGCAACACCAGACTCCGCATAAAACTCCAAGACAATCTTCACATGGTAGTGAAGGGGAGGATGAAGCTTATTACTCTGCGCGGCCCCAGAGGTCAAAGGGAGAGGCTCGAAGAGGTACCCGACGATTGGCCCATAATGACTCTCCACTTCAACGAGGTGCGTTGCAAGCTAATGATGTCCAAAGGATGTTGGATCGACACCTTCATGTTCAATGAGATGGCGATCTAGAGGACGATCTACGTCGCCAGATTCAGCTATCCACGCCTTTCGTAAAAGATATTGAGGAGGAGTCGTTCCCTCAAAGGTTTGCAACGCGGAACTTAACTCCATTCAAAGGAGCTTCCGACCCATTACTACCGTGGAGTCATGGTCCCCCACAGACATAACGATGCACTCATGTGCAAAGTTTTTCAGGCTTCTCTTCAAGGCCAAGCCATGACTTGGTTCAATCATCTCCCCCGGAGGTCGATTACATCTTTTGAAGAGTTGACTCTGGTATTTGTGAAGGAGTACGCACAACTTCGAACAATCGAGGTGAAGGATGACCATTTTTTCATTGTCCGAAAAAGAGCAAAAGAGACTTTGCGACAATACATATGGAGATTTTGCGAGGAGAAGTCTCGAATTGTCGGTTGTAGCGACCTTGTTGCGGCGATGACATTCAAACAAGGGCTTCCCCAGGACAGCCAGCTTTACGGAGACCATTTTATGGGCAATGCACGAAGTATCACCAAGATGCTCTCTCTAACAGAGCGTCATGCATGCTGGGAGGATGAAAAGAGTGTTGCACATGTTCTAGATCATTCTGAGATGAGCGAGAAAGCCTCCAAACCGTCATCACTGAGCAAAGGACCAAAAGAACCTGCGACAAAGTATCAAAGCCTTCGCCATGCAAAGAACCAAAGTCTTTTCCTTGTGAAACATCCAAGCCTTCGCCTTGCGAAGCATTTAAGCCTTCGCCATGCGAAGCACCAAAGCCCTCGCATCCAAGCCTTCACCATGCGAAGCACCAAAGCCTTCGCCTTGCGAAGCATCCAAGCCTTCATCATCGAAACATCCAAGCTTACGCCATGCGAAGCACCTAAGCTTTCACCTTGTGAAGCATCCAAGCCTTCATCATTGACGCATCCAAGCCTTCTCCATGCGAAGCACCTAAGTCTTCACCTTGCGAAGAAATCGAGTCTTCGCCCTGCGAAACATCTAAGCCTTCGCAATGCGAAGCACCTAAGCCTTCACCTTGTGAAGCATCCAAGCCTTCATCATCGAAGCATCCAAGCCTTCGCCATGTGAAGCACCTAAGTCTTCACCTTGCAAAGAAACCGAGCATTTGCCCTGTGAAGCATCTAAGCCTTCGCAATGCGAAGCACCTGAGTCTTTGCCTTACGAAGCAACCAAGCCTTCGCTTTGCGAAGGTCCTAAGCCTTCGTCCTACGAAGCAACCAAGACTTTGCCATGCGAAGTGACTAAGACTTTGCCATGCAAAAGACCCATGTTTATGTCATGCAATGCATCTCAACCTACGCTTTTCAAACATCTTCCGCTAGGAAGCACTCAAAACCATCCGCCAGGAAGCATTCAAAGCCTTCCAACAGGAAGCATTCAAAGCCTTCCACCCGGAAGCACTCAAAGCCTTCCATCAGGAAGCACTCAAAGTCTTCCTCTTGAAAGCACTTCAAGCCTTCTAATAAGAAGCAAAAGCCCTTCCTTGAAGGCAACACTAAAACAAACGCTAAGTTAGCTGAAACCCAAAGTTGGACGCCCATGGCTACAACAGGGGCATTTGATGAGAAAACAAGTTTGGATACATCAAGGCAGTTAGTATAATTAGACAAAGATACGGGAGCTCATAATTTCTCATAACTATCGTTTTCATTTATTGATTTGAAGGGTGGTTGGCTAATCACATCTCGATCGCTCAAACCAGTTATTCAATAGAAAAATGCAAATGCAATAATCAACATACAAAGATGACGTAGTTGCAATTGCAAGTCTTCAAAGCCCATGATCCTTCGATACTCTGCCTACTCTTCTGCTGAAAGTAGAGAAACGTCTTCAGGAGACTCATCGGCTTCAGGAACATCTGTTTTCTTAGCCTCTAACTCATGCTCTAGTTCAGGCTCAAGCTTCATCTCTAGTTCAAGCTCCAGCTCTTTGGTGGTGATCCCGCTCCGGCTTTCCATATCCAACTTTTGCGCTTCATCTTCCTTAAAAACACAAAGTTGTGGGGGCATGTAAGGGTAGTAAGCAGCCATCGCTCAAGTTTTGGATTTCAACATCCAACCGTTTGACTTCCTCTTTGGAATCATGCAAGCGTCTGCGCAGCTAGAACAGGTCTCCTGCTGGGTTGTGACATGCCTCATACTAGGTGATGAGACTCCTCGTCCTTTTTACTAAAAGCTTTGATGTTGGCTCTACCTGCACTTGAAGATGACAAGTCCGTAAATGCACCGAGCTCTTCTATCTGCCAGACACCACATGGATGGTCATTGGAAGTATGCCTAGTGCAACACTTTGAGCTTCAACTAGGTCTTGCCTTACATTATGCCGTGCCTTGATCCTCGTGTGTCATGCCCTCCTATCTTCGAAGTACCATATGCATGGTCCACCTACAAGCTTTATTTCTTTAATTACGTAGTGATGTCCACCATCTGGAGCTTCACAGGGGGCATGATCGATCCTCCGTCTTTATGCTCCACCTTGCAGCCACTCCATTTCGAGCTCAATAGGACCTAGAATGTCAAGTCACTAGAAGGTCCACTGTCAGCCAAAAGACTCCTCGAGACGCTTCATTCACTTTATGGCACCATATGCACTTCGCCTCGCGTCATGGGATACCTTGCCTCGCTATGCACTTTGGCACGTATCCTCTTGCGTTGCAACATGTCTAGCTTCAAGTCATGGGGTACCTCGCCTCTTGTGGATGAAAGCCTAGACAGGCATGGTGCACCTTGTTGCCCATGTGTCAAACTCTTCTATCCACCACGCACCGAGTGAATGGTCGATGGGAAGAACACCTCATGTCATTCGGCGCATCACCTCTTGCTCCAACCTTGCCTTGCCTTGCATTGTGGCACACCAAGTCGTGGATGTAGAATACATCGCATCATACTTGCATCATGTCTCGTCTTGTAGTTGAACCATGCCTCGCCTCGATCAAAGGATGAAATTTTGTCCATCGGTTGGACTTCAAATTTCTTCCCCTGCCTCGCCTCGATCAGGACTTGAATTCTTCAGGTCCCTCGAAGTCTGTATACTTCCCACGGAACAGATTCTGACTACGCGAGCCACCTTGCTCCCACAATGCAAGCCTACTGGGTCTCACCAGAAGTGCGCCTTGACGTATATTGAAATGACCATCTCTGAAAATAGAGCTTAACACCACTTAAATTGCTACAATTGGACTCATACAGCTCTCCGAATGTACAAAAATGTAAAGCTCAACAATTAAAGAAATATTCAAAAGTCTCTCGAACAAGCATGGAGCTTACTGCGACATCAGAGACACTCAGATAGAGGTATAATGAAATTGAAGCTCAAGCGGAGTCCTATTCCCATATATAATTTATCGGGACCACAATAAAAATTACATCTCTTAGGATTCCCTGAATTCCTAAGCGATGTGGGGGCATTTGTGGAATCCATAATCACCGGAAGAATGTGGAGCTACCACGTGACCCATAATTCCCAAAATGACCAAATTGCCCCTGTCAATAATACTTAAAGCCCAAGCACCGAACATGGCTCAAGCCCACAATGCTTACATAGCCCAAATATTGGGCCCAAACAGGGATGATACATGGAAGCCTCTCACCCTCGATCTTGTGTAACACGTGTTAGCTCACAAATCAAGGAGCATTTGTCCCACATCGGAACTATGGAAATTGAGCATCTCACTCACCCCCTATATAAGGGGAACACATTTCTCAATAAAGGTAATTATGTTCAATGCTACTTAAGCTCTTGAGATTTCTCTTTCGAAGCTGACTTAAGCATTGGAGCGTTCTTGGTCGAACACCCCCCGGGTCTCGATCATTGAACGAACGATAGTTTACTGTTTGCTTGTTTGCAGGGATCCTTGAGTCTTTTGAGTTTAAAGGACGAATTCTGCTTCAACAACCTCTACTAAAGCAGAATTCGCACACGCTCGCAAAATTCTCTTTCATCTGTGCAAACAAAAAACAAGAAGTTATCGTTTGTCTCAATTGAAGCTTTGAGGGGTCGGTTTGACTAAAAACACTCTTATGCTTAAGTCAGCATTGAGAGAAAAATCACAAGAACTTAAAAAACGATTAATCGAATTATCTTGAAAAAGAAATGGGGTTGACTATTTATAGAGAAATATTATTAGACTCAGAATATTCTAATTGATCGATTGAGTTTTGTAATTAATAATATATTTTTAATAAAATATATTATTTAATAATTGTTGATTATTAAGAATAATGATAGCAATTATGATGATTTAATATTAATAATAATTGTTGATTATTAAGAATAAGGACAATTAATTCTCGGGGAGAATATTAATATCATTGAGGCTTTAACCTGATTAAATAATATAATCAACTAGTGAATACATTATTTAATGTGAGGGTGTTTATGAGCAGTTAATGTTATTACCATGAGCAATATTGATATTATGAGAATTATGGGTCCCGAGGTAGTTCCACAATTTTTCAATGAGTTATGATTTCACAAATACCCCCACGTCGCGTAGAAATTCAAGAAATCCTAAAGGTTGTAGGCTCTTGGTGGTCCCAATAAAATATTTTGGGATAGGACTCCATTTTATCTTAAATTATTCTTGGATTGATAAATTCATCTAGGTTCAGAATGTCACGTATAGTTGGTACAAGCTTTCATCTCAATGATTTAGGGGAAAATAATGATTTAAAAAGAGAAAACTCGCATCTCAATAACCTCCATCCAAAAAAGTAAATTGAAAAAGTTCATTGTTTGTACTTTGAACGGGAGAGACGAAGTTGTCAGATTGCTATTATGATGCTTGAGGTAATGAAATTTTCTAATTCTTCCTTTCACTCTGTTCCTGTAGGTGAAGGTGGAATTGCGGAGGAGGTCATGTCTTGCAAGGATGACATGCTGAAAGCTTGTGGCTAAAAGGGACCTGTCAAGTCACGATGCACATTCCCATTCGTTCTTTGAATTTTTTTTGTTTCTTTCTAAAATTTACAAATAAGCTGGAGAGAAATTGGGTGGCATAGGCTTAATTTGATTGAAGAAAATCGATGTGGTGATGCATCAAGGCTGCGTCTGGCAAGGCATCAGCAAGGACATTGGAGTGATGCAGCAAGTGGGTGGAACAATGTTGCAGGAGGACAAAGCAACTGGACGAAATTTTTCTTCAGCAAGTGATATATATATATATATATGTATATGTATATATATATATTATCTATACATCTTTGTTTTTTCATTTACTTTTTTAGAAACTAATTTAATGGTTTCTTTTCGTAGTTTCGCTTTTTTGATAATTTATGGAGCAGTGATAGTCCGATCAACGTGATTCAAGTAATGGTATGCTTTACACTTAGAAAGTCATAATTTCGGTGAAGTTTTTTAGTACTCATTTTGTGAGAGTTACTAATTAGCAGATGTGAAGACTGGTACTGGACTAGTATCTATGAATTTCCTCTTTAAGCACAATGATTGACTAGTGCGAGGAACATTATGTGACTAACATCAATATTTAAATGAAGCTAATATCAGTGTGGTCTCCAATCTCCTACCATGTGTGAATGGACTTGTGGAGACTATGACTTGGCTTGCTTGGAGGATTTGCACATTGGAGATCAAAGTGGGTGAATCAGAGATAAGCCAATCAGAGAAGATGATTCTCGTAAGAACTGAGAAGAGGGAAGGATTGTCTGACTTGTTCATTCATGTCCTTGTTAGAAGAATTAACATGTTGGAAAGGACTGTATGGCATATCTGATAGAAATGAAAAAAGAACACAAATGTAACCTATTTCAATTTTAGTTAAAATCCTTGCAAGTGCACAATGACATGTAAAAGTTGTATAGCACAAGAAAGGGTTGATACTTCGAGGACTTGTTCAATAGGTGGCTCACTTAATTAAGATGATTTAACTCAATCAAAGGAGTGTAAAAGAAACATATAAAAAGTGGGTGTGGGGGGGGGGGGGGGGGGGGGGGGAGGGTGGGGGGCGGCGGCGGCAGGGTGGTTGAAGGATTGGTGATTATGCTCAAA
Source organism: Prinsepia uniflora (assembly GCA_032719365.1). Taxonomy (NCBI): domain Eukaryota; kingdom Viridiplantae; phylum Streptophyta; class Magnoliopsida; order Rosales; family Rosaceae; genus Prinsepia; species Prinsepia uniflora. The sequence goes on along the minus strand of CM064872.1, from coordinate 24,263,845 downwards.
TTTGAAGTACGAAACAAAAAATTTAAGTGCACATAAGTCAGATGTTGATTGATTGTTGGATAAAGGAAAATTAAGGTGGCCTTCCATCACTAACCAATTGACACATGAACGTAATTTACTAGATTTTGTTATTAACGAATGTGTGAATTCAATGTGCGTGCAAGGGCCCTGATGTTGAGTCACCTTACACATTTTATTTCTTCTTACTTAGCTTGTTCTAGGCATGATGTTTACCTTAGGATGTCTATTTAATTTTAATTATTAAACGCATTAAGAACATGGGAAATTTTATGACATTACACTACCCTTTGAAACTTAAGAAAGTCGAAGGGGTCATGGATCGGATTACAGGTAGGATGTAAGCCAATTCCTTCGGTCCTCACAATTACACAATAGGGATTAATCAAAATGTAATCATTCACCAATAACTCAATGAATCATGTAACAACTCAAAAACAACGAATTACATGAATATAGTAATCACCCACAATATAAGAACCAACATAATCAGGGTAAAACACATCACACGACCCTCATGTAATAAGCTTTCCTTTACACTTGCCTAAGCGTCCATTTTTTTTATCAGAGAAAATTAATCCTCAAATAATTATGATTTCAAAATTTAAATCCTAGAAGGAAAAGGTTTAGAATAATGATAAATTGAAGTCCTAATGTGATAAGTTTTCCTTGAGGAGAAGGACCAATCTTTATTTGGACAAGTTTCCCATCAAGAATAAGTAAATAAGTTGCTATAAAAGTGCAGAGAAGAATTCGGAAGACGGGTGGACAACATCAGTCAACACGGAAGGGGCAACTAGGGGGAATTCAGCACATGTACTCCTATAAGGAATGGAGGAATTGATGGTCAGCGACCGTTAACACGCAAGTGTGCTGGAATGGTTGTTCAGTGCACGTGCACAGAAAGTCTATTCATGGTTCAAGAGGCGTGTTCTGAATATGCTTTGGTTAATAGTGATGGTCAATGGCAGTCAAAAGACTCCCTTTGAAGGTTAATTCATTAGGTGGCCATCAAAACTTTTGTCGAATATTCTTTCTTTAATAACTTCTTCAATATAACTCGGATTGAGATGATTCTTTCACTCAAATGCATATAATTCCAAGTTTTATCTAATTATGCACATTCTCACAAAAATAGATTACTTTCCCCAATTGCATAGAATAAAATATTAACAAAACATAAGTAAAAAGGTATTAAATCATGGATAAAGTATGCATAAATTATGTTCTAACAATATCCATTTCCATCATATAGAGGAAATGTATTTCAGTTGATCTTAATCGTGCAACGTGTGACATCAATGTGGTTCTTGTGCTTCAGACATGCATTAAACTTGCTACTGTGTAAGGTTTCACTTATGATAACCCAAGGTTAGATTTCTTCAAGCTTGGGGTGAAACTTTCTCTAGCATTAGATAAGACTTGATCTTGAAGACCCATTGAGCTTGAATTAGGGTGGCACCAAGGTAGGACTCGAAAATCGAGGATTGGACATGCCCCATGTCTAAACTATCATCGTAAATCCTAGCGATTTTAAAGTTAATAGAGCTAAAGTTGTTATCCCCATTGTTCTTGGGAGAAGAATTTGAAATTTTGAAATTCAAGCCATAGTCTCCATTGTATTGTCCCCAAACTACGCATCAAATTAAAGGCTAAGATCCTTTCAACATGTTCCAAAACTTGAGGATTCCGTGGAAAATTTAAGGTAGAAGTTGGTTTTAGTGAATCATGAAGTGACATCTTCTAAGTTTAAATCTTTTGGCCAGCTTGTTCCCTCTAACTCAATAATCCTTGGAATTTTTCTAAGTGTTCGTACTTTGTTTTTCCTATGTTTCTTGTTGAAGAAAGTGACTTCTAGGTTATAGTGCCATGAGAATCCACTAAGAGTGCTTCCTAGAGGAAGGCTGGAAGTGCTTCTTGGAGGAAAGTTCAAGTGCTTCCAAGAGGAAGGCTTAAAGTGCTTCCTAGAGAAAGGGTCGGAGTGCTTATAAAAGGAAGGCTTGAAGTGCTTTCCGGAGCAAGGCTTAGAGCGCTTTCTGGAGTGCTTCTAGGAGGAAGGATGGAATTGCTCCTCAAAAGACTTGAAGTGCTTCTCAAAAGAAGGCTTAGGCACTTCGTGGGACAAAAATGGCAGGACCCATCCCAAATCCCCCGGGATTAACATGGGACATGCCTGCTCCCGTCTGACGTGAAGTGTCAGACCAGGGATAATTCCAACCTCAGCCCCACTGGGGCTTCTAGAGTGCGACAGGATCCGGAGGAGGAGTGTGATGTCTCGATCTCTACTACAGCCCGCATCCGCGATCAACTTGAAGGGCATGAAAAACATCAAAGATGTGAGTGGACAAAACAAATGATTTATAAAAACAATTTCACAAAAAGACGTTGATGCCCTTCACAAAAAAAGCATGCATGCATTCAAAAATCATTTCTCGAAACATTCATTGGGGCCTTGGCCCAAAATCCAAAATAAGGAAACCCAGAACGAGTCTCCTTTCAAATCATGAAACACAGGGTCTCAACCCAAATCCAATACACGTGAGTCTCAGCCCAAAACCGTTCTCCGTAAAACTTCATACATATATAACCCATCCTCAGCATCTCATGTGCCTAATCAATAACTCGTTACGATATATCTAAGTATGCATACTACTCGGGGTCTCACTCCGAGTCTACGCCCAGGATCTACGACGTCCGGGAGGTTCAATCCAAAATCTAGGATCTACGACGTCTGGAGGACTGTCTGCAGACCCAGTTCGAGACTATTCCATATCTCTCACTCTTGGAATGTGCTCCCTCTTGGAGTCACTCATTCGAAGTAGTGGATCGTGACACTCCAGGATCATCGACGTCTGGAGGAGACCAAACCGCTCATATAAGAGTGTATATACACATAAAATTGTGAAAAACGACAATTGGGACTTAATCCCAATATCACAATCAATTGGGCCTCAAGCCCAATGTCATAAATCAACTAGGACTCTAGCCCGATTTCACAATTTAACTGGGCCTCAAGTCCAAACTCAAAATCAACTGGGCATCGAGCCCGATACCTCAGGGTCAGGCACGATTCCAATCATACTAATGCGTGAAACCATCAGTCCAGGACAGCTCTCAATCCTGGTATGTCGTCGTGAACATATCACTGCCGCAACCACCTCTAGATCATAGTACACGCATCACCGATCGATTTCATATACCGTGAGCACTCCAAGGTCGAGCCTCCAGTGGCTGCTCGACAACGGGATGTGCATCGTGACCTCTCCGGAAGGAACACATCCCCAGTCTGGAGGCGAGCGTCGTAACATCCGTCGTCGTGCACACAGCACTTGTCGCGACCACACCTCGAAGCCGTAGGTCATCAATAGGGTCATATGCCCGAGACAAAAACAAATGGGTCTCAAGCCCGATTTCATATTTATAAATCCAAAACCATTTACTTAAACCGTCATAGAAAACACCGTGCGTATAAGCACCGTATAAAACTGAAAACCTCGAAATACATGCCAATACGTAAACACGAATACCCCACACAAAAATTCACTCATGGAATCACAAAACATGTTTATAAACACATATAAAACATTTATGCATGCATCAATTTAGAAAACAAGGTCCACTCACAGACCGTCCAAGCTGCCGCCTCAATATGCGTGCCATACGCCTTCCCAGACTAATCACTATCACCGGGACTCCCAAACCTGTCCAAATTGTAATATATGGTTACTAACTACCTCATTAACCTCTCATAGAAGCTCCGTAATTTTCCCAAATTTCTAACTATTTTTAAACCCGATCCTAAAACCTTCGGACATCCTAAACTATATCGAAACGATGTCTGATTGACTAGAAACTTGTCCTAAAATATTCGTTACATCGAATAGATGATTTCACATGTTGGACACTTCCCCAAAATCTCCCCCACGCACCGCTGGTGAACAGGTTTCTTCTTCCTCGCGACAGGCCAGTTCGAACCGGTCCTCTGGTTCGGCCAATCTAACTGGACCGGCATGGACGGTTCACCTCCATTCCCTTTTATTTTTCCATCCTTTTTCTTCCTTCTTTCCTCCAATCTTCCCTAATATATTCTATGAATCATTTTATGAAATCAAAACAAGGAAAAAAAATCCTAAAACCTATTGGTTCAAAAATCCAATTAAACCCAAAATTTCCTATCCATGTTCTGGGCATAACCAAGTGCCAAAACTCTATCCTAAGGGTTCCATTAAGGTCCTAGGATCTTTAGAAAGAGGTTTAGGGAATTTAATTAAGCTCAGATAGCCGGAAATCGAATTCGGTGGTTACCCACCAAAAACTGCTCACGGCCATCAACCGGGTGGCTCAGCCGTCCTCAGCCACCATTTGTGATCCTACATGACTCATACAACCCCTCCACAACATCACCCAGTCATTAGAACCACCATTAAACGTCCAAAATTGAAATTTGAAAATTCAAACCCAAAGGGTCGACGGTTTTACCTTGGCCGTGATTTCCCACTGTCGCCTACGGCGGTCCTGCTGTTTGCCACCATCCCTCTCAGTCCATCCACCGTCCTTGACTCCTCTCCTGACCTCTCACAAAATCAAAAAGGGAAGGGTAATGGTTTTGGGGTTCATCAGGTTTGGTTGAATAAAACAGATGAAGGCAAGGGGATATGCATGTATCTGTTTTAGGTGAGCAATGGATGGGTTACACTTGTCACTCATCCACTGGGAATGGGGAAAATATCTGGCCCCACTGAAGACAAAAGTCCATTCATCAAGTAATTCGGGCAATAGTTCCTCGTAACTTCTGTGAATCATAACTTTCCCATCGAACTTCCGATTTCAACGTGCCGCCTGTCTATGGACTCGTGACGTCCCGATCTACATCACGATCATTGGTCCTCGTGCAACGGACCTCCCGGGTCAAAAGTTAATTTTTTTGACCTCGTTCAGGGGTAAAATCGGAATTTTACACTGAACGTTCGATAATCCACGGCTAATCCCCGATTAGTCTCGCTAATCCGTCTTTAATTCTTAATTAATCCTGATAATTTGGGACGGGTCGCCACAAGAAATGTAAACACCTTGCTAGGCAAAGGCTCCAGTGCTTTGCATGGTGAAGGAATGGATGCTTCACGAGGTCGAAGGCCTGAATGCTTTATGAGGGTGAAGGCTTGCAAACTTTGCGAGGGAAAAAGCTTAGAAGCTTTACGAGGGCGAAGACTTGGTTGCTTCGTGGTACGAAGGCTTCATTCCTTTACAAGGGTGAAGGCGTGGATACTTCGTGAGGGCAAAGGCATGGACATTTCATGAGATGATGGATTAGATGCTTAGTGGGGTGAAGATTAGGATGCTTCATGACGGCGAAGGCTTTGTCGTTTTGCCAGGGTGAAGGCTTCGACATTTTGCTAGAGCAATGGCTCAGCTGCTTCATGAGGCATAGACTTGGACGCTCCACGAGGGTGAGTCTTGGATGCTTCGCGGGGATGAAGGCTTGGATACTTCATAAGGTGAATACTTGATGTTTCACGAAAGTGAATGCTTGGATCCTTTGTGAGGGCAAAGATATGGATGCTTCATGAGAACGAAGGCTTGGATGCTTCACGGGTCGAAGGTTTGGATGCTTCATGAAGGTGAAGGCTTGGAAGCTTCGCGGAGGTAAAGGCTTGGATGCTTCACGGAGGCAAAAGTTTCGATTTCTTCCTCGAGGAACTAGGATCTATAACTTCTAATGTTGCCAATAGGGTAGGAAATGTTCTGAAACAAACCACGGGAGTCGGTCCTTGTGTTCCAATGGATCATAGTATTACCACTTGACATGTCCCATGGGGAAATGGCTCATTTGTTCATCCCGATCCCGGCATGTGTTCCACTCCTAACCCAAATTTTAGAGAGAGAAACGTTGGTTTCTATTGAAATTACTAATCAGCGTGTTCTTATCTCGTTAAGAGCAATGAACAAAGTTCAAGAATGACGAACAAAATCGATGAACAACGAATGAAGTTAATGAACGATGAACGAACTTGAAAGAAAAACTTGAGAATTTCTCAATTCGGCTCTCAATAGATGTTTTGTAAGGTGAATGCTTGGAAGCTCTTGTGGGATCACAGTGTGTGCTCCGCTCCTATTTTGAGCTATAGAGACTAAAACACTACCTTTGAATGTTCGAATGAATTGTTGCGTCCTACCCACGCCATCTAAAGTCTTAGTTCCCTCTTACTAAAAACTATTACATCTCTTTAGGCGAGGAAAAAGGTATAAGCGGATTGGCGCATCTATAGTAAGAGATCTTTTTTTTTTCACAGGATGTCAGGTGTGCGGGAATGCCTAACCGGGGTTCTGCAATGTAATTCATTGGGACATACGGATTTCGTGGAAGCCCACCAACGCATCTACTCATCATAGGAAATTGCGAGGATTAAACTGAAAATTTAAATGAATGATGAACAACGTTCAAGAACTTTAAATACAGTTGATGAATAATGAATGAGGTATAATGAACAATGAACAACATTCAAGAACTTCGAACATAGTTAATGAATGATGAATGAGGTATAATCAACGATGAACACGGCTGATGAACGATGAACAACGTTCAAGAACTTTGAACATAGTTGATGAACGACAAACGAGGTATCATCAACGATGAACAAGACCGATAAACTATGAACAACGTTCAAGAACTTCGAACATAGTCGATGAACGAAGTACAAAGCATGATGAATGATGAACAATCTAGAGATTTCCTCTTGAGTATTTCTCAATTCGGCTCTCAATGAAAGCACCAATTGTTGAAGTAGAACTCAAACACACTCCCAAAAGTCTATGTGATCTCTGCAAACAGCAATCAAGAAGCTATCATTTGTCTTGATTGAAGCATCGGGAGTTGTTCGATCAAGAACACTCTGATGCTTAAGTCAACTTTGAGAGATAAATCACAAAAGTTTAAGAAGCGATGAATCGAATTACCCCAAAAGTGAAATGAGCTTCACTACTTATAGAGAAATATTTTGAGTCTCAGAGCATTCTGATTAGCCAATTGATTTTGTAATTAATATAATATTTTTAATAAAATATTTTATTGAATAATTACAATAATTATTCATTATTAAGAATCATGATGACAATTATAATTATTTAAGATTAATAATATTTTTTCATTATTAAGAATAATGACAATTAATTTTCGAGGAAAATATTATATCATTGAGATTTTGACCTGTTTAAATAATATATTCAGCTGGCGAATACATTATTCAATGTGAGAGTATCTGTGAGCCGTTATGTCATTATTATGGGTAATTTAGACATTATGAAAATTATGGGCTATGTGACAGCTGCACAATTTTTTGGTAATTTATTGTTCCATAACCTCCATAACAATATTGTAAGAAATGCAACATAAATAAATTCGGTTAATTTCATTTTGCACCTTTAAATTTACTTGAAGGCTTATAGATGGTCCCAAGCTGATTATTTTTAAGAAGTTTAGTCCATCTCCACAATTTATGCAACTGATAAACTAAGGAATACAAAGTTGGTCAGAAACTTAATTGCTTGATATTTGTGTATGCAACTCAATTCATGACCATTTTAATTTCTCAACCCCTATTAACAACTCCGTAGACTTTATCCTTGGTTGAATTTCGGTAGATAGTTCATTCTAACAAGACATAAAATAATAAAATAATAGTCAGGTACACAAAACTATACAATAAAGTTTTTTTTTGGTGTAAATCAATAATATTAAGGAAGGATAAAAACCAAAAAAACAAGAAAGGGAGCATTTATTGATGTTGATGCAGAAATCGTCCGGTTCTGTGAAGTTCCTTCTCGATCCCTACACACAAGAAAAAAAATCAAACGGGGTTAAGGTTGAATCCTGGGGGGTGGTTCAACCGAAAACGCTCTGATCCTTAAGTCAGCTATGAAAGAGAAATCTTAAGAGCTTAAGTAGCGTTGAATTGAATCACCTTTATTGAGAAATGTGTACCCCTTATGTAGGGGTGAGTAGGATGTTCAATTTCCATAGTTTCGATGTGGGACAAATGCTCCTTGATTTGCGTGCTGACACATGTTACGAAAATCGAGGGTGAGAGGCTTCCACATGTCATCCCGATTTGGGCCCAATGTTTGGGCTATGTAACCATTGTGGGCTTGAGCCATGTTTGGTTCTTGGGCTTTAAGTATTATTGTCAGGGGCAATTTGGTCATTTTGGGAATTTTGGGCCACGTGGTAGCTCCACATTCTTCCGGTGATTTTAGGTTCCACAAATACCCCCACATCGCTTAGGAATTCAGGGAATCCTAAGGGATGTAATTTGTATTGTGGTTCCGATAAATTATATATGAGAGTAGGACTCCACTTGATCTTCAATTTCGTTGTCCCTCTATCTAGGAGTCTCTGATGTCGCAGTAAGCTCCACGCTTGAGATACTTTTGAATATTTCTTTAATTGTTGAGCTTTACATTTTTGCACATTCAGATAGCTGTATAAGTCCAATTGCAATGATTCAAGCGGCGGTTCGGTCTACTCTTCGAGACGATCATTTCAAGATGTATGAAGGCATACTTCTGTTGTAGTCTTAAAGACCTCACTTTGTGGAGTACTATCTGGTGGCGTGTTTGGGTTTTGTTAGAGTTTCCGGCTTTAAGAGATGGCAGACTTGACATCGAGACACTCCTCCGGTTGACATGCTTGTAGTGCTTTGTGGATGGAAGAACTTAGTGCATCGACGTACTTGTCATCTTCAAGTGCGGGCGGAGCCAACATCAAGGCCTTCGACGGGGGAGGTGCAACAGAATGCAACGCGAGGTGTAACAGAATGCAAGACGAGGTGCAACAGAGTGCAAGGCGAGGTGCAGCAGAGTGCGTGACGAGGTGTAGTAGGGTACAAGAAGAGGTGCAGTAGAGTGCCAGACGAGGTGCATCAGAGTGCAAGGCGATGCGCGCAAGAGTGCAAGGCGAGGTGCAACAGAGTGCAAGAAGAGGCGCAGTAGAGTGCAAGATGAGGTGCATCAGAGTGCAAGGCGATGTGCACCAAAGTACAAGGCGAGGTGCAATAGAGTGCAAGGCGAGGTGCAACAGAGTGCAAGACGAGGTGCAGCAGAGTGCAAGGTGATGTGCACTAGAGTGCAAGGTGAGGTGCAGCAGAGTGCAAGATGAGGTACAGTAGGGGGCAAGACGAGGTGCAGCAGAGTGCAAGGCGAGACATGCTACAAGTGCGAGGCGATGAGTCCTATCACTTGGAGTGCAACGTGTCACAACCCAGTATGTGGTTTGTTCCAACTGCAAGGTAATGTGTGCTGCATCTACAAGGCGAGATGTGCTTCATCTTCAAAGCAAGGCTTCCCATGACGCGAGGCGAAGTGCATCTGGTGCCATGAAGTAACTGAAGTTTTCCAAGGAGTTGCTTTGGATGACGGATGACCTTCCAGAGACTTGATCTTCAAGGCCTTGTTGAACCCTAAATGGGGTGTAGTAAGGCGGAACAATAGAATGGAGGATCGATCATACCCCTCTGTAAATCTCGAGGCGTCGTACATCATCGCCTAATTGAAGGAAGAAAGCTTGGAGATGCCATCATCTAGACGCTGAAGCAAAGTGGCGTGAAGACACATGACACCAAACCATTGTTTCGTCTTGGAGTTGAAAGTCAAGCTGCTTTGTATCCGTCGCCGAGTCAAGCAGTGGTGAAGTTGATTTTGTGAAGCTAAATTTGCCAACTAGGCGATGTTGAGGAGGTTGCCCCCATTGTTTGAAGAAGGTCATGGACGATGTGTCATTAGAAGTCCACAATGGGATGATCGAAGGCCTCCAAGGCATGATCATAGGTTGATGGAGAGATTCTGAGGTCGTGCCGGTCCTGATGATGAGCTTCATGATTCTTCTTGGCTCGTAGCTTGATCTTAGCATTGAATACATGTTTGAGCATTCAAATTGTGAATTGCCAACTTCTTTAATTTTCATTAATAGAAGCCTTCCATTTTTTTTGAGTGTTTTGTGATTTTCTGCAGATTTGACCTTTGTGTACAAAAATGTTCGCGCGGAACTCGTAACAACTTGTAATTGAGTGAGATCAATAGAGTTGGAAAGCTGACTTCAATAGATTTCTAAATCCTTCGACCTCATGTCAAGGTGATCAAAATTCAGTGGTCTATGACTGAATGAATCTCGTACTCATGCGCTGGTACGTGTAGTTGACCTTCGTGTACAAAATCGTTCGCTGGGAACTCGTCACAACTTGAAATTGAGTGAGGTCAACGGCGTTGAAAAGCTGACTTCCGTATCTTTTTAGGGCCATCAAGTTCATGTCAGGGTGAGCAAAATTGAGCAATCTATGATCGAATGAATCTCGATCATGTGCACTGAAATGAAAAATTGGACTTCGCATGTTAAAACATTTGCCCATTGTTTGTCATGGCCTGGTGGTTGCCCCTCTTGGTGGGGTTGGAAGCGTTTTTTTTAGTACCTTTCCGACTCTACCAAGTCAAGTTCTTAGATGGTTTCATGTGCCTCGCTGGGACGAGCCTTGAGCGCTTCGCGTGGCCTATTCGTGGCGTGGTCCGCATGGTGAAAACTTGTTGTGATTTGCGTGGCAAAAACATTGAGTTCTTCACATGGTGAAGGCTTCGAGTGCTTCGTATGGCGAAGGTTTGGAATGCTTCACGGGGTAAAGACTTAGAGTGCTTCGTGTGGTGAAGGCTTAGAGTGTTTAGCGTGACAAAGGCTTAGAGTGCTTCACATGGCAAAGACTCGGGTGCTTTGTGTGGCAAATGCTTAAAGTGCTTCGCGTGATGAAGGCTTAGAGTGCTTCGCACGACGAAGACTCGGGTGCTTTGTGTGGCAAAGGCTTGGAGTGTTTTGCATTGCGAAGGCTTGGAGTGCTTCGCATGGCGAATGCTTGGAGTGCTGCGCGGGGTGAATGCTTGGAGTGCTTCGCAGGGCGAAGACTTAGAATGCTTCACGGGGCGAATGCTTGGAGTGCTTCGCGAGGTGAAGACTTAGAATGCTTCGTGTGGCAAAGACTTAGAGTGCTTCGCGTGGCAAAGGCTTAGAGTGCTTCGCGTGGCAAAGGCTTAGAGTGATTTGCATGGCGAAGACTTGGAATGCTTCGCGTGGCGAAGGCTTAGAGTGCTTCGCGTGGCGAAGGCTTAGAGTGCTTTGCATGGCGAAGACTTGGAGTGCTTTGCATGGCGAAGACTTGGAGTGCTTTGCATGGCGAAGACTCGAGTGCTTTACATGGAAAAGGCTTGGAGTGCTTCGCTACTCGAAGGCTTGGAGTGTTTCGCATGGCGAAGGCTTGGAGTGCTTTGCATGGCGAAGACTCGGGTGCTTTGCGTGGCAAAGGCTTGGAGTGCTTCGCATGGCGAAGACTCGGGTGCTTTGTGTGGCAAAGGCTTAAAGTGCTTCGCATGACGAAGGCTTAGAGTGCTTCACGTGGCGAAGACTCGGGTGCTTTGCGTGGCAAAGGCTTAGGTGCTTTGTGTGGCAAAATCTTAGAGTGCTTCACATGGAAAAGACTTAGAGTGCTTTCTAAACAAAAGCGTAGGCGCTAAGACAATTTCATTAGACGTTGAAACGAAACATCTTGAATCTTATTGAAAGATGCTTTGTGAGAAAAGTAGGCACTGAGCCGAATTTTAACCACAAAATTTGTGTCTTTGATGATGACTTGGTCACTGATTCAATTTCATGGTTGTTCCCTGCAACTCGGACTCGAAAATGATGGTGTCAATGCAGATAATCTTTTGTGCGGGTTCCTAGGGGCCTTTGTTTCCGAGACGATCCGTTGCCCTTTTTCTGATGTACTCGGTGCAGTGTCCTTCCTTCAAGAGATCCTAGAGGTATCTTTCAAAAGTCTAGCAAGAGCTTATGTTGTGCCCATATCAATTGTGATAGGCACACCATTTTTTCTTGTCGGCCCTCTCCTGGTCGCCTTTGACAGGAGCTGGTCTTTCGAACCACGGCTTTTCCTTTATCTTATTGTATATTTGGAGAAAAGGTAGCGAAAACTGTGTGTTTGGCTTTGCACCCGCAAACATGTTGGATGACGGATTCCCTTTGCGCTTATTGGCTTTCTAGACAGAGTTCCCGCGGTGGGCATCATCCTTTGGCTGCGTAAACGCCTTTGTGGGATGTCCATCTTCCTCGACGAGGTTGGCGGCATGTGTGGTGTTTTTCTCATCCTCCCAGTATGCATGTCGCTCCGCCAGGGACAGTATCTTGGTGAGACTTCAGGCGTTGCTCATGACGATGTCTCCATAAAGCTGGCTCTCCCTCGGTAGGCCTTGCTTAAATGCCATGGCTGCGACGAGATCGCTGTAACCAATAATACAGGACTTCTCTTCGTAATACCTCTGGATGTATTACCGCAAGGTTTCCTTAGACCTCTTTCGGATGGTGAAAAGGTGGCCATCCTTGACTTCAACAGTGCGAAGCTGCGAGTACTCTTTCACGAAAGCAAGTGCCAACTCTTCGAAGGAAGTGATTGATCTCCGGAGGAGATGGTTGAACCATGTCGTCGCATGACCTTTTAGAAAGGATTGGAAAACTTTGCACATGAGCGCGTCGTTGTGCATGTGAGGTACCATGACCCCCCAATAGTAATTGATGTGCTTCACTAGGTCGGAGGTTCCTTTGAATTGATTGAAGTTGGGAGTTGAAAATCGATGAGGGAACGGCTCTTCCTCAATGTCCCTCACAAATGGTGAAGATGATGACGTCTGAATCTGGCGCCAAAGGTCATCCTCTAAGTATCTCTCGCGCTGAACACCTTAGAGGCGTCGGTCTAGCATCCTTCGGACGTCCTTAACATGCAATGGACCTTTGTGATGGGGATTTCCGAGTCGGGTCAAGTGGCGTCGACTCCCTCGAGTTGCAGCTGGAATGGCACTCGAGCGTGTTGGCTAGTAGGTCTCGTCTTCTTCGTTGCGATTGTCTGTGCTTCATGAGTTACGATGGGTCTGTCCATATAAGTGAATGTGTGATGCACGTGAGACTGCTTGGTGCCGTCGGCTGTTGCGCGGGTACTCAATGCATGAAAATGCTCCAGGGCGTCCTCCAAGTTGCTCTCGAGCTGGAAGCCTCGATCGTTCTTGGCCTTTTTCTCTGGGGGTGCAACTTTTTTTCCTTGAGTGGCTTAGTGACGTGTCTCTGGACATTGTTCGGCAGCGAACATGCTCCTTGCCAGCGCGTCTCTGGATTTCCATTGGTGCCCCGCGAGGTTCATGACATGTTTTGGAGATTCTGGATGTCCCGATGTCTCCCAATAGTTGTTGTAGGAGCTCTAAATGGGCCCGAACTTGGTTAGTTAGTTGCTAAACCAGCTGCATTAGCCCAAGTCGTGAAGGCGAGCCTCTAGATGCTTGCTCGTGATGAGTAGCATGTCGAGGCACATGTCACGAGCCATCAGTCAGATGTGATGGGCCACGTCTCTCTGAAGATTGGGTGTTGACCTGCGGGTTGCACAGGGTGTCCAAGTGCCTCCTTATCGACGTATCTCGGGATATTGTCCGACAATGAACATGCTCCTTGCGGGCGTGTCTCGGGATGTCCCTTGGTGCCCCACGAGGTTCACTGCACTTCTCGAAGGTTCTGGATGTCCCGATGTCTCCCAATTATTGTTTTAGGAGCTCTGATTGGGCCCGAACTTGGTTGCTCAGTTGCTCAACCTATTGCATTAGTCTAAGTCGCGGAGCCGAGCCCCTAGATGCTTGTTCGTGACTAGTAGCATGTCGGGGCACACGTCGCGTGCCTTCAGTCGGATGTGATGGGCCACGTCTCTCTGGAGCTTGGGTAGCAGTTTACTCACAGCAGCAATCGTATCAGCGGATGTGGCAGCCTCAGAGGCCCATGCGGATCAGCGTGTTCTGGCCATCTGAGGAATGGTAAGTGTTGAAAGTAGAATGGAGTTTTTTTCGAGGAAAAACTAAGGAGCACACTTTGAGTATTTGTCAAATCGGCTCTCAATGAAAGCACCAGTTGTTGATGCAGAAATCATCTGGATCCTTTTCGATCCCTACACACAAGAACAAAAATCAAACGGGGTTAAGGTTGAATCCCGGGGTGGTGGTTCAACCGAAAACGCTCCGATGCTTAAGTCAGCTTCGAAAGAGAAATCTTAAGAGCTTAAGTAAAGTTGAATTGAATTACCTTTATTGAGAAATGTGTACCCCTTATGTAGGGGTAAGTGGGATGTTCAATTTTCATAGTTTCTGTCAGGACCCATCCCAAATCCCTTGGGATTAATGTGGGACGCGCCTGATCCCGTCTGAGACGAAGGGAAAATTCCGAAACTAGCCCTCACCGGGCTTCTAGAGCACGCCAGGATCGTAGGAGGATGAGTGTGATGTCTCGTCGCTGCTACAGCCCGCATCCGCGATTAACCTGAAGGGCATTCAAAACACGAAAACTGTGAGTGGACAAAATAATATTTTCATTGAAAACATTTTCACAAGAAGACATTTATGCTCTTCAATAAAAGCATATGCATGCATTCAAAAACATTTATCAAACATTCGTGAAAACCTTTGTCAAACATCTTCAAAAACATTCAAGGGTTCATGCTCGGTCCCCATAAACCGTCATGACCCAAACAAAACCTTTCAAGGGTTCATGTCGGTCCCCATAAATCGTCATGAACCATAAATCCATTTGGGTCCCCGACCTGAAATCACAACCTTTAAAACCTGTAAATCAATACATGTGGGAACTCAACCCAAAACCATTCTTAGTGAAGTACTAAAACATCGACTACGGGGTCTCTGCCCCAAACCATTTCCAAAACATAAAACACGGGGTCTCTACCCCCAAATCACTTTCTGTAAACCACATACGTAACAAAATATGTATAACCCGTCCGCGGCACTTCCAAGAAGATGCCAACTCGGGGCACACAGCCCCTAGGGAACACATCCCCGATAAATGTCACAATATAATTTCTATACTAGTGTGCACACTACTTGGGGTCTCACTCCGAGTCTTCTCCCAGGAATTCTCCATCTGGGCGGCTCTACCTTCGAACCTAGTCCGATCATCTCTTCGGAATCTGGTCCGGGACCATATCATAAATCGTAACCCCCACTCCTGGAACGGGATCCCTATGGGGATACCCATTCTGGTATGTGGATCGTGGCTCTCCAGGTCGACGTCTAGAGGTGACCATATAAACATATGGAGGGTTCATTCATTTTCAAATACATTCTTTCTTTCTCAAAACATTTCTCAATTGGGTCTCATGCCCGAATTATTGTTTCATAAACCGAACTGGGACTCAAGCCCGATGTTACATTCAACTGGGCCTCAAACCCAAATAGTAAACAAATTGGGCCCCAGCCCGATCATATAACTCAAATGGATCCTCGGTCCGATTCCTCGTCAAATCAAATGGGCTCCAAGTTCGAGAGTTTGTAAATAAAATAGGCATCGTTCTCGATTTCAAATTTCTAAATCCAAAATCCATTCATTAAATCGTCATTTAAAACACAGTACTCAAAGGTACGACATAAAGTCGAAAACCTCAAAAAACGTGCAAATATGTCGATCCTAAGCTACCACAAACAAACGCGCTCAAGGAATCACAAAACGTATTCTAAAACAATTATAAAACATTTATGTATGCATAGATTTCGAAAGAAAAGTCCACTCACAGACCGTCCAAAGCCGAGCCTCGATACGCGTGCCATAAGCGTCTCCCGGGCCAATCGTCACCTCCGGGATTCCCGAACCTGTCCAAATTAATTTAGAGGGTTACTAACTACTTATATAACCCCAGACTAAAACCCCGTAATTTTTCGAAATTTCTAACTATTTTTAAACGCGAACCTAAACCCTCGGACATCCCGAACGATATCGAAATGATGTCCGATTGACACGAAACCAGTCCCAAAATGTTCGTTACATCGAATAGATGATTTCACGTGTTGAAACCACCCCCAAAGAACAGCTCACGCACCCCTAGAAGGGTCTGCGCGTGGGCCTCACGCGCCCAGCGCACTGTTCATCTTCTCCAGCTGCTGAACCGGTCCAGATCGACCGGTTCGGTTTTCCTCTGTAACTTGGACCGGCGTGACCGGTCAAATGGTTTTCCCCTCTCATTTTGGTCTGAATCCCTTCCTAATCAATCCCTAAATTCCTATTTTGATCCTAGGAGTTTGTTTGGATGATCAAATCCACCTAAAACCCCTAAAAACCCACGGTTCAAGCTTTTCAAAATCTTCCCAGGCTTCCTCAGCCGTCCAACCACCTTCAAACCTATCTTAGAAACATCCTAGCAACCTAAAAATCAATCTCTAATCATCCTAAGTTATCCATAACGTCGAAATCAAAAGATATGAAGATTTGGGTCTAGACGATACCTTGCTAGGGTTCATGGCCGCCGTGCACGGCGGCCTGCGATCCTACCACCACTTCCATGATGTCCATCTCTTCTCTCTATTTCCCTCCGGTGTCACCAGCCTCAGATTAGATTTAAGGGGGTGTGGGGTGTGGTTGTACACAAATGAGAAATGGGTTTCGGGTTTGGGTGAACAAAGCAGGTGAAGGTGATATGCATGAATGTGTTTGAGTGTGCAATGGATGAGTGACACTTGTCACTCATCCATTGGGCCAGGGATAAAATATCTGGGGCCCACTTGAGTCCAAAAGTCTCTCGTCTCGTAAAACGCGCAATAGTACTTTTGAACTTCCGTGAATCGTAACTTCTCTGTCGTACATCGGAATTCGACGTGCCGCCTGTCTACGGATTCGTATTGTCTCGATCTACGTAATGGTCTTTGGTCTTTGGCCATCGGATCTCTCAGGTCAAAAGTCAATTATTGGCCCATATTCGACCAAATTACCAAAATGCCCCCGAACTTCCGAAGATCATAACTTTTTCCTCGAACGTCGTAATCGAGCATACCACCTGTCTATGAAAGAGTGTGGGCCAAATGCTCCTTGATTTGCGTGCTTACACATGTTACAAAAATCGAGGGTGAGAGGCTTCCACATGTCATCCCAGTTTGGGCCCATTGTTTGGGCTATGTATGCATTGTGGCCTTGAGCCATATTTGGTTCTTGGGCTTTAAGTATTATTGCCAGAGGCAATTTGGTCATTTCGGGAATTATGGATCACGTGGTAACTCCACATTCTTCCGGTGATTTTAAATTTCACAAGTGGTAAAAAAAAAAAGGGGAATCATATTTTTGCTCACTACTTCATTGAAAGAGTGTCATATGCTCACTAAAATAAAAAAATTACATTTAAAATCCTAAGCAGGGAACACTAATAACGAACTTTTTGACCACATTCATAGAAATCATCCTTCCAATCTAAACGAGAATCCAACAAACACTAATATTGTTGCAAACCCTCAGTCACTCAGTCACCACCCAAAAAAGCCAATACCCGTGGAACTCTTGTGGTTTTATATACTTAGGTTATTTGTCTCTCTCCCTTTCTCTTTCTAATAATCTATACCATTTCCATGACTTTCTTCCATTATTGTCTCGATTGTTAGATTTTTTTTTTCTTCTTCTAAATTTGTGTGAAAAAATAGAAGAAAGAGGTGAATAGGGTGTTGGAAAAGACTAAGGGGGAGTTGGGTTTAGTGGGCCATGGGATTTTGTGATCTGATAGTGGAGATGGAGGGGAGCAGGTAGGTGTGGTTGGTGTTTGGCTATGAATTGCATCTGTGCTTTAATAGGTGTTTCTGTTATAATTTTTTTAAATTTATTATTTTGGGCTAACTGATGTTGGGCTATGTTTAACTTTAGCAAGATGTTGGTCTATTTTAAGATATTTTGGGCTAACAGCTATTAGGCAATGTTTAATGCTATTGATTTGTTATAATTTTTTTTTCTTTTCAGATGGATATATTATAGGGGTTTGGAATTATATGAGGCCTTTTTCAATTAGAGGCCCAAGGCTCAAGCTTTGTTTGCCTTGGGTTTAGGCGGACCTACTTGTAGTCACCACATTCATTGGTATGGCAGACTCAAAGGTAGCAAACGATTGGGTAACTCAAGTATAGGATGTTTTTGAGATTATATGGTGTCCTCAGGAGCATATGGTACCGATTTCCTCCTTTCTTCTGTGCGATTTTGCGCACCAATAATGGCAGGCCCTGAGGAAGACAAGGTACGATGCCCACACTATGACTTGGGAGACATTCCGGGAACATTTTGTGGCACAATTTTACTGACAATCCTACCCTGATGCCAAGGAGGTTGAGTTCCTATAACTCTCGTAGGGTGACATGACAATTTCTCAATATGAGCAGAGGTTTGTGGATTTGTCTCGTTTTGCACTGAGGGATGAAGTGAGTGATGTCAACAAGTGTTGCCACTTTCGACTTGGCTTGCGTGATGTGATTCACATAATTTTAGTAATGGGTTCCTTTGCTACTCTTTGGGAGTTGGCTGATGAGGCAACTGCGGTAGAGCTGAGTTTGCGACCTTTGCAGCATCAGGGAGGTTATTAGGGACACCGAGAGCGTTAGAAGGATGAGTCTTTACTCTGGGAGCTTTGAAAAGGGGTGCTTCTAGTCCAAGTTCTTCTCGCGGTAATCGTACAGGTTTTGACGACCGAGGGTGGGGGCCAGGTGGATGAGCTACTCAAAGTAGTAGGGCTGGTTGTTTCTTTTGTAGAGAGCTTCGGCATTTCAAGTGGGAGTGCCCTTACTGTCTAGAATGTGGTGATACTAGTTAGGATGTTGTAGAGTAGGGTCAGTAGATGCCTGATACGCTATAACTAAGTGTTAAAGTAAACACAAAGTCACACTCAACACTTAATGAAAACATATGCAAATTAAAACCGGTTTTTGTAGATTGTAACATTGATAAGTAGGGATCGTTCTAAATTGAGGATTGAGGGTACCTAAGCATGATTATCATTTGATTAATTAATTAGGGGGGTACTTGATTGTTTCTATTATCTCTCGTGATTAACTAACCTAATCTAATCTAATCTAATCTAACCTAATTTATTATTTACATGGTCAACTCATCTTTAACCTAGCCCATTCATAAATTATGCCAATTCCAAAACCTACGAAATTCCCTCATCTCAATTTTACGAAATACAAGCATATTATCTCAAATACGTGCTCGAAAATTTACATACACACTTCCAATGATTTAGACTTGGAAATTGCCCTACATGTAATCAAGGATTAAGCACAACATACAAGCATAACAAAAACTAAGATATTGAAACACCTGGAAAATTATTGAAACACATACAAGATATAAAACCATAATTATATTAAAGATCAATCCAACAAAACAATCATTCAGTAAAAGAAGACAATCACAGGATAAAAAGACCGTGTTACACTTTTTCTCCTTGGAAATTGCCCTACGGATGCTAAGTGGCTCGACACTCCTTGGTGAGACACTCATAAATTGTCCTATATGTCACAGGTGAAGTTGTTTATGATGGAATATGGTGTTATTTGATTTTGCTAAGGAAATCTTGAATTGATGGAAATGGAAATTGGGTTAAGCAGAGCTTTGGTACAAAAAATGGGTGACCCTTTAACATTAACCTAAGCCTCTCTATTTATGGGAGAATATTAATCTTCAAATAAATAGGAGTTTACAATTTAAATTCTAAAGGGGAAAAGGATTAAACTAATTAAATTAAAGTCCTAAAGGAAAAAAGTACTAAAAATCCTAATAAAAAAGGATTCCTAAATAAAAAGGAAAGAAATCCAAGCTTGAATTGGACAATTGTCCACAAGAAAGAAGGAATTAGGCGCTGGAATTTGAATAGGAAATGGTTCGGTGGAAGGCCAGGAAAATTTGGGCTCGAATTCGACAATTAAAGGTAAGCTCAACGTGTGGTCAACATGCAAACTGATGTTGGATCCATCAGTGGACGCACGTTGAAGTAATGGAAGGGATTCAGCAAGCGCGCGCTGAAACTGACTGTAGGGATTTAGAAGGCGCGCATCGAGCAAGAGAAGCACACTTCGGTACACGCTCACCGAGCATTTCTCCTAAACATAAGTATACGCTTGCCGAACGGGTTTATAGGTTGCCATTTTGGATTCTGTAGGTTCCTACCGAATTCCTAAATGGTTTTTGGTTGCTTCCTTTCAATCGATCATAACTTATTTGTTACAACTCAGATTGAGGTGATTCTTTCGCCTAAATTCTCGTAATTCCGTGCTCTATCCAATTCTGGAAATTTCTCACAAACGATGTCATTTTCTCCAATTTGTTGGTCTTTAAACATTAAAAGATAAGCATAAAGGATATAAAATGATGCTTAATTCAAGGCTTATCAAATACCCCCACACTTAAACTTTGCTAGTCCATAAAAAATAGCAAGACAACCTAAGGCTTTGAAAACTCTTTTTTTTTTCTTTCTTCTTTTTTCTTAAAAACAAAAAAACTACTAAGCTCTTAACCATTTGTCTCAAATTGTATTAACATAAGTATGACATCAAAGATTTACACTAAGAAACTATATAGCCTATGGAATTCAAAAGTTAATACATCATAAGAAAATGACTTGACAAATAAGATAAAGAGTAAACTTGGTGAAATATATCTCAACATGAATAAAACAGGTATGAATCAACTCACAGGGATATGCACTCATGTTTCCAACTCAATGTGTATTGGGTTTGTGTTTGCACTCAAGGTAAGTGAGAAAGATGCTCAACTAATAGAAAGTAAGTAACTTCATAAAAATTTCAAACTTAAACCATAAGATAGTGAATATAGTTGCACAAATGAACCAAAACCATAAGTTTACTCAAATGATAGGCCCAACTAATCAAAGTTTACTCATCTCAAAAATCATAAGGTCTTAATTTAAGGTTGTAATGAGGCTAGGTGTAGAGGCATGAAATTTTAGGATAGTGGTGCTAAATTTGGTTCTCGGACTCAACCAGAGACTTTATTACAAAAGAATAAGTGTAGAGGCATGAATTCATAGGCCAAGTATCAACTTGTTGGACCTTGATCTTCATTACCAACATCTTTGAGTTTGCAATTGGGACAAGGGTCCGAAATTCCTCATGTAGGCCCTCAAATCTTCATTGTTCCAAATCACAAGCACATGAGACTTAGCTCAAAACTCAAATTTAGTATCTCATGAGAGGTAATGCAATGACTAAGACATAGTTAGAGCAAGTCATTCCCTACATTTACGTATAAGTCTTCATTCATCAAATCACTTACTTCTATCTCACGCCATCTTTATGTTCTTCAACCAAGTACAAGGAACAAGGGTAACATATTTCTTATACAAGGCTTATGTGAATCGATGTTTAAGGTGATGAAATAAAGGCTGAATGTAGGCACAAATGAGTTAAACTAGGGGGATCACACTTGTGTGATCAAATAGGGCTCGGATCTTTGGATAAGTGGTGCTAACCCTATTGCCTTAATCATATCCAAAATCAGAGAATTTATTGACTAAAAAGCTTTGAAAACACATAGAATAAATTCTAGTTCTCCAGAGTTCATTAAAAGCTATGGCAAGTAGTTATGAGGCATATATATTTCAATTTAAACAAAGAACTCCAATCAATCACTCAATCAACAAGTATATAAGGGTCTAAAGCTCACATAGGGTTCATATGATTCATACAAATCTTAACATGCTCGTTATGTACCAGTTTATCATGCATTATCTACTAAAATTCATAAACATCCAATCACAAAGCATTAACAAACGAATTCAAGTTGTAGTGATCATCTTTTAGCCATGTTGTCTTCATTTATCCGTCATTCTTATCATCAACAGGTTAAAGGGCATCCTAAGACTAATTAAAACATTAAATTAAATTAAATGACTCAAGACTAAAGACTAAAACACAGTTAAATCTTTTTGGGTTTTTTGTTGATTTTCAAATATATTTTTTTTTCTATTTTTGAAATAGGACTCAATAAAGTTATAAACCCCTCCCTCATACTTAAATCTGACATTGTCCTCAATGTATGAAAGTGAAAGCAAAGAATCTAAGTAAGGAGAATTGATTTACAAAAATAATGCAATAAAGCCATAAAGTAACTAATAGTAAAGAGAGTGAAGGGATTAAGAAAGCAAATCTCCGTTTGATGCTTCACTTCTCCGTCATTGGGTTGCCTCCCAAGAAGCACTTGAAGTTTAATGTACATTCAGCCTAGACCTGATGCTTCATGCATTCTTCAATTGGAATATCTGGTTGTTGGAGATGCATCTTCTCCACTAGTAGTTGCAACAAAATTCGCATTCCCAAATACGTAGTTCTTCGGATTAGGAGTGATTTGAGATGGCAACTTCCCGGTGTCTTTGAATTGGCCCATAAAATCTACGATTTGGCCAATTTGCTTCTTCATCTTTGATATGTCACGCCCGTGCATATGCAATGTCTCCGAATTTTGTTTTTTTTCCGTCAATAAGGAATTGAGATGAAGTGGATAGTTGTGCAAACATCTTATTATAATTCAAGTTGGAGAATTGATGAACCGGGGGAGCTTGTTGCATACACGTAGGTTGAGGAGGCATCGGCAGTCTTGGCATGAATTGTTGCCGTGAATACCCTTGTTGGTGTTAAACTGGAGGGTTCAAACATCCTTCATTGCTGCTCCACTTGAATCCTAGATGATCACGGTTTCCCTGTCCATAGTTGTTAAAGTTATTGAACCGTTGACCCCCTTGATATCCTCCTAAGGCATTGGCTTGTTCCATGCCGTCATATAGGTTTGTAACTTGAGGGCATTGATCACTTAGGTGTCCATCCAAACAGCATAAGCCACAAATAGGTCCCTTAGGTTGCATAGCCCTTTTGGCTTCTAATTCTAAAACTTGTTCAAGCATATATTGGAGTTTTTCAATCATTTCATCCGAGGAACCTCTGGAGTTAATTGCACTTACCCTTTTCTTGTAAGACATTCCATAATGGGCATCATTGGTGGCCCTACTCTCGAGTAAATGTCTTGCTTCAGGCTCATCTAAGTCCATAAATCCCCCATGTGAAGTTGCATCAAGAAGGTCTCAGTCCATGGGTTTGAGACCATCATAGAAGTATTTCATTAGGTTAGTCTCCGAGAAACCATATGAAGGACAAATAGAACCAAGGACCTTGAAATGATTGTAGTATGAACCAAAGGTTTCGTCTGGTGCTTGGGTAATGGATGTGATTTCTCGTCTTTTTGAAGTGATCATAGAAACGGGAAAGTACTTGGCCAAAAACAAGTCCGCAAGTTGTTCCAAGTAGTGATATGATTGGTGGGCAAGTCCATGGGCCAAGATTGGGCCCTATACGCCAAACTAAATGGAAAGGCCTTAAGTTTTCGAAGTGCATCATCAGCATCACTTGGTTTCATGCTATTGCACACAAATTGGAAAGATCTAAGGTGTATATTTGAATCCACATTAGGTAACCCATAATAGATTGGAAGTTGATGAAGGAAAAGACTCTTAAGCTCAATGTCCGTTTTGTTTTCCTTGGGTAGAGGAAAAACAATATAGGAGGGTCCTATGATCCACTCAGTTAAGCAAGTACGTTGACGAAGAGACTTACATTCATTGTTGACTATCTCAGTTTCGGGTTCACTTTTCAGTTGGTGTGTAGTAGAAGAAGATGGCTCAAATTCGTAGCATTCCTCAAAGCTAGGTTCTAAGATGGGTTCTTAGGTCGAATTCTCAAAATTTTTTGCCCTTAACTCATCTCCCAATTTCGGCTGTGTATCGGAACTATCAAAGTGTGGAGATCTACGAGTTGGAATCACTAGTTTTGGCTTGGTCATGCATAGGAACCTGAGATGCAACAAACATACAATGTGAGAGTCATATCCTAATCGCGACAATAGATAAAAGAAATAGGCAAGTGAGATAAATAGTTATGAAATGTAGAGAATATAAAATACGTAAACAACATTGTATGTTTGAAGAACATGTTATAGGCAAATAAGTAAAGAAGTTAAGGAGTATAACCAAGAATATGCAAGGTAGATCACAACAATGATATGCAAAAAATAAAGTTCAAAAATGTCCAAATTAATGCAACACATAAAAGTCTTCATGAAGAATGGTATGAATGCATAAGAGGGAAATTGTTAGAACCTGCATAAGACATAAGAGTTACGTGACATTGCATGAAAAGAATGGCATGTACCTTTGATCTCACTTCCCTAGATTCACTTAGTCATAGGGAGTCCGGTGATGAAATCTGAGCATCATGAAACCGCAAGGAGGGTATACAATTTACCAATGCAATTGATAGTCTTAGAGTGACATGAATAACTTTCCCACTTAGCTTCTCATAGTACTTTCCTGGGCTTACGACATGTGCATACTGATAAATATATTTCAATCCCCTCCACCATTCAACATTAATCATGGTCAGTTGGGATAGATGTAACGCGAGAAGCAAGGACTAACTTTGAGAACACCCCGAGGCTAACCTAGCCAAGGTATGTACTCCATTGGAATCCTCTTTCTTAGTGCCCCACTTGTCAACAATCATAACCCTCCTAGACACCATAACCAACCGATGGAAGTTTTCAAAATAGAGGTTTACCAAACCCAAGTGTTTACAACCTCCGTCCCACCTCATGTCCATAGATTCGAGTCTACAGTGTATGGTGATAAAATCCACACATCAAGAATGGTTGAGGAGAAAGTAACCAAAATGGGGGTACCTATTGCCAAAAGTAAGATTTTGAAGAGAAAGGTTTTGAGATTCATGCAACTCTAATACATTTAATAGGAAACAATTTATACGTTGGGAAGTCAAAGTTATATATGGGTCACATAGCTTCAAATTTTAGATAGAGACTTCTACGACCATGCGGTCCAAGCCATTAGCTTGGATTTCGAACCATTGTCCCCTTTTGGGCAAGTCGAAAGTGGCCAGGTAGAAAGAATACATGCAAGGGGAGGATGATTTTGGAACTCCGAAGTCCTACTTCTCAGTGCCAACACGATTTTGGAACTCAGAAATCCTACTTCTCAACGCTGGCCTCTACCATGCATTATCTCATGTCCTAGACATCACCTTGAAAATTTCTTAATGAGGGCAGACATGTATTCGTTCCAAGATAACTTAAGTGTTAACAAACTCCGCCCCAACCTCATGACTTTTAAGGGCCATGAAGGGATTAGGAATAAATTAACAAATTAAACTTCATCTATGCCATTAAAGATCAAGATCTAAACTACAAGCACAAGTGATCCACATATAGCCGATACTAGTTTGAAAAAATAATTATTCCTTATATTATTTGTCAATTTGTTTTTAATTTGTTTTTACATTTTTTTTTTGCAGAATGTTTTTAAAGATATTTACAATGAAAACGTTTTTAATAACAAGTATTACAATTTATAAAGAAGTATGAAAATTATGTACGAATATGATATTTACATTATGAAAATATTTACATAAATGAAAATACAAGGGATTATTTCAATCCCCAGCAACGACGCCAAAAATGGATACGCTAAAACTAATCATTAAAGTAAACAAAAAGTCACACTCAACACTTAATGAAAACATATGCAAATTAAAACCTTTTTTTGTAGGTTGTAGCATTTATAAGTAGGGATCATTCTTAATAGGGGATTGAGAGTACCTAAGTATGATTATCATCTGATTAATTAATTAGGGGGGTACTTGATTGTTTCTATTATCTCTCGTGATTAACTAACCTAATCTAATCTAATCTAATCTAACCTAATTTATTATTTACATGGTCAACTCATCTTTAACCTAGCCCATTCATAAATTATGCCAATTCCAAAACCTACGAAATTCCCTCATCTCAATTCTACGAAATACAAGCATATTATCTCAAATACGTGCTCGAAAATTTCCATACACACTTTCAATGATCTAGACTTGGAAACTGCCCTACATCTAATCAAGGATTAAACACAACATACAAGCATAACAAAAACTAAGATATTGAAACCCATGGAAGATTATTGAAACTCATATAAGATATAAAACCATAATTATATTAAAGTTCAATCCAACAAAACGATCATTCAATAAAAAAGGACAATCACAGGATAAAGAGACCGTGTTACACGTTTTCTCCTTGAAATTGCCTTACGGATGCTAAGTGGCTCGACACTCCTTGGTGAGACATTAAGAAATTGTCCTATATGTCATAAGTGAAGTTGTTTATGATGGAATATGGTGTGATTGGATTTTGCTAAGGAAATCTCGAATTGAGGGAAAGGGAAATTGGGTTAAGCAGAGCTTTGGTACAAAAAATGGGCAACCATTTAACATTAACCTAAGCCTCTCTATTTGTGGGAGAATATTAATGCTCAAATAAATAGGAGTTTACAATTTAAAATCTAAAAGGGAAAATGATTAAACTAATTAAATTAAAGTCCTAAAAGAAAAAGGTAATAAAAATCCTAATTAAAAAGGTTTCCTAAATAAAAAGGAAAGAATTCCAAGCTTGAATTGGACAATTTTCCACAAGAAAGAAGGAATTAGGCGCTGTAATTTGAATAGGAAATGGTTTGGTGGAAGCCCATCGAAATTTGGGCTCGAATTCGGCAATCAAAGGTAAGGTCAAGGCGTGGTCAACGTGCAAACTGATGTTGGATCCATCGGTGGACACACGTTGAAGTAATGGAAGGGATTCAGTAAGCGCGCGCTGAAACTGGCTGTAGGGATTTAGGAGGCGCGCATCAAGTAGGAAAAGCACACTTTGGTACACACGCACCGAGCATCTCTCCTAAACATCAGTATGCACTTGCCGAACGGGTTTCTGGGTTGCCATTTTGGATTCTGTAGGTTCCTACCGAATTCCTAAATGGTTTTTGGTTGCTTCCTTTCAATCAATCATAACTTATTTGTTACAACTAAGATTGAGGTGATTCTTTCGCTTAAATTCTCGTAATTCCGTGCTCTATCCAATTCCGCACATTTCTCACAAAATATGTTATTTTCTCCAATATTTTGGTATTTAAACATTAAAAGATAAGTATAAAGGATATAAAATAAAGCTTAATTCAAGGCTTATCAATGACGACGCCTCTATTGACCGTAGTAGCTGACAATTAGGAAATAACTCGTATGGCCGACAACGCTGGTGTTGGCCTAAGGGGACACAGCATACCCGCACGTGGATGACTTGTGTTTACTACTACGGAATAGGAGGCTGGCGCTACATTACGAGTGGGGAGAGGTACTTTCCTCTCTTTGGTAGTGTGGCTCGAGTGTTGTTGGATTCTGGGACCACACACTATTTTTATTTCTTGAGGGCTTACCCTTTTTACTAATCGAGAGTTAACCCCACTTGTTTGGAACATGGGTATTGGTACCCCGACCGGTGTTATGTTGGTAGCCAACACGGTAATCCGGGATTGTTCATTTTGGTATACATAGGTTGGTTAGTCCTTTCGGGTTTACCAACAGGATAAGCTCGCTAGTGTACATGTTGGTTTTTTCTCTAGAATTCTCTAAGGTTCAGGAGCCATTTTAGATTTCTATGCTCCAGGAGTTACATGTTTGACGAGTATCACGTGTTGGTGGAGCAACCAGACAAACTCACTAAGGATTTTGAGCTTGGTGGGCAGTCTATTCAGATATGGAATCAAACAGATAGAGTGTTACGTTGGGTGACTATTCCCTTTATTGTTTTTCTATGGGTGATCATAGGATAGGTGCAAATTTCAGGGACAAAATTTCTTGAAAGTGGGTGGCTTGTAATGACCCGGATTTTTAAATAGGTTTTCACGAAATTTTACAGGAATCTTTCGAGATTTGTATTGTTAGTTGGAATATTTTGCTCTTAGACTTTTAGTTAGGTTCCTTTTTGGGGAAGGGTAGTTTGGTCAACATGGAATATGGAATATTTTGGGGTGGGTGGCTAGCAACCACATCTTCATTTTTGTATGATTATCATCATCTTTCATCACTTATCTCTCTTTTTTCTCTCTCATCGTGCAATGAAAAATAACCCACCTAACCATTTTTCCATCTTTAATTTTTGGAGGTTTTCGGTTGAAACCAAGGTTGTCATTTTCATTGGTCTTGTACGAGTAGGACTAACCTAGTTTTGAAGATACAGTGTCGTGGACACAACCGCTATGTGAAGAGGAAGGAAACCGTCACTTCTAGGGTCCATATCTTGAAAACCAGGTATTTTCTTTTTATCCTAGGCTTGGATTTGAATTCTTGGGATCGAGTAAATAGATTTTTAATTTTAGAATGTCCAATTTGGTTGAGTTATGAGGGAGTTAAGAAGGTTTGAAGTTTAGGACTAAAAAAGCCAATTTTCGACTGACGGTTGGCCGTGGCCATAGTGGCGGCCACGACAGCGCTATAGTCTTCTCCAGTGAAGGGTGACATCAACATGACTTCATGATGATGTTAGCAAGCCACGTGTTAGGGTGCCACATCAGCGTGCCATATGTCAGGGTCATGTTAGCAGGTAGGGTGCCACATCAACAGGTACTGATGTTAGCGGATGATTTCGACGCATATGGGCGGCACGTAGGGAAGGTTTCCGGGCTTCCATCTGAGCGTGGGCATGAATATCGAGGCACAACTGAACTTTTTGAAAAGGTTTCAACATGCTGAATCTGATGGTTGTGGTTTCAAGTCGATCGGAGTTCATTTAGGGGTAATTTTGGGCGTGTTAAGTTAAGGTTTGTGTGTTCGGTATTCTTGTACTATCCTAGATTTAAGGGGGGTTTATGTATGAGGTTATTTGTCTAGTTGGTGACCCCCATGTTTTACTTTGACAGGGGAGGACGCTCCGTGGACTTTTGAGGAATGCACGACTCAAGGGTGAATTACTAGCTTGTCTGTGAGTGGATCTTTACTTTCTAAAATATCTTGCATGCATATATAACAGTTTTAAATGATTTGAATAACTATTCTGGATATGGTTTCATTTCATATGCAAATTTGTGGTTTCTAAATAATAATTTGATTACTGTTATGGACGTAAGTTTTATGGATTTCTGTGGGAGCAGTGTTTTGGGCTTAGGCCCTGGATGAAATGTTTTGACTTGGAGTTGGATTCAAAGTTATACTTTGAAACGATGTTTTTGGTTTTATTACTTTGACTGTTTCGCTAGTTGACCATCCTCGGGAGTTTTGACTATCAGACATTCAGAGCGAGGCTTCGTAGATCCTAATACTGGAGATGTCATGGTTAATGCTCAGATGCCCGGAGCAGGACTCTGCAGATCCTGAGATTGTCTACGTGTAGTATAAGGCTTAGGTATGCAATGGTCTGGTATGGAGGATTGTGTATCTATGTTAGTAGTTGTGGTTTCCACATGGATTTTTCTGATGGTTTTACTCGAGGGTACTTCTACGAAATGTGGGTCCTGGGTATTTTATACGCATTTCTATGTTTAAATATTTGATTTTGATCGTTTTCTTTTATGATTGCATGTTTTGGAAAATGGTGGGCAAATCTCATTTCCTTGATATTGTGTTACAAATTTTTATTTTAATCTACTCACATTTTCATATTTCCTCCTACCCTCCAAACTGTGATGTAGGTGCGGGGAAAAAATTAGTATGTTGGCTCACTTCTGATTTTCCTGCGCATTTTGGATACTCTGAGTACGATCTTTGTACCTTTTATCACTTTCTCTTTGTCTAGTGACTCTGTTACTATTTGGACTTTTGTATTTAAGTGTCTAATCTCTTATCTGACACGTGTAAAGGTTAATTTTGGGTTTTCCACCGATTTTGTTCGACGGAAGTAGGACTCTTCATGAGTTTTTATGTTTTTTCTGGGTTAGGTCTTGTCATAAAATTCTACTGGATAATTATTAACACACTCAAACTTTGTACTTAGTAGATAATAATTATATAATATTTGATATATTCGTTGAAAAAAAATAATATTAGTACAATTGTATATATATATATATACACAACAAAAAAATCCACTGGAGGCTATGCCCCTTCAGTCTTCAAATGGCCCCGCCCCTTATTGTAATAGTCGCCAATAACTATGTGGCAATAAAATGGAGAGTTCGTTACACGTAATATAATAATGCTAAAATTGTCGATTATTTTAATACATTCAAACTGTTAAATAATCTTTAATTTAATTAATTTTGTTATAGTAATAATATTTACATCATATTTTAAAAAATTAGCATTTGTAATTATTAAACATATAAAAAATTTTCAAATAATCAATCATGATTCACGAGGAACAAATGAAGTGGACTTAAACAGTCCGGGATTATATTCCGGAATACTCGACAAACAAACACATATGTGATTACTTATTTACACCAAATCTGACTTTATTTATTTAGTGGGGTTGGTGTGACCAAGGCCCACGACAAGCGACAACGTTGTACAGAAGGAAGTGTGTTTTTTATTTTTTATTTTTTTATTTTTTTTATATTTAGGTCTAAAATGAAGTATATTTTTATTTCTGTGTAAATATGGGCTGTCCATAAAAGTGTTCTCAATAATATTAATATTTATTCAAAATATTTTTTGCAAATTTACAAAATTGCATTAGTTATATTTTTGAAACTTTTCAATGCCGGATCACCATAATAATTATCACTACAATAATTACTTAAATAATCAAATTAACCCTTTAAATTTTAAGCATCGTTTGGTACACCGTAGTATAGTAATTATATCAATTAGATTGACTAATCTGTGTATCTGATAGACTAATTATTTTATTTAATTGGTGCTTTATCAAATTAAAATATCAACTAAATTTTTTGTTGGACATTAATATCAACTAGATTATACTGGTCAGATTATATTATAATAGTTGAAAAGAAATATCTATATCATAAATATTAAATTTATCTCTATTTTTTCTCTATGTTTTATTTTAATTCATTATTGATATATTATTATTGCTAACTAATTAATTTTTTTAGTATTTTGATAATTTTTACAATTTTATTCTTCTTATTATTATTATTTATAATAATTATTATTAGACATTTCAAGATTGCTAGCCATCTAATTATTTAATACGAATAATTTTGGTGTATTATTTTAGAGGTTCTTGACCGTATAACTGAATCGTATTGACTTATACGATGACTAATTAATGCGAGTTTATCAAACACTGATTTCATATTATATTATTATATCTAGTCTCATATACGACCTACCAAATATAGCCTTAATCCCTAATTAGTAGCTTTTTATGTTCTTTCCATTTTACAAAAATAATACTCCCACTTACAATCTTTTTTTTTCTTCCAAAATTTATAATCTTCTTTTTCACTTATTCATTTTAAAGAGTATTATAAGGACAATTCAACTTAAAACATGATATTTAAGAACAATAATTCTTTAAAAATACTTTTAAACATCAAATTTGAAAAATCTTTACCGTACAAACCTCAAAGTCCCCAATCACCTGGTGCTTGCTTGTTACTTCATACGCTCTAAGCGTCGTCTTGGGTTCTCAATTTCTCCATTGTCCCTTAAACTCATGCCAATAATAGTTGATTTGAGCAAATTAGTAGAATATGGATAAAAAATGCGTGGTGAGCAAATTGGTTGGTTTGAAAATTGGGGCTCGTTTTACATACAACAATAATAGAGACAATTTCTTCTTCTCTCGCTCATTGAGTACTACGTTATATAACTTGATACATCTTTTCGAAAATTTATGACTTCATATATGTGCTTTTATATTATTAATTTTTATTTTATTTCATTTCTAAAGGTGAGATCTCTAACATTGCAAAGTACTGTAATCTGAAATAAGAAAAAACGGTTGATAGGGTCCTTGAGTTTTAAGTTGATATAAGCTATCATCCTGAATTTTATTTCAGTAGTAGACATTTTAAAATTATGTGTAAATGTGTACAGACAGTACTTCAATTAAATTTTTCAATGATTTTTGTTAAGAATAAAGGTACAATTCTCTTATTTTATATATGTTTTAACATAAATTATTGATTAAAAACGTAAAGGCCGGTTTGATTTTTCGTGTACGTTTAAACATAATTTAGGAACGTTTGCTATTTATGATAAGGTTCATAGATAATACTTATGATAAATGTAAAGTTTAGAAATGCCGACTATTATTTTCCCCTGTAAAATAGCAACTGGAAATAATTGAAGGACTTGTCTTGAGTGGCTCCCGTTGCTAGTAAAGTTTAGAAATGCTATTTATGATAAGGCCAATAATTTTGTGAAAGCTGGCTCCCGTTGCCAGCATCTCCCACGCAAGTACTTGTCTTGAGTCGCCTAAATCTCCAATGAGTTATGGGTTGTTATCTGTGCACCTTCATCGTATAGCTATTAGCTAGATTGCCTTGATCTCTGCAGGGTCATGATGTAATTTGGGCTCGATCCAGAAGATAATGACGGATTTTTACTTTGGTACACCAATGTAGTTTGAATTTAATATGATATATAAATTTTTTTCTTCCTTTTTTTCTGGGAATATAAGGGTCCGGTTGAATTTGTTTTTTGTATTTTATAGGTTTTGAATTTAATTCTTCATAAGATCGGATCAAGATTTATTAAATGAATTGTAGTGACGGTTAAATTGTTCCCGAGCTAATTTTACTATAAATTATAATAGTGATAAATTCAATATAATTATTTGGCCTTATATTTCATAGTAGTTCGATTTGTTAGAAAATAAATAAACTCATAGAAATTTTTTCTAGGAAATAATGATTCATTAAGAATTAAAAAAAATACAAAATAAGAGAGGCTAATTAATTAGGTGGCCTCATCAAAATCTTGTTGCCTCAAACAACCCAAGAAAAAAAAAGTAGCACATAAAAAAAATTGAGATTTACATTGTGTCCTCAAGAACTACATTTGAAATATAATTGGGAAGGAGAGTTTTTCCTAAACTGCGTCACTGCTAGGGTTTAGGCCTTAAAACCTATCTGTTCTCTATGGCAGCGCGTTTTTATCTCTAGACGGCGGTGGCTTCGTCCATTAGGAAGAGTACACCAGTGTAGTGGGCATGGATTATGACGAACTAGGAAGAAGGTTTGGGGAAGGACTTCAGCTCTCGAACCATGAACGGTTTAGCGTTTGTGTGGAACTTGAGGAAGCTAATGACATTCCCCTGGGGTTTCAGTTCTGTATCCTGGCTGAGATGCTTTTGCATCGATTCGTGAACAATGAGGCATTTTGCAAGTTGTTCTGGTGGCTTCTAGAATGGAATGGAATGGGTTATGGTTAGTGGAATCGGTGGGGAGAGATTCATGGAAAGGTTTTGTGCTTTGTGATTTATGTAGGGTGTCGGACATGCAACCATGGTATTTTGACGATCACATGGTGCTTGTGGAGGAGGGTACGAGGGCCAGAAATCCAAACATGCTACGGCTTCAATGGTACAACCTCTGGGTCTAGTTACATGACATCCCCACCCTCAATGTGACGGCCCGAACCGTCGAGAAGATTGGAGGGTTGTTTGGCAGGATCATAAAAGTCGAAAAGTTACGCGGGCATGACTGCATTGGGAAATTTCCCAATATTCCTGTTTGTATGAATGTCCATGAACCATTGATGAGCGGTGCTTTAGTGGATTTCCTTGGTGTGAGGTCGTGTTGGGTGGGATTTTGCTACGAGTATCTCTCCGTGTACTGCCTAGTTTGTAGGGCTATTAGGCATAGCTCTTGGCTGTGTGGGTTGCGTAATTATCATATTTAAGAGAAGGGAGGAGCACACGAGTCAAAAGTGGCCTTCCGTGATCTTAAGGCCGTGGAGAACTTGTAGGGCCGACCTCTGAACAGTGTGGTCGGTCGAAATCGGAGGGAGGTGCCTACTATAACGACCCAACATTCTCCAACAAGATATTGTTCGCTTTGGGTCCAGCCCTCACGGTTTTATTCTCGGGAGTTCACGTGCAACTTCCCAGTGGGTCACTCATCTTGGGATTTCACCAGCCCATACTCGCTTAACATTGGAGTTCCCAAGGAACCAAAGCCAGTGAGGTCCCAAAGGGCCTCATTTGAGTCAGAGATGCGCAACGACAATTGGCCAACTCTACCCAACAAGATATTATCTCCTCTAGACTCATGGACTCGTCGACCCACCCGCTCTGCCCACATGATATTGTCCCCTTTGGACTCGTGGACTCATGGATCCACCCGCTCTGCTAGCAAGGTTTTGTTCCCAAGAGCTTACGTGCAACATCCCAGTGGGTTACCCATCATGGGATTGCACTAGCCTCAACTCGCTTAACTTTGGAGTTCCCAAGAAATGTAAAGCCAGTGAGCTCCCAAGTGGTCTCCTATTAGATAGATGCGCGTCCACACATATAAGACGCATCCCCTAGATCCATCTGGGCGATGTGGGATTGCTAACCATGCATCCATGGCACGGGTTCTCACAATTCACCTCCCGTAAGGCCCAGTGTCATCGCTGGCACACTCAATTCCAGCCGGGGTTGGGCTCTAATACCAAATTGTCACGGCCCGACCTTCTCCAACATTATATTGTCCGCTTTGGGCCTAGTCCTCACGGTTTTGTTCCCGGGAGCTCACGTGCAACTTCCTAGTATGTCACCCATCTTGGGATTGCACCAGCCCCTACTCGCTTAACTTTGGAGTTCCCTAGGAACCAAAGCAAGTGAGCTCCCAAAAGGTCTCTTTTGAGTTAGAGATGCGCAGTGGCAACTGGCCAACTCTACCCAACAAGATATTGTCCCTTATGGACTTGCGGACTCGTGGACCCACCCACTCTGCCTGCATGGTTTTGTTCCCGGGAGCTCACGTGCAACTTCCCAGTGAGTTACCCAACATGGGATTCCACCAGCCTCAACTCGCTTAACTTTGGAGTTCGCAAGGAATCCGAAGCCAGTGAACTCCCAGGAGGCCTTCTATTAGATAATGCGCCCCCACACATATAAGGTGCATCCCCCAGATCCCCCCAAGCGATGTGGGGTTGCTAACTATGCTTCCATGGCACGGGTCCTCACACCTACTGCACACCCTGACCGTGGTGACAGGGCAACTTAGCTTTAGCCTCACAACCCATATTTAGGCTTAGATGTTGGAGGAGGAGAGACTGAACTAGGTCTTGGCGACTGCCTTCAACGAGGGGCAGATCAAACGTAGTGGGGTGATTAGGGATGGAATGCTGAGAGCCACTACTACTGGGGAATTAAGTGAGGTTGGGGAGGACAATCATGATGAGGGCCCGGCCTTGACCAGTGCTTATTGCGACTAGTGAGAATGTGAGTTTAGACACAGCGTATGTGGCAGTGCAGACTACTGTGGTCAACG
Organism: Prinsepia uniflora; assembly: GCA_032719365.1. NCBI lineage: Eukaryota > Viridiplantae > Streptophyta > Magnoliopsida > Rosales > Rosaceae > Prinsepia > Prinsepia uniflora. The sequence continues at coordinate 24,228,680 of CM064872.1, read as the reverse complement.
AGGCCCATGGAAGGATGCTCGTGGAAAAAGGAAGTCAAGGGTGGAGGTTTGGGGGGGGGGGGGGGGGGGGGTCCTTTCTCGGAGGTTTAATACACTTTTAATCTTGGCCCAACTAATGCCAACTCTCTAAACACAAAAGGAAAAAGCAAGGCAACGCTCGGCAAGGTGAATAATCTTGTCTGGGGACACTGAAAGTTTTTCAGGTGAAGGAGGTGTGGTGAGGGAACTGCAAGGGACCATGTGCATACTCCTAAGATATGGGATGCTGATGTTGTGGAAGAGGAAAGAGTTGGGGAACAGGTGGCCAAATGCAAGATGGTAGACAACTCTAGCATTTATATTCAAGTGATCAGGACTTCCATTAATGGGTCTCTTGAGCATAGGGGTACAGTGAACACCTCTCCCAATGAGCTATAGTTAACATGAGGATACTTTGTTGGAATTGTCATGGCATCAGTCGTGACTTGACAGTTCACAATCATAAGGAGCAGACTAGATTGTTTCGACCGGGTATTATTGTACGTTTGGAAAAAAAAAATAGAAGTTCCCGATTTCAATATTTGAAAAAGGTATTTGGGTATGGATTGTATCCATGTAGTGGAGCCCCTTGGTCTTAGTAGAGGTATGTGTGTGTTCTAGAAATTTTCAGGGCATGTTGAGTTAATTAGATACGCTGATTTTGTGATTGAGGTTTTAGTTAATAAAGAAGAAAGGGACACTAAATGGAGGTTATTTTCAATTTATGCCAGCATAAATGACAATATCATATTGAGTTAATGGGACACTTTAAGGAAGCAGTAGAAAGGAAGTCTGATGCTTGTTTATCATTGGGGGATTTCAATGACATCCTAGATGTGGGGGAGCAAGAGGGTGGCAACCTGCCCTTAGTGGCAAGTGTGTGGGCTTTTTGGAATTTTGTGGCAGATGGAAGGCTTTTGGACTTGGGTTTCACTGGGCACCCGTTCACTTGGAGGAACATACAAGATAATTGATTTGTATAAGAGAGACTAGGCTATTGCCTAGAATCTGGGGCATGAATGTCGTATTACACTCAGGCACAAGTTACCCATCTTTTTCTATTAGGATCAGATCATTTTATGCTTACCCTTGATATAATGCCTTATGTCCGAAGTAAAGGAGGACGGTTCATTTATGACACGCAGTGGAACAAGGTGGATGGGTATGGGGATGTGGTGCAAAATGAGTAGAAGATGGATCAGAGAGGCTCTCCAAGTCATTGTGTTTTTTGAGAAACTGAAATGGGTCCATAAAGGTCTAGTGGCTAGGAAAAGAAAGAGCAGTCGTAACTCCTAGAAATCGATCAATAAGTTGAAGGAATTTCTCATAGGGAAATCCGACTGAACCACATCCAAGTCCTTAGTTAAGTCTTCGATCATCCTTTTATAATTTGGGAATTTCAAGCAACTCCATTTGATTAAGCTCCTTCGACATATATAGAGTTTTCTCTCCCATCCACTCAAAAACTATAGATTGGAGGATTTTCAAATTGCATCAACAATATTTTCTCATACAGGGTCTTCATCCCAAAAAGCTTGAAACATGAATAACTTCTTTGGTGTTCTTGAGGTGGGCATTGGTCAACTAAAACTAGAGAATGATCCGATCCCAGCATTGATAAATTTGTTGACATCGTTCCAAGCCATTTTTCCTGCCAAAATTCATTGACTAGTCTCCTGTCTAATATTTCTTGCACCATAACACCTTCAACTGTTTTTCCAATCTTAGCAAATGGATATTCTTTGAATCCCAAATCCATGACTTCTATCTTTTCCATAAATGAAGTAAGTAACCTACTCCTATTTACAAAGTTTGGCCTACCTCTATTCTTCTCCTGTGCCTAGAGAAATTCATTATAGTTTCCCACACATATCCATGGGATATTTGGAGGGTGTAAAACATTACTCAACCAATTCCACATATACTTTTTTTCTTCCCCTATAAGGATTCTTGTATATCTAGGATATGTGAAAGTTATTACCAATAGCTTGATTGTAAACTACGGTGTCAATAAGAAATTTTGAGGAGGTGAGGACTTACATCAACCACATCATTTCTCATGCGCCTCGACGTGCCAGCAGGAGGTTGCACGCGCCGGCCACGTGTGAGCACGCGTAAGCTCGCGTGGTACAGGGCAAATGCGTGGCATATTTTAGGGAATATTCCATGTTAAATGCAGTCATAACTCTATTAGTTTCTAAAGTAATATTCTAACGCCGTTAGCATATTTCATTAAAAACTAACAAAGATCATTAAACTTAACTGCTGGTCTAGCCCCTAGAGGCTCACCAGAGATGACGACTAGACTGTCGTCACCATCGTCGTTCTCGACAACCAGAAACTAGAAAGGTTACCGAGATTTCCCCCAGAGACTCATAACCTAACCTAGTGGTTGATTTTATACCTGTTGTAGCTAAAAATCCTGGATAAACCCAGAAACAGTGAAGGACGTCCAACTAAGATCAAGGGCCAACCCTTGTTCAAATTGACATGTAACCAGTCCAGGATAACGTTCATAACCCCATGAAACAAATTGGGGTTAAAGAAATCATTTTTACCTTTGTTTGAGCCTACGCTTCTCGGGTCAGCTTTTGCGTGTAACGACCCATCCCGAGAGCCGGGCTTAGTAAAGTGATTAGTAACGAATTAGTGAGTCTAATCGGTGTTTAGTTGGTTACTTTTGGCCGTTAGTGTAGAATGACGATTTTGCCCCTAGTTTGGGCAAAAAGTTGACTTTTAGTTCGGGCGGTCAATTGGACATTGACCGATGACCGTGACGTAGTTTGGGACGTCACGAATTCGTAGACAGGTGGCATGCCCGATTCCGACATCCGAGGAGGAAGTTATGATGTTCGGAAGGTTGAGCGCATTACCGTAATTTGGTTAAAATAGGGGGAAAAGTTGACTTTTAGTACGATAGGGTTTTTACGCGTAGACCGAGGACCATTAGGTAGATCTCGTCGTCCTGAGTTCAACGACAAGTGACATGCTTTCATTGGACGTATGATGAGTGAGATACGGGTCTAGAACGGTAAAGGGCAAAATGGTAATTTTGATTCACAAGGGAATTTTGGTCTTTTTGTGCCTTGGGAAATGGGCGAATCTGATAAGGCCAAGTGTACAGGGCTGATTGGGATATTTTGAGAGGGACTATGGGATTGTGGACATGTGTGGTGTGTGTAGTGGGTTCTAGGCTTGTGCACGGTGAAAGTATTTGTGTGTGCATCGTGTTTGTTCGAAGAAGGGAGAAACAGAGACTGAGATTGAGAGAAAATTGGTCAAGTGGTCGTGTGTGCTTGTGTGTTTTGGTGACTGAGTGAGTGACTAGAGTTGAGTGAGAAGTGGTGAGTGAGTTGGGAGGGCAGCTCGTGTGAGGAAAACTTGGTGTGAGAGGGGTGAGTGCTCAGAAAAACAGAGAGGTGTTGAGGGAACTTGGTGGTGGTGTTGCCGTGTGTTGATCCAATTAGGATCGATGGAAGGCTAGGACGGCCCTGTCAACCCTGCAGAACGCGGCGGTGAGCACAATGGTGGACGGCAAGCAGGTAATTTTTCATTCCCCTCTGTTTGCTCTGTTTTTCCGTTAATTTCAAACGATTAGTCGTGAAGCTAGAGGCTGAGTCGAGGTTTCTGGTAGGTCCTAATCGACTCACTAGGTCCTTAGGAACCTGTAGATGTCGAAGCCGTGACGAGGGATTGCACAGGTGGCCGGGAGCAAGAACAGGGGTGTTCAGGTGGTTTCTGTTTCGAGTTGGGGAGGTGAGTTCTAGGTCGTGTTGTCGTGTTTGGTTGAGGGCAATAGGTTGCTGGGTTGAGGACGAAGAGAATGGTGGAAAGAGCGACAAAAATGGTGGACGGACGGCGGAGAACCGGCCACGCCGATCGAGAACAGTGGCTGCTCGAGGAAGACGATGAACAGTGTTTCTGTTCAGGCGCGTGTGGCCCACGTGCAGCCACTTTGGGCGGCGCATGGGGGCACGTGCGTCATTTTTCGGGGAACCTTCCAACTAGGTTTTTGGTCTAGATGTTATAACAAATCTTTTGAGATAGGTTTCGGGTTAATCGGACGTTGTTTCGAGTTAGTTCTGCGGGATCGAAGGTTTAGGGTCTCGGTTCGTTACGTTTAGAACCCGGGGAATTTTGGGAAAATTAGGAGAACCTTCGTTAACATGTTAGTGACGTAGTATGGTGACTTGTGACAGGATCAGGAATCCCCGAGGAGGTCGAGGAACGTGCAGGACGTTCCGGACGCGAGTGACGTGCCTGATAACTGTGAGTGGACCCCTTCTTTATAATTGAGCACGCATAACTGTTTTTCTATAATTGTTTTATGGTTTTACATGTGATTGCATGATTATCGAATATGTTAAAACTGTTTTATATAATTGCACGTTTTACGAGAAAGCTACAGTTTCAGCACGTTTTACGAGGAAGCTTTGATTTCTGATTTCGATGCCATGATTTTTTGGATTTCGAACGATAAGTGATTTTCAATGATTATAAGTGGATTTTGATACATGATTTCGATGATCAAGGATTTTCGGTTTTAGAATCGGATTTCGGAAAGCGGAATTTGGTTTTAAAGTTGAACGGGGAATTCCGGATTTGGGTTCGGAATGACGGTTCTAGATGCCGGAAGGGCTTCGGGCCAGTGATTTCGGATTCGGGTTTGGATATGGATTTAGAAATGGTTTTCAAATGGTTTTGATTGGATTTGTTGGATCTGGTTATTGGGTTTAAAGACCCGGATATTGTGATTGACGGGGGACGGACCCGGATTGGATTTAAAGACCCGGATTTAGTTTAAAGACTCGGGAGTTTAAAGACTCGGATATACTGATATTTCCCCCGTAGGCCTGTTGTGTTTAAAGACTCGGATTATTGAGGCCTGGATTGAGTTTAAAGACTCGGGAGTTTAAAGGCTCGGATAGGTCCAGCATGTTTGATCGGATAATGATGACTTGAATTTATGTTTTTATCGTACTGTTTTCATGATGCCTATTTTGTGAATTATGTACGTTTTTATGATGATTACTATGTGGTTTATAGCTTTGTTTAATAAATGGGTTATGCATGCAAGTTTTCAAAACGGAGGGCTAAACCCTGGTTTGTTAATGAAATGGTTTTCGAACTTTCATTCTTCCTGGTCCACTCACACTTTCTGGTTTTTAATTTCCCTCCAGGTGGTGGAGCTAGCGCGGGAGTTGACGTTGAGGCAGCGTCGGAAGCATAGAATACTCGAGAGTTTTTCCGGAGTGTTTCCAATTTTCCGTTGTGCGTGTACTCTGTGTATCGGTTTTTCTTTTCATTGCTTGGTACTAGGCTCTGTGTAACGGTTGACTTGGGATGTTTTAAATTCTCCTGCGTCTGACAATGAAATTTGTAGTTTTTGTGAGGTCGTTACGGTCTTTCGTTTTGGGGTTGTCAGACGGGAGCAGGATTTACCTCTGTTTTCGGGGTGGAACAGGGGTGGGTCCTGACAATTGGTATCAGAGCATAGGTTTGTGGTTTGTGTCTATTGCGAGGTTGTGTTTAGGTTGTTCGACTGATTCTATGCCTCTTTCAGTGTGCGGTTGACTATGCCTCCGAGACGTGAACCCCCTCCACGACCTGAAGACGAAGCGGCGAGAGGGACAGAGAGTGCTACGATCGAGCGAGACCTGCGGCTCGGGGCTACGACTTTTAGTGGTGGGGCATATCCTGAGGAAGCCCAAAGGTGGATCACTATACTTGAGCGGATTTTCGTAGTGATTCATTACCCACCGGAGGATCGAGTGTTACTGGTTACCTTTTCACTGGATGGTGCGGCGTACGAGTGGTGGTATACCCTCGAGATGTCTGGCTGGGACGCCCACACTGTGACCTGGGAGACGTTTAGGGAGCGGTTCTTGGATCAGTATTACCCTCTTTCATTCCGTGATGCCAAGGAGGCTGAGTTTCTGCAGCTCCAACAGGGGAGTATGAGTGTGGCTGAGTACGAGCAGAAGTTTCAGGTGTTGTCTCATTTTGCTCTTGCGTTTGTGGCTACTGAAGCCGAAAGTGTCATAGGTTAGAGTTGGGCATGCGAGGCGAGATTCGGGCCATAGTGACGGTTGGATCGTTTGCTACCCTCCGAGAGTTGTCGGATGCTGCAGTGAGGGTTGAGGCTAGCTTGCCGGTACGACGCCGGGAGCCACCTTTTTTTGGAGCTTCGAGTCAGAGGACACCGAAGAGAGGCAACTACAGTGGAGCATCGTCGGCGGGCGATGATCGTTTTGGTAGACCTGGTAGTTTCCAGAGTTCAGGGTTCCGCGGTTACCGAGCACAGCCGACTCCGCAAACCAGTGCGACGTCTGTTGCATCCACAGGGAGACCGAGTGGTGGACCAGGTCGGGATGTGTGCTACTACTGTGGGGAGCGAGGTCATTTCCAACGTGATTGTCCACTGTACCACATGAGGGTGGTGTAGGCCGAGGAGCGGCGGAGCCTGGAAGGAGCACAGCGTTAGTGTTAGGGATAGCAGGCGCCAGAGGAGGTGGTGGTGCCACTAGTAGTTCGAGGGGACATGGTAGATCTTCAGGACCTCAGGCCTGAGTGTTTGCGATGAGTCAGTAGGAGGCTCAGTCAGCACCCGGTGCCGTGACATGTACTTTTACTATCATTGGTTGAGTTGTACACAGTGTTGTTTGATTTTGGGATAGAGTCTAGGACTTTCCCTAGGTGACTTGAAGTGACGAGGTTGAGAACCCCGGTGAGTTCCATTGAAGGATGATGGGAGGAATTGAAAATGAGTGACTACAACTGATCGATATGAGGTTATTGAAGAGAACCCACAATCTAGAGAGTGCCTTTAGGACTTTGTTGGTTTATTCTGACAAGGTGGTCGGAGTTGTTGATTAGTGAGCCGGTAGTTAGGGTTCCTTTTTGGACTAGATTGGTTTTGGGTTCGGGTTTGAGTTGGGTTCCAGAAAGTGTAGGTGGTTGTACGTGAGGATGTACTCTATGAATTCTATTGGGTACTCTACATGAGGTATTTTAAAATACCTTTGTTTTCTGTTCATAGAGTTTCCCTTGCGTATACCATGAAGTTCTAGTCGTACTGAGAGAGGGTCAGAAGTGTTAACCTAATAGTGGGAGTGTTGTGATATACCCAAGGTGGAGATGATAGGTTGGAACCTGTCAAGGGTAGGTGTTGTTGCTTAAGAGACCCCAAGTGCGAGGTACGAGGTGAGGAATTTCGGGGACGAAATTCTTTTAAGGAGGGTAGATTGTAACGACCAGTCCCGAGAGCCGGGATTAGTAAATTGATTAGTAACGGATTAGTGAGTCTAATCGGTGTTTAGTTGGTTACCTTTGGTCGTTAGTGTAGAATGACGATTTTGCGCCTAGTTTGGGCAAAAAGTTGACTTTTAGTTCAGGCAGTCAATTGGACATTGACCGATGACCGTAACGTAGTTTGGGACGTCACGAGTCCGTAGACAGGTGGCACGCTCGATTCCGACATCCGAGGAGAAGTTATGATGTTCGGAAGATTGAGGGCATTACCGTAATTTGGTTAAATAGGGGAAAAGTTGACTTTTCGTAATATAGGGTTTTTACGCGTAGACCGAGGACTATTAGGTAGATCTCGTCGTCCTAAGTTCAACGAAAGGCGGTATGCTTTCATCGGACGTAGGACGAGTGAGATACGGGTCTAGAATGGTAAAGGACAAAATGGTAATTTTGATTCACAAGGGAATTTTGGTCTTTTTGTGCCTTGGGAAATGGGCCAATTTGATAAGGCCAAGTGTACAGGGTTGATTGGGATATTTTGGGAGGGACCATGGGATTGTGGACACGTGTGGTGTGTGTAGTGGGTTCTAGGCTTGTGCACGGTGCAAGTATTTGTGTGTGCATCATGTTTGTTCGATGAAGGGAGAAACAGAGACTGGGATTGAGAGAAAATTGGTCGAGTGGTAGAATGAGTGACTAGAGTTGAGTGAGAAGTGGTGAATGAGTTGGGAAGGCAGCTCGTGTGAGTAAAAGTTGGTGTGTGTGGGGTGAGTGCTCAGAAAAACAGAGAGGTGTTGAGGGAACTTGGTGGTGGTGTTGCCGTGTGTTGATCCAATTAGGATCGAGGGAAGGCTAGGACGGCCCTGTCAACCCTGCAGAACGCGGCGGTGAGCACGATGGTGGACGGCAAGCAGGTAATTTTTCATTCCCCTCTGTTTGCTCTGTTTTTCCGTTAATTTCAAACGATTAGTCGTGAAGCTAGGGGCTGAGTCGTGGTGTCTGGTAGGTCCTAATCGACTCACTAGGTCCTTAGGAACCTGTATATGTCGAAGCCGTGATAGGGGATTGCACGGGTGGCCGGGAGCAAGAACAGGGGTGTTCGGGTGGTTTCTGTTTCGAGTTGGGGAGGTGAGTTGTAGGTCGTGTTGTCGTGTTTGGTTGAGGGGAATAGGTTGCTGGGTTGAGAACGAAGAGAATGGTGGAAAGAGGGACAAAAATGGTGCACGGACGGCAGAGAACTGGCCACGCCAGTCCAGAACAATGGCAGCTCGAGGAAGACGATGAACAGTATTTCTGTTCAGGCGAGTGAGGCCCACGCGCAACCACTTTGGGCGGCGCGTGGGGGCGCGTGCGGCATTTTCCGGGGAACCTTCCAACTATGTTTTTGGTCTAGATGTTATAAAAAATATTTTGAGATAGGTTTCGGGTTAATCGGACGTTGTTTCGAGTTTGTTCTGCGGGATCGAAGGTTTAGGGTCTCGGTTCGTTAGTTTAGAACCCGGGGAATTTTGGGAAAATTAGGAGAACCTTCTATAACGTGTTAGTGATGTAGTATGGTGACTTGTGACAGGATCGGGAATCCCCGAGGAGGTCGAGGAACGTTCGGGACGTTCGAGACGTGAGTGACATTCCCGGTAACTGTGAGTGGACCCCTTCTCTATAACTGAGCATGCATAATTGTTTTTCTTTAATTGTTTTATGGTTTTACATGTGATTGCATGATTATCGAATATGTTATAACTGTTTTATATAATTGCATGTTTTACGAGAAAGCTACGGTTTTCAGCACGTTTTACGAGGAAGCTTTGATTTCTGATTTCGATGCCATGATTTTTGGATTTCAAACGATAAGTGATTTTCAATGATTATAAGTGGATTTTGATACATGATTTCAATGATCAAGGATTTTCCGTTTTAGAATCGGATTTCGGAAAGCGGAATTTGGTTTTAAAGTTGAACGTGGAATTCCGTATTTGGGTTCGGAATGACGGTTCTGGATGCCAGAAGGGCTTCGGGCCAGTGATTTCGGATTCGGGTTTGGATATGGATTTAGAAATAGTTTTCAAATGGTTTTGATTGGATTTGCTGGATCTGGTTATTGGGTTTAAAGACCCGGATATTGTGATTGACGGGGGACGGGCCCGGATTGGGTTTAAAGACCCGGATTGAGATTAAAGACTCGGGAGTTTAAAGACTCGGATATACTGATATTTCCCCCGTAGGCCTGTTGAGTTTAAAGACTCGGAGTTTAAAGACTCGGATTATTGAGGCCTGGATTGAGTTTAAAGACTCGGGAGTTTAAAGACTCGGATAGGTCCAGCAGGTTTGATCGGATAATGATGACTTGGATTTATGTTTTTATCGTACTGTTTTCATGATGCTTATTTTGTGAATTATGTACGTTTTATGATGATTACTATGTGGTTTATAGTTGTGTTTAATAAATGGGTTATGCATGTATGTTTTCAAAACGGAGGGCTAAACCCTGGTTTGTTTATGAAATGGTTTTCGAACTTTCATTCTTCCTGGTCCACTCACACTTTCTGGTTTTTAATTGCCCTCCAGGTCATGGAGCTAGAGCGGGGGTTGACGTTGAGGCAGCGTCGGAGGTATAGAATACTCGAGAGTTTTCCCGGAGTGTTTCCAATTTTCCGTTGTGTGTGTACTCTGTGTATCGGTTTTTGCTTTCTTTGTTTGGTACTAGGCTCTGTGTAACAGTTGACTTTGGATGTTTTAAATTCTCCTGCGTCTGACAATGAAATTTGTAGTTTTCGTGAGGTCGTTTCGGTCTTTCGTTTTGGGGTTGTCAGACGGGAGCAGGATTTACCTCGGTTTTCGGGGTGGAACCGGGGTGGGTCCTGACATTGCGGGTCTGAAACGGGTTGCTCTCGCTGATGTCGCTCTTGCTGCCGTCGCTCCTCGCAATTAAAATGTTATGCAAGTCCATCAAGGTGAAGCTCTCAGGAAGGGAATCAAAGGTCACACATAAATAGCTTGAAATTTACCTTGTTCGAGCCTAACGCTTCGGGTCAACTTTTGGGTCATAAACGGGTCGAGCTCGTTTGTTCGAGCAATGATGGTTCTCAGGACTTCGTGAGTGCTTTTCTAGGTTCATGACAAGGAAATGTTGGAGATAGGAAGCAGTTAACTTCATAGTTATAAGGTTAAGGTCCTCTTTCCATTAGAAGGTCAACGAGAGGGAGGTGCAAGTGTGGAGGGAGATGACCCACGTTGGGGGCAGATCAATAGAGGAGCGAACAAGGTCTGGACCACCTCAATGGAGGTATTAATGATGGTTTTTAGGTCACTACCTTGGTTACCCGCTAAATTCTCAAAGGAGGTCTCGTTGCTGTGCTCAATTCACATGTTGGAAACAGTGAGTATGGATGAGGATTTCACCAAGACGGAGATAGAGGTGTGGGTCGTGGGAAGGGCCTTGGGTCTCAAGAAATTTGATCTCAAAGTACGCAAATCTAAGCTAACAAGTTTTACCAAAAAGGTATGGGCTTGGGCCACCAATTGGGCTTGGTTTGTAAGGATTGGGCCTCAAGGTTCATCCGCCCACTGGATTTCTTTGTAAGTTCATACAACACTAAAGGGAAAAAAATTGGTAATTTTTGAGATTTTTAATTTATTAAATGGGACGGGTAGTAACACTATATCCTCCTGCCACCCTTAATTAAGCCTTAATAATCTTTATTTGTCCCACTGTCACTTTGCCTTCATAAAAATAGAACCTCTATTTTCTTAGCATGCAAAAAAAAATCTCAAAGCTCTTTGGATCGATGGACTTCTTACTCCATAGTCATTCCAACAAAGTATACTTGTGATATGTGATAGGTCTCATCCGTAGACTCCATCAATTTTTTATTTGAGTTACAAATTTGGAAGATCGAGTACCACATCTACCAGTTGGCACTAAGGAGCTGATCATTGCCTTTTTCTTTTGAGGCCTACCTTTGACCCAAAGCCACCCACAAAAAACCCTTATTGCCTTTTGTTTCCCAATAGGCTAATAGAATTAGGCCCTTCACCTTCAATATACATCCTCTGATCTCCCACTCTAACTTGCCTCAAACCCTCACTCCCTCATTTTCCATATCTACCCTTCAGCCTCTCTTCACTCTCAGTACTTTCCTTCATGTTCAAGACCCCTTTCTCTCTCCCCATGTCCCTTAATTGCACTTGTTCCCAAAATTGTTAATTCTCTATCGTTCGTCGCCTCTACATGTTCCCTCGACATTCATCTCTATTTGTAGAAAACATCACCCTCATTCAATTCTTCCAACCCATCCCATCTATATGTATCATTACCAGATTCTAAATGTAGCATCAAACTGTCGGACAACCCCAGACCTCATAGGAGACGCAAGCTTATCAATGTTCAATCCCTTTGCTCTTGATCCTAATCCACATAGCTTCTTTCACACTAGCATTTGGAATGATACTAACCACATCTTACACAGAAGGTTTCAAATGACCAAAAAACTCTCCCTTGATGCCATCAGGTTGCACAAAGGAGCATGACACCCCCTATGTGTTCCAAACGATCGCAATTCAAACAAAAATTGGGCTGCCTTTCATATTCTATCTCATACTGCTTGGATGGTTCATCATGTAAGAGCTTTTGTGTAAGTTTGAGCTCCATGCGTAGTACCAGAGTAGGAGTTCGAATGATGAAGTTCGTGCAAATCTTCTAGAGGAGTTGCAAGGGGGGCAAGATGGCAGGGTGGATCTGGTTATGCGACCATTATATACTGAGGATTTTCTGTTAGTTTATCGTTTTATTTATTTATTTTGAATATTACTTTATGTTTGGAGTATAATTAATGATTGTTTTTTCTAATGTTCAAAAACAAAAAAGGGCCAACAAAGCTAACTGGGCAGTGAAGAAATTTGAGCGCCATAGGGTGATTGCGACCCTTGTTGGCTCGACATGAGGCATGTGGTGAGGCTGGGTTGCTGTTCCTGAAAATAGATGCCTTGGGGGAGGTTTGTGCTGGGCGAGGCAGTTAGGTGGCTGATTCTATTCACGCAAGTTCGACATTTGTGGTCGTTAAAGGTTCAATGTTTTTTTATAGTTAATTTTATAATTATCAATTTATTCCAATTTGTAGGCGGCGATGATGGATGACGTGCAACAGACTCAGGAACAACTGATCCAACAATAACCTAAGGTTACGCATCAGGACCAGCTACCAGATCCTGGGAGGTAAATCACAATCCTAGGGCGCCAGCTTGGTAGGCGTCCTTAGAAGGTTATTCGGGGCACTAAAGAATGGCTCGTTTGGGATGTCTCGAGATGGTCTTCGATTTCTTCCCAGGATGCTAGTACCAGAGAACCTCCAAGTGTAGAATGTTGAGCTCAACGCCCATTACGCGTGCCTTCAAGCCCATAATGACCAAATTCAGGACCAATAAGACAACCAAATTAGGCCCAGCTTGCCACCCTATTCAACTGAATAGGTGAGTGTGGGGTTGGGTGGCCTTGGTTCATCGCACCAGGACCCGAGTTGATAGGCCGACTCGGACAATGATCACTAGGCCCATCTCGACGCATCGCCGACTATTTAGTCTTTTTAGATTTTTTTATTTTTAATTATGTAAAACTATTACATTTATTTTTATATATATTATTTTAATTTTAATTTTTCTATTATTATTTTAATTAAATTTATTTAAATATATATTAATACTAATTACATATAATTATTCAAGTATTAAAAATATTTAAAAATATATATATTTGAAACCTTGCCCTGCGAAGTTATGTCGAGCAAAACTTGTTTTTTGCTAGTTAGCCAGCTAACGTTCGCTGGGCAAAGCGTTTAATATCAAACTTTGCTCAATGGAGTTTGGCTGGATAATATTTTGAATGCTTGCTGCTGACTTGTTTCTGATGGCTCCGCTGGGCAACAGTCGTTGGCTGTTGTCTGGCTCGGCAAACATCCTTCTCCATCGAGCAAGACCCTAACACGACGACTCTTACGTGACGTAGGTCGACATGCGAAGTTTCGCTGGATAATATCTAACCTGGCAGATCCTTCTTCTTGCTCAACAAAGCCTCTTCACCGGGCCACCATCTTTCCTTGTAGTGAATGGCTCATTCACCATGCCACTCGGATGCGAAGGAACCGTCCCAAAAAATTGCCATTTAATCCTTAATGAAACGCTCAAAGTGGTTTTCCACTCTTTCAGCCAATGTATGGGTGAGGAGTATAGGTGCAATTTTACGTATTCTAACCTAATAATAATACACTATTTATAAATATGAACAAAGTAAAGCAACACATTAATAAAACATAAAATCGTTATCGCCAATGGTATAAAACCTGGAGGATGAGCTAGTGTTCAAACTTCACCAAAATATTTTGAATGAAATTATATACCCTTGAAAAAAGAAAGTTATAAAATAAAGAAAATTTAATACATAGGAACAAAATAGTAGAGCTAATATTTTTAATTAAAATTAAAGAATTGACATTTTAGTGGAGGAAGTGGGCATACTTTTCCTTTTTTATTCTTCTTTATTTCCTTTTATACATTTTTTAATTTATTTTTATTTCCTAATTTCGTTATTCCTCCCCTTATTTTATGATCCGTCCCTGCCACTAGCATATTTTCTAATAGAAGTGAGCTCCTCCAGAAAAGTTCTCAGAAATGCGATTTGAAATTGATGACCACATAATACATGTCCCCAATTTGCATTTCAACCACATATACTTGTTCTAAAACGGTTTTAGGACAAGTATATGTGGTTGAAATGGAAACGGTTTTAGTACAAGTATATGTAGAAGAAAATATGGAGCATATTGTGGAGGAAAATGTGATGGAACCTGCTTTGAATGGTGATGGCGATGATATTGGTGATACTCCCCTGAACATCTTTGATCCTAGCAATTGGGATAATCTTGATCTTAAATGGAGAGATTTATTGGTGAAAAAGGGGTCCTGTAAGAGATTTGTTAACAGGAAAAGGTCCCAAAGATGCACTGAAAAGACGTTTCTCCTCTGAATTTTACAACAAGTACTTACCAAATGGAGAGAAGCATCATCGAGATTGGCATGTGTACTACAAGGATCTTAACCAAGTATTTTGCTTCTATTGCAAAGAGTTCAAGACCAAACCGCAAGTTTGAAAACACATGAAAGAAGTTCAGAGCATGTCAATCATATGTCCATTTGAGCGGAGACGTGTGCCAGGCTGGAAATTAATCAAGTCATTGACAAAGCTTTGCAAGATCAAATTAGCAAAGAGAGAAAATATTGGAGGAAGGTACTGCGAAGATTGTTTACTTAGTGAAATATTTGGCTAAATAGAGCTTGGCATTCCGTGGACATAATGAGAAGCTTTATGAAGAAAGTAATGGAAATTTTATGGCTTTAGTTGAAATGGTTGGTGAATGGGACTCGACCTTGAAGGAGCATCTTCGAAGGAAACAAAACCATGACTTGATACTCTTGTTAGCTTCTGAAATTAAAGGTGCAATCAAATTAGCAAATGAGTTGATACTCTTGTTAGCTTCTCAAATTAAAGGTGCAATCCTAAAAAAAAAAAATCAAAGAAGCCAAGTACTTTTTAGTAATACTCGATTGTACTCTTGATGTCAGCAAACAAGAACAGATGACATTGATCTTGAGGTGTGTTGATGTCTCTACAGTTCCAGTAAAGGTGCAAGAATATTTTCTGGAGTTTTTGGTTGTAGATGATACAACAGGTCAAGTCTTGTTTGAGGAGTTACAAAATGTGCTACATCGTCTTGATCTTGACATTGATAATGTCAGAGGGCATTAATCCTAGAGCATTTTATACACCTTGTGGTTCTTAATCTCTCAATTTGACATTGTCAGATATAGAAAACTCTTGTGATAAAGAAGTAGAGTTTTTTGGAGTTGTGTAATGTAGTTATACTTTGTTTGCAGATTCTACAAAAAGGTGGAAGATTTTAAACAACAATATATCAAAGAATGGTTTCACTCTGAAATCATTGTCGTCTACATGGTGGGAAAGTAGAGTTGACAGTGCATGTGAAAGCAATAGTGACTCAAGCTCCACAAATACGAGAAATTCTACTTCAGGTAGTTGAAAGTGAGACAGTTACATTGATTAAAAGTCTACTTGTTTGTTAGAGTATGAACTTGGGAAATTTGACTTAATCATAGGCATGGTTATTTGGTATCGTATATTGGCTAAAGTTAATATAGTCAGCAAAGAGTTGCAAGCTGAAAATATGTGTATAGATGTGGCAATCGATAGTGTGAAGGCTCTGATTGCTTTTTTTAAAGGGTATCGAGAAGTTGAGTTTGAGAAGGCTTTGAATTGTGGTAAAGAAATTGCTGCTGAATTGGATCTTGATCTGGTGTTTCATGAGAAGAAGAAAAGGAATAATCCATAGAAAGAAACATTATGATGAGATTGGCACTGACTCAACTGAACCAGTCAATGAGCAATCACCTCAAGAATTCTTCAGAATTCAATACTTTGTATATATAACTGATCAAACAATTGGTTCATTGGAGAGAAGGTTTGAGCAGTATCAGCAATATGAAGAAACTTTTGGCTTCTTATCACAGCAAAGAAGTTAAAGTCATTGGATATGGATGAACTAAGGAGAAGCTACATCAATCTTGAATAGAAGTTAGAGAATGGCGATATTTCAGACATCGAGGGTGAGGATTCATTTATGAATGTTTACAATGATATTGGAGATTATGAATTTTCTTGAGTTATTTTTTTTGTTAGGTTTAAGGGTATGAATATATGACTCAAAGTATTTATACAAATAAATAGAACAAAAACAAAGTCATGAAATGTCTTTGTTTTAGAGCCATCAAAACAATTCCTAGAAAATTTATTAAAATATAAAATTTTGTATAATGAGGCTAACTTGCAAATTTGTGATAATCAATAAATAAAGATTTCATAAATTAAGAGTACTTGTATATATAAAAAAAAAAAAATAGGCCCCCTCTAATGTTAAATCATTATTGGGCCATTGATTGTGATCAAGGGCAAGCCGAAATGGATAAATCTGGGATTAATTCTACCTTTAAGGACGGTGACATATCATGTTATACATTTATCAAAATAGAAAAAAAAACTAGCAATTAGGCCCGCGCGTTGCCGCGGGATTATTGAATTGAGTATTACTAATTTTCCATAAATGAGTAGTGATTTTTTTTATATCTATAAAAGAAAGGGAAAAAAAGGTAGAATCGGTAAAATATTGTAGGGGAACAATGTTTTTTTAATCTCTTTTATGATTTTTTGATATGTATAAAGGAAAAGAAAAAAAGAAAAGGCAAATTTTCTTTTGATATGTATAAAGGAAAACAAAAAATATATATATATAAAGGAAATAAAAAAATAAAGGAAATGAAAAAAAAATAAAGGAAAAGAAAAAAAAGGAAAGGGAAAAAAATTGATATGTATAAAAGAAAAGAAAAAAAAATCAAGGAAAAGAAAACAAAATAAAGGAAAAGAAAAGAAAATATCAAGAAAAAAGAAAAAGAAAAAAAATTTTAAAGGAAAGGGAAAAAAAATCAAGGAATTGAAAACAAAATAAAGGAAAAGAAAAAAGAAATTTGATATGGATAAAGGAAAAGAAAAAAAATATCAAGAAAAAAAGGGGTAGAAGTGGAAAATCACTGTAGATCTACAGTGATTTTTCCACTTCTCCTTTAGTATAGATATAATATATATAATTATAGGTCTATTATAGGCCCATTTGTCAAACATATATGTTTTCGATCGAATGGTTTTCACACGATGATCAGATGATGCTAGTACCGGCAAACATAGCAAATACCTATTTTCTAGCTACCTGGATATATATATATATATATATATATATCTCACGGGATGACAAATCCGAATTGAACTTCCAGAAAAAGAAATGATGAGACAAGAACCTCATCCCCAGTCAGCGACCGGCCGAGATGAAATGGAGCCAAATTCATGGTTTCTAGTCTCTACATACTGTTTCTTGTGTGTATTTATCACGTGGCTCCATTAGTCCTGCGTTTGCATCAGCCCCATAAGTCTAAATATAGTACAGTCCCACATCATAGTTATAACCCCTGGTCTCCCTCTATCTAATCTCCCTCCCTAATAATTAATAATCACATTCAAACTTAACCCTCACTCTCTCACTCATCACCGTCTCTTCTTTCTCTTTCTTTTTCCTCATGTCTCTTTCTGGCATTTGTTATTAACTTATCAAAGCCATGGAAGAAAGTATATCTGTTGGGGAAAATAGTTGAATGAAAATAATAACTCAACCCACAAAAAAGATAAATATGCAAGGAAATAAAAGAGCAAAGAATAGAGAACACCGGATATAACGTGGTTCGGCAATATGCCTACGTCCACGGGGCAACAAAAACAAGAATCTCCACTAATGAAATTAAGGGTACAAATAGATGCACAACTTCAAGAACGCTACTTGAAGGAAACTCTCTCTCTCTTACACTTGTTTTACTACCAACACTACAACACTCAACTCTCTCAACTTGGAGTGTGCACTCTTCACTCTCTATTTGGAGGAAGATGTTTCTTTTAGATGAGATTAATGGAATGAGCAAATGACCTCTCCTTATATAGGCCAAGGAGGAACCATCTAGATGCTTTCATTAATGCTTCATCCACCCACCTACTTCATTTATGGATCTCACTTACCTACACCCACTTACTTCATTTTGGATCCCACTTACCTACAACCACCTACTTCATTTTAAATCTTACTTACCTACAACCACCTACTTCATTTATGGATCTCACTTACCTACAACCACTTACTTCATTAATGTTCCAAACAACATTTTGTAGATATATTTGAAATTTGAGCCTGGATATTTTACAATCTCCCCCTCCAGGCCAATTAGGTCAAAACGACATGACTTCTACTTGATGTCCATTCCAGCGGATTTGCTACAATACTCTAACTTCTGTTGCATAACAACTTTTGTCAACATATCTGAAGTGTTCTTGTTGGTGTGAATTAACGGAGATCTATGTACTTCGTGCGACGATGGTACACTGAATTTTTACTTAAATGAATAGCACTCTGACTATCACAATGCACCACATAACTTTCTTACTTCACACCCAATTCTTGAATGAACCTCTATAGCCAAATCATCTCCTTGCCTACTTCATTTGCAGCAATATACTCAACTTCAGTGGTGGATAAGGCAACACATTTTTATAACTTGGACTGCCATGAAACAGCTCCCCCTGAAAAAGTGAATAAGTATCCAGAAGTGGATTTTCTAGCATCAAGGTCTCCTGCTAAGTCTACATCCATGAAACCTTCTAACACCGATTTCGATCCACCAAAGCACAAGCGCAACTTTGAAGTGCCTCTCAAATATCTAAGTATCCACTTGACTGATTCCCAATGCTATCTGCCAGGGTTAGAGAGACACCTACTAACAACACCAACTGCATGTGTTATATCTGGTCGAGTACAAACCATAACATACATAAGACAACCAACAGCTGATGAGTAGGGAATACCTGCCATCTTGTCCATATCCCCTTGTATAGTTGGGCATAACTTTCTGCTTAACTTGAATTGATTACCTAGAGGTGAGTTCACTACTTAGCTTCTTTCATGTTGAACCTCTCAAGCACTCGTTCAACGTACCTTTCTTGTGACAACCATAGCTTCTTCGCCTTCCTGTCACGAGTGATTTCCATGCCCAAAATCTGCTTAGCTGGACCTCTGATGAACTGCTGGATATACACACATGGATCGACATTTGTTCTCTTGTACCCATGACCCAACATGAATGAGTAAAACTTCTTGTACCATTGCCTCGGTGCCTACTTTAGCACGTACAAGCTTTTTTTCAACTTACAAACCATGTGTCCTTTTCTCTCAACTTCATAACCTGCTGGTTGCTCCATGTCAATTTCCTCTTCCAAATCACAATGCAGAAATGTTGTCTTCACATCCAACTGCTCCACCTCAAGATCCAGGCTAGCTGCCATACCCAGAATAACTCGGATAGAAGTCATCTTAACCACTGGTGAGAATATCTCGTCGAAATCGACTCCTTTCTTCTGCCCAAAACCCTTGACAACCATGTCAGGACCCGCCCCCAATCCCCTTAGATTAAGGGCTAAATCCTGCTCCCGTCTAACTTACGTAAAACACAAAGGCTAAACTGACGTCCAACCTCCATGTGACATGTAAGTCGGATAAGAGATTTTTGATCCAATCGTCCTAAAAGTAACCGGACTTCCCAGAGTGCGCCGCAACTACTGTGGATCGCGGGTGTGATGTTTCCGTCTCTCTCGACCAACAGCCCGCACCCCAACAACCTGGAGGGTATCGAAAACATGAAAAGACTGTGAGTGGACAAAAATAAAGAATAAGATTAAAAGCAGTTCAATAAAACAATTACATTTATACCCTCCATTTAAAAACCAATGCATGCATATCAGAAGTCCTATCATAAAACCTTTTTATCTTCAAGTCATTCAAACCATTTAAGAAAAACCGAACTCATTTTCCTTTTTCAGTTCCGGGGCCTCAGCCCAAAACCATCAAAATTCGTTCATCCGGGTCATAGCCCAAAACATCAGAAAACCATTATTTAAAAACCATCATTATCAAATCTCAGTGAAATCCAAAACACATTTGAAACCACATTTCCATCCATCGAACCTGTTGGATCTATTCGAGTCTTTAAACTCCCGAGTCTTTAAATTCAATCCAGGCCTTAATATAATCCGAGTCTTTAAACTCAATAGGCCTACGGGGGAAAATCAATATATTCGAGTCTTTAAACTCCCGAGTCTTTAAACTCAATCCGGGTCTTTAAACCGAATCCGGGACCGCCCCGTCATATCATATCCGGGTCTTTAAATCCAATAACCAGATCTAGTAAATCCAATCCAAAACCGTTTGAAAACCATTTTCCATTTCGGAATCCGAATCCGCAATCTCATCAGGATCCCGAATCCAAACCCAGAACTCATATCCATATCCATTTCCAAATCCGAGTCCAAAACCATCATTCCGTAAGCTAGCATCCGGAATAACCATTCCGAACCCAAATCCGGAAATCCACTTCTAAGTTTTAAAACCGAATCCCGAATCGTCATTCCGAAATTAGATTCAAAAACTCGAAATCACGTTCTTTTAAAACCACTTTTATGAACTAGGATTCAAGCCCAAAATCACTTTCCAAAATCCATTTTAAATCTTTGAAATCAAATCATATTTCCAAATCCCAAAATCACATCATTTAAACCATGGTCAAATCACCACATCGATCGAAATCTCGTAAAACGTGCACTTTCGTAATTATCTCGAAATACGTGCAAAACCATAAATCATCAATATCAATTCAAAAATATAGAAATCATGTATAGAAAACATATTAAACATATATGCATGCATCATAAGTTCGAAAGCAAAGTCCACTCACAGACCATAGCTTCGTCGCCTCGATACGCGCGCACTCTTGCCAATCTAGGCTAATCTGTTATCACTGGCTTTCCCGAACCTGTCCAAATCCCATAAAAAGGTTACTAACTACTTCATTAAGCTTCTACTAAGTCCCCGTAATTTTCCCAAATTTTTAACTACTTTTAACCGAATTCTAAAACCTTCAGACATCCCGAAACATATCGAGACGATGTCCGATCGACTCGAAACCGGTGCCAAAATTTTCGTTACATCGAATACTTTAAAATTCGTGTTGGAAACATCCCCAAAAGGGGCCCCACGAGCCCTCACGCGCAGCCCAAAAAGGCTACGCGTTTGAGCGACGCGCCAATCACTGTTCATCTTCAACCTGCAATCAACCGGTTCAGTAGGCCGGTTCAACTGGACCTGTCAGGACCCAACCCTCCTTGGTCAGGACCTGACTCATCTAGCACCATATTGTCCGCTTTGGGCCTCGCCCTCACGGTTTTGTTTTCGGGAGCTCACGGTGCAACTTCCCAGGGGGTCACCCATCATGGAATTGCACCAGCCTCAACTTCTTAACTTTGGGGTTCTAATCCCCCGCCAAAGCCACTTGAGCTCCCAAAAGGCCTAGTGCTAGATAGGTGTGTGCCTAAACCTTTAAGGCACACCACCATCCTCTCCCAGACCATTCCCCCTCGCAGGAATGTGGGATTGTTCACCGTTCCCTCTAGAACACGGGTCTTACAATCCACCTCCCTTAGGGCCCAGTGTCCTCGCTGGAACACTTCCCGATCGTGGTCTGGCTCTGATACCAAATTGTCAGGACACGACCCACCTCGGTCAGGACCCGACTCATCTAGCACCATATTGTCCGCTTTGGGCCTCGCCCTCACGATTTTGTTTTCGGGAACTCATGGTGCAACTTCCTAGGGGGTCACCCATCATGGAATTGCACCAGCCTCAACTCGCTTAACTTTGGGGTTCCAATCCCCCCCCCCCCCCCCCCCCCCCCCCCCCAAAGCCACTTGAGCTCCCAAAAGGCCTAGTGCTAGATAGGTGTGTGCCTACACCTTTAAGGCACACCACCATCCTCTCCCAGACCATTCTTCCTCGCAGGAATGTGGGATTGTTTACCGTTCCCTCTAGGACACGGGTCTTACAGGACCGGCGTACCCGGTTTCCGTCCATTTTTAACACATTTCCAACATCTTTTTAGCCCAGTATCTTCGTCCTATTCTATAGAATCGATCCACCTACTAAAAATGTGAATTACAAGATAGAATAGTACCTGTTCGATTGAGCCATAAACCTTCGATTTCCTCGACTTTGTTTTACTGGTTTCTGGCCACTATTAGCCATAGCTTCCAGTCCTACGAACTCCCCTGGACTTCCAGATCCTCACTTTACTTAGCAAACCAACCAACAATCACAAATTCGAAAAGTACCATTTTAAGGACAAAATCATCTTTCGGCACCGTCCGTCCGAACATATCCAACTAATCACCGATTAACGCTTAATCTGATCCTGATTTCCGGGATGGGTCGTTACAATCCACCCACCTTTCAGAATTTCGTCCCCGAAATTCTGAACCTCGTGCTTTCGTAACTAACTGGGGGAACTCTAACTAGTTTCAGACCTGGGTCTTCTACCCGGTGTCCAGCACCTGCCAATCCAAAGTATACTGACAGTGTCCAAACTGTCACCACATCTCTCCTAGTGAATCAACTCAACCAACTTTTAGGTCATCAGGAGGTCGTCCCAATCGCACTGGGGTAATCACAATTCCATCTCGTTCCCGTGATATTTCCAACACCACAACAGCTGACACTCACGGCTCAACTATCACTAGGTACGCACCACTACGATCAGGTTCAACACTCCCGACTCCCTTCGAGTTGAGCGTACCTCGTACCAATGTCTCAACTCATCTTGTGTACGCCCATTCACAAGCCGGCATCTACCAATATTGGTACTTCTATGCATTAAGATTTGTACAATGTTCCATATTACTTCCGTCAGCGATCCGCGCCGACCTCACCGGAGTCACAACATACTCGTCCAAACCCCTAATTCAGCCAATCATCTCACCAGTGGTTCCACTAAACATTAACACACACGACCGGTGAACACACCATCCACATTCCATTTTATCTCTCTAAGACTGGACCCTAAAATAAACCGGTTTAACCGTGATCGACAACTCAAAGTTAGGGTCCCACCAGCCACTCATGGCTCGGAGCATCCAGCTCAAATCAATAATCATCAACAGCTCTCTTTGGATCACCAGATCCAGTCCACATGCTCTGTAAAATCCATTATATCGAACCTACCTGATTATCCATCTATCCACAACATCCCCTGACACTAAACTAATCACCAACACCTCTACTAGAATACCACAATGTACGTTCAAGGCATCAGGATGGTTCCAATCACTGAATAACTAGTACGCACACCTTCCAAAGACATGCATCACTCACCACTAACCGGAACCACAATGCATACCACTACATACGCGTACGGACAATCCTATGATGAATCAAAGATATTGTAAAATACATCAACCACAGCTCATAAAGTATATCCCCACGTACTTGCAATGTCATTCTATGGTATGTCTACTAATCAACCACAACGGCATCAGCTACGCTCTCTGACACCCAAACTCCAACCAATCAGTACCCTCGCGTACCCGTCGCCCTCACAGTGTAGCTTCAGGGTACACAAAATCTCCTCGTAACCCTATTGAATACCAACGTACAACGAGCCAAATGCGTTTCACCTTGCCGTCTGTCGGTCATGTCCGTCTTCTAGGCTGAACTATACATTTTCCAGGGAAATCCAACTCGAATCCCATCCGCTTCTCCCTGTCTCCTGGGTCTCCCGACCAATATGAAATCCAAACATATCTCAATTACGTACACAGAGCAGCCCCAGTACTAGATCCAAGTCCAATACTCATATGTCTGTGAGACGGACCACACATGTCCTACACAACTCCTAGGTGGTCAAGCTATCCAACTTATGTCTCACAGGCGATTCTCCTGCTCCGCAATTACCCAAACCTATTAGAAGCAATCCGAACCCGATCCACACACTCCTACGTGGATCCTACTGACTAAGTTTCAGACCACTGCATCAAATCCAATTGATATTGTATACCGTACGTCTAGATTGTGGGTTCTCATCAATAACCTCATAGTGATCAATTATAGTTACTCCTTCGCAGCTTCCTTCCGTCATCCTACAACGGAACTCACAATGGTCCACAACTATGACATCACACTTCATCCTATCTTAAGCCAACTTAGCACAATCCCAAGATGTTCGCCTTACAGGCCACACTCGACGTCACCAAGTACTCTTCCTACTCCTAGCCACAATCACAAGTGTCCACAATCAAGGGGGGGTCACAAATCCTGACATCCCAACAGTGAGTCTCCCAACTCAACTCCAGAGTATCTACCACACAACCTTATCACCAACTCGGAACCAAACACCGTATCTCATCGTTTCGAGCTCAACATCTTCTGATTCCGAAATTCCAACTATGATTTTTCCTCCTCAAATATACCACCTCCGAATTACCTGTCCAAACGTCATCTCACATACTACACTGAGGCAGTCCACAACTCCTACGGATCATACCCACGTAACAAAAATCAAATCAACTCACCGACCACTCACATGTCAATTATCCTCGTTTTTACACGTCCAAAAGTGTATCAATCATCACTCTCTCCGATGATCGCATTCCAATCTTTCTGAGGTTTATCTCCGGGCACCTGCTAGAACTCAAGTCACCAACTTTCGAAATCCTCAATCATTGACCTCAAACTCCCCAAGTACCACCCTCGAAGTCGCCACTCACCAAGTGCCAACCTCGACACTGGCTGAAATATACCAACACGTCAGGGGAAGTCTACTAAAACCAACCTCACGAGCGGTCAACCCCGACCATACAAACCTAGCCCGATCCAACAAGAGGCATAGGTCCACCGCGCTTCCACTACGCTACTCTGATCAGACTCACGGTATCCTGACTGTTCGTCCCAACCATGACCTACCAATGGTCCTTACCTATACCCATTCGGTTAATGATTCCTACCAGACACTGGCTACAACCTCAATGCTCACTGTGCCCCTTGTACCAAGTGAAACCTCCGGCCAGTGGCACATCTTCTCCTATCTCCGCTCACAACATACCAGTCTTAAATCTCCGCACAAACCGAGCCGAGACCCTCAATCTATACTCGGGTGGGAGGAACTGACACCCCTCATAATCCACAAATGTAAGCAACCAAATGCTCAACCACACCACCATCTCACTGCACTCGTCCAAAGTCATCTACTAAGCATCCACTCCCTCGGCTGCACCTAGCAGAGCCATCTCCAATCCGGCCGTAAATCGGCCCAACCCTAACAAATTCCTAACCACAACCCTCAACTCACAAGTTCCAAATTAAACACTTACTCTGGGGTTTCTAACAAAGGTACTTACAATCCCGACTAGTCCTCCCAAACCAGTCAGCCCAACGGGGTTTCTCAAATCATCCTCGTCCTATAGGTTATCCGAACCCGCAACAGTCACTAGTGGACAACCATTTTACCACTCGGGTCGTCACGCTCGACTAAGACCATCACGTATCGCCAATAACAACCAATATCCAATACTAGAGGAATTCCGTCAAACCCACAAAGTAGTTTCCTATACCCTGCCAATTGAGGCACAAATCCAATCTCCACCAAATGGACCAAAGAGTCACCAATCAAGACTGCCGCCATCCAGGCGCCAATCTGGCCTAATAGGCCACCGTCAACCGGCCTCCTCAGCCCACGTATACCACTAGCTCAACAGGCTACTCTCGGGCCCCATAGGCCGACCCGCCTACTCAATCGTAGCTCACCGGCTACCATCCAGGTTAATCCCGCTAGCATATCTCCGACCATATGGTCCAACCACCGAGCATCTCTAGCGCCAAACACGTTAACCATTCTGGCCCTAGGCCGACAAACACCATACCTGTCACTAATAATCGCCGCTAACTAACAGCAGAAGAACGTACTATCACTATCACATCCAGGTTGCTGACGGGCTGTTCCGTGTCGAGACATCACATCCACAGTAGCATCACACCACCCAAGTCGACGAACCAATGACTTTGGGAACCAAGCCTCGCGCAGAACACACAAAACCTGCTCTGATACCAAATTGTCAGGATCCGACCCCAATCCCCCTGGATTAAAGGCTAAATCTTGCTCCCGTCTAACTTACGTATAACACGAAGGCTAAACTGACGTCCAACCTCCATGTGACACGTAAGTCGGACAAGGGATTTTAGATCCAACCGTCCTAAAAATAACCGGACTTCCCAGAGTGCGCCGAAACTACTGTGGATCGCGGGTGTGATGTCTCTGTGTCTCTCGACCAACAGCCAGCACCGCAACAACCTGGAGGGTATCGAAAACATGAAAAGACTGTGAGTGGACAAAAATAAAGAATAAGTTTAAAAGCAGTTCAATAAAACAATTACATTTATACCCTCAATTTAAAAACCAATGCATGCATATCAGAAGTCCTGTCATAAAACCTTTCTATCTTCAAGTCATTCCAACCATTTAAGAAAAAACGAACTCATTTTCCTTTTTCAGTTTCCGGACCTCAGCCCAAAAGCATCAAAATCCGTTCATCCGAGTCATAGCCCAAAACATCAGAAAACCATTATTTAAAAACCATCATTATCAAATCTCAGTGAAATCCAAAACACATTTGAAACCACATTTCCATCCATCGAACCTGCTGGATCTATCCGAGTCTTTAAACTCCCGAGTCTTTAAACTCAATTCAGGCCTTAATATAATCTGAGTCTTCAAACTGCCGAGTCTTTAAACTCAATAGGCCTACAGGGAAAAATCAATATATCCGAGTCTTTAAACTCCCGAGTCTTTAAACTCAATCTGGGTCTTTAAACCCAATCTGGGCCCGCCCCCGTCATATCATAACCGGGTCTTTAAACCCAATAACCAGATCCAGAAAATCCAATCCAAAACCGTTTGAAAACCATTTTCCATTTCTGAATCCGAATCCGCAATCTCATCAGGATCCTGAATCCAAACCCAGAACTCATATCCATTTCCATTTCCATTTCCAAATCCGAGTCTGAAACCATCATTCGGTAAGCTAGCATCTGGAATAACCATTCCGAACCCAAATCCGGAAATCCACTTCCAAGTCTCAAAACCGAATCCAGAATCGCCAATCCGAAATCCGATTAAAAAACCTGAAATCACGTTCTTTTAAAACCACTTTTATGAACTGGGCTTCAAGCCCGAAATCACTTTCCAAAATCCATTTTAAATCTTTGAAATCAAATCATATTTCCAAATCCCAAAATCACATCATTTAAACCATGGTCAAATCACCACATCGATCGAAATCTCGCAAAACGTAAATATCTCGAAATACGTACAAAACCATAAATCATCAATATAAATTCACAAATATATAAATCACGTATAGAAAACATATAAAACATATATGCATGCATCATAAGTTCGAAAGAGAAGTCCACTCACAGACCATAGCTTTGGCGCCTCGATACGTGCGTACTTTTGCCATTCTCGGCTAATCCGTTATTACCGGCTTTCCTGAACCTGTCCAAATACTTTAAGAAGGTTACTAAGTACTTCATTAAGCTTCTACTAAGTCCCCATAATTTTCTCGAATTTTTAACTATTTTTAACCGAATCCTAAAAGCTTCGGACATCCCGAAACATATCGAGACGATGTCCGATCGACTCGAAACTAGAGCCCAAATGTTCATTACATCAAATACTTTAAAAGTCATGTTGGAAACTTCCCCAAAAGGGGCCCCAGGCGCCCTGACGCACCACCCAAAGGGGCTGCGTTGGAGCCACGCGCCTAATCACTATTCATCTTCAACCTGCGATCAACTGGTTCAGACCGGTTCGGCAGGCCGGTTCAACTGGACCGGCGTACCCGATTTCCATCCATTTTTAACTCGTTTCCAACATCTTTTTAGCCAAGTATCTTCATCCTATTCTATAGAATCGATCCACCTACTAAAAACGTGAATTACAAGATAGAATAGTACCAGTTCGATCGAGCCACAATCCTTCGATTTCCTCGACTCTGTTTTACTGGTTTCTGGCCACTGTTAGCCATAGCCTCCAGTCCTACGAACTCCCCTGGACTTCCAGATCCTCACCTCACTTATCAAACCAACCAATAATCACGAATTCGAAAAGTACCATTTTCGACTTAAAAACAAAACTTCAGAGAAGGCCCACTTACCTTTCGTTTGAGCACTCACACTTAAGTTTCCCTCGTTCCTTACCACCGTAGTCCCATTACTGGTGAGCCAATTTGATCATTAGTCCTTCAAACGATCACCACCATTCTCAAGTGAAAACAGAGACCTTCACTGTTTTTGCTCAAACTTCCGCCGCCTCTCATCGCCGTGAACCGCCCAACTACCACCGTCTTCAGCCTCTCTTCTCTTCATTAACCCTCCCGGGTTAATGGTTGGGTTGATGGAATCTGGGCTCAATCACATCCACACACTAGCACGTACTCTGTTTCTCGTTTCTACCCGTGCACAAACCAAAAATTTGTTTAAATCGATTGAAGGCGGTGGGGAACGTTTCTACCACCATCCAAGACAAGCCAAGTGTCCACAATCATGTGGGCACAACTGTCCCAAGCATCCAGGTGTCCAACACTGGCTGGGCACGGATCCCTAGGCACCAAAATGACCTAAATGCCCATACTAGGACAAATTACCATTTTTCCCTTCATATTCCCAGACCCGTAACTAACTCATCCAAAGTCTAATGATGATGTACCGCCTGTCGTTGTACTCGGGGTATCGAGACCTTCCTAACGGTCCTCAAAGTTCGTTAAAATTCCATGTCGTATGAAAAGTCAACTGTTGGCTGAATTCCAGGGGCAAAATTGTCTTTCGACACCGTCCGTCCGAACATATCCAACTAATCACCGATTAACGCTTAATCTGATCCTAATTTCCAAGACGGGTCGTTACAACCAAGCGAGCCTTGAACTTTGTCAACTGCTCATTCTCGTCCCTCTTCAACTTGAACACCCACTTATTTTTTTGTGCTTTTCTGCCTTTAGGAAGCTCCACCAACTCATAGGTGTCATTCTTTAATAAAGACTCCATCTCAGACTTCATTGCCAACATCCATTTGTCATTGTCTGCATGAGTCTTTGCCTCCTCAAATTTTCAGGCTCTCCATCGCCAGTCAACAGAATGTATCTCCAATGCGGGTCATCCCCATCACTGATCGTGAGAATATACTGTGAAGAAGGATACTTAGTATTCGGCTTTGGCACTCTGTTTGATTAACGAATTGGTACTTGGGAAATCTCTGGTTGCTCCTCCTGGCTTGGCTCCCCCTGAATTTGATCATCCGTATCATCGTCTTCAGACTCAGACACTATCTTAGCACCTCGTGCTTCAGCCATATCAGGAACGTCTTCATGTATAACCTCTTGAGCTCTGCCACTGGGTTCTTGTTGCAGCGGTGATGAATCATAGGTGAGTTGTCTTGCATTTTTAACTGTCTCCTTATCAAGATTTGTCACAGTCTGATCTTCAAAGAAGTGTACATTTCTGCTTCTGAATAGCTTGTTGGTCTTTGGATCCCACATGTGGTAGCCCATTTCTTCATTGCTGTACCCGAGAAAGATGCATGGTGTGCCTTTGTCATCGATCTTCAATTTCTTCTCATCGGATATACGTGCAAATGCTTTACACCCAAACACTTTCAAGTGTGAATATGAAACGCTTCTACCGGTCTATACGCATTCGGGAGTCTCAAAGTTCAATGGTACACTTGGTGATCGGTTGATAAGGTAACAAGCGGCTGACACAGCTTCGGCCCAAAAACTCTTTGATAGATTAGTTGTCTTCAGCATGCACCTGACCTTCCCCAGAATGGTGCGGTTCGTCCTTTCAGCTACACCATTATGTTGTGGGGTGCCATGAATTGTCTTCTCAAGCCTAATGGCATATTTCGAACAGTAATCTCTGAACTCGTTCGAAGTGTACTGTCCGCCATTGTCGCTACGGATACATTTGAGGGCTCTCCCAGTCTCCCTCTCCACCATGACATGAAACTGCTTGAAGGTTTGGAATACTTGACCTTTTGATTTCAACAAATATACCCAAACCTTTCGTGAAGCATCATTAATAAAGGTGACAAATTATCTATTACCACCTAGTGATTCAACTTCCATAGGGCCACAAACATCAGAATGTACTAGGTCTAATATTTTTTCTTTTCTTGTGAATGTATCAGAAAAACTGACTTGATTTTTTTTGCTATATAAACAATAATCACAAGAGTCGAGTGAGGTACCTTTGGCAAAGGGAATGAGAGACTTCTTTGCCAAAACTTGCAATCCCTTCTCACTTGTGTGGCCTAATCTCTTGTGCCATAGATTTGGAGGAGAATCGTCTGCGACATTCAACTCTCCTTTGCAAACCTTCCCATATGTCTTGTAAAGGGTGCAACACAACTTCTCTCTAGCGATGACTAGCGATCCCTTGGTAAGCCTCCACTTTTGATCTCCGCCATGATGATGGAACCCTTGTTGATCAAGCACACCAGTTGACGTTATATTGAGACGTAAACTAGGAACATATCTCACATATTTCAATAACAGCTTGTTGCCCAAATCAGTCTCTAACAAAACATCACCTATTCCTGATATCTTGGAATAGCTATCATTGCCCATCTTCACTTCCCCAAAGTCTCCGGTTTTTTATGTGGTGAAGAACTCCGAGTGCGCCGTAGCATGGAAAGATTCTCCAGAATCAACTACCCAAGAAATGCTTTTATCTTCATCAGCATGTAGGCAATCACTATCAAGAGACAACAACTCACATGCTTGATTGGACACAGTAGCGGTAGCTGCAGTATTGGTTGTGTCCTCCTTCTTTTGGTAGGTTGAGCCATTTTTCCCATCCTTCTTGTTATTCTTTAGTTTGTTGCAATTCTTCATCATGTGGCCATAGAGATTGCAATTATGACACCTTCCATTGAATCCTGTCTTCGAACGGCTTGCACTTCTTCCACCATCTCGGCTGGGACCTTTACTCTTGCTCATTCCTCTATTCTCCGCCACAAAGACTTGGCTACTATTGGAACTTGAGGACTTCCTCCTAGTCTCTTCATTTAACATGTTGTCTTTAACATTATCCATAGATAACACACCATTGGGAGCAGAGTTACTTACAGTAATGACAAAGGTCTCCCAGCTATCGGGCAATGATCCAAAAAGCAACAACGCTTGAAGCTCATCCGCGATCTTCATGTCCATCATGACAAGCTCCTTAATGAGAAATGCTTTCTTCGAGGCGGTCTTTTTCTCGAACAATGATTCCAACTTCAACCAAAGAGCATGGGCATTAGTCTCGTTGGACACATGGTGGAACACACTATCATCCACCCATTCACGAATGTGACCAATAGCCTTGCGATTCAATTTCTTCCATTAAGCATCTCCCATATTCTCAAGCTTGCCTTCCTCTCCTTTTATGGGCTCATGCAGATCCTTGCAATAGAGAATGTCCTCCATTCTCGGCTTCCATGTAATCCAATTGGAGTGGTTGAGTCGAACCATGGTACTCCTAGAGCCTTCCATTCTAACTTTCAACTAACCTGGAGTTCTGATACCACTGTTGGGGAAAATAGTACAATGAAAATAATAACTCAACCCACAAAAAGGATAAATATGTAAGGAAATAAAAGAGCAAATAATAGAGAACACCGGATATAACGTGGTTCAGCAATATGCCTACGTCCACGGGGCAACAACAATAAAAACCTCCACTAATGAAATTAGGGGTACAAAGAAATGCACAACTTCAAGAACACTACTTAAACAGAACTTTCTTACACTTGTTTTGCTACCAACACTACAACATTTAACACTCTTAACTTGGAGTGGGCACTCTTCATTCTCTACTTGGAGGAAGATGTTTCTCTTAGATGAGATTGATGGAATGACCAAATGACCTCTCCTTATATAGGCCAAGGAGGAACCATCTAGATGCTTTCATTAATACTTCATCCACCCACCTACTTCATTTATGGATCTCACTTACCTACAACCACTTACTTCATTTTGGATCCCACTTACCTACAACCAGCTACTTCATTTTGGATCCCACTTACCTACAACCACTTACCTCATTTTGGATCCCACTTACCTACAACCAGCTACTTCATTTTGGATCTCACTTACCTACAATCACCTAATTCATTTATTGATCTCACTTACCTACAACCACTTACTTCATTAATGCTCCAAATAAAATTTTGTAGATATATTTGAAGTTTGAGCCTGAATATTTTATAATATCCTGTTCTTCTTCTTCAGCAAATCTAGTGGGACAAGCAAACTCCGCCTCACTCTAGCAGCTTCTTCAATTCATTGTCCAGAGCCGGCCCGACTGGTGGGTGTACGCCATCTTCTGGCAAGCATCAAAAGATACCAATAATGTCGATCAAATTCTTTTGTCTTGGGCTGGCGGCCATTTCCGAAGCGCTAGGGACTTGGCTTCTTCCAAGAGGATGATCAACAATAATTACGAGCCCAATAAATGGAGTTCAATTTTGTGGAGGGAAGCAGGAAGTCGGTTCACAGAGACGTGGAAGCTTTTTTTCACGAAGACATGGACTTGGACGGGGGAGGAGATGTCACTGACTCCGAGTGGTCTTACTTTTACACCGTTTCTTTAACCCAGAATTTTACCGTACGGGTTAAGTCTAATATACTGGAGCATGCTTTCTGCTCCGGTGGGTTTGTTTGGCTGGCAGGTGGTGATGAGCTTCAGTTCTATGAGTGTGAGAGAGTGCAAGAAGCTCGAATGCATGGGGTTCAAACCCTCGTTTGTGTTCAAACATCAAATGGGGTGCTTGAACTCGCTTCTTCGGATGTGATTAAACAAGATGTGGGCCTTGTCCACCTATCCAAATCGCTTTTCGGGTTAGACAACAACACCAGCAGAATCTCAAAGCACATCAATGAGGAGCATCATGTTCTTCTTCCTCCCCTTCTTGAAAGTGGAACATTTTCAAGACCTCAAAAAGAGTGGACAACACCAGGTATACTATTAACCAAGAGAAATAAAGTCCATGGTAGTGGTCCACGCGTTTCTTTTACTTCTATTTATTTTCTTTGGTTTTGATTTAATTTACAGAACCTGATGATATATATAGCCAAATATTTACGAAATAATTACAACCATAACTGGCGATATTTTATCATATTTCCAAGTAATTTTTTTCAGACATGTACCTTCAAACTTCTCCAACAATTTCATTCAGTTGAAATTGGTTTTTTTTTTATTGATTTGTTGGATATTATGGCCTGATCAATTAATGTGGTACAAAAGAAGCAGAGGCTGTCAATATAGGCGGATCGTCATTGGATTCAGGGCCTTCAGACTCTGTAGGCAATTTTGGGTCGGAGACGATAGAGAAATATCGATTGAAAAAGAGAGGAAGATGATCATCAAAGCATGGAGCAGCTGGAAGATCAGAATTACCAATTGACCATGTTGAGGCAAAGAGACAACGGCGGGAGAAGCTGAACCGTCGGTTCTATGCCCTGCGCTCGGTTGTTCCTGTTAGTTCCTAAGCAATCAACTGATTGCACTAAGTGTGAGGATGCAGCTAATTACATCACTTGAGTGGGATGGCAAACAAGGGAATGTGGGAATCTGCTTTACAGCAGATTAATACACCATTTGAGTGGGGTGGCACACCAGGGTGTGTGAGGGAATCTGCTTTACAGCTGATTCACTCACTTGAGGAGCAAGATGAACAAGTGTCGTCTTCTAATTGGTTCTAAACTGGTCTAAATTCCTATTGGGTGAATGTCATCATAGTGACATCATGTTTTGTAACTGTTAAATCATTGTAATGCACGGCTAGTGTGCATAATGTATGTTTTTGTTGAGGAAAAACCAGAGAAGCAAGTAGAGTGCAGAAAACAAGAGAAAAACAGCTCATAAGCATTTTCACAAACAGTTGGTGTGCATCATATTGCAATCCAACCTTCTTCCTCACAAACATCATCACAATCCATCATTCTTCATCCTATTTACATTCTACACCTAAAAACTAACCCCAAACAGTTCAGAGTAAAAGAAACGGATCATTACCTCAAGCAACTCCTTTGAACCAGCACACTGTGTACTGTTCCATTGGCTCCCCTGCAAAACCGAGAAGGAAAACGTGTTAGTTGCCCTGATTCAAAAAGCTAAGATGGTATCAGAACAGTGAATCGATCTGATTTACTGGGGCATTAAGAAGTGTGAAGTTTACATTACACTGTAAACTTAGCTAACAAGCTAGTCATGGCTGCTGCTGGTGGGGATCTACGAGTTCCAATCTTTGATGGCTCTAATTATGATTTTTGGAGCATCAAAATGCGCACAATTCTGAGAGCTAATGATCTATGGGAGTATGTGGATAAGGGATTGAATGAAGACATACCTGTTGCTGCTGCATCTACATATGAATCTGCAGATCCTGGAGTTGCAAGACCACCAGAAGCTGCAAGACCAACTCGAGCAGATTATATAAAGGATGCTCGTGCTCTTGGAATGATCCAAACTGCTGTGGTGGACTCCATTTTCTCAAGAATCTCCAATGAACAAAGTGCAAAGTCAACATGGGATCTGCTGAAAAGGGAATACAGAGGAGATGAGAAGGTGAGGACAGTAAAACTTCAAGCTCTCAGGAAGGATTTTGAATATGTGAGAATGAGAGATGATGAGTCTCTCTCAGTTTATACATCTAGACTGTACACCATTGTTGATCAAATGAGATCATATGGTGAAGAAGTGACAGAAAAGAGAATGGTGCAGAAGGTCCTAATTAGTCTCACTAAAGTCTACGATCCCATTGTGTCAATCCTAGAAGAAACTAAGGATTTGGACACTGTCAATGTGCAAACATTGCTAGCATCCATTCGAGCATATGACCAGAGGCTGGAAATGCATTCAGAGACTCACACAGAGAAGGCATTCTCTGCATTGAGTGTGAATCAAGGAGCACAAGACAGTACACACAAGTATTATGGAAGAGGCAAACATAATTTCAAAGGAAATAAGGGGTGGAAAGGGAAGACCTACAACACTGTCAAAAACAATCAGGGTGCTGAGAATCCTAAACCAGTTTTTGGTAATCCCTCTACTCCTAAAGACTCCTGCAAAATTTGTGGAAAACTTCATTATGGTGAATGTTGGCTTAAGAACAAACCTAAGTGTTTCAAATGTAATAAACTGGGCCACATTGCCAAGAATTGCATTGTGAGACAAGTTGTCAATATGGCCAAACAGGAGGAAGAAAATAAAGAAGGGACCATGTTCTATGCCTGTAATTCAGCAACAATTGCTGAGGGGAGTGGGGTATGGTATGTGGATAGTGCCTGTAGCAATCACATGACCTCACAAGAGGCATTACTGATTAATGTGGATAAGACTATTACTGCTAAGGTGAAAATGGGGACTGGTGATTTGGTCCAAGCCACAGGACAGGGCTCTTTGGTCATCAAAACTCAGGATGGTGACAGGGTCATAAATGAAGTAATGCTTGTACCTGGACTTGATGCAAATTTGTAAAGTGTTGGACAGATGGTGGAGCATGGATACTATCTTAGATTTGGGAATAACAGTGCAGAAATCTATGAGGATGATGAAATGCTACACTGTGTTGCTTCAGTTCCAATGCTGGGAAACAGGTGTTTTCCATTATCTTTGGATTGCATTCAGACTGTAGCTCAGAAGGCAACAGTTGAGGAAAGTTCAGACTTATGGCACAGACGTTTTGGCCATCTGAATTATCACAGTTTGCATAAACTGCAAACACAAAGCATGGTGCAGGGGCTACCTATCCTAGAAATGGGAAAGCAGGAAGTATGTGAGGGATGCATATCAGGAAAACAGCATGTGGAGAGTTTTGATCAAGACAAAGCATGGAGGGCAACTGTACCTTTGGAGTTGATCCACACTGATCTGTGTGGACCAATGCAAACAGAAACTATGGGAGGTAACAAGTACTTTATTACCTTCATAGATGACCATTCTAGGATGTGTTGGGTTTATTTCCTAAAGCACAAGTCTGGTGCACTTAATGTGTTCAAAAAATTCAAATCCATGTGTGAATTGCAAAGTGGATATAAACTGAAAACTCTAAGGAGTGATAGGGGAGGTGAGTTTACTTCACAAGAGTTTCACAACTTCTGTGAAACTGAGGGAATCACAAGACAACTCACAGTGGCTTACTCACCACAACAGAATGGGGTGGCTGAAAGGAAGAACAGAACTGTGGTAGAGATGGCAAAGTCTATGCTTCATGACAAGGCCATGCCTTATCATTTTTGGGGTGAGGCTGTACACACAGCAGTATACCTGCTCAACAGGTGTCCTACAAAGGCCCTGGAAAAGAAGACACCTTTTGAAGTCTATAGTGGAAGAAAACCTGGAGTAAAACACCTAAAGGTTTTTGGATCCATCTGCTATGCCCATGTTCCCACACAATTAAGACAGAAGTGGGATGAGTCCTCAGTGAAGTGTGTGTTTGTGGGCTATGGAACTTGTGAGAAAGGCTATAGGTTGTTTAATCTGAAGACAAAGAAAATCATGGTGTCAAGAAGTGTGATTTTCAATGAAAGAGCCTACTGGAATTGGGGAGAAGGTGAGGAAGTTAGAGTGTCAGTTCCTGGAGTGATGGAACAAGAAGAAAGAACAGAAGCTGCTGAGGAGCTAATTGAAGGAACTGATGGTGTACAAGCACTGGAATTAGATGATTCAGAACCTGCAACCTCAAGCAACACTCCAGTAAAGCTGAGAAACTTGACTGACATCTATGCTAGATGTCATGTGTCCATTGTAGAACCTGAAACTTATCAGGAAGCTTCTAAGGATCAAGTGTGGAGACAAGCCATGGAAAGTGAACTGGAGATGATTGAGAAGAACTCAACCTGGGAGCTGGTTGAGAGACCAAGTGACAAACCTGTGATTGGTGTAAAGTGGATTTACAAGACCAAGTTGAACTTAGACGGTTCCATTCAGAAGCACAAGGCTAGACTAGTGGCTAAAGGGTACTCACAAAAGCCAGGAATTGATTTTAATGAAACTTTTTCACCAGTGGCAAGGCTGGATACAATCAGGACTCTCATTGCTTTGGCTGCACAGAAATGCTGGACCTTGCATCAGTTGGATGTCAAATCGGCTTTTCTAAATGGAGTACTAAAGGAAGAGGTATTTGTGGAACAGCCTGAAGGATCTGTCACAGAAACTGATGGAAACTTGGTTTACAGGTTGCATAAGGCACTCTATGGATTAAAACAGGCACCAAGGGCCTGGTATTGGGAGATTGACACTCATCTACTCAAGCATGGGTATGAAAGAAGTCCTAGTGAGGCTACCTTGTACACCAAGTCTACCAAAGAAGGCAAAACACTCATAGTGTCACTATATGTAGATGACATCATCTACACAGGAAATTGTGAGACTTTGAAGGAAGAATTCAAAGGAGAGATGATGAGCAAGTATGAAATGACAGATTTAGGTCTCCTACATCATTTCTTGGGGATGGGAGTCATTCAAACCAGGGACTGCATTTTCATACATCAGAAGAAGTATGCTCAGACCCTGTTGAATAAATTTGGCTTGAAGGATTGCAAGCATGTTAGTACTCCTCTTGCTGCAAATGATAAATTGTGCAGGGAGGATGGTTCTGAGGCTGCAGATGAAGGGATTTACAGACAAATGGTAGGAAGTCTCCTATATTTAACAGCAACAAGACCTGATATCATGTTTGATGCAAGTCTCCTATCAAGGTTCATGCATAATCCATCTAAGAAGCATTTAGGAACTGCAAGAAGAGTTCTTAGGTACATCTCAGGTACCATTACTTATGGAATTGAATATCTGAAAGGGAAATCAACTACTTTGAATTGGTTTTTGTGACTCTGATTGGAGTGGAAGTGCTGAGGATATGATAAGCACTTCAGGGTATGCATTCTCATTTGGGAGTGGCATTTTCTCCTGGGCTTCTGTCAAACAGCACAGTGTGGCATTAAGCACGGCTGAAGCAGAATATGTAAGTGCATCTGAGGCAACTGCACAAGCTAAATGGCTGAGGTTTGTCCTAGAAGATTTTGGGGAAGAGGTGACAGAACCTACAACTGTCTACTGTGATAATACTGCTGCTATAGCCATGTCCAAAAATCCAGTTTTTCATCAGAGGTCTAAACATATCAAAAGGAAGTATCACTTTATCAGAGAAGCCATACAATTAGGAGAGATTGATTTGATCTACTGCAAGTCTGAAGATCAACTTGCAGATGTGTTTACAAAGGCTTTACCTAAGGAAAGGTTTTCATGTCTAAGGAACAAGCTTGGAGTGAAATTAGTGAATTGCTTAGAGGGGAGTGTTAGTTCCTAAGCAATCAACTGATTGCACTAAGTGTGAGGATGCAGCTAATTACATCACTTGAGTAGGATGGCAGACAAGGGAATGTGGGAATCTGCTTTACAGTAGATTAATACACCATTTGAGTGGCGTGGCACACCAGGGTGTGTGAGGGAATCTGCTTTACAGCTGATTCACTCACTTGAGGAGCAAGATGAACAAGTGTCATCTTCTAATTGGTTCTAAACTGGTCTAAATTCCTATTGGGTGAATGTCATTATAGTGACATCATGTTTTGTAACTGTTAAATCATTGTAATACACGGCTAGTGTGCATAATGTATGTTTTTGTTGAGGAAAAACCAGAGAAGCAAGTAGAGTGCAGAAAACAAGAGAAAAACAGCTCATAAGCATTTTCACAAACAGTTGGTGTGCATCATATTGCAATCTAACCTTCTTCCTCACAAACATCATCACAATCCATCATTCTTCATCCTATTTACATTCTACACCTAAAAACTAATCCCAAACAGTTCAGAGTAAAAGAAACGGATCATTACCTCAAGCAACTCCTTTGAACCAGCACACTGTGTACTGTTCCATTGGCTCCCCTGCAAAACCGAGAAGGAAAACGTGTTAGTTGCCCTGATTCAAAAAGCTAAGAGTTCCCAATGTGTCCAAGATGGACAAAGCGTCTCTACTTTCAGATGCAATTGAATACATCAATGAACTTAAAGCAAAGGATGAGAAATTGGAAGCCAAAGTCCAAGAAAAACCTCAAAATAATAGTCCCAAATTAAGCAAGTCCATCCAACGCGCCAGCTCCATAGTTGTTGATCATCATCATGAAGCAAGACCTAGGCCTACATCAAGTAAATACAATAGCAGATTAGAAAATGGGGTTGTGGAAGTGGATGTGAAGATTGTTGGGTCGAAGCTATGATTCGAGTTCAATTTCCAGATCAAGACTACCCTTATGCCAGATTGATGAATGCACTCAAAGAGCTGGGGTTGAAAATTTATCACGTGAGCATCTCAAGTGTGAAGGAGTTTATGCTCCAAGATGTTGTGGCAAGAGTTCGTCATGGCTTCACAAATGAGGAGGCTATGAGAGTTGCTATTGTAAAAAGATGGCACAAGTACAACTAGCTAGACCTAGCTCTTTCTTCTTCCTAATTTACTACTTCTGTGTAAGTTGATCATGCGGAGGTCCAATTTGTTTTCCCACTTCAAGATTTCTAAGCTGTGTAAGTTAATTATCAGTCTGCATCTTAATTATTGTGTTTCCAAATGCAATATATATGTAAAATGCAGGCATTTTGTTTATCGAATTTACTTATATGTTATATGTATATATCACATTGATGAACTTAGGAGAAATTAATTATAGTTTGAAATAATAACTACTTATAGTAAATAGCTTAGTAAGATATATTTTACTATATTTTTTTTAAATGAAATATATATGTACCAAAACTATTTATCAAATTGCAGAGGTGTGAAAAATGAATCAAATCATAAATCATTGTGATTGTCCAATTGCCTACAACTTTTTATTAGAGCAGGGGAGGGGGAAATTTTTGAAATTTTTTCATACAATATGTCATTAGGGTTATAATTTGAGACCAATTGTCTACAAGTCAACACTAGAACCACATGAACTAGGCTCACTTGACGACTACCTATAATTAAAATTTCCATTCCTTTTTAAAATTATTATTCAAAATCTTTCGCGAAAAAAATTAAAAATATTGAAGGTTATTTATTCATTCATATGTATCAAACAAACTATAATGCTTAATCCTCATTGTGAGGCATCTATTTAGTTCATTTATATGGATGATCAATCTATATTTTGATTGATATTTTACATATCTTGAAATGATAATTTAAATGTTGAATAGTTCCGATTATGATAATATATATATATATATGCATATACACATGTAAATTTTAATAATTGGATATAATTCAGAATTTTAAAAGAGTTCAAAAATAATTCAGTATTTTGAAAATATAGCATTTGATGTGTTGGAAAAAGAAAATAGTAGATAGCATGAGATGTTAGCCAAGTATAATAGATTGATATATTGGGAAGAAAAAAAATTGTGTCAAGATATGGGAAGGTGGGATATTATAGATGAATACCCAATTTGCACGTTCCTTCCTTTTCAGTTATGGTTTAGTTTTACTCTGCTAAGGTTTTGTGTGATAACATCTGTTGGATTTCAGATGAATGCGCACGGAGATAAGAAGGAATGCTTGATCGTAATGGCAAATGATTTCTTCTTCACTTGAGGTAACAACCCGTTTCCTTTCTCTTAGCTGAAACGATTGGTTAGGATAAATTGAGGGCTGTTTTCATAGAACTCCTCTAGCTGGATTTAGGAGACTAAAAATGGAATGATTAAGACATTGAATGTGGTGCTTTTTTCTATAGAATTCAGTGATATGCACTCTAGGTGTTTGTTAAAATGCACAATGAATAATTGTTTGTAATTTTCTTGTGCTCTCACCGTATAGAGAGAGTCATAACACTACTAATTGATTCATTCATTGGATTACATTATATTCAATCACACTCATCTGTGGAAAACGGTCAATGAGAGATGACATCATCACACACACGCGCGCACACACACACACACACACACACACACACACACACACACACACACACACACACACACACACACACACACACACACACATTTCATGCTTTCTTGCTCTCTAAGTCACTCACACCTCACTCACACTTTAGTAACAAGCTCACATATGTCACTAATAGATTATACAAGTGTCCTTGAGTAATTTAGAGGCTTAGATTAGTTGCATTGCAGCATGATCAAGGCTGCTCCAGTGGCAACTTATATTCCAACACTCCTTCCTAAGTTGTACACTAGTTTAACCCCTAGGAGAGCCCGTAGGTAGTTGAACCTGACCTTAGGAAGAGCCTTTGTGAAGATGTCTGCAATCTGATCCTCAGTTTTACAGTATTGCAATAGGATCTCACCATCCTAAATGGCATCCCTGATGTAATGAACCTTCTTGCTGATGTGTTTAGTCCTGTTGTGAAAGACATGATTTTTAGCTATTTCTAGGGTAGACATATTGTCACAATTAAGGATAGTAGGCTCTAGCTGTTCTTCCCTAAAGTCATGCAGTACAAACCTAAGCCACATAGCCTTTGTTGTGGCCTCAGCTGCACTTACATACTCTGCCTCTGCAGTTGAAAGTGCTACACTGTTTTGTTTGATTGAAGCCCATGAGAATATCCCACAACCAAAGGTAAAAAAAATAACCCGAGGTGCTTTTACTGTCATTCTCTGAACCTCCCCAATCATTGTCACAATAGCCAATTAGGATTGCTGTTTTCCTCTTCTTATACTCTATGCCATAATCCAGAGTCCCTTGAATATATCTCAGAAACCCCTAGCTGTTCTAAGGTGCTTCTTGGTAGGATTATGCATATATCAAGACAATAGGCAGGTAGCATACATGACATCTAGTCTTGTAGCAGTCAAATACAGCAGACTACCTACAATTTGTCTATAGAGCTGTTCATTAGCAACTTCACTGCCATCATTCTTCCTTAACTACTCATTTGCAGCTAGGGCAATACTAATAGCCTTACACCCTTTATGCCAAAACTTTTCCAATAAGGTAGCAGCATACTTCCTTTGATGAATGAAAATTCCAGTGCTAGATTGAATAACATCCATACAAAGGAAATGATGAAGCAAACCTAGGTCTGTCATCTCACACTTCCTCATCATGTCTAGTTTGAATTCTTTCATCATTGAAACACTATCCCCTATGAAGATGATATCATCCACATAGATTGAGACAATCAAGGTCCCTTCATCCTTTCTCACCTTCAAGTAAAAGGTAGCGTCACTTGAACTTTTTAGGAAACCACAACTCAGGAGATAACAATCAATCTCTCCATACCAGGCCCTGGGTGCCTGTTTGAAACCATAGAGATCTTTCCTCAGCTTATAGACCTTGCCCTCTTTTCCTTGTCATTCAAAACCCTCTGGTTGGTCTACTTAAACTTCCTCCTCTAAGACTCCATTGAGGAATACAGATTTCACATTTAGCTGAAACAACCTCCATTCTTTTTTTGCAGCTAAAGCAATCAAAACTCTAATTGTGTATAACCTTGCCACTGGTGCAAAAGTTTCATTGAAATTAATTCCAGGTTTCTAGGCATAACCTTTTGCAACCAATCTGGCTTTAAACTTCTGAACTAACCCATCTAGATTTAGCTTAGTCTTGTAGACCCATTTGACCTCAATAAATGGTTTCTCAGTTAGCCTGTTTACTAGGCTCCAGGTCTAATTCTTTTCAATCATCTCTTTTTCTGCTTCCATAGCTTTCTACCAAGCTTTGTCCAGCATTACTTCTTGAAATGATTCAGGTTCCAAAATTGCAACATGGCATCTAGCATAGATGTCACTCAAAGTCCTTATCTTGACTGGAGTTGAGCTAGATCCTGAATCAGACTCTTCAGTTATATTGGCTGAAGTTTCTTATTGAGTCTGTTCTGGTGCAGTTGGTTCACTATCTTCTCCACTAGTTTCAGTGTCAGCCTCAGAAAGACATGAAATACTAACTTCCATATTTGTCTCCCAATTCTACACTGCACTTTCTTTGAAGGTGACTATTCTAGAAACCACAAATTTCTTGGTTTCTAGACAGTAAATCCTATAGCCCTTTCCACAACTCCCATATCCCACAAAAATGCCCTTGATTGTAGATGAGACTAACTTCTGCCTTAGTTGATTAGGAACATGATAAAAACTTATAGAACCAAAAACTCTTAGATGATTGACTCCTAGTTTTTTTCCACTATACACCTCAAATGGTGTTTTCTTCTTTATAGCCTTGGTGGGACACCTATTAAGCAGATAAACAACAATTTTCACTACTTCACCCCAAACCATATAAGGCATCCTCTTGTCATGGAGCATTGCTTTAGTCATTTCCACAATAGTCCTGTTCTTTCTCTCTGCAACACCATTCTGTTGTGGAGAGTAGGCAACAGTGACTTACCTTTGAATTCCCATATCTTCACAATAGCCTAGGAATTGTAAAAAGGTGAACTCCCCACCTCTGTCATTTCTTATCCTTTTGATCTTCATTCCTGTCTGAAGTTCAACCATAGCTTTGAATTTCTTGAATGCATTGAATACCGTAGATTTATTCCTAAGGTGATAAACCCAGCACATCCTTGAGTAGTCATCAATAAAAGTGAGAAAATACATATTCCCACTTAGTGTCTCAGTCTGCATTGGTCCACAGATGTTAGTGTGTATTAACTCCAGTAGTTGTGATGATCTCCAAGTTGCATTCTCAAAACTCTCAATGTGTTGTTTTCCAACAATGCAGCCTTCATAGTACTCTTCTTTCTTAGACAGTCTAGGCAACCCAATCACCATATCATTAGTGACTAGTGTAGACAAACTAGAGTTATTTAGGTGCCCGAATCTTCTGTGCCATAGCCAGGATCTTCCTTCCTCAATTGCAGTCTTTTCCATTGGGAAGACTTTTTGAAAGAATAAGGAAAAACACCTATTATAGGTCATAGCAACATTTTCTATCTCATGTCCCTGATCATAGATAGTTTCTTTCATATCTTCAAACACTAGATTATAGCCATGCTCCACCATCTATCCAACACTCAAAAAATTCTCATCCAGTCCAGACACCAACATTACCTCCTTAATCAACCTCTCACCATTCTGAGTCTTGATAACCAAAGAATCTTTACATTTGGCTTCTACCAACTCTTCTGTTCCCATTTTTATTCTACACTTTAGAGTTATGTCAAGATCAATCAGTGATGACTCTTGTGAAGTCATATGATTACTGCATCCACTACCCAGATACCATATGTCAACCCCTTTAGAGGTAGTGACTACATGGCATACATGTAACATAGCTACATCCTCATCCACGTGCTAAGCAACAGTGGCACTACTCTTGCTATGACAATCCTTAGCATAGTGTCCCATTTTGTTGCACTTAAAGAATTTTCTGGTTTTAAACCAACAGTTTCCAAAATTCCTTTTATTACAAACTTTACAAGTTGGTTTAGTCTTAGCATCACTCTTGTTCTCACTTCTGCATTATCCAGCATTCTCAGTATTTGACTTTTTAGTCCATGGCTTACTTCTACCATTAGCATTCTTTGGCTTGCTAGAAAAAAGTCTAACATGCATACTAGAAAATTCCTTTTCCATGGAGTTTTTCAGAATGAAGTTCTAGCCTCTGATCATAGGCCTTAATTGATGCAATTAGCTCATGTACATTGACTTTACCTAGATCATTAGTTTCCTCTAGGATTGACACGATAGGATTATAAGGCTTAGTTAAACTTATGAGAATTTTCTGTCCCATTTTAGTTTCTTTTATATCTTTACCATAAGAACTCATTTGATCCACAATCATATACAACCTAGATAAGTATGCATTGAGTGATTCATCATATTTCATTCTAATATATTCAAAATCTCTCCTCATCCCTTGCAATTTAACTGATCTAACCTTTTGATCTCCACAAAATTCTCTCTGCAACAGATCCCAAACAGCTTTGGAACTCTCCTCATTTGAAATTCTGGAGAATATGGAGTCTACAACAGAAGTCTGAATGAAACCGAGTGC
Organism: Prinsepia uniflora; assembly: GCA_032719365.1. Taxonomy (NCBI): domain Eukaryota; kingdom Viridiplantae; phylum Streptophyta; class Magnoliopsida; order Rosales; family Rosaceae; genus Prinsepia; species Prinsepia uniflora. Next base: position 24,183,846 of record CM064872.1, on the reverse strand, counting down.
CTTAACATCCTTGATCAGATCAGCGAATGTAGGAACCACCATTGCTCCTCCATAACCTTCAGGATCTGCACTGAGACCTCTGTTGACAAGCTGCCACAGGTCTTGAGCTCTAAGTAAGGTACACATCATAATATTCCAAAACTAATAATTGTTACCGTCAAAGATAGGAGCACGTAGCTTACTACTCGTCCCAGCCATTGCAGATAAACACGTCATAGTCCACGCCCCAGCTCACATATCAGAACTCCTGTTCTGATACCACGTTGGATTTCAGATGAATGCGCATGGAGATCAGAGGGAATGCTTGATTGTAATGGCAAAAGACTTCTTCTTCACTTGAGGTAACAACCTGTTTCTTTCCTCTTGGCAGAAATAATTGGTTAGGATATATTTAGGGTTGTTTACATAGAACTCCTCTAGCTAGATTTAGGAGACTAAAAATGGATTGATTACGATAATGAACGAGGTGCTTTTTCTATAGAATTCAGTGATGCACTCTAGGTGTTTGTTAAAATGCACAATGACCAATTGTTTGTAGTTCTCATGTGCTTTCACCATTTAGAGAGATTCGCAGTAATACTAATTGATTCATTCATTGAATTACATTATATTCACTCACACTCATCCGTAGAAAATGGTTAATGAGAGATGACATTATCACACACATACATTTCATGCTTTCTTGCTCTCTAAGTCACTCACACCTCACTCACACTTTAGTAACAAACTCACAGCTAGCACTAATAGGTTGTACAGGTGTCTTTGAGTCATTTAGAGGCTTAGAGCAGCTACATTTCAAGATGATCAAGGTTGCTCCAGTGGTAGCTTATATTCCAACAACATCGTCCCGTTCATGCCCTTGCGTCTGCGGTGCTGGTAGTGGTTTGTTACGTCGCTTCTCTTCGTCTGCTTAGGTCTAGCTGCAACGTGGAGGGCTAATATGTATATGCTATCTAATTTCCATTGCTGATGTAGCAGAGTTTGACGTTGTAGAGGAATTTTCCCTTTCAACTTAGTCACAGTTTCTGCTATTAGGGTGGCTACTCTCGACAAGGTAGCATAACAGGGAAGCCTTGGTTGGTACTTCGAGGAACATATGACATCTTTGGGAGGGCGTCACTACATCCTCATTGAGGGGTCAGATCGTAACCTTTTCTCCTTCAATAATGACTTGGACAGGAATAATTTATTAACATTGTGTTAGGGATCTTCGATAGATCCCTATTTGCTCTCGCCACCACTGATGGTCGTGGGAAAATCGATGGAGTGGCGCTGGACCTCTAGGAGTTCTAGGTCTAAATTCAGAAAATCCCCTATATGTTTCTTACGCCCACAATGGCTGTTAGGTTAGGTTAGGCCAAATTGTAAATGTGGATAAGGGTTTCAACAATGATTGATTGGGTTGTTTTCTCCATATTTGTGTGGAGCTGCTAGTAAACGAGCCCCTTACAGTTTTTTTGTTACATTGAGTTGTTGCGTGTTGAGCCCGCGAAACGTCATGAAATTGAATATGACCGCCAACCCTATTTTTGCTTGGATCACACGCTGAGGGATGAAGGGGGGGGGGGGGGGTGGTGGCAGAGGCAATGTTCAACTATGCCACCAACCAGTGAGGGAATGGAAACCTATGGACATCTTAAGATGTTTTTCAAGGACGTGTTTAGCATCTCCCCCAATTGTAGTTTGTAGGGGGCCAGTTTTGTGCTAGGTCCACGAGTTAAGGGTCTTGCTCCAGTAAAGCCTCATTTTCGTCCCAGGTGGGGACTGTGAGAAGTTTGGCCAAGCCTTTAAGGGGCTGGTTGTTGGAGGTACTAGTGGAGTTTTGTTGGCCAAGAATAAAGGTGTTCGCTGCGGTTAAAAGGCATCGATAGTCATTGAATACTTCTTTTAGTGCTCTGTGAGCTGGCTCAGCAAGAGGTGGTCTTAGTGGTTTAGTAGATGCGGCTTTTTTGGGCCATTACTCCGAGAGCCCCCCTATGGTACGTAGGGGTGGAAAACAGATCATGGGGAATGCTATAGAGGCTATTCTTGGGCTTTCCTATGGTAGGCAGGGGAGAAAGAAGAGGTTTGTTACTTTAGGTGGTTCAATGATGGAGAAGTTGTTAGGAAATTGGCTGGATCGAGAGGCTTTCCATGGGATTTCTCGGTCGATCTCTAGCCCCCTGGTAAGTAAAGAGGTGGTTTATCCTTCTGTTTTTTTTTGGCAAGCACAATTCTACTGTATCCAAATTGGCAGCATTGGTTGTAAAAGTGATGGGGTCGTCAAATAGAACTCATCACAAGCAATGGATATTTTATACTGGAATGTCCAGGGCCTTGGTGGCTCTTGAACCCAAAGGGCCTTATGGTTTTTCTTCATATCTAAGAATTTGGGGCTACTTTTTCTTATGGAAACTAAGATGAATATTTCTTAGATGGATCAAATCAAAGTTTAGCTGGGAGTTGATAGAGGCTTTTGTGTTGTGAGGGTGGGCATATCTAGTAGTTTGGCTTTATTGTGGGCGCGTGGTACCAAGGTGGAGGTTCATTCGTCATCTATAGGATATATTGATGCTCTAATGAAAGGGCTTGGAGGCAAGGTGACAGGACCCGCTCCGTTTTCCCCCTGGGGACCACTGGGGAAGGCCTACTCCCATCTGACAAGTAATCTAAAGTACCACAAATACCCTTCCGAGGGTTTTATTACAAAAATACCCCTACTGGGGGTTCTAGATACACACCGGTGTGTTTCATATTACAACATGTCAGACAAGGGAAATGAGCATTATGAACATACTAATACAAATAAAGATAACACCTACCCTTCAGGGTGGTCCAAACGCAACGGTAATATTTATGCCTCGGCCCCGGAGTCGATGCCCTCCTCAGTTTCTTCTCCTGAAGGGTCAAGAAAACATTCAAAATGTGAGTGGACCAAAAATAAAGCAGTTATAAATTCATTTGAACATATATATTTTGACCCTTCGTTTCTGTAAACATACATGCTTTCAGTAGAAAACATAGAAATACGATCAAGTATAAAAACATATAGCATTTATATATATACGTATATCTATACAAAAATACATCTGGGCACATATAACATCAATTCAAATGTAACTATGTATCCACAATACCTTCCTCGGCATCGAAGGCAAGTTCGACGCCAACTCGGGGCACACAGCCCCTAGGGAAAAAATCCCCGATAATGTTCACGATTCATATCTAAAGGTATACACACTACTCGGGGTCTCACTCCGAGTCTACTCCCAGGAATTCTCCGTCTGGAGGCTCTTTCTCTGAACCTATTTCGGGTATATCTCCGGAATATGGTCCGGGACCACAACACAATCTCCCACTCCTGGAACGGGTTCCCAATGGGGATACCCATTCTGGTCAGTGGATCGTGACCCTCCAGGTCGACGTCTGGAGGAGACCAATCCTCAAACTGGAAAGGTATATACATATACGTATGAAAACCTTTGCAAAACCATCTTTTCAAGTCATGTCAAACCTTTACCCAGAATTCTTAATAAACCAAATCTTTAGGCTCAAAGTCTCAAATCATCAATACTTTCAATAGTTCATAATTCATTCAGAAATACCGTTGACTCTCTCCAATCCGAGTTAACGCTCGTCAAATGGGTCTCAGGCCTGATATGACCATTTTCACGTAAATCGGTGCATTTCTTGAAATCTATGGTCCCATTCTAAAATCCCAAAATCATAAAACATTTAGCATAAAGCAATTTATAAACAAAGTACAACAGTTATGCATGTATTCAGTTATAAAATCAACAGTCCACTCACAGCCAGCCCTTGCTGCACTAACGAACATTTACACGTGTCCTAAAGCTAAATACAACGTCTGAACCTGTCCAAACATACTTAAGGGTCACTAATTGACCCTACTAGGTCTAGCATCCAAACTTAGAACGAAACCGGCCCGGGAACGAGCTCTGAACACGCGTTCCGAGGCTAATTCCTTCAATTTGGCCAACCTAATGATCTCTGATCGACACGAAACCACCGCCATTGGATTCGTATCGTCAAAACCATGAAAATGGTTATGGCCCCACAAAAAGAACTGTTCACACGCGGCCCCACGCGCCTGGTCAATGTGTGGTCAACGTTGTTACAGTAACACTGACGTTATCATGACGTCATCCTCTGACATGTGTCAGACGACACGTGTCAGTCCCTGATTGGTCCCTGCTCTGACATTTCTGACAAGATGACGTCATCATACTGTCAGAATAGTGTTAGAATAATGATTTCATCATCTCCGTCATTCAGTGGACTCCTACCAAAGAACCTAGGCTACCGTTCGGTTGGCCTCTACCGAGAACCTACGGCGTGGCTCGGTTGGATCCTACCGAAAAACCAGAGGCGGAGCCGTCGTGACCCACAGCCTTGGCCCGCTCAGAAATCCCTCCTCAGGTCACCATTTTCCTCACGGTTGGTTCCTATGGACTCGTGTCAGCCAATTCTACATGTTTATGACCTTAAAACTGAGAGAGGGGGTCCGGTTTGTTACCTCTGAGTCGAAGAAGTTTAGCCCAGATTTCAGCTTCTTCCTCCACCGTGTCCCGTGTTCTTTCCTTCTCGAACTGGTACACAGGGGCCTCAGTTTGTCGTCCAGGTGTCTCTGTGTTCCCAGTCTAGCTCCATAATGAAGGTAGGTGATGTGGGTTGCCCGATCGAGTTCCCTGAGTTTATTTGCCCGTCGCGGTTTGGGTGGTCGGGGTGGTTCCTGGTGGATGGGGTTCGACGGCAGTGAGGGTGGTGATGATGAAATGATGTTTACTGATGCTGAGAGATCGATTGGGTTTGGGAGAGATCGACGAGAAGGGAAGATGGATATGGTTTGTATGCAAATGGTTTCACGGCAAATGAGAGACAAAGAGATTCATGCACCCAATAATTTGGGCTTTTGGGCCAGTTAGATGAGTGACATTTGTCACTCATCTGATTGGTTTAAGAATCCAGCTTTGACCAAGCAATTCAATCCACTTGTCCCGATTCTCGAAAAAAGCAATAGTAACTAATAACATCCGTGGCCCGTAACTTTCGTTTCAGGTCTCCAAATCCGGCATACCGCCTGTCTACGAACTCACGGCGGCCGGATCTACGAAATGGTCAAAGGTTCAAAGTCGTACGACGCTTCGGGTCAAAAGTCAACATTTTTGCTTGACTAGGGGTAAAATGGTCATTTTACATATAATTTCCATTTAATTAAATAATAATAAAATTCGGGTCGTTACAATCCATCCCCCTTACAAAAATTTCGTCCGCGGAATTACTCAAACAAGTAGGGGTGTTGCTCTCTCATCAAAACTTCCAGCTCCTAAGTTGTTTCCTCTACCACAGAATTCCTCCATAGAACTTTCACCAATGGAATGGTCTTGTTCCTTAGAACTTCCTGTTTCCAATCCAGGATCTGTACTCATCAGGATATGTGGTTCTTCCCGTACACATTTTCAAAACATTGACATGTGGAAGACACTATGTACTCGTTCTAACTCCGGAGGCAAATTCAGTCGGTACGCCACTTTACCCACTCTCTTCAGTATCTCAAACGGTCCGATATACCGAGGGCTCAGTTTCCTTCCTCTTCCAAAACGAACAATGCCCTTTCACGACGATAATTTCAGAAATACCCAGTCTCCTACCTCAAACTCAAGGTCCCGCACTCTACGATCTGCGTAGCTCTTTTGACGATCTTGAGCTGCCTTCAGTCGCTCCTTGATGGTCTTAACTTTTTCTTGAGCCACGTCCATAAGTTCTGGTGTCAACAAAGCCCTCTTACCAATCTCGGTCCAGCACAAAGGTGTTCTGCATTGTCGCCCGTACAGTTCCTCAAACGGCGTCATCCCGATGCTCGCCTGGTAACTGTTGTTGTAAGCAAACTCCATCAAGGGCAAGTAGGCATCCCGAGTGCCTTGTAATTGTAACACACAAGCTCTCATCATGTCTTCCAAAATATGGAAGGTCCTCTCTGATTGCCCATCCATTTGAGGGTGAAACGCCGTGCTGAAATGCAATCTCGTACCAAGGGATCTCTGTAAACTCTGCCAAAACCTCGAGGTAAACCGCGGATCTTGGTCTGACACAATCGACTCTGGAGTACCATGTAATTGGATTATCTCATCAATAAACAATTGTGCTAGATGGTTGGGCTTAAAGATTTCGCGCATGTGTAGGAAGTGCGCCGACTTAGTAAGACGATCCACGATTACCCAAACACCATCAAATCCACTTCGGGTAGTCGGTAACTTAAACACGAAGTCCATGGTAATATGGTCCCACTTCCACTCGGGAATTGGAAGGGACTGCAGGGGTCCTTAAGATCTATGTCTTTCAGCTTTCACCTGTTGGCATATCAAACACCGACTTACGAAGTCCACATTCTCTCATTTCTTTCCTGCCCTCCAGTAATATTCTCGAAGTGTTCGATACATTTTGGTTCCCCCAGGATGCATGGCATAGGCCAAACTGTGGGCTTCCTCAAGTATCTCAGTCCTCAGTGCCGTATCCTCTGGTATGCACAATCGACCCTATTTCAAAACCGCACCGTCGTCTCTGGTAGTGAAATCTTATCTTTCTCCAGCTTCGACTCCCAATCTGATGCGTTATAAAGTTATGTCACTACGCTGAGCATCGCGGATCCGATCCAATAGAAAGGGCCTCACGTGATAGCTTGCTAAAAGGGCTCCATCATCATCCATCCCAAGACTAACTCCAGCCCTTCGGAGATCCACTAGCAGCGGCAAGTAGCTCATACGCAGATAGGCAACCGAATCAATCGCCTTCCTACTCAAGGCTTCAGCCACAACATTCGCTTTTCCGGGGTGGTACTCAATGGTGCAATCATAGTCTTTAATTAGTTCCAGCCATCTTCTCTGTCGCAGATTTAACTCCTTCTGAGTGGAAATATACTTTAAACTATGGTGGTCAGTATAAATCTTACACGTCTCCCCGTATAGGTAGTGCCTCCAAATCTTCAGAGCGTACACCACTAATGCTAACTCCAAGTCATGAGTCGGATAGTTCACCTCGTGTGGTTTCAGGCTTAGGTTGTTCCCAATTTGTGATTGCCTCTGTCTTTTGGGCTTCCATAGTGATCCCCTCCACCGAAATCACATGGCCTAAGAAGCCAACACTATTCAACCAGAATTGACACTTGCTGAACTTAGCGAACAACTGGGCTTTCCTCAACCTTGCCAACACCAACCTTAGGTGTTTCTCATGTTCCCTTGCACCTTTTGAATACACTAGAATATCATCAATAAACACGATTACAAACCTATTCAAATAGGACTTGAACACTCGGTTCATCAAATACATAAAGGTTGCAGGTGCATTGGTCAAGCCAAAGGGTATCACTAAAAACTCAAAATGCCCATACCTGGTCTGGAAAGATGTCTTCGGGACATCCCCCTCGGCGATCCGTAACTGATGATACCCAGACCTCAAGTCGATCTTTGAAAAGTACCTTACTCCCTTCAACTGGTCGAATAGGTCATCTATTCGAGGTAAAGGATATTTATTTCTCACTGTTACCTTGTTTAGTTGCCGGTAATCCACACACAGTCTGAGGCTACCCTCTTTTTTTCGCACTAATAAGACCGGTGCTCTCCACGACGATACACTTGGCCGGATGAAACCCAACTTGAGTAACTCCTGTAGCTGTTCTCTTAGCTCCTTCAGTTCTGCTGGTGCCATACGATAAGGTGCTTGTGCAATCGGTCCAGTCCCTGGAAGTAGCTTCATCGTAAACTCAATCTCTAGGGGTGGGGGCAGTCCTAGTAAGTCTTCTGGAAACACATCTGGGAAGTCCCGCACCACTAGTATATCTTCCATTCTTGGTTTCGCAATACTCGTGTCCACTACATGAGCTAGATACCCCTGACAACCTTTCTTCAGTAACTTTCGTGTTGTGAGGGCCGAAACAATTCTTGGTGACGAACTCGCGACGTCTCCTTGGAAAGTAAAATCAGGTACACCTGGACTCCAGATTAACACTCTCTTTTTACTACAGTCCATCAGTGCTCCATGCTAGGACAACCAATCCATACCACGGATCACATCGAAATCATGTAAGTCTAACACTATCAAATCTGCCAGCAATTCAAAATCTCCTATCCTAATTGGGCAGTTCCTTAACACCTAGTTAACTATATACACATCCCCAGTCAAGGTACCAACACCTAAGTCATCCTCAAGTACAGACAACTCTCGATCCAACAACCCAACACAACCACGTGAAATAAAAGAATGGGTGGCTCCCGGATCCATCAATACACGTACAGACACATCAGAGATAGTAAGTGTACCTGTCACCACCTCAGGAGCAGTCCTGGCCTCCTGCCTAGTAATCGCGAACACTCATGCTTGGGGTCCTGCTCCACGACCACATCCTCGTGGTCCCCCGCGATCGCCTCGATAACCGCTATATCCTCTGCCCCTAGAAGTATCTGACATGGTACTCGGTGTCTGTCCTGCTACACTACCACTCGACCACTGTGGGCATCCCCTCGATACATGGCCAGTCTCACCACAAGTATAGCATGTCGTGTGCCTCATCCAATTCGTAGACCCCACGGATGTGCCACTCTGCTGCGGTACGCTGTATCCGGCCCCACGTCCTCTCTCGAACCTGCCAGACTGACCACCACTCGACGATCCCCCACTGTAGGATGACTATCCTCCGCTGAACCGGCCTCCGTTCAAGGCCCTGTGGCCCGAAGGTCCAGAAAAAGAACGGTCTATGCATCGTCCCAAATCAGTTTCTTGCTGGCGGTTGGTCCAGCTTGATTCCACCCTAGCAGCAGCATCGGATAACTTTCGAAGTGTAGTTAAAATCATCACAGCGAAGGTCACTATAGCTCGGATATCGCCTCTCAGACCCTGCTCAAAACGACGGTAGCTGTCTACCTCTGTCCGCACATAGACCTCCGTAAACCTGGACAACCTATGGAACCGCTACTCATACTCCGCGACAGACGAGTTTCCCTGTTTGAACTGCAAGAACTCAATCTCCCTCGCCTCACGGAGGCACATGGATAGTACTGGTCCAGGAAATGCCTCTTAAACTCCTCGCAAGTCACAAACAAGGCATCCCAGCTTGACAATTCCAGTGTGTACCACCACTCATGAGCCTCACCATCAAGTAGAAAGGTGGCCAACAGTACTCTCTGCTCGGGCGGACAGGACATCACCAAGAAAGTCTTTTCTAGTCTCAGAATCCAACGGTGAGCCATCTCTGGATCAACTTCACCACTAAACATTGTGGCACCCAGGTGACGTTCCAAACCAATCAACGAATTCCCGGCACTCAAATCTCCAGAGCCTCCAACGAGACCCATCTCAGGTGGTGTAAACGGGAGTGCTCGTCTTGGGGGCACACTGAACTATTAAGAGGCATAAATAATAAGATTAGTACGACAAAACACGCGTGTCAATGTACCATGTACAGACCACTAACATAATACTCGGCTCTGATACCAACTTGATAGGACCAGCCCCATTTTCCCCTAGGGACCACTAGGGAAGGCCTGCTCTCATCTAAGAAGTAATCTAAAGTACCACAAATACCCTTCCAAGGGTAATTCCTTTAATTTGACCGACCAAACGATCTCCGATCGACAGGAAACCACCGACATTGGATTCGTATCATCGAAACCTTAAAAATGGTACCGGCCCCATAAAAAGTACTGTTCACACACACCCCCACGCGCCTGGTCAACGCGCGATCAACGTTGCTACAGTAACGCTGAAGTCAGCATGACGTCATCCTCTGACATGTGTTAGACGACATGTGTCAGTCCCTAATTGGTCCCTACTCTGACATTTCTAACAAGATGACGTCATCATGCTGTCAGAATAATGACGTCATCATCTCTGTCATTCGGTGGACTCCTACCGAAGACTCCTACCGAAGACCTAGGCCACAGTTCGGTTGGCCTCTACCGAGAACTTGCAGCGTGGCTCGGTTGGATCCTACCGAAAAACCAGAGGTGGAGCCGCCGTGACCCACGACCTTGGCTCGCTCAGAAATCCCTCCTCCGTCCACCATTTTCCTCACGGTTGGTTCCTATGGACTCATCTCAACCTATTCTACATGTTTATGACCTGAAAATTGAGAGAGGGAGTCGAGTTTGTTACCTCTAAGTCGAAGAAGTTTAGCCCAGATTTCAGCTTCTTCCTTCGCCGTGTCTCGTGATCTTTCCTTCTCGAACTGGTTCGCAGGAGCCTCAGTCTATCGTCCAAGTGTCTCTGTGTTCCCAGTCTAGCTCCAGAATGAAGGTAGGTGATGTGGGTTGCCCGATCGAGTTCCCTGCGTTTGTTTGCCCGCCGCGGTTTGGGTGGTCGGGGTGGTTCCTGGTGGCTGGGGTTTGACGGAAGTGAGGGTGGTGATGATGAAATGATGTTTATTGATGCTGAGAGATCGATTGGGTTTGGGAGAGATCGACGGGAAGGGAAGATGGATATGGTTTGTATGCAAATGGTTTCACGGCAAATGAGAGACAGAGAGATTCATGCACCCAATAATTTAGACTTTTGGGCCAGTTAGATGAGTGACATTTGTCACTCATCTGATTGGTTCAAGAGTCCAGCTTTGACCAATCAATTCAATCCACTTGTTCCGATTCTCGAAAAATGCAATAGTAACTTATAACATCCGTGACCCATAACTTTTGCTCTGGGTCTCCAAATCCGGCATGCCGCTTGTCTACGAACTCAGGGCGGCCCGATCTAGGAAATGGTCAAAGGTTCAAAGTCGTACGATGCTTTGGGTCAAAAGTCAACATTTTGCCTTGACTAGTGGAAAAATGGTCATTTTACATATAATTTCCATTTAATTAAATAATAATAAAATTCGGGTCGTTACATAAGGAGTTTCTAATCATTGGTTTTTATCGTCATCCTGAGGTCTAGGAGTGGTGTCTCTCTTAGGAGTTGCTTCAGATGTTGAATTATGCACTAAGGTGCCCTTGGTTATTGGGAGGTGGTTTTAATGGGGTTTAGAGCTTCTGAGAACATAGGGGTAGGTGGTTGAGGCCTCAAAATCTTATTGGTGTCTTTGTTTTGGCTATTAAAGGTTGTGCTCTTTAGTCCTTGCCTTTCTAGGGCCATGCCTTCACATGGAGTAAGCGCAGGGATAAAGATGGTAATGTTCAGGTATGGCTTGATCTTGGATTGGTTAATGAGTCTTTCCAAAAGTTGTTCTCAAGGTACTGCACTTTTCACCTCAACCCTTGGGCTTCTGACCATTTTCCTCTTTCTTTAGGTTGCACTCTAATGCTCTTCAAAACTTCCCCAACCGGAAGTTGTTTTTTTGGGTTGCCTGGACAAAGTGTGATTGACAGGATCCGCCCCGATTAACAACCCGATAATCAGAAAGGATCCTGCTCCCGTCTGACAAAAAAATGAAAATTACGAAAATAACCACAACAACAACACACACACATTGCCAGACCAGGGAAAACTTAGGATATATTTCACTGTACAATAAGTCAACCGTATCACAGAGCATAGATAACAGTACAAGATAAGAACAAAAACCTACTGTGTGAGCTAACTACAGGCGCAACGGGAAAAATTTATGCCTCTACCTCGGCGTCAGCCCCAAAAGTTTACACCACGACCTAGAGGATGTTAAACACATTAAAGATGTGAGTGGACTAAAAATAAATAATAATTATGAAAACATTTTAAAAGAAAATCAGGGTTCACCCTCATTTTTCAAAACACCCATGCATAACCAAATTGTGAAAACAACGATATGAACAATGTAAAAATAGTATGGAAACAATCATGAAATTTATGTAAATCCGAACATAACCCTAATGAATCGAATCTGCTGGATCACATCCGAGTCTTTAAACTCAACATATATCCGACTCGTTAAACTCCCGAGTCTTTAAACTCTCGAATATTTAAACTCTCGAATCTTTAAACTCAAATAATATACCGGGACCGCCCTCGCCAATCAATCACCGGGTCTTTAAACCCAAATCCGGATCTAGCAAATCCAATTTAGAAACCATTTCAAATTTCAAATTCAAAAGAAGTAGTATAGTTCAAACATAGTTTCGTCAAACCATTATCATAGCCAGAACACAGTGTATAAATGAAATCCAAGATTTAAAATCATATCAAGCAACATCTAACATCAAAAGTTCAAAGAATTCATAAAGCGAGTCAACATCACATCCAAAAAGGGTTTTAAGCATTAGTTTCACGTGAATCCGTAAAATAGTAATCAAAATCCGTAAACATATGAAATCATGAAAATCAACATCCTCAAGCAAAGCATTTTAAGGCAGTTCATATAATTAAGTACTTAAAAATAGTTATGCATGTACGATTAGAAAACAAAAGTCCACTCACTGAGTTCGAACGCTTCAATCGTGTCCCGTACGCTCTTCGGACGCCTCAGGAATTCCCTGGCCTGTCAACATCACAAATTTGGGTCACAAGTACTTCAATTAGTCTCACATTAACTCCCCTAATCTTTCAGGATTTTTAAACGTAATTAAACTAAACCTTAAACCTTCAGACACCCAAAACTACCTCGAAACGGTGTCCAATCGACTCGAAACTTGTTCCAAAATGTTCATTACATCGAAAGTATAAACTCATGTGTTGACCTTGACTGGAGATAAGGCCCTACGCGCCCTCATGTGCCACTCAAAAGGGCTGCGCGTGAAAGCCACGATCCATGCCTAGTTGTCCCTGTGCTCTCGCCGAACTGAGTTCATACCGGTTTTCTGGTTTTTAGTTGGACCGGACTGGCGAGACTGGTTCTCTGCCATTCCTCGACCAAAATCAATGGGACTTCTACTTATGTCTTCGTCTCGTCAACCTCTAACGATCTATCTAATCAAAAGTCCAAGAAAAACACGAGATCTCACCTTCCAAATCGAAGAATAGTCGTTGAATCTTCCTTCTCTGTGTCCGGCCACCACAAGCCACCTCTAGCCGCGATTCCACCTCCTCTAGACCCCTCTTAGTCTCCAGAAGCTCAACTAATCAATCAAACCGACCATTAACTAACAAAGCCCAAGTTACCATTTTTGAACAAAACTGAGTTTTCACGAAAATCACCTTACCGTCAGGCCGTTACTCCCCCGTGGCCACCACCACGATCATCACGTCTCCTTGGTTCCTTTTTGTTTACTAATCACAACCAACAGATGTAGTTCATAGGGTTTGTACGTAGTTAGTTTCACAGTTAAGGATTGTCACGGTTTTGACCTCTCACTCTTCCTTCAATCCATTTCTCCCCTCCTCTCTATCGTATCTCTCTCTTCCTCACGCTCACACCACAATTTCACTCTGTTTTACCCTTAGATACACACACCATTACTCAAGTTCCTCTTGGCCAAACCATTTACATAACCAACTCAACTAACACCCCCCGTACTTATTTGATCGTCTCAAATAAGTGTGACGATGCTGGAACCAACTAGAAGATAAAGGACAGATGTCCCCATCTCATTGTCAACCAATCTAAATATCTGAATATAAGGGACAGATGTCCCCATCTCATTGTTCACCAATTCAAATATTAGACAAAAGACTAACATAATCTTGCCGCAAAAAATTACCATTTTTCCCCTAGAGCATTTAGACCAAAAGCCCGGCTATCCGAAGGCTGTTGACGGCGTGCCGCCTGTCGTTATACTCAGGGGATCGAGACCTACCTAACGGTGCTTGAAACACGTGAAAATTACATGTTATACAAATATTCAACTTTGACCACACTATATACAAGGGTAAAAACGTCATTTTTACACAAAAGGTTCCCAAAGTTACATTTTTGCCCTTTTTGACGTTTTGGGCCGTTACATTTGTAAGACCCGATCTTGGAAGCAAGAACGGTGAGCAAGACCCGTGAGCTTGAGAAGCAAGATCCGTGAGCAAGACCTGTGAGCTTGGAAAGGTAAGATCGGTGAACGATCCCACATCGCTCGGGGAGGGAAAAGTGAAGTACCTTATATGTGTGGGCACGTATCTATCTAACACAAGGTCTTTTGGGAGCTCAGTGGCTTTGGGGGGGATTGGAACCCCAAAGTTAAGCGAGTTGAGGCTGGTGCAATCCCATGATGAGTGACCTACTGGGAAGTTGCATGTGAGCTCCCGAAAACAAAACCGTGAGGGCTGGGCCCAAAGCGGACAATATTGTGTTAGATGGGCCGGGTCGTGATAGAATGGTATCAGAGCCGAACCCTGACCGGAAGTGTACCAGCGAGGACCCTGGGCTCCAAGGGGGGTGGATTGTAAGACCCGATCTTGGAGGCAAGAACGGTGAGCAAGACCCGTGAGCTTGAGAAGCAAGATCGGTGAGCAAAACCCGTGAGCTTGGAAAGGTAAGATCGGTGAACGATCCCACATTGCTCGGGGAGGGAAAGGTGAAGTACCTTATATGTGTGGGCACGTATCTATCTAACACAAGGTCTTTTGGGAGCTCAGTGGCTTTGGGGGGGATTGGAACCCCAAAGTTAAGCGAGTTGAGGCTGGTGCAATCCCATGATGGGTGGCCTACTGGGAAGTTGCACGTGAGCTCCCGAAAACAAAACTGTAAGCCCGTGTCCTAGAGGGAACGGTGAACAATCCCACATTCCTGCGAGGGGAAATGGTCTGGGAGAGGATGGTGGTGTGTCTTAAAGGTGTAGGCACACACCTATCTAGCACGAGGCCTTTTGGGAGCTCAAGTGGCTTTGGGGGGGATTGGAACCCCAAAGTTAAGCGAGTTGAGGTTGGTGCAATTCCATGATGGGTGACCCCCTGGGAAGTTGCACCGTGAGCTCCCGAAAACAAAACCGTGAGGGTAAGGGCAAGGTGGCCCAAAGCGGACAATATCGTGCTAGATGAATCGGGACCTGACAGAAGAGGGTCGGGTCCTAACAATTTGGTATCAGAGCCAGACCTCGACCGGGAAGTATGCCAGCGAGGACGCTGGGCCCTAAGGGGGGTGGATTGTAAGACCCGTGTCCTGGAGGGAACGGTGAACAATCCCACATTCCTGCGAGGGGAAATGGTCTGGGAGAGGATGGTGGTGTACCTTAAAGGTGTAGGCACACACCTATCTAGCACGAGGCCTTTTGGGAGCTCAAGTGGCTTTGGGGGGGATTGGAACCCCAAAGTTAAGCGAGTTGGGGTTGGTGCAATTCCATGATGGGTGACCCCCTAGGAAGTTTCACCGTGAGCTCCCGAAAACAAAACCGTGAGGGTAAGGGCAAGGAGGCCCAAAGCGGACAATATCGTGCTAGATGAATCGGGACCTGACAGAAGAGGGTCGGGTCCTGACAAAAACCGTGAGGGCTGGGTCCAAAGCAGACAATATTGTGTTAGATGGGCCGGGTCGTGACAACATTGATGGTAACAGATTGGTGAATGGTAGCTCATGATGGGAGAACCTTGGCCTGGTGACAACTAAATTGGAGAACTGCAAGGCTGCCTTGCAACAATGGAGCTGGTACATGGGGGGGAATGTGCCTTAAAAATTGGAAATCTCTAGAGTCGGTTGGAAGCTCCCAATAAGCTATCCCATGTCAAGGTAGAGCTCTCGTCCTAGAGGAAGCTAGATGAAGAGCTTGACTGTCTGTTGGTCCATGAGGAGTTGATTTGGAAGCTAGGATCTCGTATATCATAGGTTCGTGAGGGGGATTGCAATACCAAATTCTTCCACCAGTGGGCTAAGGACAAGGGGCGATGGAACATTTTGCGAGGAGTATTTCGCTCGGACAAGCACTGGTAGACAATTGATGGGGGTGTTGGACAAGTATTTAAGTCTTATTTTAATCAATTTTTTAGTAGCTCTAACCCTATTTGCATTGAGGATATATTACAGACTGTTGGAGCCAAGGTTCAGCCCAGTGATAATGCAAGGGTGAATGTTGCCTATAACCGTGGATGTGGAGAGAGCCCTCTTCCAAATGTTCCCATCAAAGCCACTCGAGGTGGATGATATGCCTACTCTATTCTACCAAAAGTATTGGGATATTATTGGTGATGATGTGGTTGATTTCTGTTTTTTTATGCTTAATGAGGGAGTCAGTGTCCACTCTATCGACCACACCTTGCTCGTGCTTATTCTCAAGGTAGACCACTATATTTGTGTGGCTTAATATAGACCCATAACACTATGTCGTTTTATTTGTAAATTTATCTCCAAGGCTATAGTGAATCCTATGAAAGTGGTGATGCCTATGGTTGTGTTTTTAGTTACAAAGTGTGTTTGTCCCATCGCGTCAGATTACGAATAATGTTATTACTACTTTTGAGAGTATACATGCTATTAAACGTGGTGATGATCCTGGAACATGACATGTCAAAGGCTTATGGTCATGTCGAGTGGAGTTTTTTTACGTGTATGATGAATAAGCTAGGCTTTTCTTCCAATTTTATTTGGTTTCTTACGGAATGTCTTTCAACTGTGAGTTATTCCACTCAAGTTAGGGCGAGGGTCGCGGGTCACATTGAACTTACTTGTAAACTATGTCAAGGGGATCTTTTGTTTCCTTATTTAGTCATGATTTGTACTGAAGGGTTATCTGCTTTACTTTTACAGGCCCAATGGCGTAAGTCTTTACATGGGGTTTCAGTTGCTCTTGGTGCACCTAGCATCACGCACATTTTCTTTGCAAATGATAGCCTCATTTTTTGTGATGTACAGTTACTGGATTGCTCCCACCTCTTATTACTTTTAAAATAGTATGAACACGCTTCTAGTAAAATAATTAACTTTGATAAGTCGATTGCCTGCTTTAGCCATTCTACTGATCCTATTTTGCAGCGGTTAATCTCTAACTTGTTGTGTATCAATATTGTTGATTGTCGTGAGAGTTATCTAGGGCTACCAACGGTTTTGGGCCAAAATAAGAAGGTTATGGTTCGTATGGTGGAGGATGCCCTCCAAACCCAGGTGCATAGATGGAATACTAAGCTCCTCTCTACTACAGATAAGGAAGTAATAGTGAAGGTAGTTTCCATGGTCGTACCCACCAACACAATGTACATTTATCAGCTCCCCAAGTCTCTATGTCATGATCTACCGGCTATGATTGCTAGGTACTGGCGGGGAAAAGCCAGGAAGAGAACTATTCCATGGTTGAAATGGCAGACTCTTTGTAGTCCAACGTTCCTTCAAATAGGCTATGATTAATGAACAGGGCTGGCGGTTATTGGAGTTCCTTAATTCTCTAGTGGGCCAAATTCTCAAAGGTCGATATTTTCCCATAGGGGACTTTATGGCCTCGGTTTTCGGCTTTTATCATTCTAGTATTCGGAGGCCTATCCTTTAGGAGAGATAGGTGATTGAGAATGGGTTGTATTTTCACGTTGTGATGGGGAACATATATGAAGTTTTGTCGATAAGTGGGTTCCACCGCCCTACTTGCTTTAGTCCTTCATGATTTTGAGGTTGAATTTAGAGCCATGGGTGTCATCACTCTTCTTGCTAGGGGGAAGGTGGAACGTGGGCCTATTACAACATGTATTTTGTTCTAAGGATGTGGAGGATCTCCTGGCTATCCCTATCAATTCTACTCTTCACTTTACAGATGGGAAGTACTAGTTCTATACGAAGGATAGTAAGTATTCTGTCTAGCTATCATGTGGCTCTTTCTTTACTGGACCCTATGTTAGTGATCGCAGGGGGTGATTTTCTAGTGGAAGAGCAAAGGCCTTTTGGAAAAAGATTTTGAAGCTTATGATCTATAACAAGTTAAAGATTGTTGGCTGGAGTGATAACTTGCAAAATCACGCTTTATCCTTGAATATCTTAGCTCATAAGGTGGTGGAGACTAGGACCCGTTTTAGGTGTGGTAAAAGGGTGGAAGATGATCTACACGCGTTGAAGGGTTCCATGATTAGTCAGAAGCTTTGGTAGGAAACACACCTGTCTTTTCATAAACAGTTTGTCTATGGTTGGCTAATCTTCTCCCCTCGGTCTACTAACCAAGTGGCGCATGTACATGCACATACACTACCTCCTCTGTCTAGACTGTGGAACCTCATAAGTGGAGCGGTGTATCACTGTTGAGGGTCTACAGCCGATCAGCGACACATATCCCCCTAAACTAGCATCTAGGGTGATGGAAATTGGAGTCGTTCTACCCAAAGCTTCTTGGGAAGGTATGTAGTGTGATTTTGAGGCAAAACCGTCTGCACCATGGGGAAGTTAACAAATGCCCTTGTTTACACATATAATCATAAAGATCTTAAGCAGACAGCATTGTACCACTGTGGGTGGTACCCCAGTAGGCAACGAAGTTGTACCCCGGTGATTGGTACCACAGTAGTTGTTTGCGATGGCCTAGACTTCTAGTGCTACTCCACACCTAAGTAAGCTAATCTAGCGCTGGGTTGGTAGTGCTACTCAACGAAGTGGTTTTGTGCTACTACCTGCATTTAGTCATCACTTGAATTTCCGTGAAAAAACAAGCCTTATGGCCTTTGATCGGTCATCGTACCCTTTTATGGATCCTAAGGCTTGTCTTGAGTGAGCCCCAACCACTTAGGGCATAAAGATTGAGGTGCACTGTCCGACATCTGCACAATGACGTTTAGACGACAAAAACGATTTAATTTACAAAACGTTGCATTTAAGGAGATCGGGTGAAGCCTAACTAGTGAAAACCGATCACATTTCACCCAACAAAAGAAGTTTAGTGCATGGAAAAAAAATTGCTAATCATATACTACCCTACTTGTAGTTACCCGATTTCACTCCAAGCGCAGGTGTGAGTGTCATAGCAGCATTCGTGCCTCCTTGAAGTACGTGCATGCTAATGAGACCTGAGGGGTTTTAAAACAAAAAGGTGAGTGGACCTATAGGTTTATTTCAGTGTAAAACCACAATTATTAAAACATACTTTAACCCCCGATTTTATTGAAAACCCAAAAAATTGTCATATTATACTTGCACATAATATGAGTGGATAGCATCAATTTAATATTAAACAGTAACTCATATCTACACATTCTACGAGAAGTAAAAATAAAATAATCAAAACTCATAATACTCATATAAGTCATGTCAAATCATGAATATGTCCCCACCCACTAAACATTTGCTCTTAAGTCGCAAATCACAACTGGGTAGCCTATACCATCACATCGAGCCCCCTAGAGCTAGGCGACAAGACTGACGCTTTTGAACTAGTATAGCAAGCAGCATGGGTGAACGATCATGTGGAGGACTGGTCTGTGGTCTATAGGCGGGTACTAGATACCAACGACTTGTAAATGGGTTCTAACACTCTATATCATCAATGCTTTAGGGACTAGTATGCAAATGCATCATGTGACTTGACTATGTACATACTTGTATATCCATCGTATCATCGCATACTAATATATCCAAATAAGCATCATATATCCAGCATCACAAACATATTCCACAAGTAGCACATATTAACTCATGTGTGCTCGATAAACACCATAAGCATAAATTTCATGAAACGTGTGAGTAAAAAGATTATAAAATAAGATTAGGGAAGGGGACTACTCACACACTTGTTGGGAGTCGAAATCACTCGACCAATTGACCTAGCACATGCACCAAGTCCAAATGACCCTAGACTAACAACCACAAGTTTACAATTAACTTACAAATTTTCTAAAATGTCATACCCATCTAGGGTAGCGCAAAACAAGGCTTAGAAGAACTTAGTAAGGACCTTAAAACTTTTAAGAATAATCAAAACTCCATAAACAGTGCATGCACGCTACTGGGAACCGGAAAACAGTGCCTAAATGCTACTGAGAGCCGAAACATAGCTCCACCTTCCCTTTGGGGGGCTAGAAAACTGCCCCACGTGCCTCCACGGCCTGTAAAACATCCCTTCATGCCGCCAGGCGCTTTCCAGGGCTCATGAATGTGACTCACGCGCCGCAGGAGCCAATATGTGCCTACAACGCGCCCTCACGCACGGTCACGCTCCCATACAAACTGCTACCATGCACGTGACTGTTCCACACGTGCGGTTCACACATATTGGAATATTCCCTAGAATATTCCATGAAATATTCCTTTATGCTGTCGTTAGTTGACTATTAAGATTAACAGTTAGCTAATGGCATTGAGCATCGCAGGAGCTTCGCCGGAAATGGCGATCGGACTATCGCCGTTGCTGCCATTTACGGTGGCCAAAATCTTGGATTTTTCGCCAGAAAATTTCTAGATTTCAACAAAAGCTAACTCCCTCACCGTAAACTAAAAATTTAAATAAACACACAATTCATGCAATGCTCAACTTAAAACCCTTTTTTCTAGATTTTAGTATTCAATAAGTGGGGATCATTATGGATGGGGGAATTGAGGGACATTTTATAATGGTTAGTTAAAAGAATAAACGAATAAAATGGGAAAGTTTTGAACAATAATGTAGTTGTAAAAACACAAGTATGAACAATTATTAAATTAAATCTACTCCTAATAAACCTTTCTACAATGGACATACTTCAAACATTTATCTTGCCAACACTCCAACATTTGCACATATTAAACCAATAATGAAATCTAACCTTTATCATCTCAACTACCTTCAAAAAAATTTCAATATTATAAATGCACTAAACAACGGACAAACACTTACAATATGATTCACCTTAAGTTGTTAACTAAATACGCTGAGCAGCGGTGAAACATTAAATCTCTTCAATCCTATTATAAATCCACCGAACAACGAATAAAACGCTTAGCGTTAAATTGAAGTATCAAGCACTAAAACTCACGAAGTAATTGAAATTCAGAAAGTAAAACACATGAAGATTGTATTTAACATTTACAAACATTAGAAAAAGAATACCAACACATATATTGAATTATAAGTAAAACTAAAAACAACATCAAGAGTTTAAGTAGAGAAAACAAAGTTACACTACTGGGATCAACGAAAAACTTGAGATGCGTAGGTGGATGGAAATAATGGAATGTTATTCAAAAGGTTCTTTGATCAGCAGAGGGAACTTTGTGAAGATGGAGGAAAACACAAGAGCGATTTTAGACTTAGAACTCTAGAATTTCCTTGGAGATACACGACTAGGGTTTTCCTTCCGGGAGGCACAAGTTTGTGTCAAAGAAAAAAATCCTTTTACAATGAGAATAACCTCCCCATTTTATAGTGATAGTACCTCCTAAAAAACTAGGAAATAAAATCCTAATTGAGTAAAAACAATAAAACCTTCCTAAAACCTAGCCTAAGAATCATCTTCCTTGTTTCGAAATGGAACGCTAAGTGGCCAAGTTTCTTCTTTGTGGTTGGAAAATTCAATTTTCACGCGGAGACAGAGCTGGAGGAATCTTGGAGGAATTCTGCACACGCACGATGAAAAGGGTGAAGAATTCGATGGTTAGCTACTGGTTAAAGGCGCAGGCTGCTGTAGGAGCTTTCGGTAGGCGCTGGGCAAAGTAAAGCTTTCTCATTCAGGACGCGCGTGCTGAACCAGTTTAAGGTAGGTCGGCAGATGCCGGCCGAATGAGAACTAAGGCCGCTTGGAATGGTTTGGTAGGTTGCTACCAAATTTCCTTGAACTTTTTGTTGGCCTCCCTTTTTTCGATCATAACTTCTTGAATATAACTCTGATTGAGATGATTCTTTCGCTCAAATTCTCATGATTTCGAGCTCTATCAAATTCTACACATTTCTCAAAAAATATATTATTTTCTCTTATTGTTTGACATTTTTACATTAAATGATAAGCATGAAAGGTATAAATTGACCTAAAATGATGTTCCAATAAAGGCTTATCAAATACTCCCACCTTTTGACTTTGCTATTCCCTAGCAAATACTAAAATAAACTAAACTTCAAACAACTAAGCTCTCAACCATTTGTCTCAAATCTCATTAATATACATATTGCATTAAAGATTTACACTAGAAGACATTTAAGCATATGGAATTCAAGAGTTAATAAAATATGTCAAGTGCTTCAACAAGTAACACAATGAGTAAACAATGATGTGTGTGGATCTCAACAAGTCTAAAACAAATATGAACCAACTCACAAGAATATGCACTCATCAATCTTCCACTTAATATCTAGGTTACACTCAACATATACATGAGAGATAAAGTAGTAAGGCACTCAAATAGCTCACATATTTTAGAAATAAAACACTTCGTGAAATCTCAATATAACGCCTTAAGGAAAGAATCAAACATACTTGCACAACTGAACAAAAAATGATCAGCTTACGCTAGTGTTAAACTCAACCAATCAAAGGTTGTGATGCTCAAATTCGTTCCAAGACTCAATAAAAGACTCCCAAAATGTAGCATAGCTTCCCATTATTAGTGAATGACATCAATAATCCATCCCTTCAAACATAGGCCAAGTTTCATCATGTTGGGCCTCACATTCATTCTTTGTGTCGAGTTTACAAGTATAAGGGGCTTAACTCAATTATTTACATGTTCAAACTTTATTACCTTTTGAGAGACTAAAAAACATTGTGTTATCATCATTTTTCAAAAATTTTTTATGTCAAGGTAATAACATGTGTCAACATTACAATAAAATTTGAGCAAGTTAATCCATAGAATAGACATAAAAGTCTTCAAAATATCATCAATTTCTTTTCACGTTATCTTCATGTGTTCATCCATGTCTTTGGAAAAAGGGTAAAGGATGTCTATTCTAGGCTCAAGTATTTCAATATTCATGGTGATGAAAGAAAAGCTTAATGCAGACTCAAAAGGAGTTAATACTAAAGGGGTCGCAACTTATACTCACGAATAGGGGACATGGGTGTTTGAATATGTGGTGTTAACCCTAATGCCTTAATCATGCCCAATATCAGAGAGTCTATTGAGTTAAAAGCTTTGAAAATCACATAGAAGTAAGTTCTAGCACTCTAGAGTTCATTAAAAGCTATGGAAAGCAGTTATGAGGCATACATATATTAATTTAAACGAAGATCTCCTATTAATCACTCATGAAAGATATAGACGGTTCTAAAGCTCACATAGGGTTCGTATGATTCACACTTATCTTAGCATGCTCATTTTTGTACCAGCTTATCATGCATCATCTACTATTAGTGATAAACACTTAATCACAAAGTATTAACAAACAAATTCAAGTTGTAGTGATCATATTATAGTCATGTTGTATTCGGTTTTCCTT
This sequence comes from Prinsepia uniflora, assembly GCA_032719365.1. Taxonomy (NCBI): domain Eukaryota; kingdom Viridiplantae; phylum Streptophyta; class Magnoliopsida; order Rosales; family Rosaceae; genus Prinsepia; species Prinsepia uniflora. Next base: position 24,160,720 of record CM064872.1, on the reverse strand, counting down.
CATACTTATCATTTATAGGTAAAGGGAATCCTAAAACTGGTAAAAACACTAAGTTAAAACAAAAAACTCAAAGAATGCATTAAAAACACAGAATTTTTTATTTTATTTTATGAAACAAATAAAAGTGTAAACCCTTCATTGGAAAAAAAAAAAATTTATAGATTGAGTGTTAGGGGAACAGATACCTGCTGCATTTGCAAAAATATCTGATTTGTTGGGAGATTGTATGGTTCCCATAGTAACAATGAGGTGCGTACACTGTTCTTGGGTGAGCCCAGCCAAAAGAGTTTGCGTATGCTGTCCCGTGGGCTTGTTGTGGGAATGTGACAGGGCTAGCCGAACGGGGAGCTAGAGTGTTTGGGCTGAATTTGGGTGCTTCCAAATTTTTTCTGTTGCGCGGGCCCAGCAGTGGTATGAACAGCCAGGAGGTCTGGTCATGGGTACCATTGTTCCCTCGCTGCCCATGACATCCACTATTATTATGAGATGAGGCTAAATTATGTGAGGAAGCAGAACTATTGTGGTGGCAGTGACTAGGTGGGAAGCCATGTAATTTGTAGCACTTATTGACTGAATAAGAGTCTTTATCACAATAGGTGATGTGATGTGCAACGGTGGCAATCCAGATTGATTTATTCCACGAGTAGCAGCATCCAAATAAAAATTGTTATCATAAGAGGTGGAAAGTTCATGTTGTTTTTCTTCTTGAACAACATGAGAGTAGGCCTTACGCACATTCAGAAATGGATTCATCAGCAAGATTTGTCAACGTATAGCACCGTAGGAATCATTGAGTCCCATTAAATTTTGCATGGCTTGATCTTGTTCATTTCAATAGTATTGAGTTTGGAACTAGGGCAGATGCAAGCCTGTGGTGAGCGATAGGACATCAATTCGTCCCACAAATTTTTAAGGTGGGTGAAGTATGAAGCAACTGTCATGGTTCCTTGAGAATTCGAGGCGATAGCCTTTTGAATTTGATAAATCCAGGGAGCATTACCTTTGGGAGAAGCATTCTGAAAGATCATCCAACACCTCTTTTGTGGTGTTGGCATAGAGAATGATATCAGCAAGCTCGGGAACGATGGAATGGAGAGTCCAAGATAAAGTCATCTTATAACACCGGTTCCATAGGGCATAGTCGGTGAGATGCTTGTCGGGTGAAGGTGGAGCAAAAGTCCCATCAACGAAGGCAAGTTTATTTTTAGCGATGAGTGTAATACTCATGGAACTATTCCACGTCGCGTAATTTTCGCTGTTGAGAAAGTTCGAAACCAAAAGAAGGCTAGGATGGCCTGAATGATGAACAAAATAAGGGCTCGACGCTTCAGAAGCGGAGTCAGAAGATGAATCGTCAGTTTTTCCCATGGTGGATGGCAAGGGTTTCACGACGCGGGGAAAAATAATGAGGAACATTAAAAAATTGGAGGACAAATTAGGTATGCCCTGATAGCATGTTACATTTGGAGTATTAGTTTTCTGTATGTTGCATAATGAAGAGATACAAATTATATACAAAACTTATTGCTTCGGGTACAAGATAAATCCCACAATTAGGGGGATTCCTAACTAGAATAGAACTCTACAAAATAGAAAAAAGATATTGTACAATGGTCAATTACACCCATTCTTAACATGCTCGTTATAAGTATTTAGTTCTGTTTTTTATTAGTTTGTATATTCCATTTCAATTAAAAAGCTAAATGATTAAAGATAATTACATTTTTGCAACTGGAAAATCTATTATTAAAAAATTTAAAAATAGACTGATTTTGTTAAGATTCAATGTGCAATGGAATGGGTATGAAAAATTAGCTGACCATGAATTTCTCAACTTTCATTGAACGGAAGAGACGAACGAGATTATAACACACAAAAATATTACCACTGAATCAAAAAGAATGCCAAAAGTGCAAAAATTCCAATTTATAACATCTTGTGACTCCATTGAGAATTAGTCTTGTTGATGCACAAAAAGTACCAACGAGACCGAGAAGACCACACTCACTCAAGAACACAAGCATGTACGTGGTTCACCCAAATTCGGCTACGTCCACGGGGTTACCCCATTCTCATTAATAATATATTTTTTTGTACATGATACAATAGACTTAGTTCCTTTTAGAGAGAGAAAGGGAAGTATAGAGAGAAGGAAGAGCTCTCAAAGTTAGAGAGAGAGTGTTTTCTATAGTGAGAGGAGATGGATCAAATAAGGGAGGAACTCCCTATTTATAGGAAGAAGCTAGGGTTTAGGTCATGGGTGTGATGACCCGGAAATTCAAAAAAGAAAATTGTGAAAATGTGAAACGGAAATGACGATTTGCCCTTAATTTAAGTGGTAAAAAGTTGACTTTTTTTACCAGGATGCTATTTGGGCTTTCCGTAAGGACCGTTGCGTAGGTCTCGAGACGCTGAGTCCGTAGATAGGTGTCATGCTAAAATCAGAGTGCGGACGTGATAGTTACTAGTCTGAGAAGGTCAGGGGCATTTTTGTAAATTTGGACCTCAAGGGCATAATTATCTTTTCACTCATTTTGATAAGTCAGCGTAAGTTATAATTTAGTGACTCACCCTGTTGCCCGTGTGACATCTGTCATTCCACTTAACAGATTAGTGGAAATTGTGTGGCTGTATGTGTGTTTATTGTGTTTATTCCTTGAAACAAAACCACAAACTAAGAACTACGAAATTAAAGAAGGCCTGGAGAGGGACACTGAGAAACAGAGAGATAGAGAGATTGAAAGTAACCCATAGAGAAAAGGAGAGAGGAAGAATATGAACTGAGGCCCGAAGTGGAAACTCAAAACTAAACCCATGCAACTTCGAAATTTTTGAATTTCAAATTGGACTTTCTGGGCTGTGATTGTTGAAACAAAATTTTGATTAAGATTCTTGAGACCTCTATGACTTAAACCATCTCAGAATTGAAGAAATATGACCCAGAATTGAACCCAGATTGGACCCGTGACTTCTTGAAATATTGAAGTTGAATTCGATCGATTGAAGGGGAGTAATCATGAAATTGAGATTGGAAACATATTTGTAATGATCTTAGGATGCTTCTTGTTGAATTAAAATCAAGAAATTTCATGAAATTGAACTGGTTTTGAAGCAGGTTGAAACCGGGTCGAGGAGACCTGTTTGTAGGTTGTCGGGTTGGGCCGATGCACTATTCATTGGCGTGTGGTTTCTCGCGCAATTGATTTTGGCCGCGCGTGGGGGCCCGTGACAGTGTTTCTGGGGAAGTGGTCAACAGACGTTTTAATGTTTTCGAAGCTACGGACCTAATGGCACAAGTTTCGAGTCGATCGGACACGGTTTCAGGGTAATTTTAGCTGTCCGAAGCTAGGCGATTCACGAAACATCCGAGGAACGTACAACTCAAGATTGAGAAGCTTGTACGGTCGTGGCACGAGGATCAGGGATGATCGAGAAGCGAAGGCATAAGTGGAAATCAATGCAGTTATCCCTTGTCTAGCAAGCGCTGAGGGTAATTTCGGTACTTCAGTTGACTTGTTAGATGTGAGCAGACTGGATGCGATTATCAAAGTCCAGTTGGGACGGGTCTTGTCAATGCGCCTAGTGATAGGCTTTGATGGCATGGGCCTTGTGTGATCTATGAAGCCTTCTAGACGGGCTTACTTCGTGGTTGTGTGTAATGTTTTGGAAAGTCCGTTGTTTGGTCAGATGTAGTGTCGACAAGTCCCCAAGTTCTTGACTGAGGCGGACTACCTTAGTTGAGTATTTTCATGTAAAGTGCACTGACTGAGACACCATTATATTTCTATGTACTGCTCCGCTCGGTGCAGTATCATCAGTCCCCCAAGTCCTCGGTCGAGGTAGGATGCAGAAGAGAAGACGCCTTGTAGTGTGTTGTTTGTATGAATGGATTGATGTTGTAGTGATTGCGTTCTGGTAGTCTCCCGCTGAGTATGCCTCCATGTATGAATCTGAATAGTTGGGGCTGATTATATATGTGTGCTAGTCGGCATGTAGCTTGAGAAGTAGGCTCGGTAATGTACTGAGTGTAGACTGAGTGTTAAGTATAAGTCGAGTGTGCATGTGCACCGACTCTAATGTTCAAGCCGAGTTCAAGTGTTAAGTAGCTCGATAATTTTTTGAGCAAATGTTTACTCAGTAACATGTCAAGCGTTGAGTATAGGCTGGGTGTGCCTGTACTCTGACGTGTTCGAGTCAGTGTATACTCAGAAATGTGTCGATTAGCTCGGTATGTGTTGAGCTTAAGTGTGCTCGGTAGTGTATTGAGAAGCTCGGTATGTTTTGAGTGCTTGGTATGTGTTGAGCGCATGTATGAGTTCATGTATGCTCGACAGGTATGGGTGCATGTATGTCAACATGTATGAGGGTATGTATGCCAGCATGTGTGGGGGCATGTATGAGTGTCATGTATGCTTGACATGTATAGGTGCATGTATGTCAGTATGTATGAGGGAATGTATGAGTGTCATGTATGATTGACATGTACACTTACTATGTTTGTTATGGTTAGAAGGAGTTTCTGATTTGAAGTGATGCCCAGTTGTATTCAGGTGTGTTATGAGGTTTTCCTTGGTGTAGGCTGAGTTGTTTTCCTTGGGATTGTTATGACCAAGTGGCTGAGGAGACCTCAGTGGCAGACCGCCGAGCAGGAAATATGTGGGGGCCGTACCAAATAGGAGTCGTAGGGGACCGACCAAGTAGTGGAGTCTAAGGTGATCGATTGATCGTTTGAGGAAGCTTCGCCAAGGGCCAAGGGGACAGACCGAGCAGGTGGAGGGGACCGACCGAGTAGGGGGAGTCCAAAGGGACCGACCGAGTAAGTGGAGAGGACTGACTGATCGTCCGAGAAAGCTTCGCCAAAGGCAAGGGGTCCGAAGGGATCAACCGAGTAGGAGTTCGAGGGTATCGACTGAGTTAAGGGGTCCGAAAGGATAGACCGATCGTCCGAGGAAGCTTTGTCAAGGGCAAGGGGTCTGAGGGGACCAACCGAGCAGGGGAGTTCGAGGGGACTGATCAATCGTCTGAGAAAGCTTCACCAAGGGCAAGGGTTGGAGGGGACCCACAGAGCGGGGTCTGAGGGGACCAGCTGATCGTCCGAGGAAGCTTCGCCAAGGGGAAGGGGTCTGTGGGGACTAACCAAACATCGGAGGAAGCTTCTCCATGGGCAAGGGATCCAAGGGGACCCTATCGAACAGGGGTCTGAGGGTACCGACTGAGCAGAGGGGTCCGAAGGGACCGACCAATTGTCTGAGGAGGCTTCGGTAAGGGCAAGGGCTCCGAGGAGACCGACCGAGCAGGGGAGTCCAAGGGGACCGATCGAGTAGGGGGTCTGAGGGGACCGACTGATTGTCCGAGGAAGCTTCGCCAAGGGTAGTGGTCAGACGGTACAGATCGAGCAGGGGTCGGAAGGGATCGACTGAGCACGGGGGTCCGAGGGGATCGACCTATCTTGAGAGGAAGCTTTGCCAAGGGTAATGGGTCCAAGGGGACCGACCGAGCAGGGAGGGTCCGAGGGGACTAACCGAGTAAATGGCCGATCGTCCGAGGAAGCTTCACCAAGGGAAGTGGTGAAAGGGGACTGACCTAGCAAGTGTCTGAGACTACCAATCGAGCAGGGGGTCCGAGGGGACTAATTAAACGTCCGAGGAAGCTTCGCCATTGGTAAAGGGTCCGACGAGACCGACCGAGTAAGTAGAGGGGATAGACTAAGTAGGGGGTCCGAGGGGACCGACCGATCATCCGAGGAAGGTTCACCAAGGGCAACGGGTCCGGGGGGACAGACCAAGCAGGGGGAGTCTGAGGGGACCCCGAGTAGGCTGAGGGGACCAATCAAGCAGGAGTTCGAGGGTACTGACCGAGCAGGGTGCCCGAGGGGACTAGCCGATTGTTTGAGGAAGCTTCGCTAAGGGCAAGAGGTCTGAGGGGACCGACCGAGCAGGGGGAGTCCGAGGGGACCAACCGATCATCTGAGAAATCTTTACCAAGGGCAAGGGGAGGGGTCTGAGGGGACCAACCAAGTAGGGGAGTTCGAGGGGACCAACTGAGCAGGGGTGTTGAAGGGGACCGACCGATCGTCTAAGGCAGCTTCACCAAGGGTTGAGGTCGGAGGGGACCGACCTAGCAGGGGTCCGAGGGGACCATCTGAACTAGGGTCTGAGGGGACCAACCGATCTTCTGAGGAAGCTTCCCCAAAGGAAAGAAGTGTGAGGGGACCGACCAATTGTACGAGGATGCTTCGCCAAGGGAAAGGGGTCCGAGTAGAACAACCGAGTAAGTGGAGTGGACCAACCGAGCAGGGGGTCCGAAAGGATCGACCAATCATCCTAGGAATCATCGCCAAAGGTACGTGGTCCGAGGGGACCAACCGTTCCTCCGAGGAAGCTTTGCTATGGGCAAGGGGTCTGAGGGGACCAACCGAGTAGGAGTGTGAGTGTGCTAACCGTGTAAGGGGCTCGAGGGGACCGACCTAGCAGGGGGCCCGAGAGTATCGACCAATCGTTCGAGGAAGCATCGCCAACGGCAAGGGGTCTGAGAGGACCGACCGATCATCTGAGGAAGCTTCTCCAAGGGCAAGGGGTCTGAGGGGACCGATCGAGTAGGGGTCCGAGGGGACGAACCGAGTTAAGGGTCTAAGGGAACCCAGCAGAGAGTCCAAGGGGACCAATCGATCAGGGGACCGACTGAGCAGGACCAGGGTGCCGCCATAGATGCCCCGCGACTGGTGGACTGTGGCCGAGCAGGCTAGACAGATCAGTGACTTGAGAATAGTTTAGCAGAGAGAGAAACTCCTCAAAGGCCAGATTTGATTTATAGTAGGTGCTTAGTGCCCTTATGACAGGACCCGCCCCGATCCCACAGGGACCACAAGGGGACGTGCCCTGCTCCCGTCTGACACCCAAAATTCATACCAATTTTAACCTCAAAACATCAAATGCATAAATAACCAAATTAAAGTTATACATCAAATTCGAATTAAACAGATGTCAGACAAGGGATGAAATCCAAAATTACAAGTTGCGAGCACGACTCTAAAATAAACCTGCGGGTAAACCACCCAACAGGGGTTCAGGTACGCAGAAGTAGATCTATGCCTCAGCCTCAGGTTCCTCCTCTACCTCAGTAGCACGACCTGGAGGGGTTACCAAAATATTAAGGGTGAGTGGGCCGAAACTCAAGTTTATAAAACCATTTAATAAGTGAAACATATAATTTACCCCTCTGTTTTCCAAACATGCATGCATCAGAATTTAAAACCATAAATCATATAGTATGAACAATAAGGCATGTAATAAAACCATAAACATAATTTTAGCCACTGTACTATACATTCCAATCCTGACATCCCCAATGTCTGACGTCCCTGACGTCCGATAAGGTCACAGTCCCAAGGCTACGCGTGCCACTCGGGTCTCAATTCCGAGTCCAATCCCCGAACCCTGTCTGGGTACGGCATCTCAAATGCCTAGCATCCTAGACGCTCGACATCCCTGACGTCCAATATAGCAATCCTGCTCCTGAGTCACTTTACGGTCCGGTTTCTCCGTAGAATGACCCCTCGCAGGCAATGCGCCATGACCACTCGGTGGTACCACATCCGGAGGAGACAGTATCATAAGAATGGATCTATACAGTGCAGTACCAAATACATTTTATTGATATCCACATGCAAAACATATATATATACATAGATAAAAATCCAACCAATCTTTAAGTTTCATCAGATGGGTCTCAAACCCAAATACCGTGAAACGTGCCATAACCATAATTTCAACATTGTCAAAACCGTTTCTTGATTCCAGCATGTGAATATATAAGTAAATCAGAAAACATTTAAGCATGCAAGGGTTTAATGAAATCAGGCCCACTCACAGTACGATTCCGCGGAGAACCTGCGCGTACGAACTTGTACTGGGATTATCGTACAATTCCTGTCAGTCCAAATCACACGTAAGGGTCACTATTAGTCTTACACATTTATCCAAAAGGTCCGAAACAGAAACCGGCTCGGGGAAACTGTCCAATACGTTTCCCGAGACAACCGGCCCTAAACTGACCCTCCCAAACTATCTCAGATCAACATGGTTAATTCATAAAAAATGTTCAGAATGATGAGAGGAACAAAAGTCATGTTGATCGTGATCGGAGATAAGGTTCAACGCGCCCTCACGCGCCGTCCAAAGTGGCTGCGCGTGAAAGTCACGCGCCTGACACTGTAGCTGCTACAGTGTCACCTCCTTCACCCGATAGCCCTGCTATTCGGACCTTCAACCCGTGTCCAGACCCGGGTAATTAACCCTCAATTTCCACTTGATTTCAATCCAATTTGATCCTAACATGTTTATTATTCTTCCAATTTAAGTTCTGAGACACTAATCAGCCTCGACAAGTCCCCAATCGACCCATCGACCCGTGATCAACCAAACGGTTTAATCACAAGAACTCCCTGATTTCAAACCCATTCTCCAATTAATTTCACAGGAAGCATAATAGGATCAAAACGAACTAAAATGAATGATCAATTGTGCCTGAAATTACCTGAAGGTTGTCGTCCCAAGCTCTAAAATTTCTCTAAAAACGGCAGCCTCTGTCCCAGCTCAACCGTGGCTGGTTACCCACGATTTTGATGTGGTTGAGTTCCAAATACTCCCAGAAGACTAAACCAGGCCTTGGTTTGGTCCAACAGTCACCAAAAATTGAAAACCCGATTTCCCTCCAAATTTTCCCAAAATGGTTTCTCTCTGGTTCCTCACCTATTTTCAGTTCTTTCAACGGCAGAGTGAAACTCATTCACTTCTCAATCAGTTTTAAACAATTCAAGCCATCCCAGAGGCTCGTGGAAGCCTTACTGTCCACTGACTATTGTTCCCTGAAAAAGCTTCGAATCTTCATTAATCAAATCGAACGTACAAGGTGGTTGGTTCAGGCCACATTCTAAAGCATAAGACACACCTTTCTTTCCAGCACAATTTTGCATAAACAATTGCGCACTGAACCACCGCACATGGTGGTGCCGTCCATGGTCCCCCGCGGTTTCTACAGTAACCAGGGCAAAATGACCAAAATGCCCCTGGTTCAAATAATTACCAAAATTCCCTTCACTTTCTAGACCCGTAACTCAGCCATACGAAGTCCGATTTCGGCGTGCCGCCTGTCTACGGACTTAGGGCATCGAGACCTACCTAACGGTCCTTGAGTCATGTGAAAACAAGTTGTCAAACGAAAAGTCAACTTTTTGCCCCTATCGTCTAAATTACGGTAATGCCCCTGAACTTCCGATAGACGTAACTTTTACCCTGATCGTCCGAATTGGACGTGCCACTTGTCTATGTATTCGTGACGTCCCAAACTACGTCACGATCATTGGTCAAAGTCCATTTGACCCTCAAATCAAAAAGTCAACAATTTGGCCATACCAATCACAAGGGTAAAAACGTCAATTCATACATTAAATTACATTATTATAATCCTCGAATTTCCGGGGTGTTACAACCTTCCCCCCTTAAGGAATTTCATCCCGAAATTTCATAGAAACAAATAAGGAAATTGATCTCGTATCTGAACCTCGGGCTCCCATGTGGCTTCTTCTACATTCTGGTTTCTCCAGAGAATCTTCACGAGAGGGATGGTCTTCCGACGTAGTACCTTGTCCTTCCGATCCAAAATCTGAACTGGTTGTTCATCAAAGCTAAAATCCTCTCGGAGTTCGATAGGTTGTTCCTCCAGTACATGAGAAGCATCATGTACGTACTTCCGCAACATTGATATGTGGAAAACATCGTGAACTTTAGAATGTTCTGGAGGTATTGCCAATCTGTATGCAACCCGGCCAATCCTCTCCACGATCTCATATGGTTTGATAAAACGCGGACTCAGTTTCCCCCGTCGACCAAAACAGATAATCCCTTTCCACGGAGATAACTTCAGGAAGACAAAATCTCCCACTTCAAATTCTAAGTCTCGAATCCGTCGATCGGCATAACTCTTTTGGCGATCCTGTTCTGCCTTCAATCTTTCCTTGATAACCCAGACAGTTTCCTGGGTTAAGTCCATCAATTCTGGCCCTACGGCCGCTCGCTCCCCTATCTCCATCCAACAGATAGGTGTCCTGCACTGTCACCATACAGTGCCTCATAGGGTGTCATCCCGATGCTTGTCTGATAGATGTTGTTGTAAGCGAATTCCATCAATGGAAAATTAGTATCCCATGAGTCCTGAAACTGTAGCACACAAGACCTCATCATGTCCTCCAGGGTCTGAATGGTCCTTTCAGACTGTCCATCGGTCTGTGGATGGAAAGCAGTACTGAAACGTAGGGTTGTCCCCAAAGTAGTTTGCAAACTCCGCCAGAACGTGGAAGTGAAACGCGGATCACGATCGGACACGATCGATTCCGGCATACCACGCAATCGTATGATCTCTTTTACGAACAATTGAGCCAGTCGGTTAGGTTTATAAGTTTCCTGAACCGGCAGGAAATGGGCTGACTTGGTTAGCTAGTCCACGATCACCCACACTCCGTCAACTCCACTCTGAGTCCTTGGTAACTTAAAGACGAAGTCCATGGTGATATGATCCTACTTCCACTCGGGAATCGGAAGTGGCTGCATAGCCCCATAAGGTCTCTGCCGTTCCGCCTTAACCTGCTGACAGGTTAAGCATTTGCTTACGAACTCCGCAATGTCCTTCTTCATTCCTGGCCACCAATAATGGTTCCGGAGGGTACGGTACATCTTTGTACCTCCCGGATGCATAGCATAAGCCGAACTATGGGCCTCCTCCAGAATCTCGGCCCGTAACTCTGCCACTGCAGGTACACACAAACGGCCCAATTTCACAAGTGCTCCATCATCCCGGATGGTAAAATCCTGTCTCCCATCCACATCGACCTCAATCCTGTAAATACAGAGTATCGGATCCTGAAGTTGTGCTTCGATGATCCGATCAATCAGTACAGGTCGTACAAGGAAGCTAGCCAACAAAGCTCCATGCTCATCTGTATCCAAAATAACTCCCGCCTTCCGGAGTTCCACCAGCAAAGGAAGATACACCATCCCTAGGTGTGCAACCGATCCCGCTGACTTCCTGCTGATTGCATCTGCCACCAAATTGGCCTTACCCGGATGGTACTCAATTGTACAGTCATAATCCTTCAGCAGCTCTAACCATCTCCGTTGTCTCATGTTAAGCTCCTTCTGAGTGAATAGGTACTTTAGGCTCTGGTAGTCGGTGTATATCCGGCACGTTGCGCCGAATAGGTAATGTCTCCAGATTTTTAGAGCATGAACCACCGCTGCCAACTCCAAATCATGGGTTGGGTAGTTCAACTCATGAGTCTTTAGCTGCCGGGATGCGGAGGCGATAACCTTGCCAGTCTGCATCAACACGCAGCCCAAACCTTGTAGTGATGCGTCACTAAAGACCACGAATTCTCCACTGTCATCCAGCAATGCAAGGACAGGTGCAGTGGTCAATCGATCCTTCAACTCTTGGAAGCTCCGATCACACTGCTCGTCCCAAATAAACTTCACTCCCTTCCGAGTCAATCGAGTCAATGATGCAGCAATTTTGGAGAAACCCTCCATGAATCTTCGGTAGTAACCTGCTAACCCGACAAAACTCCGCACTTCTGTTACTGTTGTCGGTCTAGCCCAGTTAGTCACCGCTTCTGTTTTCTGGGGATCTACGCTAATCCCATCCGTCGATATCACGTGTCCCAGAAAACCAATACTGCTCAACCAAAATTGACACTTGCTCAGCTTGGCGTACAACTGTTCTTGTCTCAGCTTCTCTAACTTCAACCGTAGATGTTCCTCATGTGCTCGGGCACTCCTTGAGTATACCAAGATATCATCGATGAACACAATCACGAATGTATCCAAGTAGGGTCAGAAGACTCGGTTCATCAGATCCATGAATGCTGCTGGAGCATTCGTCAAGCCGAAAGGCATCACAAGGAACTCGTAGTGTCTGTAACGGGTTCGAAAAACAGTTTTCGGAATATCCTCCTCCGAAATCCTCAATTGGTGATACCTAGACCGCAAATCAATCTTCGAAAAGCACTGTTCTCCCCGCAACTAGTCAGAAAGGTCATCGATCCTGGGTAGAGGATACTGGTTCCTCAGTGTCACCTTGTTGAGTTGTCGATAGTCAATACACAAACGGAGACTCCCTTCCTTCTTCTTTACGATCAACACCGGTGCTCCCCATGGTGAAGTACTCGGTCGGACGTATCCCAAATCCACCAACTCCTGCAATTGAGTTTTGAGTTCTCGTAATTTGGCCGGCGCCATCCGGTATGGTTCCTGGGATATAGGTCGGGTACCGGGGAGTAGTTCAATCGTAAACTCGATCTCCCGCGATGGTGGTAATCAAGGTAAGTCTTCCGGGAACACATCTGGAAACTCCCGTACCACCGGTATCTCGTCGATACCCGGAGTATCAACCTGATCCGACACGACATGCGCCAGATAACCCTGGCATCCCTTCCGTAGAAGTTTGGTAGCAGTAAGTGAAGAAATCACTTCAGGAGGAGAACCGTCACGCTCCCCCTGAAAGATAACCTCCGGCAAACCCGGGCTTCGCAAAATCACTTGCTTGCTACAGCAATCGATGAGCGACCCATGCTCCGATAGCCAATCCATTCCTAAAATTACATCGAAGTCATGGATATCTAGAATAATCAAGTCCGCTGGCAAATACACATCCTAAATTCTCACCGGGCACCTCTGAATCACCTGATTCACAAGGTACACGATGCCCATCGGGGTGCCAACACCCACCTCACAATCTAAGGATAATACCACATAATCAAGCACACCAGCACAACTCTTCGAAATAAAAGAATGTGTAGCCCCCGCATCCATCAATACACGTACAAGAAGGTTTAGGATATGTAGTGTACCTGTAACCACGCCTGGGGCAGTCCTCGCCTGTTGCTGGGTCATTGCAACGTCCGCGCCCACGCGCGTTACGCCCAGCACCACGGTCACCTCCCTGTCCGCGACCTCCATTAGTGTGGGAAGCCGTGCTCTGCACCACACTAGATCCCCCAGCGTTGTTGATCTTGGACAACAGCGGGCAATCACAGACATAGTGGCCCTCTTCTCCGCACGCAAAACAGGTTACTGGCCTCGGCCAGTCCGAATGCCCACTAGAAGCACCGCTCCAAGATGAACGCTGCCCAGAGTTGTATCCTGATCCTCTGCCCTGAGAGCCCCCACGTCGACCTGACCAGCCACGACCTTTAAAGGATGAGGGTGCTCCCCTGTAGCCTCCTCCCTTGTTGTTTTTCTGGCCCGTTGGCCCACGTTGTGGGCGATCCTAACGTCGCCCCTCGCCCGAAGGCTGTCGTGTCTGGTGTGCCGCCAGACTGGCCTCGACATGCACCGCAGCGTCGACCATATCTCTCAGAGAAGCATGAGTAGCAGTAGTCACACTTGCCCGGATCTCCCCTCGGAGTCCGAGCTCAAACCTTTGGCATTTGTCCTCCTTCGTGCTCACGAATGATGCAGCGAACCGGGATAGTTTTCTGAAAGTCTGCTCGTAGTCTGCAACTGACATATCCCCCTGCTCCAGCCGCAGGAACTCAGCCTCCCGTGCCGCGCGAAACGATCGCGGGTAGTACTGGTCCAGAAATCAGGAACGGAAAACTTCCCAAGTAGTGGTATGGACAGACCATCCAAACATTTCAAGGCCGTGCCACCAGTGGTAGGCTCCTCCTTCCAGTTAGAAGGCCGCCAAGGTCACCCGTTCTCCCGGAGGGCAGTGCATCACTGTGAAGATCCTTTCCCATTTGGTGATCCAATCATGAGCATCTTCGGGGTTTGATCCCCCATTGAAAGGAGTGTCTCCCAGACGTTGAGCCCGTTCAATGCTTGCGCATTCCATTTCCCTTTCCAGATCCTCGTCAGTTCGTGTATGAGGAATCCTCCTTGGAGGCATAACCAACTGTCAAGAGGCATAGATCAGTTAACGTTATTCTTAAACTCGAAAAGTAACTAGTACTAATCGCTAGTCTAGCATGCTGACCACAACCTAGTGCTCTGATACCAAGCTGACAGGACCCGCCCCGATCCCACAAGGACCACAAGGGGACGTGCCCTGCTCCCGTCTGACACCCAAAATTCATACCAATTTTAACCTCAAAACATCAAATGCATAAATAACCAAATTAAAGTTATACATCAAATCCGAATTAAACAGATGTCAGACAAGGGATGAAATCCAAAATTACAAGTTGCGAGAACGACTCTAAAATAAACCTGCGGGTAAACCACCCAACAGGGGTTCAGGTACGCAGAAGTAGATCTATGCCTCAGCCTCAGGTTCCTCCTCTACCTCAGTAGCACGACCTGGAGGGGTTACCAAAACATTAAGGGTGAGTGGGCCGAAACTCAAGTTTATAAAACCATTTAATAAGTGAAACATATAATTTACCCCTCCGTTTTCCAAACATGCATGCATCAGAATTTAAAACCATAAATCATATAGTATGAACCATAAGGCATGTAATAAAACCATAAACATAATTTTAGCCACTGTACTATACACTCCAATCCTGACATCCCCGATGTCTGACGTCCCTGACGTCCGATAAGGTCACAGTCCCAAGGCTACGCGTGCCACTCGGGTCTCAATTCCGAGTCCAATCCCCGAACCCTGTCTGGGTATGGCATCTCAAATGCCTAGCATCCTAGACGCTCGACATCCCTGACGTCCAATATAGCAATCCTGCTCCTGAGTCACTTTACGGTCCGGTTTCTCCGTAGAATGACCCCTCGCAGGCAATGCGCCATGACCACTCCGTGGTACCACATCCGGAGGAGACAGTATCATAAGAATGGATCTATACAGTGCAGTACCAAATACATTTTATTGATATCCACATGCAAAACATATATATATACATAGATAAAAATCCAACCAATCTTTAAGTTTCATCAGATGGGTCTCAAACCCAAATACCGTGAAACGTGCCATAACAATAATTTCAACATCATCAAAACCGTTTCTTGATTCCAGCATGTGAATATATAAGTAAATCAGAAAACATTTAAGCATGCAAGGGTTTAATGAAATCAGGCCCACTCACAGTACGATTCCGCGGTGAACCTGCGCGTACGAACTTGTACTGGGATTATCGTACAATTCCTATCAGTCCAAATCACACGTAAGGGTCACTATTAGTCTTACACATTTATCCAAAAGTTCCGAAACAGAAATGTACAGAATGATGAGAGGAACAAAAGTCATGTTGATCGTGATCGGAGATAAGGTTCAACGCGCCCTCACGCGCCGCCCAAAGTGAATGCACGTGAAAGTCACGCGCCTGACACTATAGCTGCTACAGTGTCACCTTCTTCACCCGATAGCCCTGCTATTCGGACCTTCAACCCGCGTCCAGACCCGGGTAATTAACCCTCAATTTCCACTTGATTTCAATCCAATTTGATCCTAACATGTTTATTATTCTTCCAATTTAAGTTCTGAGACACTAATCAGCCTCGACAAGTCTCCAATCGACCCATCGACCCGTGATCAACCAAACGGGTCAATCACAAGAACTCCCTAGTTTCAAACCCATTCTCCAATTAACTTCACAGGAAGCATAATAGGATCAAAACGAACTAAAATGAATGATCAATTGTGCCTGAAAGTACCTGAAGGATATCGTTCCAAGCTCTGGAATTTCTCTAAAAACAGCAGCCTCTGTCCCAGCTCTACCGTGGCTGGTTCCCCTCGATTTTGATGTGGTTGAGTTCCAAATACTCCCAGAAGACTAAACCAGGCCTTGGTTTGGTCCAACAGTCACCAGAAATTGAAAACCCGATTTCCCTCCAAATTTTCCCGAAATGGTTTCTCTCTAGTTCCTTACCTATTCTCAGTTCTTTTCAACGGCAGAGTGAAACTCATTCACTTCTCAATCACCTTTTAACAATTCAAGCCGTCCCAGAGGCTCGTGGAAGCCTTACTTGACAGGACCCATCCCAATCCCCCCGGGATTACCATGGAATGTGCCCTGCTCCCGTCCAACAAGGGGTGTCAGACAAAGGATGACCAAGAGCCACTGCCCAAACGGGGCATCCAGAGTGCGCAAGGATCGATGGAGGAGGTGTGCAATGTCCCAGTCCCTGCTGCAATCGCATCCGTGATCAACCTGAAGGGCATTAAAACCAAAAGCTGTGAGTGGACAAAAACCAATAAGTTTACCCAAATACATTTATAAGACATTTATGCCCTCCAATAAAAACGTATGCATGCCACAAAAACCAGTAACCAAAACGTTTGCTCAACCGAGCCATTAGGGTCTTAGCCCAAAAACCGTTAACCAAAAGCCAAGTGTGGGAACTCAGCCCAAAACTGTGGAATACCACCACCATACATATTAAAACCATGTGGGTCACCACCCACGACCATAAATGAACATCAATTCAAAATCCAAAACCATTTAGGGTCCCCGACCCTACATACCATTTCATAACCAATAATCCATTTTTACCACATAACACATATCCAACCAATAAGCCATTTTATTCATTAATCCATATTTTACCATTACCATCACCAGCATCCCAGATGTTTAGCGTCCCAGACGCTAGACGTCCCTGACGTCATATCTCACGGTTTCATAAGCTACGCGTGCTGCTCGGGGTCTCTCCGGGTCCATATATCTGACATCCCTGATGTCTGACGTCCCTGACGTCAATCATAGCAATCCTGCTCCTGAGTCATCATACGGTCCGGCTGCTCCGTATAATGACCCCTCGCAGGCAATACACCGTGACTTCCCCAGTGTCCCAGACATCTGGAGGAGACCATCATATATCCTTGTGTCCAGATGGTATATGAAAAACAGTTTTATTTAATCCTTTTATCATATTATTACCATTGGGCCCTGCCCGAAATTTCCATAAAACCACATAATTCCATTTAGGGTCCTTGACCCAAAATCACAATTATTAAATATAGGGTCCCTAACCCGAAATCACATTTATTATCCAACTGAACCTCATGCCCGATTTTATGAACCACTGGGCCCACGGCCCGATTTATAAACCAACTGGGCCCGCGGCCCGATTTCGTAAACCAACTGGGCCCCTGGCCCGATAACATAACTCAAATGGGTCTCAGCCCGATTTCATACCAACTGGGCCCCTGGCCCGATTTCATTAACCAACTAGGCCCCCGGCCCGATTTCAAATGGACTCCAAGTCCGAAATTTCGAACACAAGTGGGCCTCAAGCCCGAGTTCATCTTTCCAATATAAAAACCATTTTATCATAATATTTATTTAACCACAAGCATGCAAAACCACAAATAAACCGTTAATCCCGATACACGAGAAATACGGAAAATACCTCGAAATACGTGCAACATACCCAAAATCAATACTCACAAATACCATCATAGAAATCATGTATATAAACCATATAACACATTTAAGCATGCATAGGATTTATAAAACCAAAGTCCACTCACAGACCGTTTTAACCGTGTGCCTCGATACGCGTGCCACCGGCCCTCCCGGGCCACACCACTATCACCGGGACTCCCAATCCTGTCCAAATCACATTAGAGGGTTACTAACCTCATCATTAACATCCTATCAAAGTCCCGTAATTTTCCCGAATTTTTACTTATTTTTAAACTTAATTTAAAACCTTCGGACATCCCGAACACTATCGAGACGGTGTCCGATCGACCCGAAACCAATCCCAAAATGTTCGTTACATCGAATGGATTAAAAGTCATGTTGACCTCACCTCGAGATTCGTGCCCACGCGCCGCCGTGAGTGGCTGCGCGTGAAACTCACGCGCCTGCTACAGTGTCACCAGCCCAACCCGTTTGTCTGGTAAACGGGTCCAATTCACCCGCGACACAACCCGGTTCCAATCCTGCCAATTCGATCCTAATTCCTTCAATTGATCAATCCATTAGCCTCGTTTTAAGTCCAATTATAAGTCTGTAAACTCAATTACACAAATCCTTACCCAGATTCCCACGATTCGATGATGATCCACGAAGAACACCCGGTCACTGTTCAATCATGGGATTCCTTCAATCTCGATTGATTTCCCTAAATTGGTTCAACCAGAAGCATCAGTGGACCACGAGGAACAATTCCCCCACATCAATTTCGTCGTTTGATCAGTAAATGATCACGACTCAAGTATGAACACCGTCCACTGTGCAACCATGGAGTTTCATCGATCTCAGCCGGTTTCCTTCAATTGATGATCCCAGAAGCATCGTGGGATGAGGAGAAATCATTTCCCCACAACAATTGAGTCAATCACAGCCCCAAACTCCACGACTCAGCCTCGATTTCTTCCTCTGTCACCAAGCTCGATCAGAGCCAAAACGGCACCAATCCTTCTCGTTTTTGATGTGGATCGACTCGTCACAACCTTAGGAAGATGTTTGTAACCTCCAATTCGATCATCACAGCCCAATTCCCAGTATTCGAATTTCCCCCCCAATTTTCCCGAAATCCAAAATCCAAAATTCGACACCCTCACAACCCCTCGTGTTTCCCCGTTAATTCAATCATCATAGTCTCCCATTTTCTCACAAGAACAGCAGAAGAAGGGAGCCAATTCTCCCAGTTCATACTCTCCCTAAATCATGCACGGTTTGAAAGAAAAACAAAGGAAAAGGAAGGATAATGGTGGATAAGGAATGATGATGTTGTAATGATGGTGTTGGGAGGGAAACATGGAGCTGGAAACAAGGGATGGGTGACACTTGTCACTCATCCGGATGTGCACAGTCAACGGTCACTATTCATTATTATATTATTATTTTAATCCCGGCCTCGGTTCGTTAGTTCGTTTCCTTGACCATAACGTCGTCGTCGGATCTCCGATTTCGGCATGCCGCCTGTCGTTGGATTCGTATCGACGATACCTACGTAACGGTCCTTGGCCCTCGCCCATCGGACCTCTCGATCAAAAAGTCAACATTTGGCCCCTAATAAGCCAAATTACCAAAATACCCCTCAACTTCCGAACACCATAACTTTCTCTACGAATGTCGGAATCGAACGTGCCGCCTGTCTATGAACTCGTAACGTCCCGAACTACGTCACGGTCATCGGTCAAAGTCCATTTGACCGCCCGAGCAAAAAGTCAACATTTTGCCCACGACCAGGGGCAAAACGGTCATTTTGCACATTTTGTCCGATTCCGCCCTACTAACTACCGTTCAACCTCGCTAATCAAGATTAGTCACTAAACTAATCCCGGAATTCGGGACGGGTCGTTACATTACTGTCCACTGAATTTTGTTCCCCGAAAAAGCTTCGAATCTTCATTAATCAAATCGACCGTGCAGGGTGGATGGTTCAGGCCACGTTCTAAAGCATAAGACACACCTTTCTTTCCAGCACACACTTGCATAAACAATTTCGCACTGAACCACCGCACATGGTGGTGCCGTCCATGGTCTCCCGCGGTTGCTACAGTAACCAGGGCAAAATGACCAAAATGCCACTGGTTCAAATAATTACCAAAATGCCCTTCACTTTCTAGACCCGTAACTCAGCCATACGAAGTCCGATTTCGGCGTGCCGCCTGTCTACAGACTCAGGGCATCGAGACCTACCTAACGGTCCTTAAGTCATGTGAAAATTAGTTGTCAAACGAAAAGTCAACATTTTCGCCCCTATCGTCCAAATTACGATAATGCCCCTGAACTTCCGATAGACGTAACTTTTACCTTGATCGTCCGAATTGGACGTGCCACCTGTCTATGGACTCGTGACGTCCCAAACTATGTCACGGTCATTGGTCAAAGTCCATTTGACCCTCAAATCAAAAAGTCAACAATTTGGCCATACCAATCACAAGGGTAAAAACGTCAATTCATACATTAAATTACATTATTATAATCCTCGAATTTCCGGGGTGTTACACCTTAGGTTTGTGGGTTTCCGTAGATGTGAGGAAGAAAAGTGAACAGACGCAGATTTTTGTTGTGATTCTCACAGATGGTGCCAAACTGTTGATGCAAAAAATATACCAACGAAACCGAGACAACCACACTCACCTAAAAACACAAGCATATACGTGGTTCACCCAAATCAGGCTACATCCACAGGGTTACCCCACTCTCATTAATAATATATTTGTTTGTACATGTTACAATAGGCTTAGAGCCTTTTAGAGAGAAAAAAAGAAGTATAGAGAAAAGGGAGAGCTCTCAAAGTTAGAGAGAGTGTTTTCTCTAGTGAGAGAATGAGATGGATCAAATGAGGGAGGAACTCCCTATTCATAGGTAAGAGCTAGAGTTTTGGTCATGGGCCTAGTGATGGGCTTTGATGGCATGAACCTTGTGTGATCGTTGAAGACTTCTAGATGGACTTACTTCGTGGTCCAGTGTAATGTTTTGGCAAGTTCGTTAATTGGTCAGATGTAGTGTCAACAAGTCTCGTTCCTTTATATGTGAATCACCTTAAATTTGGACTAAAAAGGAAATTCCAGTTTAGATATGGAAAAAAAAAAAGAAGCAATGAACTCATATGTCCTTATCAACATATAAGTTTATTTCAAAACCTGCAAATAGAAAAATTAAACTCATAGGTCCTTTTACTAGTCCAACCACTATATAATTTAAAATAAACCATAATTTTTATATAAATTACAACTAATGTTATTAAATTGCAAATCAATGAATATATTTATACTCAATTATTACTTGTCAGCATCGGATTCGGATATAATCTTCGTCATAAGTCCCTTAAATTGTACTATATTATAACTTTAATTAAAAAGTGCCACATGTGTGACAAGATTACTCTGTTCATGTAATTATTGTCTATCTGCAATAAATTCAGTATTTTCCATTCATGCTTTAGCTCTTGATATGTGGGTGCGAAAATTCCCTTATATTGAAACTGCGTGTTCATCTTAAAAATTGAAGAAATAGTTCCAAATCAGTAGCAGACTTAATTGAGATTGGATCCAATTACTATTGGGCGCCCTGGGTAACGGTTGCAAATGACTTACCGATTCAAACCGAAATGAAATCTTTTGACTTTTTGTTAAGGTTAAAACCATAATAACGTTATTCTTCAGTTTATTTTTAATCTTCTTTTCTTTTCTTATTTTTGTCTTTTATTGGGTACCACAACTTTTTCTTTTCTCTTCTTAACTATTTAAAAAAAAAAACTTTTACTTTTCTCTAATCAAAATCAACAATTCTGTTGATTTTCCACTTTTCAGATCAAATATCATTTTGGTTCCCCTATTCTTTAACCATGTCATTCAGATTAGTATATTCAATTTCATCCTCATTAGCTAAATTTGGAATTGACAAGTCGATAGTTTGTTCTCTGTGAGTTTCTCTTTCTTCTTGGGAAAAATGCTTCTAATAGGTAGATTTGTTAAGAATGTTTTTCGTCCATCGATCGCTTTAATTAGATTGCAGAAGTCCACAAATTCTCTTGTAACATCTAATGTATAAATTAGATTTTCAACCCATTATGTTATGGGAGTTGATGCACAATGCAATTTTTTTAGTTCCTAGAAGGATTTCTTCCGGAATATCTCTATCAATTGTTTCAGTTAATGAACAAATCTGATAAGATGAAAAAATATTTCTCTCTCTCTCTCTCTCTCTCTCTCTCTCTCTCTCTCTCTCTCTCCTCCCTCCCTCCATTGAGTGTATTGGATATGAAAAAACTCAAATATTTATTCAATTTGAAAACTTTTACCCCGTCATAAACTATTTCTTCGATAAATGCTGAGAAATATATAAGAAGATAAAAATTAAAACTTTGGAAAACTACTGTGTTTATAATTCCCCAACAACCAGTTGCAACATACCAATGATCATCTTTTATGATAAAGAAAAATCTTCGAGAATTATCAGCTAAATTTATATTATCAGCTAGTATTACCAATCTCGAAATTTCTGTTAATGATCACACAGTTAATGTGAATATATATAATAATTAAATATATTATTATATTAATCAGTAACACACATAGATCATCTACACAAAAAATTAGTGAACTTGGAAGTCCCGAGATTAGGTAACGGTATGAAACGAATCGATGGTAACAAATTGTTATTTGTTAATCCAACAGCTTTAAGTCCTTAAAATGTCACGATTTTTTACAGATGAGGTCTAGACACGTCGTATCATAATCTGAAGGGTCGGATTTTTCAAATTCACTCATTTGCATATCAATCGAACCAAAAAACCAAGATTACTATTAAAGTTTCTTTCAAAAGTTTCAAATTGTTAATGTGTTTGGTGGTTTTACGATTTTCTATAATTTTATTTCATGGTTCGATTGATCCAACTATCCACATTAATGAGCAACACTCATAGATCATCTCTTCAAAAAATTAGGAAATTTGGGAGACCCGAAATTAGGTAATAGTGCGAAATGTATCATCAATAACAAACCATTATTTGTTGATCCAATGGATTTAAGTCTTCAAAATGTCGTGATTTGCAACATGAGACGTCTAGGCACGCCGTATCACAATCTTAATGGTCAAATTTTTCCAATTCACTCATTCACATATTAATCGAACCAAAGAACCGAGATTATTATTGAGGACTTTGCCCGACATATGGGTTATATTCGCTAAGCAAAGTTAAATTTGGCAAAAATCCAAAAATTCGGTCAAAAAGTTCATGAAAATTGAAATTGCCGGCCACGTTTGCCCAGTGAATTATGAAAGATGGCCCAATGGAGTGATTTGCCGAGCAAACTCTCCCACTCACTTAGAAACAGCCTTGACCCTTATGTTTCCTTCTTCCTCTTCATTTCCCCAAACACACACATGCTCCCTCTCTGCAACTTAGCCTCCCTCTCTCACTCTAGCCCACTCACTTAAACTCCCTCTCCCACTCAATAAACTCACTTACTCTAACTCAAACTCCCTCTCTCATTCACCCTAAAACCCTACCCCCTTAAACATTGAAACCACCGACCCACGACCCAAACCCGCGACCCACGACCCCAAACCCCAAACTCAGACCATTCTTTAGATCCACTCTTTCTCTATCTCGAGCTTCTCCTCATTGTAAGTCCTTAATTAATTTTTTTTTAATTTATTGGAGTGATTTTTTAATATTGGAATGATTTTTGATTATTTGATTATTTTATAATTATTAAATATATATGAATATTGGATTGATTTTTTATATTAAATGTTATGTTGGATATTATTATATTGGTTATTGATTTGTAATTGGATATTGTTGAATTGAATTTTTATTATTGGAAATTATTGATTTTTTAAAAATTTAAGAAATTATTGGAAATTATTGAATATTATTGGAAATGATTGAATTATGGACATTTTTAGAAATTATTGGAAATGATTGGAAATGGTTGAATTCTTAACATTTTTGGAAATTATTGGAAATTATTCCAAGTTATTGAATTATTGATTTTTTTGAAAATATTGGAAATGATTGAATTATTGACATGTTATGGAAATTATTGGAAATTATTATAAGTTATTGAATTGTGGAATTCTTTGAAAATATTGGAAAATTTTAAATTATTGTAAATTTTAGGAATTTTTCGAAATTATGTAATTATTAAGATTTTTCTAAATTTTCGGAAATTATTATAAATTATTGAATTATTGCAAAATAATGGAAATTTTTGGATTTTTGGAAATTTTTGAATTATTGAGATTTTTTGGAAATATTTGGAAATTGTTAGCAATTATTAGAAATTATTATATTTTTGTTTTAAATTTCAAGAAATTATTGGAAATTGTTTTGGAAAATATTGGAAATTATTATATATTTTTGGAAATTATTTTATTTATAGAATTATTTGAAATTATTAGATTATTGCAATTTTTGGAAATTATTAGAAACTATGTAAGTATTCATTTTTTCATTTATTTATTTAATTATTTAATCAATATTAATTAGTTAATATTTTGCATTGTAAATGTCTTTGTGTAGATTAATCACTTCGAGAGTTTGTCCCACGATGGCAGTAGAGCACGTATCCCAAGGATCAACATTACAGGTGACATCATGAAGCTATGGCAAATCCTCCAGAGGAGATGCAGGGGGACAAGTTAGAGGGATGACTTTGGTTATGTGGCCATTGGATAACTCAGAAATGTTTTGGTAATTTATCGTTATTTATTCATTTAGAATATTAATTTATGTAGTTCCATATTCGTAATGATGGTTTCCTAATGTGCAGATAAAATTGAGGCCCGTCACTCAGCTAATTCACTATTTTTGGAAGTAGACGCCTGGGGGGAGGTTTATGTTGGGTGAGGCAGTCAGGTGGCTGAAGCTATTCCTGTAAGTTCAATGTTTTCGCTTATTAAATATTGATTTTTTTAATTAATTAATTTTCAAATTATGAATATATTCCAATTTCTATGTGGCCATGGTGGAGGACGTGTAGCAGACTCAGGAACAGCTAACCCATCAACAACCCGAGGTCCCGCTGTAGGACGAACATCCCGGGAGGTCGATCGCCATCCTGGAGTGCCAACTAATTAGGCATCCCGGGAAAATTGTTTGGAGTGCTAGAGAAGGGTTCTTTCGGGATGTCTCGAGGCCATATTCAAGTTCTTCCTAGGGAGTCCATTCTGAGGAGGTCTCTCAGCTGAGGGGCAACATGGAGTACCTCCAAGCAGAGAATGCGGAACTTAAGGCCACGTATGTGCGCCTTGAGGCCCAACATGAACAAATCCAAGGCAAAAACGTGCAAATTCAAGCCCAGCTTGCATTTCCATTCAGCCAAATAGTTAGCAATCCCATGTCTCGAGTCGGCAGCTCGCCATTGACAATGATCAACCGCCGCTGACTATTTAGTTTTTTTAGGTTTTTTTATTTTTAGTTATGTAAATATATTACATTTATTTTAATATATATAATTTTATTTTTCATTTATTTATTATAATTTAATTTTTTTTCTATTTTTATATTATTTACATTTATTTAAATATAGATGCTAATATTAAATGTATATGATTATTCAAATATTCAAATAATTATTCAAATAATAACATTAAAAAACAAGTATTTTAAACTTTGCCCGGCGAATTATCGTCGAGCAAAGTCCCGCTTTTTAAATTTTTCCCAGCAAAGGTCCATTGAGCTAAGCCTCACTATTCAAAATTTGCACAACGGAGGTCCGTCGAGCAAGGCTTGCAAGTCTACTCGCCGCCTTGTTTTTGATGACTTTGCTTGGTGGAAGCTTCCACTTGGTAAACGTCATTGATTTCGGTCTTGCTCGGCGGATCATCTTCACCCGTCAAGTAAGACCCTAGCTGGATGAGGCTTGAGTGACGTTTGTTGCCCGACAGAGATTCGCCAAGTTAACCTTTTTGCTTGGTTGATATAGGCTCATGCTCGACGGAGCCCTTTTGCCGGGCCAATTTAAATTCCTCGTAATGAAAATTCCTAATTCCTTTTCTCTATTACCTGATTGAATGTCTAAAAGAAACCTTCTGCTGAAGTTGAGAAATTGGGCCTCTTGCTGGGTAACAAATATCAACTAAAACTAACTCCATGAACTAAGAAACCCTAATATACAATTAAATCTATCAACTATAAAACCCTAACATAATATTAAATCTATCTACTAAAATTAACATACACTTAAATCCATCATTAGCTATTAGCATGTTAGGGTATTACACTATTATGGTTTTATTTTTGGATTTAATTTAATTTTTAATTAATTAGAAAAAATTAAAACCAGTTCGGTATCGGTACGGGGCAGCATTTCTTAACATTGAAACTGATCACGAACCGATTTGAACCAGTAAGGTATCGGTACCATAACAATAATCCATTCGATTTTACTATTCCTTTTTTTTTTCTAATTTTGTATGATACGAGACGAGATGGTTTCGGTATTTCAGGACTATATGCCTACCCCGAGATAAACATATGAGTTTAATTCTAATGAATAATAGAATATAACTAAAAAATGAGCATTACAAACTTTTTTTTTTATCTAATTGATAATTTCATTGAAAATTGAACGATTACACTTGAAAAGTGCACAAAAAATACACGTGTCCTCATTAAAACTCTCACCATAAAATTCTAGCAAATATAGGATAAATTCAGCAAGGGAAAAAGAGAACCCCTCCCCTCCTTCCCACTCCTCACCCGATCCTTCTTCCACTGTGTCTGCATCCCCCTAGGAAAGATTGTAAGCTATCCAAATTGACAATCTAGGAGCAAAGCACAGATGCTTATCTTGCACACTAGTATCCGCTTTGAAAACCCTAATTACATGCCCCAACAAACCAATAGGAGTCCAATCCTCGGCTGCAGACTTAATTACAACAATAGCCTCCAGTTAATCGGTCTTTACCCCATCATTGTGACATGACCGTCCCCGAAGGAACATTGACAAGTGTGCCTAGTCCTGCTTCCATCTGGCAAGTTGACTGAAGTTCCCAAAATACCCTCAGCACTTGCCAAACAAGGGATAACCATACATGTGCCCACTCATGCCTCCACCTCCCAATCAGCCTTGATTAACCGCCATGACCTTGAGGGTCAATAAAAACACAAAGGGTGTGAGTGGACAAAAATAAATCAGTTTATAAAACATGTTACAGAAAGACATTTCTACCCTCCACGTAAAACCAATGCATGCATTCGAAAATCATTTCACAATTCATTTCATTTCCAATATAAGAAAACCGTGTATGAAAATCAAAATCATTTTCCTTTTGTCAAACCTCGGGCCTTAGCCCGAAAACGATAAACATGGGGCCTCCGCCCAAAACCATGAATCAACATCCAAGTACAAGAACATAGCCCAAAATCCATAAAGCCATATAAACCGGGCCACTGCCCAACACATCCGAAACTATCGGAAATCAATAGTAAATCATAAGTCAATCAATATGTTGGATCTCAATCACCGAGTGTTTAAACTCACATATATCAGGTCTTCCCGGGATATCAACGAGTCTTTAAACTCAAAACACAATCAATAGGCCTCGGGGGATATCACAATAACTGAGTCTTTAAACTCAAAACATATCAATTAAGGGCCCTCCCCCGTCATCAATCAACCGGGTCTTTAAACCCAAAACATGATCCAGCAATAGTACCGGGTCTTTAAACCCAAAACCATATATCATTCACAGCAAATCCAGAATCCATCGTAAACCAATTTCCAAAATCAAATCCGAGATCATGTCCGAATTTCACATTCAAATCCCAAAATCATTTCCGTCATCCATTTCCAAATATGAATTCGGAACCATCATTCCGTAAGCCGACATCCGAAATAACCATTCTGGACCCAAATCCGGAAATCCATTTCCAAGTTTCCAAAACCCGAAATCTCGTTCGTCAAAACCACTTTTGTGAACTGGGCATCAAGCCCGAAATCACTTTTTTCCAATATCCGTTTTAAATCTTTGAAATCAAATCGTGTTTCAAATACCAAATTCAAATCACCAAAATCATGGTCAAACCACAACATACTCGAAATCTCCTAAAACGTGCAAATTCGTAATAATCTCAAAAAACGTGCCAAAATCGTAAATGATACTCATAATCATAATCAAAACATCATCAAAACATGATACGCACAAATCATATAAAATCATCCATTAAACCGTCATCAACGGATAGGAGAAACCATAGTCTCGAAATACGTGCAATTATGTATTGCATATCGAAATACGTATAAATACGAAAATCGTAATTACCATAAGCCATAATCACAATCATAGAAATCATAGAAATCATCAATAGAAAGCATAGAAAACAATTATGCATGCATTGAAATTTAGAAAGCAAAGTCCACTCACACACCGTCCAGACGGCTCGCTTCCGAGCTGCACGTTTTTCCGTAAATTTCGGAAATCATAATTCATGTCCAAAATTAATATCGAGGGTCACTAACACTTCAATCTACCTCACATAATTTTCCCCAATGTTTCCGGGATTTAAATACGTATTTTAAACGTATACGAAAAGTTTGGAGACACTAAACACTATCGAAACGATATCCGATTTACTCGAAAATAGTGCCAAAATGTTCCTTACTTTAAAAGGAGCAAGTTTCATGTTGAACTCACCTCAATTCGGCAATTTGAGCTCAAGTTATCAATGAACATCCGAACATTGTTCCTTCAGCAAGGTTCATCGATCCTCATCGTTTTTCTTCAATTGATTCACTCAGAAGCTTCGCAGAGTTCCTTCAACTAAGTTTCCAATCTCAATTTCAAGCTCCAATCCCTCTAACCATTCCAACTCAACTGGGATTTCCAAAACTGAACTCAAGTGTCGTCTGGGCTCATTTCTTCCCATTTTCTTCACTTTCAACTCCATTCGACTCGTTTGAACCTCTAGAAGCTCATTCCCCTTTCCGTTTCCATCAATTGATCATCCAATTCAAAATTTGATCTTAAGTTATCAATTCAAGGTTTTCGGGTGGGTTTCAATTTTTCTGGGGGTTTTTCCTTCATTTTTCTTTCTTTTCCACATGATTTCATCCTCTCAATTCCTCTCCAGTTCTCATTTTCTCTCAATTCGTTATTGGGGAGGTCGATCAAGCAAGGTTTACTGGTCTCTATTTTTCATTTCAAAAACACCAACACAGTTTCAATTCTTTTTTTGTGCACTTGTTCCAAACACACTAACACACACACTGTGCACTTGCCACCTCTCACTAATTAGTGCCACTAATTTCTTCATCAAAGTGATAGATGTCATTGGGTGGCATACCATGGCATGAATCAACCCAATTCCCGTCCCATTTCTTAATCAGTTGTCCAATTACCATTTTGCCCTTTTCCTTACAAATTACCAAAAATGCCCTTGATGTTCCTAGACCCGTAAGTTTATCGTCCGAACTCAGATTGACGCGTGCTGCCTGTCTACGGACTCAGCGTCTCGAGACTTACCCAATGGTCTTCGAATTATGTGAAAATTCCATGTCGTTTGAAAAGTCAACAAATTGCCCCTTTAACCAAATTACCGAATTACCCTTGAACTTCCGAACATCATAACTTTCTCCTCGAATGTCAGAATTGGACGTGCCACCTGTCTATGAACTCGTGACGTCCCGAACTACGTCACAGTCATCGGTCAAAGTCTGTTTGACCCCTCGAACCAAAATTCAACTATTCGCCCAATTCTAGGGGCAAAATCGCCATTTCCTTCCAATTTTCCAAATTTTTCCTTTTCCGAATTTCTGGGTCGTCACACATTGTGGATACCCAAAAATTGGAGTATGAGCAGGTAAGACTTGAATGCCTCCAACTATTTCCAGAACTAATATTCCAAAAGGAGCGGCTCTAGAAAAACCAATAATCACCCCATTCATGGGATCACGAAGAACCTTGCACCTCTTTCCCCATTCCCCCATCCCAACTCCCCTTAAACCACCCTTCGAACTCATCACAACTAAGTTTAAAGTCGGGAGTAGAATGTTTAGCCCCACCATCCACTCTCACCTTATGAGCCCCAGGTTTAGCAACATAGAGCGCCGCCCATTCTGTCTGTATTATCAAGGCAGATTCTGCTGCCACATTAGCCTCTAGAACTAGCAAATGATGCACCCCTCTGTTTCTCTAGCTCCACACCTGTCCATAGAGAAAAAAAATTGTTTTAACTCGAATATTGAGAGTTTAGAGGAGGAAAATTCGAATATATCCTAGAACCAACTTTTAGTAGGGAAACCAACAAGATGGAGGTTGGAATCCATCCACCCCTACCAACTCATTTTGCAAATCCACGACGCATGGAAAGTATCTTCAATGTTTACCACATCTACAATAAAGTCCGTAGGGAATAATATTTTTCAGGAACAAGGTTCATAGGTAAGGTATCCAAACTAGCCTTCCAAAGAAACAGTTTCAAATTATTCGAAACTTTCAACTTCCACAAATGCTTCCAATATTGCGCAGTGACTAAACCGGTAGAGCGTTCCTCCACCCCACTAGATAGTCGTTCCAAGTGATCTCATGTAATACAATACCCTGATTTAACATAATACTTCCCCAATGTTGGTATAAAACCAAAATCGATCATTCGAAAAGTGAGGCATAAAAGGGAGAACAATACTAAGAATGGCATGCAGATCCTCATGGTGGAAAACATTATTGAGTAACTCTTGATTCCAGCCACCTCTTTTCCAGCAGCAAAGAAGAGATTAGCATTTCAAGTGGTAAGATGGGTTCAAAGGACATCCCTAACCTTCCAGAATAGCACATCTTCTTATTCTTATATGTCACCATTGGCAGCCCTAACTACTTCTCATGAAAATAAAAAATACGAATTCCCAACATATTAGAAATGACACTTTTGAGGATTGGATTCACGTGAGGACAAAAATAGGCTGCAGACGTTTTGAAATTAATAAGTAACCCTGAAACAAGCTCATATTCCTTTAAAATTGCCAATAAATGATAGCATTCAGGTAACAGACACCCCATGAATCTCACGAGCACACTGAGCCTTGCATAATAAAGCAGAGAAACCTTCCACGTAGATGAGGAAGAGATAAACTAACAAAGGGTCCCCCTGTCTCAGCCTTCTATCTGAACAATATTACCAGCAACTTGACCGTGTATCTGAACAGAATAACTAGCAACTGAAAAACATTCCATGATTAGGAAAACCTTTCTCTCAACAAAACCTAAACATCTCAACATGTTTGCTAGATAACCACTCAACACGGTCGTATGCTTTTGAGATATCATATTTGAGAATCATCTACGTTAAACATTTATTTCCATTATGACTAATTGCATGAATTCTCTCAAAAACTGCAATTATGTTGTTTGTGTGGAATCCAAAATCACCGGAAGAATATGAAGCTACCACGTGGCCCATAATTCCCGAAATAACCAAAATGCCCCTAGCAATAATACTTAAAGCCCAAGCACCAAACATGGCTCAAGCCCACAATGCTTACATAGCCCAAATATTGGGCCCAAACTGGGATGACACGTGGAAGCCTCTCACCTTCGATCTGCGTAACACGTGTTAGCGCACAAATCAAGTAGTATTTGTCCCATATCGGAACTATGGAAATTGAGCATCCCACTCACCTCTATATAAGGGGAACACATTTCTCAATAAAGGTAATTCTGTTCAACACTACCTAAGCTATTGAAATTTCTCTTTCGAAACTGACTTAAGCTGTCAGGACCCGTCCCAAATATCGCCACGATACCCGGGACGAACCCTGCTCCCGTCTGACAATCACGCCTAAAGTACCAAGATAACCTCCATACAACACTAAGCATAACTATCAGACGAAGGAGTAAATATATACAACTGTAAGTCAGAGCACAGTTCTACAAAATGGGCACAAAAATCCTACTAGTCGTGCAACGGAAGAACGTCGTAAGCTCTATGATTCAATATCTGCCTCAACGTTCACCCCAACGCTATCACCACGACCTAGAGGGAAAATTTAGAACCAAAAGTGTGAGTGGACTAGAATAACTCAAAGTTTTAAAAATAGTTTATCATCAAATCAAAGATAAGAAAAACCCATAATATTTGTTCCCTCCGTTTTGAAAAACATGCATGCCCAACTAAGAATTAGAAAATCATAACATGAAACATCATAAGAAACAGAAACACTATAAAACAGATATAGAAATCATGGTATGTATATCGGAACCATAGCATAACCCAAGTACGTCAAACCATCATTTTCCGATCAAACCTGCTGGACCCATCCGAGTCTTTAAACTCAACCAGGCCTCAAATATAATTCTGAGTCTTTAAACTCCCGAGTCTTTAAACTCCAAAGGCCTACGGGGGTAATATCATAAATGTCCGAGTCTTTAAACTCCCGAGTCTTTAAACTCAATCCGGGCCCGTCCCCCGTCAAATCAATATCCGGGTCTTTAAACCCATATCCAGATCCAGCAAATCCAATCCAAATTCAATGTAAAACCATTTCCAAATCCATAACCAAACTCGAATTCGAAATCCCCGGTTCGAAGCCCTTCCGGCGTTCAGAACCGACGTTCCGAACCCAAATCCGGAAATCCATTACTATACCAAAAACCACAGGAAATCACAAATCATATTTCATAACCCATTTATCATCATCAGAAAACATTTATAGGTTAAAATCACAAATCTGGCATCAAAACCCGAAAATCAGCTTTTCTCGTAAAACGTATAAAATCCCGGAATATCTCGTAAAACGTGCAAACATATCAACCATATAAAAGCATCATTAAGAAGCATAAAAACACATTTAATAACATACAACATCGATGAAACAGTTAGGCATGCTCTAAAGAAAAGAAAGAGTCCACTCACAGATCAGAACGAGTCAATCGCGCTCCGTGCGCTCCTCGACCGTCTCGGGTGCCTCCCGTCCTGTCAATATGCACCAAATAGGGTCACAAACACATCAAGGATACTAACCCTAATTTTCCCAATTTTTTAGGAATTTATTAATATTTTAATCCTAGACCCTAAACCGTCCGGATTTCCGAACAACCTCCTAACATCGTCCGATTCACCCGAAAACCATACCAATGAACTCCTTAGGACATTTAGAACCAAACCCATGTTGGAAGCTTGGCCGGAATCCTCCCCACGCACCTCCACGCGCCGCCCAAAGTGGCTACGCGTGGGCCTCACGCGCCTGCTACAGTGCTTCTCCTTCCTCGAGTCACCCGGTTCAACACAGTTGAACCAGCGTGACCGGTTCTCCTCCGTTCAGCCACCACTTCCGTCCAAACCAATCCCAATAGCTTCGTCCCGTCCTAAACAAGCTAACCATGTCCTAACATCTAAGAATCACGACCCAAAACCTACTGTTCACGGCTTCGAAACAGACGGCCCGTAGCCCCTGTTTTGGCCGCCGGCCGCCCAGGTCCTCCCCCGGCACGACACCACAACCACACGACTCCTGGAACCTCCAGGAGTCTCACCCTGGCCTCCAAATCCCTCGACTCTAAGCCCAACTCCACGACTTTCGATTTGAAGTTCACGGGAAAAACAGGGGAAAAAGTCTTACCCTTCGATTCCGTTTCCGCCGTGTGCACCGCCGTGTACCACGGTGTTCGTTGGACTCCCTGCAGCCACCTGAGCCTCCTATTGACTTGAATCAATCCACCACATGGCACAACCACCGCCACAGTCTCACGGCTTCCCTATTTTCTCAGATTTCCGCCGTACCACCGTCGTCTCTCCGTGCACGGTTTCACCCCCCAAATCACGATCAACACCTCACCCTCGTCTCACTATCACTCTCTCAATTCACTCTTCACTCACCCTTGCACTGAATCGATCAATCTCTCCCAGTTTCTTCTCCTCTGTTCTCTGTGTTTTCGAACAAGTGCACGGTTTGAAAACGTGCAAAGTGTGGCCGTGCACACTATAGAATTCCCTGGAACCATCCAGCCCCTTGCACGTGTCTATCATTCTTTGGTCAGCACAAAATATCCCTGCCACTTGCCCTTATCTGATTGGACTGAGGGAAAAGACCAAAATGCCCCTCCTACACAAATTACTATTTTACCCTCACACTTTCCAAACCCGTAAATGTTTCGTCCGACGTCCGATGACACCGTGCCGCCTGTCATTGTACTCAGGATGTCGAGACCTATCTAACGGTCCTCGGTCTACGTGAAAATCACAAGTCCTCCAAAAAGTCAGCATGTTCCTTAATTAATCAAATTTACGGTAACACCCTCAATCTTCCGAACGTCATAACTTCCTCTCCGATTGTCCGAATCGAACCTGCCACCTGTCTACGGACTCGTGACGCCCTAAAATACATCACGATCAAGGGTCAACAGTCATCCAATCGGTAAATCGAAAAGTCAACTTTTGGCCTACTATTCACAAGGGCAAAATCGTCCGTTATATACAAAACTTTTACAAAATTACATTTATACCCTTCCCGAAGGTACGGGTTGTTACAATCTACCCCCCTAAAAAGAATTTCGTCCCGAAATTCAATGAAACAAATAAGGGTACTGTTCACGCATCAAGGCCTCAGGTTCCCAAGTAGCTTCTTCCACCTGGTGGTTTCTCCATAAAACTTTAACTAAGGGAACCGTCTTCCGTCGTAAGACCTTGTCCTTCCGATCCAAAATCGCTATTGGCTGTTCTTCAAAGCTCAAGTCTTCCCTCAGTTCAACAGGTTGTGCTTCCAGAACATGCGAATCATCCCGTATATACTTCCGGAGCATAGAAATATGGAAGACATTATGTACCTTTTCCAAGTCTACTGGTAAGGCCAACCGATAGGCAACAGGACCAATCCGCTCTAAGATCTCATAAGGTCCAATGTAACGAGGACTCAACTTCCCTCGTCTGCCAAACCGTACGATTCCCTTCCAAGGAGATAACTTCAAGAAAACTCAGTCTCCTACTGCAAACTCCAAATCTCTGATCCTACGGCCAGCGTAGCTCTTCTGTCGGTCCTGAGCTGCCTTCAATCGATCCCTGATCAACGCCACTTTTTCCTGTGTAAGATCTACCAGTTCAGAAGTAGTCAATCTCCTCTCACCAACCTCCGTCCAACACAATGGAGTCCGACACTGTCGCCCGTACAAAGCCTCGTAAGGAGCCATTCCAATGCTCTCCTGATAACTGTTATTATAGGCGAACTCCATCAAAGGCAGATGTGATTCCCAAGTACCCTGAAACTGCAAAACACAAGCTCGCATCATGTCCTCGAGAATCTGAATAGTCCGCTCAGACTGTCCATCGGTCTGAGGATGGAATGCAATACTAAAATGCAACTTTGTCCCAAAAGCTTCCTGTAAGCTCTGCCAAAATCGGGAAGTGAATCTCGGGTCTCTGTCAGATACTATCGACTCTAGAGTCCCATGCAGCCGAATAATCTCATCTATAAACAACTGTGCAAACTGCGTCAACCTGAAGTTCTCCCGTACTGGCAAGAAATGAGCAGACTTCGTAAGTCGATCTACGATCACCCACACACCATCATGTCCCTTTGGTGTTCTGGGCAACTTGAATACAAAATCCATCGTCAGGTGATCCCATTTCCACTCAGGGATCGGTAAAGGTTGCATTGCTCCATAGGGTCTCTGTCGCTCAGCTTTCACCTGTTGACAAATCAAGCATCTACTGATATACTCTGCAATCTCACGTTTCATCCCCGACCACCAGTAATGCTCTCGAAGTGTACGATACATCTTGGTCCCACCAGGATGCATCGCATAAGCTGAACAGTGAGCCTCATCGAAAATCACCTTCTTCAAGGCTTCATCTTCGGGTACACATAAGCGTCCATCCTTAACCAAAGCTCCATCCTCGCGAACCTCAAAGTCCTGTCTCTCTCCAGCCTCGACCTCAATACGTATGATGCCCAAAATGGGGTCCTCAAACTGAGCATCAATAACCTGATCAATCAAAACAGGTCGCACATGGAAACTCGCTAAGAGTTCTCCCTGATCATCCACAGTTAACTCTACTCCCAACCTGCGGAGTTCAACCAACAACGATAATCGTACTGTCCTCAAATGCGACAAGGTACAAGCTGACTTCCTGCTCAAGGCATCGGCTACTACATTAGCCTTCCCTGGGTGATACTCAATAGTACAGTCGTAGTCCTTGAGCAATTCCAACCATCGGCGCTGTCTCAGATTCAGTTCCTTCTGAGTGAACAAATACTTTAAACTCTTATGATCGGTCAAAAGCCTGCACCTCTCACCGTACAAATAATGTCGCCAAATCTTCAGTGCATGAACCACCACTGCCAGTTCCAAGTCATGTGTAGGATAGTTCATCTCATGGGGTTTCAACTGCCGGGAAGCATAAGCAATCACTTTCCCGTGCTGCATCAAGACGCAACCCAAACCTTGTAGAGAAGCGTCACTATACACCTCGAACTCCCCACTGTCGTCTAGAAGGGCCAACATAGGAGCAGATGTCAACCGCCTTTTAAGCTCCTGAAAACTCTGTTCACATTCCTCATCCCACTCAAATCGAACTACTTTCCGAGTCAACCTCGTCAACGGTGCTGCAAGAATAGAAAAACCTTCAATGAAACGCCGATAATAACCTGCCAAACCCAGAAAACTCCTAATCTCTGTCACCGTCTTGGGGTGTTCCCAATTTGCTACCGCCTCAACCTTCTGAGGATCCACTCTTATGCCCTCGGCCGAAATCATGTGGCCTAAGAATCCAACACTGGTCAACCAGAACTGGCACTTACTCAACTTCGCGTACAACTGATGCTCTCTCAAGGTCTCAAGCACTCTCCGCAGATGTTTCTCGTGCGCCTTTGCACTCTTCGAATACACCAAAATGTCGTCAATGAAGACAATCACAAAACGATCCAAATACGACCAGAACACACGGTTCATAAGATCCATAAAAGCTGCTGGGGCATTAGTCAATCCGAAAGGCATCACAACAAACTCGTAATGACCGTACCTGGTCCGAAAGGCTGTCTTCGGTACATCCTCCTCTTTAACCCTTAATTGATGGTAGCCGGAACAAAGATCGATCTTCGAAAATTACTGTGCTCCCTTTAACTGGTCAAACAAATCAACAATCCGGGGTAAAGGATACTTATTCCGAATGGTTACCTTATTCAACTGTCTGTAATCAACACACAATCTCAAACCTCCATCCTTTTTCCTCACAAACAACACAGGCGCTCCCCAAGGTGACATGCTCGGTCGAATGAATCCTATATCGACCAACTCTTGCAACTGGGCCTTAAGTTCCCTCAATTTTGCAGGTGGCATACGATAAGGAGTCTGTGAGATAGGCTGTGTACCTGGTAAAAGATCAATCGTGAACTCGATCTCTCGCTGAGGTGGTAATCCTGGCAACTCCTCGGGAAAAACATCGGGAAACTCCCGCACCACTGGTATATCCTCCGCCCTCACTGGCGAAGCACGAGTATCCACCACATGGGCTATATAACCCTGACACCCCTTACGCAACAGTTTACTAGCCTCAAGTGCCGAAATAACTCCAGTAGAAAGTGCACGCTGATCCCCCTGAAACGTAATCTCTGGTAATCATGGACTCCGAAAAGTCACTCTCCTATCGAAACATTCGATAGAAGCATGATGTCTCATCAACCAGTCCATACCCAATATAACATCAAAATCCCGTAGATCCAACAGTAGCAAATCCGCCATTAACTCAACCTCACCTACCATCACCGGACACTCTCTCAACACCTGAGTCACTACCAACACCTCCTCAGTAGGTGTACTCACCCCTAAGGCACACTCCAACGCAGACACCTCCCTCTCCGTCACCAAACTACAACTCCGAGCTATAAATGAATGGGTCGCCCCGGGATCTATCAAAGCAAAAACAGTGTGACCAAGTATGGTGAGTGTACCTGTCACCACTCCCGGTGCTGATCTGGCCTCCTGCTGGGTCATAGCAAAAACTCGCGCCTGAGGTCCCGATGACCTACCGCGCCGTCTAAAACTGCTCATGGCACCACCGCCACCCCTAGGGCCTGCTGCCCCTGATACTGAAGCAGTACTCCGTCCAGGTTCTGCTGCACCTCTGCCTGCTCCACCCTCCTGAGCTAACAACGGCCACTCCCTCCGAAAATGTCCTCGCTCTCCACAGTAGTAGCAAGCATCCCTACTGGGTCCACCAGTCTGCCTCCCAGTAGAAGCAATAGAAGTAGCACTCGCCTGAGGAGTCGGCGGTGCCCTAGCTCCCTGAAATCCAGAGCCCTGAAAACTGCCTGGTGTGCCATACCGGGCTCCACCAGCCGATGACGAACCACCAAAATTACCCCGTTTCGGGGTCCTATGACTCGATGCTCCCGGAAATGAATGCTCTCGGCGCCGTACACTGCCCGAGTACTGTGGCCTAGCAGGCAAACTAGCCTCCACTCTGACAGCAGCATCAGACAACTCCCGGAATGTAGCAAATGAACCGGCTGTCACAATGGCTCTAATCTCTCCTCGAAGACCCAACTCAAACCGGCGGCACTTCTCAGCCTCGGTTGCCACAAATGCAAGAGCGAATCGGGATAGCATCTGGAATCTCTACTCATACTCGGCGACTATCATGTTCCCTTGCTTCAACTGAAGAAATTCTGCTTCTTTAGCATCCCGGAAAGAGCGGGGATAGTACTGATCTAGAAACCGCTCCCGGAAAGTCTCCCACGTCACCGTATGTGCATCCCAGCCGGACAACTCCAGCGTATACCACCACTCATACGCTGCTCCATCCAACAGAAACGTAGCCAACAAGACCCGGTCCTCTGAAGGACAATGCATCACCCCGAAAATACGCTCAAGCCGGGTGATCCATCGGTGAGCTTCCTCTGGATCGGCCCCACCGCTGAATGTAGTAGCCCCAAGCCGCTGGGCTCTCTCGATCAAAGCGCTCTCAGTCCCTCTCGCTGCTTCATCTTCAGGTCGTGGTGGGGGTTCACGTCGCGGAGGCATGATCGAACGTACGCTGAAAGAGGCATAGAGTTAGTAAAACAACCTAAATACGACACAAACCGACAAACTTATGCTCTGATACCAATTGTCAGGACCCGTCCCAAATATCGCCACGATACCCGGGACGAACCCTGTCAGGACCCACCCCGGTTTCACCCCGAAACCCGAGGTAAATCCTGCTCCCGTCTGACTCCCCAACGCAACATTTAGATAAAACTCACTCAAACCCAGTCAGACGCAGGAGTAATTAACCACAATGTTCCAAAGTTATAGTTTTACAGTGTATAGCACGAAATCCAAGAAAAATAAAAACCGATAAAGTACACGCACACGGAAGACTTCCAACTACTCCGGAATCCCTCACGTCACTTCTATGCCTCGGACACTGCCTCGACGTCAAGACCCCGCGCTCGCTCCACAACCTGGAGGGCAAGTTAAAAACAAAAGGTGTGAGTGGACCATAAAAGAGAAGTTCTAAAATCATTTATCAGAAAAACTGAGTTTAACCCTCCGTTTTGAAAACCCCATGCATAACCAACATTTGTTAACACAGTTATAAATCACTTTTCTAAATCACTTTTCATAAAACATCATAAGAAACAGAAACACTATAAAACAATTAGAGAAACCATAGCATGATTATCAGAAACCGTATCATAAACTACAAAGTTCAAATCATCATTTCTCGATCAAACCTGCTGAACCTATCCGAGTCTTTAAACTCCCGAGGCTTTAAACTCAATCCAGGCCTTAATCATATCCGAGTCTTTAAACTCCCGAGTCTTTAAACTCGAGGCCTACGGGGGAAATATCCATATATCCGAGTCTTTAAACTCCCGAGTCTTTAAACTCAATCCGGGCTCTCCCCCGTCAATATCAATCCGGGTCTTTAAACCCAATATCCAGATCCAGCAAATCCAATCCATATCCAGTGTAAAACCAATTTAAAATCTATCGCCAAATTCGAATTCGAAATCCCCGGTTCGAATCCCTTCCGGCGTTCAGAACCGTCATTCCGAACCCAAATCCGGAAATTCACTTTTCAACTTTAAAACCAAATCTCGTTTCCCGAAATCCGATTTTAAAACCGAAAACCTTTAATCATCGAAATCATGTTCCAGAATCCCTTTATAATCAGTGAAAACCACTTATCAATTGTAATCCCAAAACCAAAGCATCAATTTCAGAAACCAATCACTTTCTCGTAAAACGTGCTAAAAACTGAACTTCCTCGAAAAACGTGCAATCATGTAAAACCAACCAAAACATATTCGATAAACATAGAATAATGATTAAAACCATAAAACAATTATAGAAAACAGTTATGCATGCTCGAGTTTAGAGAAGGGGTCCACTCACAGTACTGAGCCCTACTCGCGTCCTGAACGTCCTGTACGTTCCTCGGCTTCCTCGGGAAATCCCGATCCTGTCAATTACTGTCAAAATACATCACTAATACGTCTACGAAAGTTCACCTAAAGTTCCTCAAAATTCCCCGAATCGAAAACATAAAACCCGGGACCCTAAACCTTCACCCTCGCGGAACTAAACTCAAACGACTTCCGCATAACCCGAAACCACTTCCATTGAACTCACCACAAATCCTAGACCAAAAACCATGTTGACCGTTTTCCCCATCGCCGCCGCACGCGCCCCTACGCGCCGCCCAAGTGGCTGCGCGTGGCCCTCACGCGCTGCTACAGTGCACCGTCTTCCTCAATCGAACCCGGTTCGGCATAGTGGTCTGCAACTCAGACCGGCGTCAGCGGTTCACCGCCGTGCCTGCACGATTTCTCTCCCTTTCTTCACCTAAAGCTTCGTCCAGTTCCAATCTATCCATTCCCCAGCTTCTCAGACCTCGACACCGCCCCAATCCCGTAGACTTAAGCTCGAACCAGACGGCCAAACTCCCCATGTTTCACGATCCAGCCACCCAGCTCACCTCCCTTCACGGTGGCTACACCAAACTCTTCCCTGGACCTCACTGAACCTAAACCAACCCTCCTAGCCCTTCGACTCAGCCCCAATCGTCACGACTTGCCGTTTGAACCCACGACAAAAATAGAGCACCTAAAGTTTCTCCGTCGTGCCATCCACCACCGTGCACCACCCCTCACGACAGCACACACAGTCGACTCTTGGGACCTCCAGGAGTTTCACCCTGGCCTCCAAATCCCTCGACTCTACGCCCAACCCCACAACTTTCGAATTGAACCCCACGGGAAAAACAGAGTAATTGTACAGGGATGAGAGATTACCTGCAACCGTCCGCAACCGTGCTAGCCGCCTTGCTCCCTGGAGTCTACGACGCCGCCTCAGCCTCCTCTCGAGGTCAATTGCACTTACACACGGCCACAACACCACGATTCCTCGCAAACTCTCAGCTTGCCTTCCTGTTACCCCTTGGTCTTCCCGTGGTTCACAACTCACACACACACACCCGCTGCACCTCTCTACAACCTCACCAGCTTCCCTTCGATCTCTTGTCCCTCACTCATTCACCAGAACTCATCCACATCCTTGATCAACCCTCAATTTTTCCCTCTCAATCTCCCTCTGTTTCTGTTTCTCTCTGTGTACACACAAGAACACGGGCACGGCTGCACCCCAATTATTTGGGCCGTGTATGTACAAGATTCCACCAGAATCCTCTACACACCTGCCACATGTCACAATCCACTCCACACACTCCCACATGGCCCAATCTCAGCCATCCATTTCCTTTCTCTGTGCACAAATCCCAATGTGCAGAAGGACCAAACTACCCTTCTTTTTACCTCATATTTATGATTTTGCCACTAACTTTCTAGACCCATAACTCACAACTCGTAAGTCCGATGAATACGTGCCGCCTGTCATCGGACTCAGGACGACGAGATCTATCTAACCAACCTAGGTCAACGTACCAAAACCCGATTCTACAAAAAGTCAACTATTCCTCATACTTTACCCAAATTACGGTTATGCTCTCAACCTTCCGAACATCACCATTTCCTCCTCGGATGTCGAAATCGGGCGTGCCACATGCCTACGGATTCGTGACGTCCTAAACTACGTCCTAGTCACCGGTTAAAGTCCATCCGACCACCAGAACTAAAGTCAACATTTTTGCCCAAACTAGGGGCAAAATCGTCATTCTACACTAAGGACCTTATCGGTACCGACTAACCACCGTTAAACCTCACTAATTCCACCTTAAACACTATCTTAATCCCGGCTCTCGGGACGGGTTGTTACAAACCCTGCTCCCGGCTGACAATCACGCCTAAAGTACCAAGATAACCTCCATACAACACTAAGCATAACTATCAGACGAAGGAGTAAATATATACAACTGTAAGTCAGACCACAGTTCTACAAAATGGGCACAAAAATCCTACTAGTCGTGCAACGGAAGAACGTCGTAAGCTCTATGCCTTAATATCTGCCTCAACGTTCACCCTAGCGCTATCACCACGACCTGGAGGGAAAATTTAGAACCAAAAGTGTGAGTGGACTAGAATAACTCAAAGTTTTAAAAACAGTTTATCATCAAATCAAAGATAAGAAAAACCCATAATATTTGTTCCCTCCGTTTTGAAAAACATGCATGCCCAACTAAGAATTAGAAAATCATACCATGAAACATCATAAGAAACAGAAACACTATAAAACAGATATAGAAATCATGGTATGTATATCAGAACCATAGCATAACCCAAGTACGTCAAACCATCATTTTCCGATCAAACCTGCTGGACCCATCCGAATCTTTAAACTCAACCAGGCCTCAAATATAATTCCGAGTCTTTAAACTCCCGAGTCTTTAAACTCCAAAGGCCTACGGGGGAAATATCATAAATGTCCGAGTCTTTAAACTCCCGAGTCTTTAAACTCAATCCGGGCCCGTCCCCCGTCAAATCAATATCCGGGTCTTTAAACCCATATCCAGATCCAGCAAATCCAATCCAAATTCAATGTAAAACCATTTCCAAATCCATAACCAAACTCGAATTCGAAATCCCCGGTTCGAAGCCCTTCAGGCGTTCAGAACCGACATTCCGAACCCAAATCCGGAAATCCATTATTATACCAAAAACCACAGGAAATCACAAATCATATTTCATAACCCATTTATCATCATCAGAAAACATTTATAGGTTAAAATCACAAATCTGGCATCAAAATCCGAAAATCAGCTTTTCTCGTAAAACGTATAAAATCCCGGAATATCTCGTAAAACGTGCAAACATATCAACCATATAAAAAGCATCATTAAGTAGCAAAAAAACACATTTAATAACATACAACATCAATGAAACAGTTAGGCATGCTCGAAAGAAAAGAAAGAGTCCACTCACAGATCATAACGAGTCAATCGCGCTCCGTGCGCTCCTCGACCGTCTCGGGTGCCTCCCGTCCTGTCAATATGCACCAAATAGGGTCACAAACACATCAAGGATACTAACCCTAATTTTCCCAATTTTTCAGGAATTTATTAATATTTTAATCCTAGACCCTAAACCGTCCGGATTTCCGAACAACCTCCTAACATCGTCCGATTCACCCGAAAACCATACCAATGAACTCCTTAGGACATTTAGAACCAAACCCATGTTGGAAGCTTGGCCGGAATCCTCCCCACGCGCCTCCACGCACCGCCCAAAGTGGCTGCGCGTGGGCCTCACGCGCTTGCTACAGTGCTTCTCATTCCTCGAGTCACCCGGTTCAACACAGTTGAACCGGCGTGACCGGTTCTCCTCCGTTCAGCCACCACTTCCGTCCAAACCAATCCCAATAGCTTCGTCCCGTCCTAAACAAGCTAACCATGTCTTAACATCGAAGAATCACGGCCCAAAACCTACTGTTCACGGCTTCGAAACAGACAGCCCGTAGCCCCTGTTTTGGCCGCCAGCCGCCCAGGTCCTCCCCCGGCACGGCACCACAACCACACGACTCCTGGAACCTCCAGGAGTCTCACCCTGGCCTCCAAATCCCTCGACTCTAAGCCCAACTCCACGACTTTCGATTTGAAGTTCACGGGAAAAACAGGGGAAAAAGTCTTACCCTTCGATTCCGTCTCCGCCGTGTGCACCGCCGTGTACCACGGTGTTCGTTGGACTCCCTGCAGCCACCTGAGCCTCCTATTGGCTTGAATCAATCCACCACATGGCACAACCACCGCCACAGTCTCACGGTTTCCATGTTTTCTCAGATTTCCGCCGTACCACCGTCGTCTCTCCGTGCACGGTTTCACCCCCAAATCACGATCAACACCTCACCCTCGTCTCACTATCACTCTCTCAATTCACTCTTCACTCACCCTTGCACTAAATCGATCAATCTCTCCCAGTTTCTTCTCCTCTGTTCTCTGTGTTTTCGAACAAGTGCACGGTTTGAAAACGTGCAAAGTGTTGCCGTGCACACTATAGAATTCCCTGGAACCATCCAGCCCCTTGCACGTGTCCATCATTCTTTGGTCAACACAAAATATCCCTGCCACTTGC
This sequence comes from Prinsepia uniflora, assembly GCA_032719365.1. Taxonomy (NCBI): domain Eukaryota; kingdom Viridiplantae; phylum Streptophyta; class Magnoliopsida; order Rosales; family Rosaceae; genus Prinsepia; species Prinsepia uniflora. Next base: position 24,116,860 of record CM064872.1, on the reverse strand, counting down.
CCTTATCTGATTGGGCTGAAGGAAAAGACCAAAATGCCCTTCCTACATAAATTACCATTTTACCCTCACACTTTCCAAACCCGTAAATGTTTCGTTCGACGTCCGATGACTGCGTGCCGCCTGTCGTTGTACTCAGGACGTCGAGACCTATCTAACGGTCCTCGTTCTACGTGAAAATCACAAGTCCTCCAAAAAGTCAACATTTTCCTCAATTAATCAAATTTACGGTAATGCCCTCAATCTTCCGAACGTCATAACTTCCTCTCCGATTATCCGAATCGAACCTGCCACCTGTCTACGGACTCGTGACGCCCTAAACTACATCACGGTCAAGGGTCAACAGTCATCCAATCGTTAAATCAAAAAGTCAACTTTTGGCCTACTATTCACAAGGTCAAAATCGTCCGTTATATACAAAACTTTTACAAAATTACATTTATACCCTTCTTGAAGGTACGGGTTGTTACATAAGAATTGGAGTGTTCTTGGTCGTGCACCACCTGGGTCTCGATCATTGAACGAACGATAGGTTACTGTTTGCTTGTTTGTAGGGATTCTTTAGTCTTTTGAGTTTAAAGGACGAATTCAGCTTCAACAATTGGTGCTTTTTTTGAGAGCTTGGAAATATTCAAGAAGAAGCTCTCACGACCGTTCATCATTCATCTTATTTTGTTCATCGTTCATAACGGTGTTTGAAAATCTTGAACGTTGTTCATCGTTCATCTTATTTCGTTCATCGTTCATAACGGTGTTTGAAGATGTTGAACGTTGTTCATCGTTCGACAACAACTTTTAGTTCAAGATTCTCTGATTCAACATGGCTAGGGTTCGTCAATTCGTTTGATCAATTGGAGAAGGTGGTTCGTCGATTCGTTTGATCAATTGGAGAAGTTGTTTCTACCTCAACTTCCCAGACAAGGAATGTAGCTCACATTGAGACTCTGGAAGAACGCCCAACACGTCCCCGACAAGTGTCTATAGAAGCGCCCGTGGAGCCGCATGGAAGGATGCCAACCTTCAGCTTCAAAGTGTTCCGTTCTCCAACAACCCAAGTGTCTGTGCTAGGGGAAGAAACTTCAACCTTACAGCAAACAAGCAGGCGGTTGGTGGGAGGTGCATCAAGGCAGAGTCAGCCCACTGCGAACATGGATCTGCTGGACTTCCTGGATGGGCGCCACGACATCTTAGGGAGGAGCCACCATCAACTCCCTCAAGATAACCTAGCTCAATAGGTGGAAAGATTGAGCAGCGAAGTTCAAGATAACCAGAGAGACATTCCACCTCGCATGGAAGACAAGAGAATGTTCCAAGGCGTGCGGGGAAGGAAGCGTTCTGATTCCAAAAAATGTCTTAGGATACCTCGCTAAGTGACTACGGTGAAGAAAGTCACACTCGCAAGGAAAAGAGTCTGCAACGGCCAAGGCCATCAGTGCATGAGCGGCTTGGAAGTAGGGTCGGGACAACTTCACGAGTGGAGCGCTCACATAGGAGCAGAAAGGAACATCAGACTCCACATAAAGCCCCAAGACAATCTGCCCATAGTAGTAAGGCGGAAGATAAGGCTTACTCACCTACGCTACCATAGAGGTCAAGGAGAGAGACTCGAGGAGATTCTCGGTGGATAGCGTATAATGACTCACTGCCTCATGGAGGTGCCTTGCAAGCTAATGACGTTCAAAGGAAGTTGGACCGACACCTTCGTATTCAACAAGATGGCGATCTAGAGGATGATCTACGACGTCAGATTCAGCTGTCTACACCTTTAGTGAGGGATATTGAGGAGGCGTCATTCCCTCAAACGTTTGCGACGCCAAACTTCAATCCATTCAAAGGAAATTCTGACCCTGTGAAGCACATAGAATACTACCGAGGAGTTATGGTTCTCCACAGACACCACGATGCACTCATGTGCAAGGTGTTTCAAGCCTCCTTGCAAGGCCAAGCCATGACGTGGTTCAATCATCTCCCCCTGAGGTCGATTGCATCTTTTCAAGAGTTGGCTCTAGCGTTTGTGAAGAAGTACTCGCAACTTCGTATGGTTGAAGTAAAGGAAGACCATATTTTCTCCATCCGGAAGCGAGCAAAAGAGAGTCTCCGCCAATACATTCGGAGGCACTGTGAGGAAAAGTCTCGAATTGTTGGTTGTAGTGACCTTGTTGCGGTAATGACGTTCAAACAAGGGCTTCTCCGGGATATCCAGCTCTACGGAGACATTGTCATGGGCAATGCATGAAGTCTCACCAAGATGCTCTGTCAAGCAGAGTGTCATGCATGCTGGGAGGATGAAAAGAGTGCTGCACATGTGCCAGATCATGCCGAGACGAGCGAGAAAGCCACCAAACGTTCATTACCGCGCAAAGAGGATGTTAGTGGCAAATTTCCTATGGGGGGTTCAACAAACTCAAGGCGAGCCAAACTCCCAACGATTCAACCATCAGAAATCCTATTCTGCAGTTATCAATGCCAGTCCACCAGATTCATAATGAGATCAAGGACAAACCATGGTTCAAGAAGCCAGAGCCCGTCAAAGGCGATGAAGAGAAGGGCGATATGAGAAAGTGGTGTGCCTATCATGAGTGCTACGGGTATAACATTGGGAAATGCATATCCTTCCAGAGACATCTCCGGAATCTCGTCAAGGAAGGACATTGCACCGAGTACGTCAAAGGGAAAGCCACATATCGACCCGCTGATAAAGGACCGGAGGAAACTGCAGCAAAAGTGATCCGCATCAACTAGCTGCATGTCAAAATTAGAGAGACGTAGAAGTATATGAGGCTTCAAGTTTTCCTTTCAAGGTGTCTTCCAAATTCAAGTACCATGCATTTGAATTATCAATAAGATTGAAATTTTTTTCTGAATTCATACAAACATATTTGTACATCATTTACAATTTTCAAAACTTATTCCCTCTAGCATCAAAGCCTTCGCCATGTGAAGCACCAAAGCCTTCGCCTTGCAAAGCATCCAAGCCTTCGCCTTGTAAAGCAACCGAGCCTTTGCCCTGCGAAGCATCTAAGCCTTCGCCCTGCGAAGCACCCAATACCTCGCCTTGCAAAGCATCCAAGCCTTCGACTTGCGAAGCATCTTAGCCTTCGCCTTGTGAAGCATCCAAGCCTTCGCCTTGCGAAGCATCCAAGCCTTCGCCTTGCGAAGCATCCAAGCCTTCATCATCGAAGCATCCAAGCCTTCATCATCGAAGCATCCAAGCCTTCGCCTTGCGAAGCAACCTAGCCTTCGCCCTACAAAGCATCTAAACCTTCTCAATGCGAAGCACCTAAGCCTTCGCCTTGCGAAGCATCCAAGCCTTCGCCTTACGAAGGTCCTAAGCCTTCATCCTACGAAGCAACCAAGGCTTCGCTATGCGAAAAAACAAAGACTTTGCCCTACAAAGGACACTTGCTTATGCCATTTAATGCATCTCAACCTACGCTTTCCAAAGGTCTTCCGCTAGGAAACACTCAAAGCCTTCTGCTAGGAAGCACTCAAAGCCTTCCGCCAAGAAGCACTCAAAGCCTTCCACCAAGAACCACTCAAAGCCTTCCACCAGAAAGCACTCAAAGTCTTCCTCTTGGAAGCACTTCAAGCCTTCTAATAAGAAACAAAAGACCTTCCTTGAAGGCAACACTAAAACGAACGCTAAGTTAGCTGAAACCCAAAGTTGAACGCCCATGGCCACAACGAAGCATTTGATGAGAAAACAAGTTTGGATACATTAAGGCAGTTAGTATAATTAGACAAAGATAAGGGAGCTCATAATTTCTTATAACAATCGTTTTCATTTATTGATTTGAAGGGTGGTTTGCTAATCACATCTCGATTTCTCAAACCAGTTATTCAATGCAAAAATGCAAATGCGATAATCGACATACAAATATGAAGTAGATGCAATTGAAAGTCTTCAAAGCCCATGGTCCTTCGAAACTATGCCCACTCTTCTGCTGAAAGTAGAGAAACGTCTTCAGGAGACTCGTCGGCTTTAGGAAAATCTGTTTTCTTAGACTCCAACTGACAGGACCCGTCCCAACTAGACTTTGATAACCGTGCCTAGTCCTTCTCCCGTTTGACAAGTCAACTGAAGTCCCGAAATTACCCCTCAACATCTGTCAGACAAAGGATAACTGCACTGATTTCCGCTCATGCCTCCGCCTCTTGATCAGCCCAGAATGTCGTGCCACGGCCTGGAGGGTCATCAAAAACAGGAATGGTGTGAGTGGAAAAAAATAATATCATTTAAAAATACATTTCAAAATACATCATTTACCCTCCAGTTTATCAAACCATGCATGCATAAGGTCAAACAAATGAATCACCGGTTTCCAAGCCAAAACACATAAAAATCAGTTCATAAAACCATTTCGTAAAACAACGATCATAACACAAATCACATAACTCGGGAATTACACATCTGAGGTTCCTCTGGGAATTACACATCTAGAGTCTCTAGGAATTACACATTCAGATCTCGCTGGGAATTACACATCCAGCCTCACCGGGAATTACATATCCGGTCCCTCCGGGAATTACGCATTTCCGGAGTCCCTCCGGGAATTACACATCCGGAGTCACTTTGGGAATTACATATCCGAAGTCTACCCAGGAATTACACGTCTGGGGGCATTGAACATAAATCCAATCAAAAGCTTTATTTCAAAATCATCATTAAAACCACGTCAAAACCATTTATCACGGGGTCTCAAGCCCAAATCTCATTTCCCATAAATCTGTAAATTCATTTAATAATTCAATGCACGTAAATCCGTAAAATCATATCCGAAAATCATTCAATTCCATAAAATCAGCTTTAACTCACAATCCAAGTCAAAAAAATCCTTTAAAAATCCCGGGCCTAGCCCAAAATCATCAATTGTACTATGCATAAATCCACAAATTCAGTAAAACGTGCCCGAAATCGATTAAATAATACATAAATCCAATAAACAATCATATCAAATCATCATGCAATCATTGTAAATAAAATCATACAATATATCATGTAAAACATTTTACTATGCATGCATATCAATTTATAAAACAAACGTCCACTCACACACCGTCCAAACCGATCGATTATGAGCTGCACGTTTTTCCGTAATTTCCAACATTTTTCAGGAATCCCATGTCCTGCCCAAAATCATCATTAAGGGTCACTAATGACTCAATGAATATAATATTAATTTCCCGTAATTTTCCAGGAATTAATTACGAATTAAAAACGTAACATAAGCCTTCGGACCCTCGAAACAATATCGAAATGGTGTACGATTGACTCGAAACCAACGCAAAAATGTTTGTTACATTAAATGGAACAAAAATCGTGTTGAGATCACCTTGAAAAGCGGGCCCACGCGCCCTGACGAGCCGCCGCAAGCGGCAGCGCGTGTAGTCCACGTGTTGTGTACAGTACCCTGCTACAGTCTTCTTCCTCGCCCGTTTCTCTGTTAAACGGGTCCTGCAACCCGCAAGATGACCTGGTTGAATCTCCCTCAAACCTGCTTTAATTCCTTCAATTGAACTGTCCATTGAATTCGAAACCAGGTTAATTCCAGGTGTGTAGCTTTAATTTCAACAATAACATCTGATATTAATCCAAATCAAAACTCGGAATTTCCTTTGAAAGTTTATCTTACAATTCCTTTAATTCCCATGATTTCTTAAAGGTAATCATTCAGAGAGCTTCGCAAGACCCTTCTAAACATTTTCCCAATCTAAATTTCATCCTTTCTTACCTCAAATTGCACGACTCAACCTTCAATTTCCCGTTTGTCTGTTGATAGAAGATTTATCAACCAAGAAATTATGAATGATAACTCCTAATGTAATACTTTGCAAGTGCACAAAATCGTATGACGAGTATAATAGGTTTGCAAAGGTCGATCCCTCGAGGACTTGTTCAACGTGAATCCACTTAGTTTGGAATGAAACAACTTGAGAAAAAGTACAAAAACGTTGGGGGGTTTTGAATGATGATTATATTGAAATTGAATGATGAAAACAAGTGCAAAATGATGAAAAACTTGATTTGAAAGTTGATTGGATGGTTAGGACGAATTAGGACATGTTATCCACCTTTACCAATTAAAGTTCTCCTTAGATTTCGTTGATTAGATTAATTATGCATGTATCTGAATTAAGTACCCAAGCAAGGGTCCGGCTAAGGCTCACCCCACATATTTATCTTCTCTTAGATTTCATGTTTAAGAGCGATGTACCCGCCCTTAAACAACTATTAACGATGGTGCGTGATAATGCATGAAACATGAAGAAGATTTAATGACACTACACTATCCCTAGTAAAGTGATGTGCAATCCTAGGAAGTCATGAGTTTAGATTACGAATAAGATTCCCCCTCTTAAACGTGATGCTACAAATTGCAAGGTGAACACAAACATCAAGGTCAAGCAATTACATCGACAATTATACGCAAATAAGGTGATCAAACTTACAAGCATAAATTGAGTTCATGAAGCATAGTAATCCAAAAAATCCAGGCATACATAACAATCATAATCAACAGCTAGAAATCTAATTATAAACTAACATGGCTAAGGCTTCAAACAACCCTAATCCTAAGGGAAACTACTCACACATAACTAAGCTAACAAAAAATTTAAAAATATTAGGGATCAAGAAACACAAATACTAAGATGAATGATGCGTGAGAGAAGTGGCACAAACACTTCTTCTTCTCCCACGCTTCACGTCACAAAGAAGATGCAAGACTTGAATCCAAAAACATGAACAATAGGTAACTTGCGGCTACTTTGTGTATAAAATTTAAGCAAAAATTTTTGCAGAGTTTTGGGACCTTAGGAGGTAAATTGGGCATCCAAAAACAATGAAAAAATAACTATTTATAACCCCCAACATCTGCCGTATTATCTCCCTAAAAGAAAGGGAAAACAGCCCCCAAAACAAGGAGGAAAACTCCTTAACCGTGAAAAACTAGCTTAGCCGCATTTTTGTGTCCTTCTTGCTTAAGGAATCTTCTTTTCCTTCTTTAATCCACTTCTTGACTTCATATTTGACTAGGAATTGAATTATTATCTTTTCAAATCAGATCACAATCACTAAATTAAAGGAAAGGGGCCATAAATTACGGCTAAGGGTAAATTAACCCTAGCCATGATTTATGATTGTTTCTTGATTTTCAAGAAACTTCATTTTCCTTATTTCTTGCAATCTTTAACTTCAGATCTAACTAGGAATATAATTCTTCTTATCCAAGTCAATCCATGTCATTCCTTAGTGAGAAAGGTGGGAAAATTCGTCCAAATGACAGCTGCCCCAAATCCCTAAAAAGGAGGAACTTGATAAGGCAAAAAATCCTAGTTTCTTGGGTTCCGAAGAACAGATAAGAACCCTTCTTTTAATGGATCTTTTGGCCAACTTTCCTAGCTGGATTCAAGGACATAATGTCTGAAATATCCCACTTAATCTAGGCGTGCAAGGCTGGCAAGGCTGATCCACAAAGTCACACACACACTCCTTGTAGGATTAGGAGTGCCTCTCGACCAAGAAAGGCAAGAATCCCTTTTGTTGGTCAATCTTGATTGTCTTGACATGTGCTATCACCCCATTGGAACCCATGGAGATTATTTGAGCTTCTAATTACATCCAATACATTGAAAAATTCCAATTCAAAGACAAAACCCGAGAGGCCCTCAACTGGGATTTCAGCTAGGGACCTTAACGTGCTAGGGGAGTCAAGACGTGATCGTTTATCTTTTTTGGATGAGTTTTCTATCAAGAGTCAATGGGGCTTAGGTGTTGATCTACATCGGGATTATAGGAATTTTTTGTTGGCTTATTTTGGGGTTTCTTGGATGTAGGATGAATATATTTAGCCTTTTACCTTGAGTTTTATATTAGGTACTATTCAAGTTGACCAGGGTTCTTACTTGGAAACTATGGAGGAGCCTTCCTTCCTATGGCTTGAGGGATTACCCGCGAGTATACTATGAAATGAGTATAAACTAGTACAGGTTTGGACTTCGTTGAGGTATCTTCCAAACTACACTCTAGGCAAGTAGGGGTATCGGAGTAGGACTCTAGATGAGACGGGATTACAGATTGAGTTTCCAGGCGAGTTAGGGTATCGAAAGGGGATCTAGTGTGGGTTGGGATTTCGGTAGAGGACTTAGGCGGAGGCAGTGGAGCCGATGGGTATTACCAGCTGGTCACAGCGATTAGTCGAGCAGGTTATCGACAGTTGGGATATTATATTGTCGTGGTCGTGACTGAGCTCGGGGGTTGTCAAACTGGGTATAACGCCACCTCCAGGGTCAGTGGGTTGGTGTGGGTGGTGACCCCTGGAGAATGACAGTTGTTGGTTTATCCCTTGTTGAAGGCTAGGGTTTTGGAGTCAGGTCCTAGGGTACTTTTGGAATTTTCACTTAGCGTGTCAAACAGGAGCCCAACCAAGTACGAATTTCATAGTATTTTTTGGGATGGGTCCTGTAAGGACCCGTCCTAGATGTTAGGGTTAAGACGGTGATTAGTGAAGGATTAGTGAGCTTAATCGGTGGTTTAGGTGGTTCCTTTTGGACCTTGGGCGTAGAATGACGATTTTGCCCCTAGTTGGGCAAAATGTTGACTTTGGGTTCGGGCGGTCAATTGGGTATTGACCGATGACCGTGACATATTTCGGGACGTCATGAATCCGTAGACAGGTGGCACGCCCGATTCCGACATCCGAGGAGGAAGTTATGATGTTCGGAAGGTTGATGGTATTACCGTAATTTGGCTAAAATAGGGGGAAAACGTTGACTTTATGTTAGACTGGTCATTTTCACGTAGATTGAGGACCGTTAGGTAGATCTCGTCGTCCCAAATTCAACGACAAGCGGCACGTGTTCATCGGACATTGGACGTGCAAGTTACGGGTCTAAAACAGTAGTGGCATATTTGTAATTTTTGATTCAAAAGAGGGGCATTTTGGTCTTTTGGCTACATTGGGATTTGAGCCAATCTGATAATGCCAGGTGTACAGTGGGGATGGAGATTTTTGTGAGAGGGCTGAGGGGATGGTGACATGTGCTAGGGCTCTAGTGGATTCTAGGATTTTACACGGTTCCAATTATTTGGGGTGTTAACCGTTCCTTCGAGAAAAACAGAGACAGAGTGAAGTTGAGAGGGAATCGATCAAGTGAAGGGCGGTGTGTGATGTTGTGAGCTGGTGAGAATGAACAAAGATTAAGGAGGAGTTGAGGAGTGATTTTTAGTGGTTTGTGTGATCGTGAGTGAGTGAGGAGGAAGGGTGAGTTCACGGGAAAACCAGAAAACAGGGAGAACAGAGAGGGACCTTGGTGGTGGTGTGGCCGTGTGCTGATCGATTGGGCTCGAGAGGAAGTTGGGACGGCTCTGTGGACTCCAGGGAACGCGGCGGCGAGCATGGTGGTGGACGACTGCAGGTAATTTCTCATCCCCGTCTGTATGCCCTGTTTTTCTATGAATTTCAAACGGGCAGTCGTGGACTTAGGGGCTGAGTCGAGGGATTTAGTGAGTTGTGAGTGACTCAGTGAGGTCCTAGGAGTTGTCTAAGGTGGTTGCCGTGACGGGGGAGTAGCTGGTTGGCCAGGAGGAAAAACAGGGGACTGATCGGGTTTGGTCTCGAGTTTGAGACGACGGGCTATAGGCTGTGTTGAGGTGTGAGAGTGAGGGGAATAGGTTGCTTTGGACTGGACGGTGAGGATGGTGAAGAGAGGAGTCGAAACGGTGGAGGAATGGCAGAGAACCGGTCACGCCGGTTCGGTTTGACTGAACCAGTCTGGACCGCTGGGACAGAGGTTGACGATGACACTGTAGCAGGCGCGTGGGGGCGCATGTGGCGGTTTCCGGTGAAGATTCCAACTAAGTTTTTGTTCTAAATGTTATAACGAATCCATTGGAATAGATTTCGGGTTAATCGGACGTCGATTCGAAGTAGTTCTACGAGGTTGAAGGTTTAGGGTTCTGGTTTGTTACGTTTAGGACCCGGAGATTTTTGTGGGAAATTAGGAGAGTCTTGGTAGACGTGTTAGTGACGTACTTTGGTGGCTTGTGACAGGATCGGGACTTCCCGAGGAAGCTGAGGATCGCACGGGACGCGATTGACGCGCACACAAGTTGTGAGTGGACTGTTTGTTTTCTAACCGAGCATGCATAACTGTTTATTTATTTAATTATGTTTCAATCATGTTTTTGTGCTTTCGATATATGCTTTCATGAATTATGTCCTATAACCTGTTTTACTTACTGATGCTTTATACAACTGTTCTACTTATCGGATTTGCACGTACTTCGAGAATAATGGTTTCTGTGATGCTTTTGCTTATGGTTTCGGATGAATGAATATGTTTTATACGCATTCTGTTTAATTGAGATTTGTGGAATGATTTGTGATTGGAAGTGAAATTCGGGAGGAAGTCCCTTTTTAAGTAAATGTGATTTCGGTTTTTGGAAGTTTTCCGGATTTTGACGGTTTTCTTATATATGTGAAAAATGGTTTTGAGTTTAAAGACTCGGAAAAACCTACTGGATCTGGTTTTGATTTTAAAGACTCGGATTGATTGAAGGGGGGAGGGCCCTGGATTGATGTTTTGAGTTTAAACACTCGGTATGGATTTGAGTTTAAAGACTCGGTGATAATGATACCCCCCCCCCCCCCCCCCCCCCGGCCCGGAGGCATGTGATTGTGTTTTGAGTTTAAAGACTCGTTGATATCCCGGGAAGGCCTGGTTATTGCGCATTGTGTTTTGAGTTTAAAGACTCGGGCGCACTTGAGATCCAGTACATGTGTATGATTGATATTTTTCACTGGTTTCTGATGGTTTGGGCGGTGACCCGAATCACTTGGTTTCGATGGTTTTAATACCTGAACTTTGGTCAGATTTCTGAGGATTTTTATATGTTGTTGTAATTCATACTACTGTTGTTTAAGTTACTTGGTTATGCATGCATATTTTCAAAACTGAGGGTGTAACCTTGGTTTGCTTTCGTAAACGGTTTATTAACTCCTTATTTTTGGTCCACTCACATTTTTAATGTTTTTAACACCCCCCAGGTCGTGGTGCGAGCGTTGGGGCTACCGTTGAGGCAGAAGTCGAGGCATAAAGTCATCTGTCATCTGTCATCTGTTGTGCGCTTAGCTTACAGTAGGGCTTGTTTTGTTTTGTACTATGCTCTGTATAGTTTGACTCTGGGTTGTATTAAATTCTCATGCGTCTGACAGTGTATTTGTGGATTTCGTAAGGGTATTTTCGGTTTTTCATTCTGGGTTGTCAGATGGGAGTAGGATTTACCTCGGTTTGTGGGGTGGAACCGAGGTGGGTCCTGACAGGTCCTGTCAAATGTCCTTATGTAGAATATAATTAAGAAACCATACAGTAATTACAGTTTCCATTTCACACTTATTGTATTCAACTTAACCATTAATAGTCCACGTTAATTGTGATATATGATAATAGGAACCATATATGTATTAGTTAATGCTGAACCCTATTTTACCTTTATACCTAACTTCGTAAATTCATAAATAATATCTTCTAAGTCCACTGGGAAAAAAAATAAATGGTTTAGATTCCAACATGCACCATAATATTTCACGAAGGACTTGCAATTACTTATGGGAAAACTTCCTTTGTTAATTTCCTACTTTAGCATGACATTATCTTATATTATACATATTTTATAATCTAAACCAGAAAACAAATAACTACATTTGTGATCTCCATGGACCATGGTGAACAATTGAAATTCAATTATATATATAATAATAATGAAATGATTTTCGATTTGCTGGTTAATTAGTTTTTACGAAAATAAAAAATTTAAATTATTTATAAAATTAATGTCCGATTATTAAAAAATTATAACAAAAAATTTCAAAATAAAAAGAGTGAAATGAATTTCTTAGCTTGTTATAAAAATATTATATATATATATATATATGCGTATATATTGCATTCCCATCTAAGGTTTTGTTTAATAAATCCCAAGCTTCTTTTATTTTTCTTTCTGCTCGATCAACCTCTTAATTGATTTCAACCAGCCTCTTGCAACTACTAGCTAGCTAGCTCGCATTACTACATATACATATCAAAAGAGATATATATCGGGGAGAGAGTAGTAGAGATATATATTGATTTCAACCTGCTTACTACATATATCAAAAGAGATATATATTGAATCCAACCTGCTTACTCCTTCATATTGGTTCAACTCTCCCACTTTTCATTAACATTTTTTAGTTAGGACGTCCCTTTTACCAACCTACATCAATACTAGCTAGCCGTGTGGACGAAAACTAGTATTAATTTGCATTAGTCTTTCTTTTTTCCCTATATATCCATAAATGTTGTTAATTATGATAACCTAACAGTACTAATTATATAATCCGGCCACTATGCATATACACTGTTAAAGTTGGGGGACCGGCTGCTCATACACGTCAAGAATTGAACCTTTGTGTTAATTTTAATCGTTTATATGCGTAATTATCATGATGATGAGGAAGTTTTCTCTCATGTACAAATCTGTGGAAGAGGCCGACTTGTTAATATGCCGTCGAAGTTGGCGACACTGCTGGTAGCATTCAGGAAGCTTCTCTCATACAGAAATGAGGACGACAATGACTATGATGCGTAAGGGGGGCCATAAGTATAGCATATAATTAAGTTCATTATTAATTAAGTGTATGTTCATTTCAAAATTTAGGAGCAACAAGTCAAATTTGTGTACTTGGATTATTAACAGCATGTTTGTGATTTGTTCCGACTGTAGAAGACGTGTAGCAGTCAACATTCATTGTGCCAACATTTAATATTACCTAACAAAAACCGGGCATTTAATTAGTACTTCAACCACACTTTTTTCGTTTAACTTGCGTATAGAGTATGCGTCTCAATTTAGTCATTGCAATTTACTTTCTTTTACACTAAATTCGATCTTGTGTAATTATGTGATCTGGGCTTTCATTTAGTTGCATCACTAGAATTGAGAATGAGCGACGAGCTCAACCTAGCTGATCTGTCGCACGCTCATCGACACATACGTGTGTTTCCTAATGTGAATTGGGTAGGGTTTCCCAATATTTAAGGGGTTTATTTCTCTAATACTTTGATTCCAATTACACCCTAAGACTTACCCAATATAAACCGGATTCCAATTACACCCTAAGACTTACCTCATATAAACCGGACTTATGGGCCTGTGAAAAACGTGAGATGCAAGAAAGACTTCAAGAAGGCACGTATATATGGGCAAGGGTATGAGATAGAGCGTGGAACCTAGGGTTTATTAGGCCATCTCTAGTAAAAGAGTCCTAAAGGATCACCTAATAAATCAAAATTTAGGAGTACTTCAAAATTAATTTTTGAATGAATTGTGTGGGTTATACGTACTCTACTCTCTCTAATAATTGAGGACTATGCTATATTTCTTTTGATATTTTATAATTCTTTCATATATAATTTAGTTTAGCGAATTAATAAATATAGCAGTTTTCAAATATACCCACTACAAGAAAATGTCCGGGCCCAACATGATTTTGCCCGACAAATATAATACCACCGTTGGGTAAACTAATCGCGCGAAGAAAAATACTTTGCTCTTTAAAAGTTCCAATGTTACCCGACAAAAAAATCATGCTTGTCGGGTAATAAAATAAAATCAGATGAATATTTTAAATTTTCTTCGTCGGGTAACGTAAAACGTTGACCGATGGATAAATTCTTCAGGTATGGTGTTTGGCGGGAAGGATTTTAACACAGCCAATTCACTCTTCTTCCTCCCCACCTGCATTTTTTTTCACAGCTGACATCTCTCTCGCTCTCTTTAATCTTATCTTCACTAAAGTAATTCTCCATCAATATTATTAATTCATCTTCTCATCACACCATCTCTAATCAATACAAAGGTTTTTTTTTATATTTTGAAAAATATGTTGAAATTGTTAGTTAATTGTGCAGAAATAGTGTCGGAAATTAGAAGATTTATTAGGAAAATGTGAAAATAGAAAGAATGTTATGAATTAGGAAATATAAAATGTGATAGGAAATTAGAAAATTAGAAAATATGTTAGGAAATTATAAAATATGTTAGAAAATTAGAAAATTAGAAATTATGTTATGAATTAGGAAATGGAAAATGTGATAGGAAAATAGAAAAGTAAAAAATATGTTAGGAAATTAAGAAATCAGAAAATATGTTAGGAAATTAGGAAAATAAAAAATATTTTAGGAAATTAAGAAATTAGAAAATATGTTAGGAAATTAGAAAATTAGGAAAATATATATTAGGAAATTAGGAAAATAAAAAATTGTTGATAAACTTTTTTTCATATATTTCGATGGTGCGAAATGTGTTTATATTTCATAACTGTTTATGGGAAGTTAATCGGGTTGATTAACTTCGAATAATTAAATTTAAGGAACAATTTTAGATGTGTTTGAGAGTTAGTGTATCAAGTTGATTGGCCGACTCTTGAATTGTTCATTTATACATACAATTTGGGGGTGTGCAACTATGTGCTGTATAGTTTGTGGTCTACGATGTCAGGTTTCGGTTGTGGAAAATTAGGTATGTTTGCATCCTACAATGTTCTCTAAATTCGTACTAGATATTTTGGTTTAAATATCTACGTCGTATATTTGGGGAACTGTGAGGAGATGCTATCAAATTATTCACTAATCGAAACTTTGGCTCGTAGATTATAAACCGAACAGCATAGAATATGCACTCTCGAATGGGATAGGGCCACAAAATCGGAGTAATAAGGAGACGGACGGCTTTTGATATTCACTTGTCTAGCCATTAGGTGACAATCAATTACTTACATTAACTATATTTTGTTAAAACATGTATAATGGACATAAGCTGGATGCAATTGTTTGATAGATCTGCGAATCAGTATATGGATAGCGTCGACACCTTCATTGAATTTGTACATAATCATTGCATTGATGAGAGAGATATAGTTTGTTCGTATCGTAAATGTAATAACTGCAGTCGGATGTCGTTAAATGTGGTCTGATATCACTTCGATCGAAATGAGATCGTACAAAACTACACTAATTGGATATATCACAGCAAAGAAATATTTGTTGAATCAACAGCTTCAGTTTTAGGCCCCATCGAGAAGAAAGTACTTTGGATGAGCGATGTGATAATGATCAAGTCATTGAGATATTAACGTATACTTTTTCTCCAGCATCCGATGGTATGGATTGTGAAGCACCCAAGTTTCAACCCGAATATTTTGAACTCTATTACGAGAGATTGTTAAAAGAAGCTCAACATTAATTGTACTCAGGTTGTAAAACTTTTTTGGTTCTAGGGGCAGTTTTGGAGTTGATGCACATGAAAATTGAGTATAATCAAACGAACAAAGATCATTATAACTCGAATGCTCCTTGAAGAAAATCGTCTCCCTAAAGATCATTATAACTCGAAGAAGTTTTTGAAGGGGCTCAGTTTAGGGTATGTGAAAATCCATACATGCAAGAACAATTGTTCATTATTTTACAGTGAATTCGAGCAAATTGATAAATGTCTCGTGCGTAATGAGCCTAGGCTTAAAAAAAACAAGATTTTGAATAAGGTGTTGCATTATTTTCCATTGAAACCAAGCTTACAACAATTCTACATGCCGTCTCACACAACGCGGGATGGAGAGGCTTGGAAAGAGTTTGGTAAGATGTTTCCTGATTTCACTGCAGGGCCAAAAAATGTCATATTAGGGCTTGCTACTGATGGTTTTAATCACTTCGGGAGTTTTGCAAAGTCGTATTGTACGTGGTCAGTGTTTATGGTTCCGTATAGCTTACCTCATTAGAGATGCATGAAGAAAGAGTTCACAATCCTCAATACTTTGATACCAGGCCCTAAATTCCCAAGTAATTCCATCGATATTTATTTGCGGCCATTAATTGATGAGCTCGTAGATCTGTGGAAAAATTATGTACGAACGTATGACAAGTTTAGTGGGAAGATGTTCACTCTACAGGCAGAAATAATGTAATTAATGATTTTCCGGCTTACGACATGTTGGCATTTTGGAGCACCAAGGGTTTTCTTGTGTTTCCTACATGTGGTCCAAGTACAATGTCATTTTGTCATGCATCGAAGGTATGCTACCTAAGTTCAAGAAGGTTTTTTTTCCTGGGATCACCGATGGTGTACGCAGTTGGAGTCATTTGATAGGAAATCAGAGTTACGGGCTCGACCCCGAGAAAGATCCAATGATGATATATTGTCTAAATTGAACAATATACATTACTTCGTCACACGAGTTCCAAATCCAGCTTAACAGGAAAATTGGACAACTTCTTCTGGTTGTCATATTGGTCGAAATTGAAAATCAAAACATTGCATATCCTATGCACATTGAGAGTGGTGTGGTAATTACTTTACCCATTGAAGGCAAGTCAAAAGATACACACAAAAAACACGGCTAAGTATGCAAGAAATGGGGATTCACCCTAATTTTTGGCCGAAAGTCATCAATGGAAAATATGCCATGGCTCATCCAAGTTATACATTTACCCTGGAAAATAAAAAAAAAATTCTAAAGTGGTTGTAAGGTGTGAAAGTTTTTGATGGGTATACTGGTAATATATGCCGAAATGTTAGAACAGGCGGTGGCATTTTATCTTGTATAACGAGTCATGACTATAATGTTTTGCTACAACGGTTCATGCTAATTAGCATTCGGTTGTGCTTGGAGCCTGGTGTTGTTGAGATGCTAGTTTATTTTTCTCCATTATTCCAGATATTTTGTACTAGATCATTGGTAAATATGGACCTCGAAGAAATAAATGAGGATATTGTCTACATCATGTATAAGCTAGAGCAAACATATCCACCGGTATTTTTTTTGAAATAATTGTGTACCTTCTAATATATTTTCCATATGAGGCAAAGATAGCTGGCCCAGTGCACGATCGTTGGATGTACCCAATCGAGTGGTATGACTAATGTTTATTTTTGCTACTATTTCCTTCTTGTCGTTCATAATTGTGATTTATAACTTATATTTTATTGCAGAATGTTAGGTACATATAAACGGTATGTCCGCAACAAGACATGTCTTAAAGGCACTATAACGAAGGCATACATTGAAAAGGAGTCGCTCACCTTTTGTGTAATGTACCTTCAAAATGTAGAGACTTCATTCAATAGGGTCTCGCGTAACGACGACGATATTCAACGTCCAAAGACCCTATATGTATTTACCCAACCTACAAGACCTTTTGGCAATGGTCGAGTCCCGAAGCCATTTCTAACGACCCGTCCCGAATTAGCAGGATTAATTAAGGATTAATGATGGATTAGCCTAGCTAACCAGAGACTAATCGGGGATTAGACGAGGATTATCGAACGTTTAGGGCGAAATGACGATTTTGCCCATAGAATTGGCAAAATGTTGACTTTTCGTTCGGAAGGTCAAATGGACTTTTACCGATGACCGTGACGTAGTTCGGGACGTCACGAGTTCATAGACAGGTGGCACATTCGATTCCGACATCCGTGGAAGAAGTTATGATGATTGGAAGATCAGGGGCGTTTTGGTAATTTTGGCGAAAAGGAGCCAACAGTTGACTTTTGACCCTGGAGGTCAGATAGCCGAGGGCTAAATACAGTTACGTAGATCACGACGATACAAATCCGTAGACAGGCGGCACGTCGAATTCGAACGTTCGACGGCGAAGTTATGGTTCACGGAAGTTCGAGTGCACTATTGCACGTTTTACGAAACGGGGACTATTTGGCAGCAAGTGGGCCCCAGATATTTTGGACAGGCCCAATGGATGAGTGAAAAGTGCCACCCATCCATTTTCCAGCCCATTTCACTCATGCATACCCACCTTCCCCGTTCATCCATTTTTTCCATTTTTCCCATCCAAAACCGATCCACCATTTTCAATCCAATCCAAACCGTTGACCCTTTGAACATTTGTGAGAGGCCATACATTGAGAGGAGGACCGGTGGACGTGGTGGCTGGCCAGGCAGAGCCTCCGTGCACGGTGGAGAAGAAAAACCCGAGCAGGTAATCGGTTTTACCCGATTTTGTTCATTTTCCATTTTAATTGTTATGGGTCGATTTGGATGGTTCCAATGAATTAAATAGGTTGCTAAGAGTGTGTTAGGAAGGTTTTTAGGGGTTTTGGACGCTGAGGGAGCCTTGGGGTGAGTTTTGGATAATTGAACCGTGAAGGGTTTATTGGACCGGTCGGGTTTCTTGGGTTTTAGGGATTCTAATTAATTGGGTTAGGTTCCTAGGACAAAAAGAGGAAGAATAGAAGTGATTAGGAGTGAGACCGGTGAAAATTGGATCGGTTATGGACCTGGACCGGTCACGCCGGTCCAAGTTGCAGGAAAAAAGGAATCGGACCGGTCGGACCAGTCTGACTGAGGACAGGGGTGACACTGTAGCACTGGCGCGTGGCTTCCACGCGCAGCCACTTCAGGCGGCGCGTGGGGGAGAATTTGAGGAAGGTTCTAACATGTCAAATCATTTATTCGATGTAACGAACATTTTGGGACTGGTTTCGAGTCGATCGGAAATCGTCTCGATATAGTTCGGGCTGTCCGAAAGTTTCGGTGCACGTTTAAAAATAGTTAAAAATCTTGGAAAATTAGGGGGCTTTAGTGAGGGGTTAATTAAGTAGTTAGTAACCCTCTAAAGTGATTTGGACAGGTTTGGGTACCCCGAACGCGACGGTTGACCCTGGAAGGCATACATCGCGCATATCGAGGCAGCAGCGCAGACGGTCTGTGAGTGGAGTTTATTTCGGAAATAGATGCATGCTTAAATGTTTTTTTATATGTTTTAATGTATGTTTTGGGATGCCTTGAGTGGATTTTAAAAAGAGAAAATCGGGCATAAGACCCAATTAGATTTGGTTTTGACTCGGGCATGAGGCCCTATTGACGACCCGTAGGTCTGAGTCGTGATCGCGACGGGTGGTGTGTGCACGGTGACGGACGACGTGACGCTCGCCTCCGGATTGGGATGCGTTCCTTCCGGAGAGGTCACGATGCACGTTCAGTTGTCGAGCAACCATTGGTGGCTCGACTTCGGAGTGCTGACAGTATCGGAGATCGATCGGCGACGTGTGCACCATGGTCTCGAGATGGTCGCGGCAGTGATGTGTTCACTGCGACATACCAGGATTGAGAGGGGTCTTGGATTGATGGTTGCACACATCGCTATGATCGGAATCGTGACTGACCCTGAAATATCGGGCTCGATGCCCAGTTGATTCGAGTTCGGGTTCGATGCCCAGTTCATTGTGAAATCGGGCTAGAAGCCCTATTGAGTCTTACATTTGGGCGGAAGTCCCAGTTGATTCGTTTTATCGGGGGTGAGTCCCGTTTTTATGGTTTTGTATACTAGTATGTATATACCCTCCTTACGAGATGATGGATTGGTCTCCTCCAGCGTCGACCTGGAGAGTCACGATCCACAGACCAAAGTGGGTATCCCCATAGGGATCCCGTTCCAGGAGTGGGCATTATGTTATGGTCCCGGACCAGATTTCGGAGGGATATGTGGACTAGATCTAGAGAGAGAACTCGGACTAGATCTAGAGATTGAGCCTCCCAGATGGAGAATTCCTGGGAGAAGACTCGTAGTGAGACCCCGAGTAGTGTGCACACTAGTATAGAGATGACATCGTGACTATATTGGGGATGTGTTCCCTAGGAGGTGTGTGCCCCGAGTTGGCATCTTCTCCGGAAGTGCCTAGGATGGGTTATATATGTATATATTTATATGTGTACGAGTTTTCACTGAGATGGCGTTGGGCTGAGACCCTCGCGTATTGGTTTTGGGCTGAGACCCATATGAGATGGTTTTGGGACGAGTTCCCACGTGTCTTGGTTTGGGCGGAGGTCCCATGTGTTGTTTGACTGATTTCGGGCTAAGGCCCAAATGGTTTGATGGTTCATGACGGTTTATGGGAACCGGGCATGAACCCTAGAAATGGTTTTCAAATGCATGCATATGTTTTTAATGAAGGGCATAAAGGTCTTTTATGAAATATTTTAATAAAATATTTGTTTTGTCCACTCAGAACTTTTATGTTTTGAATGCCCTTCATGTTGATCGCGGATGTGGCTGTAGTAGAGACGAGACATTGTATTCCTCCTTCGGATCCTGGCGTACTCTGATAGCCTCGGTTGGGAAAAAGACGAAAAATATCTATGGTCTGACACTTCGTGTCAGACGGGAGCAAGTACGTCCCACGCTAATCCCGAGGGATTTGGGGCGGGTCCTGTCACCATTCACCAATCAGGAGATGGAACTGGCTCATTGATTCATACTGAACAACTGTGATAAAGTATGGTATTTTCACTAGCAGCACCAAGAATTTATGAAGGTCAAGTATATGTCTAATTGGACAAAAATAGACAAATAACTATTTCCACGTAGGTTGTGTAACGACCCGTCCCGAATTTACGGGATTTTCGAGAATTAATTGAGGATTATCGAGACTAATCGAGAATTAATCGAGGATTGTCGGACGTATATGGTGAAATAATTAATTTTCCCCTGAACATGTGAAGATATTGACTTTTGACGTGAGATGTCAATTGCACGTGGACCGAGGTCTATTACGTAGATCGAGATGATACGAGTTTGTAGACAGGTGGCACGTCAAAATTGGTCATCCTATAGAAACGTTATGGGTCTATAATGGTTCTGGAAACTATTTACAGTTGCACGTTTTACCAGGGTTGACTTTTGGGGTAGCCTTTAATAGGCCCAATAGATCTGGCCTGAACTAATAGATGAGTGACAAGTGTCACTCATCCTTTGGTCCATAAACCACATTCACGCACCCATCTTCTTCCTCCTTTCTCCATTTGTCCAAAACCCACAAACCCAACCCAAACACATCAACCTTTATCCCTTGTGCTGCTTGAGGTAGTGAGAGTGAAAGATAGGCTGAAACAGTGATGGGGAGGACAGCTGAGCCGCCGTGGACGACTGAGAAACCCAAAAACCAATGTAAACCGTAAGCCCCTTTTATGTTTGATTTTGGCATTTCAATTTCTAGATGTTTGGGAACGGTTCTGATGACTGGGACGTGTCGGTTGAGCACATACGAGCTTGTAGGGATCAAAATCGAAGGGAAATGACATGTGGACCAACCATGGTGGAGGTTTGAAATTGGCCCATGAAGGTTTGATGTTTAGAGGTTAGGGATAGATTCCTGGGAAGTAGACGAGTCAAACGGTGAAAGAATGGTCAATTTTGGTGAAGAAATGAGGGAGATACGATTAGGTCGAGTCGCGGGTCAAGTCGACCCGTTACAATCAAATAGGTCGACCCATTTGAAGGAAGACGATGATAATGTGGCAGTCGACATCATCACCTGTTAGACCTGTCAGGCCACATGGCCAACCAAAGTGTGACACGTGGCTAGGTGTCAGTCCGGTTAGCAACTGACGTGGTAGGGCCACGTCAGACTTGTTAGACCACGTGGACCAGTGAGATGGTGTCACGTACCGAGCTGTCAGAGTGTGTCAGATGACATGGTGGCTAACGTGTCAGGACCATGTCAGCATTGTTAGACCACGTGGACTAGTGGGGTGGTGCCACGTGGCAGTGCATCAGAGATGTAAGAGACACGTGGTTCCAGTCGGGGAGTGCAACGTGGCAGGATGTTAGACCTGACAAGTGTTAAACCTGTTAGGCTGACATTAGAAGATGACGTCAGCATTGACTTTGCAGACGTCAGCGTTGATCGTTGACTTTGGTTGACCGAAGTTTGACTGGTGTGTGAGGGCGCGTGGTTACAAATTTCGAGGTGAAATCAGTCATGTTCGAAAGGTTACGAAGATCTGAATCTAATGGTGGTGGTTTCAGGTGGATCAGAGTTCCTTTGATAGGTCAATTAATATTTCATTTAGCCTCGGGATGCGTGTTCGGGACACGTTGAGACTTTCGGAGGTTTTGAGGATTTATTGTTTGGACTTGTATAGGTTGACAGTAACCTTTGGGTATGATTTGGCCAGGTCCAGACGTCCCGGAGATTGCAGAGTAGCCTCGGAGTGGCATACGACCTAGGTTTCGGAGCGCGTAGCATGGACGGTGTGTTAGTTGACCTTGTTTTATAAAATGATGCATGCATATATATTTCGATTGTTATATGATTATGATTTGTAATGCCTTGTGTGCATATTATATCGATTTGATAATGGTTTGAAAATGAAATGCTTTGTGGATTTGAAATGTCGGGTTAGGATGGATTTCACGGAGATGCACGAAATTGCTCCTTTGGGCTTAAGACCCAGTTTGAAAGTATAGGTTTTGAATGATTTCTTGGAGATGCGTGAAATCGAGGATTTGGTTAGAAGTTTTGAATGATTTCACAGAGATGCGTGAAATTAGTATTTCGAGTTTGAGACCTAGTTTGTTTAAGGTTTAACTCTGAGAATAGTCAAACGAGAAATTTAACAGTGATTTAAATAAGAAATGGTTTTCGAATTTGAAAATGAGATATCGGGCTTGTGACCCTATTGGAAAGATAATGGGCTCCGAAAGTGAGTCCATGTGTATTGAAAACCATGTATATTGTGAAATGATTTGAGATTGTGAAATGGGAACTAGACACTAATTTCATGAGATTTGTGGAAACTGATTTTAGGCTGAGACCCTATGCGAATCACTGTTTTGATTTGAGAAACAAATATTTTTGAAAATTTGTTTCCACTGTTTTATTATGACCATTCTCCGTGATTATGAGAGGGCCTTCGGTTGCGAATATGTTCCACCGAAGAGTACCCTGTTGATAATGCTCACCTCCGAGGTATGGAGAGGTCACAATGCGCATACTTTCGAGTAGATGAGAGAGGCGGCAGCAGAGGGAGGCTCGACTCAGGAGTGCGGATGTTATATGAGATCAATTGTTGATATGTTCACGACGATCTGGAAATTGTCGGCCGGTGATGTGTTCACAGAAACATGCTCGGATCAGAGCGGTCCTTGAGCTTATGGGCATGCGTTGCTGGGATTGGATAACGTGACTGATGATGATAGGCAGAGATCCCACCGTTTGGATATGAGAATGGGTCCTGAGGTTTTTTACTAATGGATTGTGTCCAGATTTTTTCACATATGTTGGTTTGAAAAGAAAGCCTCTGCTTTTATAGGTTTTCATATGCTACCGTTTTATTTGAAAAACAATACTTTTAAAGTGATATGCATGCATGCTTTATAAAACGGAGGGTGAAAAGTATATCTTGAAAAATGGTTTTAAAAAATTCTTATTTTTGTCCACTCAGACGTTTTGCTGTTTTTGGCACCCTGCAGGTTTATCGCGAATATGGACTGTAGCAGAGATAAAGCCATCACATGGTGCAGCACACACTACAGATCTTGGCGCACTCTGGATAACCCCGAGCGGGTTATAGTTTTATTCCCTTGTCTGACACGTGGTGTCAGACAGGAGCAGGCACATCCCACGATAATCTAGGATCGATTGGGATGGGTTCTATCAG
Source organism: Prinsepia uniflora (assembly GCA_032719365.1). Classification (NCBI taxonomy): domain Eukaryota; kingdom Viridiplantae; phylum Streptophyta; class Magnoliopsida; order Rosales; family Rosaceae; genus Prinsepia; species Prinsepia uniflora. The sequence goes on along the minus strand of CM064872.1, from coordinate 24,093,368 downwards.
GTTGTCCACGCATGCAAGTCAACTCTTTTATTTATAAGTTCCTAATAGCAATTTCATACTTAAACACTTTTTGTATATCTTACGAGATGACACAGCTGAAAGATGACAATTCGCCCAACTTGAAAGTGAAATTAATGCAACTTGACATCGGCCAATTTTGACGAGAAACGTACAGTGGTTGTCACGTAAATGGAGTTAACTTAATATGCACAGAATGAGATGATAAATTGTCTACGCAAAACAGCGGGGTCTTTGTGCCAGCGGATGGGGAAAATACTAATACTGGATTCTATGGTAATTTGTCAAATATGACTAAAGTGTTATACACAGACCGCAAGCTAGTCATCCTATTCAAGTGTCATTGGTTTGATACGAATCCAAGTCATCTAAGGAGGGTCATTAAAGATCATTTATGGACCTCTATCAACACAAACACTCGGAGGGTTTGAGAGTGATACATACATCTTGACTAGTACAGTGAAACAAGTTTTCTACGTGGATGATTCAGAAACTGGTGCTAGTTAAAGAGTAGCTAAGAAGAACAATCACATAAATATTTGGGATTTCGAGGATCGTTATCAAGAACAAAAAACAGAAGCAAACGATGACCAATTTTTTTACCAGTTCTGTTTCCACCCTACACGTAGATGGAGTTCGAACCAACTATCTCATCCCACCAATTGCCATTGATGGCTTTTTTATTGATATTTTGACATTAGAACGAATTGAAAGTGATTCTAAGGAGTCAACTAGGAAAAACACCTCGGATGACGAGGGCGATTGGGAAAGTGATAGTGAAACTAAAACCGATTGAAAATTGTACAAAAAAATAAACTTTTTTGTTAATGCATAATACCCATTACTACACATGGTTATATGTTTGGCCCAAAACATAGAAACACAAAAATAAAAAATAAAAAAAAATTACAAAACACAAAAATAAAAATTACAAAACAAAAATAAAAACTATAAAACACATTAAAAAAATGGTAACTACCTTATAGTTTACTCCTTATAACTGATTTATATATAAGTTTTCAAATATTACAATTTCCACTCTTAACTCCTCAAATTATTACACTTTGACCTCTTTTTCAAAATTTTGCCAAATTTGAAATGGGGCCCACACTTAAAAAAATTAAATATTAATTTAAAATTTTAAAAATTATTTATTTTGAAAAAAAAATAAAAAAATTTACTTTCAGATAAAAAAAATTAAAATTTTACAAAAATGAAAAAATTATTTATGTATGAAAGTAATTTGTTTCTCTCCATAACTAGTTTTTTATTTTTAATTTTGTTTTTGTGAAATAAGGCCTTAGTAAAAAAAATAAAGATGGATTTGTTTTCTAATTTTTAAATTTTTATTTTGTTTTCATTTGTAAATATTTTTAATTTTTATTATCTAAAAGTATTTTTTAAATTTTTTAAAAATAAATAATTTTTATAGATTTAAATTAATATTTTATAATTTAAAATTATGGGTCCCATTTAAGTTTTGATAGAAATTTTAACAGAGTGATCAAAGAGTAACAATTTGAAGGGTTAAAGATGAAAATTGTAATATTTGAAAATTTAGGTATGAATTTGTTATAAAATGTGAACTACATGGTAGTAAAGGGTAATTTGCCCATTGCAAAAGAAAAATTGCAAAGCACAAAAACAAATTTGTAAAAAAAAACCTTTTTTATTAATGCATAATATTCATTACTGTATCTCTATGTTTGGCCCGAATTTTGAAGAAAAAAAATACAAATCACAAAAAAAAATACAAATCAATATTACTCGAAGATAATTTCCAAAAATTTGTCGCGTCATATGGTTCAGTGATTCATCCCCGAATACATTACTCGATGAATATTTTCAGGTCTGTTGGTAAAATTATATAATAATTTAGGGTTTAGGGTTTAGGGTAAAATAATTCAATGACACTTCTCCGAATAAATTACTTGACGAATATTTTCAGCTTCGTCGTCGGGTAGCATTATTTAATAATTTAGGGTCTAGGGTTTATGGTAAAATTGGCAAGACCCCTCCTGAGATATTTGTACTCCCTATCATTATTGTCTCTACCTCTCATTCAGCCACGAAGTTCGTGCCACAACCCTAAAGAAAAACCCTAGACCAAGAAAAACCCTAAAATTATTTAACCAAGAAAAAGTGTGAGTGGACAAAAAGAAATTTTAAAAAAAAAAAATTTGAAAACAATCCAACATTTACCCTTTATTTTCCAAAACCATCATCACACAAATCACCAAAACTGTCAACACAAGCCAGCACAGTAAGGACACATATCCAATCCATATCCAACATCACCATAGAAATCACACATAGTCAACTCATCATCGATGCACAAGCACAATATCAATCATCACAACCACTACACTACTTGTAGGCACACTACACCACTTGGGATTCGAAGCCTAGCTTGACGTTTGAGTGAAATCCGACTCATGATTCAGAGCCCAGCTCGAAGTCTGAGTCGCCAGCACAATACCAGTCTCACGATTTGGAGCCCAATTCGACGTCTGAGACTATTCAACCAACAAGCATCATCACATATAACCAACCTAAGTCCAAATCACAATCATCACCACAATTCACATCATCAATATTGAGAAACATACTTTCACAATCATCACCACAGTTTGAACCACGAATATCGGAAAAAACATACTTATACCACATATCAATTTCATAAGTCAAACTCACCATTCGAACCCCGGACCTAAGCCCAATACACAATTCAATCTCAATTGTCGTAAAACGTGCCATAAAAGAACTTTCATAAAAACCATTCAGAAATCATATAAAAATCTCAATCAATAAGATATCACCAAAATCACATAGAAACACATTTAAATCATGTAAATATGCATGCATAATCGTTTAGGGAAAAGAAAGTCCACTCACACATCGTCCATGTAGTCGAATCCCGCTTTGCACGGATTTTTGTAATTTTTGGAGAATCTTAGAACCTGTCAAAGAGCATTTATAATGGTCACTAACCATCTCCATAAACACAAATTTTAATCCCACAGTTTTTCGAGATTTTTAAACGAATTTCCAATAACACGTAAATCTTCGGATAGCCAAAATTACCTGGAGATGGTGTCCGATCGACTCGAAACCCATGCCATTAAACTGATAACATTAAAAAGTATACAAAGTATGTTGATCGGTTCCCGAGGTATGCTAGCACACTCCCCCAGACACCACCAAAAGTGGCTACACTTGAAGCCCTCACGCCCAGCACTGTTCATCATCTACCTGGCCCGTTTCACTGGTTTTTGGGTCGCCTAACCCGACGACCCGACCCGGTCATATCTTCCTCAAATTTCAACCCTTTTCACTCCTTTTTCATTCAATCTACTCTAAAAAAGGTTAGTAAGGAATCTACGCATACAAAACTAAAGGAACTTGCCCAAAAGTCATCCATCAACCACCAACCTCTATGGTCGTCCATCAACCTTGTTACATGGGTGATTTACTCATCCAAAACCACAACCCAGTAGCTTGTTAAGCTCAAAGGAACTTAGAAAGAACATTTTTGAACTTACTTCCAAGGTTCTAGGTCGAAACCTGGGTCGAACAACTCAAACCCAATATTTCCTTCTCGGGTTCACGGTGGGTTCTCGGGTCTGAAACCTCCAAAATACTCTTCTTCTCTCTTTTTTCCATTCCTGCCACTCTTCTCTTTCTCCTCTTCTTTCTTTTCTTCTATTTCTTCCTTTTTTCTCTGGTAAATTTTTGTTTGTTTTTTTTTTTGCCGCACAAAAGACACAATACGCACACATAACTGAAAAACACACCCACACCAACAAGTTCAAGTTAGTACACAATTCCATAAGAGAAAAGTGACACACGTCACCTCCTCAATCCATCCATAGAAAAATCTCCCAATGGAAATTACTAAAATACCCCTATTAGCCAAATTACCAAAATGCCCTTTCATAATTTAGACCCATAGTGAACTCATACAAACTCTATTTTTGGCGTACTACCTGCTGACGTACTTAGAAGGCTGAGGCCTTCACAACGGCCTTCTCAGAGTATCCAGAAGCTATCCGAGTAAAAAAAAGTCCACCGTTGACCCTTTAGGATCAAAATGGAAATGACCATTTCCCATTGAAAGTCTGGGTCATTACAAAATAGTTCAATAGCTCTTCCCCCAATATTTTACCCGTTGAATATTTCTTAATATTCGCCGGGTAAGGTTTTGCTAAAGTTTTAAAGAAAATTGTGTTTTTACAAATTTGAAGAAATTATTTTGATAATTCAACCGATTCAACCACACATATTGTACATACTTGTAAATTTTCTAAGTAAAAGAATTAGAAGATTTCGAATTTTCGAGCCTAGGTAATGGTGCAATGAATCGATGGTTACAAAATGTTCTATCACGATTGGACGACTTAATCTTCTTGAAACATCACGAAATTTGATAGGAAGATTTCAAACACTTAATGGCTCCAAATGAATGGGCGGATTACAGAATGTTAATCGTAAAAAAACTCAATCGGATAACATTACGTAAATACCTTCGAAATTTTCTTGAAAAGTTTCAAAGTGTTTCATGAAAATTGTGTCTTTACAAATTTGAAGAATTCATTTTGATAGTTCAATTGATCAAACCGGCTACTTGTATTGTATATACTCGTAGATCGTCTACACAAGAAATTAGAAGATTTCAAATTCTCGGGCCTAGGTAACGATGCATAATGGATCGATGGTTACAAAATGTTCCATTAAATTGGACGACTTAAACTCCTTGAAACATCATGAGTTTCATATGATGGATTTCAGGAACTTAACGATACAAAATGAATGGTCAGAAATTCGAAAATCATTTATTAAATTTTTTTACCATGTTACGAATATTTTAGGATTATTCGTTGGGCTTATAATGTTTCCCGACGAATTCCCATCAAATATATATCGGGTAACATGTTTATCTTTCTCGAAAAATCACCATTATGTGTAACTACCACGGGTGCTAGTTAAAAGTGTGTTGCGTGAGATAAATAACCATCGGATATTGTGGCTTATTCGTCCGGTAACATCACAAATTACCCGACCAAATATTTTCGCAAAACTTTGGGCGATAAATTCAAATTTTCTCAAAAATTTGTATTTACCACTCCAGGCTACCAGAAGAACCTTCGTGGGGTAACACCCTTCTGCTTATGTAATACCCTTCTGCTTATGTGTTGTCGCTTCAATTTTACCGCCAATGTTACCTGGCAAATCGTGAAAGTAATACCCAACGCACATTTGTCATCCAAGAGTATTTAAACGTTTAAAATAGCTAGAGTCTTCCTCTTCCTCCTCTCTTCTTCGAAAATTTGTAATGAAGACCTTAATAAAAATCTCTCACACACCTGCTTGCTTTCTCGCCTCACACAATATTTCTTTCCTCTCTCCCTGCCACTCTCGCATCTCTCTCACTCTCTAGCCTTGCCGCTCTCTCTGCCATCACGAATTTTGGGTGGCTGCCACACCATGTCATCGCCTTCAAGCCATCTCCACTACCACAAACTTCGTACAATCCTTTCTTCATTACCACTATAAGTTCCTTCTTTGTCTCTGTCTTTGTCTCTCTTTCTCTCTCTCTCTCGCTCTCTCACTCTCTCTATGTATATGAATTTATTGTTGATTTTTTAATAGAATTTTGGTTTTGAATTTCATGGATGATTTGTTCTTGATTTTTGGTTGGATTTTTAGTTAGATTTATCATTAAATTTCATGGATTTATTGATTAGTTATTGTTAATTTTGATTAGTTATTGTTAATTAAATATTTTATAATATTTTATTATTTTTTAATAAATGTTTATATATATATTCTTTATATTGTTTATTAGTTTTATAAATGTTTATTAGTTATTATACATATATATATATATATATTTGATAAGTATTTATATATTAAGATTTTGATTATACTTTGGTGGATTATTTGTGGATTATTTGTGATTGATTGTTATGGATTATGGTTGATTGTGTAATGTGAATTATGGATTATGGGTAATTGTGGATTTATTGATTGTTATTGAATATTAGTAATTATTAATTATTATTATTACTAAAATATTTTTTATTATTAGTTATTAATTATTATTGATTGTTTTTTTTTATTATTGATTATTTTTCATTATTATTTTTCATTATTGATTTTTTTTATAATTATTATTGGTTATTTTTTATTATTGATTATTGATTAAATTTTTTTTTTCTTTGTAGATGTCGTGGGTACCTACGTTGATTACTTTCAAGTCTCGACCTTGCACTTCGCCTACTTTGGTTCAGGAACCGACGAATGTAGCAAGTTTGTCGCTACTGAACACTCCACGGCTGGATGGAGACCCTACGCTAGTACCTGATACACCAGTAGTGAATGAAACTCCTTCACCAGCATCTAACACGCTAGTAGTCTCGCTAGTGTTAGCTTTCTCCATCGGGGAGCAAATACGACCTGGTACCGTGTCTGCTCGTTGGCAGCACTCGAAGAAATAGGGGCAACGCCGTATTGATCTTGAGCCTTTGGAGGAGCGGGTCGATGGAGACGAGCTCGATCAGCGAACGATCCCTAACAGTGAGTTGGTGATTAAATGATCAATTTTATTTAAAATAATTTTCGTTTTGTTTTTTGCTATTTTTTATTAGTAATGTTTGCCAAATTTGTAGGGAGATGCATCAAAGTGCAGGAGATCAATCGAGTAAGGTCATCCGAAGGATTTTCCAGCCAATGAATGCAAAGATCGAGATCATTTACGTCGATCGGCTCCACTCAATGTCTGTCAAGGTCCATAGCTTGATATTCCATGGCATGGGTGCCATTCTTCGCACCCATTATCTCATGATAGGGGATACCTTCCGGAAGCAATCTCCGGAGCATATCTCCCTTCGTTGGGGTGACTTGTCGGTATGTATTTTTAATGATTTTAAAGATTTTTATTATTTTTAATAATTTAATTATTTTACTTATTCTATAATTTATTGCAGGTCAATTTTCAGTATGACACAGAAAATTCGACACCTCGTGTAATACATGAAGCATCACTCGCAGCTGTGGTACTTTGAGTGGAAGTAGGAGCTCCACGACTGGTGGTTGAGCTGGCCTACTCCGGAGGAAGCTTTTGCTCACCCTCCGCAGGAGATGGATGGTGCCTAGAAGATCAGGTGGGAGTGGATCTATGTGCACTTCGTGACACCCGAATACATCGTAAGTTTACTTCTCTTAACTTGTTCAATTTTAATCGTATTTTTTTATTACCAAATTTAATTAACTTTATTAATAAATAGAAAAATTCGAAGGCTAACAACTGAAATCAACTGAAGAAGACGCTGAACCACCCCGACAGGTCACGTCCTTTAGCTGTTAGGCACGAGGAACGACGCAACACTAGGTCACTTTCGCAAGCTGGATGTTTAGGGATAAGTGTACGCTAGCTAGGGGAACCAGCAGGCTGATGTGATCCACGTAAGTTTAAATGTGAATTTAATTTTTTAATTTTTTGTTTATTTTTTTAAAAAAATTAATAAATGTGTTCTAATTTTGTTAGCAGGAATGCTAGCAGTCGACTAAAAGACCTAGGAGGAGTGGACCCAGCTGCAACAGCCAAATCCGGAGCGCTCGTGGGGCAATCTTAGTGCGATAGTTGGGTCGACGCCCCGAGAAGATTGTTCAGGGTGCTGGCAAAGGGCTGGAGCGAGACATCTCGACGAGCTCTGGTACTTCCTCTAGGGGTATCAATCCTGAGGAGTACTTGAAGCTAAGGCACAGTTATATCGCTCTCCAGAATCAGACCACCGAGCTGAAAGCCCAAAACGAGAGTTATTAGGTAGTAGCCGTTTATTTAATTTTATTTCATTGTATAAATTGTTCAAAAAAATAGTTTTAAATTTGATAAATATATACTTCCTAATTCCATATTTGAATTTTATTTAATTTTCATTTCCCCCAACACCTCCCTCTCGGGCGTAGCCGTTTATTTATTTTTATTTCATTGTATAAATTTTAAAAAACAATAGTCTAAATTTTATAAATATCTATTTCCTAATTCCATATTTGAATTTTATTTAATTTTCATATTTTTCCGATTTAATAATTATTTAATTAATTAAATAATATAAAAAAACTATGAAAAAAAATTAAATTATGCCCGACGAATGTTGTCTTACTGTTCAAATATTACCTGATAAATATGTATATGTTACTCTACAAATACCATGATTCAGTGGATATCCCCTGAATAATTTTAATTGTTGTTCAAATTGTGACCCGACGAATGCTTTACTTTGATCCAACGAATGTTTTAATTCGGTGGATTTCCACTGAACAAATTTCCTTACGGTTCAGCTTTTAACCCGACGAATTCATCACATTGACCCAACGAAGAGCAACAAAAATGTGGCTCGACCAACATATTTTTTCGTCTAGCATGGGACGTTGACCCACTGTTACCCGATAAATTTTCACTGACGAAGTATGCCTCGGGTTAAAGTAATGTTAGCCAATGATTCACATTCTTTCATCATTCAAAGGATTGGCACGACGGGGCCATTACCACGCACTTTTTTGGTTTTTGATTTGATGGAAATGTGGAGCAAAGTAACCGTCTATGACATTCAAATTGGAAAAAGAAAAACAAGCCACAGTTGCTGCACATTACAACAAAACGAGGCTAGCCCGTTAAAGTGGCTCTGTTGAGCAAAGAAGACAATCTGCAAGGCAAAATATTTACCCGAAGAAACTTCTCTAGGTGACCACTGCCACGCAAGCCTCGTCAGGCTATTGCTTTGCTCAATGGAAAAGGATGTCCTCCGAACAAGAACGAAGCCAACGACATTTTCCCAGCGAAGCCATTCATCGAGCATAACTGTCGATAGGGCTCAATGCGAGCAAGTTTAAAAGCTTGTATGGCGAAGTCTCCATCGAGTATGGTTTGTTATGAACAATATTGCATGGCGAAGTTACGCCAGGCTAGCATCTTAATGACAAACTTTGCTTGATGGGGTCTTCGCTGAGCAATGTTTAAATATATATTCCTTTAATATTTTTTATAAATTATATATATATATATTTAATATTAATATATATTTAAATAAATTAAATTAAAATAATAAAAGAAAAAATAAAATTATAATAATATATATAGGTAATTTTTTTACATAATTTAAAATATAAAAAAAAAAACTAAGTAATAGGCAGTGGATCGGGATGGCCAGGGTGATCACCATCATGTGGGTGTGAGTCACACTCATTCAGCCCATGCTCACCTATTTGATTGAACAATCTCAGCTACTTTCCAACCCGAACCAACTTTTGGTTCATCCACATAGAATACTTATTTCGCCGTACTAATCAGGATGTAGGGGTCACTCTCAAACCACCAGTTATTTTTATTGACAAAGGTACATAAACGATATGTAATGATCCTGCTTTGGATACATGAGTTCGTATCAAACCAATGACAATTGAACACGACCACTACCTTGCAACCCGCATAAAACACAATTACCACACTTAACAATTTGCCGTAAAATGATGTATCAACATTTGCTCCAACCCCCGGCATGAAGATCACAATGTTTTAAGTAGTCAATTTGTCATTTCTTTCTCTACACACGAACTTAACTCTATTAGTGTGACAATGGCAAGCGGCATTAATTCTTTTTTCAATATTGGTGAGTTGTCAGCTCTCAATTGTGTTACATGTCCACAAAACCAACGAGGAAACAATTGGTTGTCAATTTCCTCCCAATTGGAAGGATATTGGGCCTTCATCAATGCCTTATGTTGGACGTGGAAAGGTCAGACTTCATTACAGTTGTTCTACATGATCCAATGAGCCACCGCCATGTTCCTATTAGTGAATTGCTATAAGATTGGACCATTACCAAACGATCATGCGTGTTGGGCAAATACCAATAGGGTCTCTAGAAATTGACCATAATCTCGTTGTGTCGGGCCCTTGATAGGCATATATTTCATAACCTTTATATGTTAATTTACTTCGCATTTTACTTTGTTATATCCCTATTCTTACCATTTCTAACTTGTTTTAATGTTCTTAGGTATTAACCTAAAAATGTGGAGTAAAGAGGTTAAATTGGAGCAAAACCGCATAAGATATCAAGAATGGGCTAAGATTTATAAAGATTGGATCAAGATTCATCAAGATGGGTCAAGACTAAGTCCATATGTGCAAAAAGGCTCAAGATTATACCAAGATTTATTCTTGGAGAAGCCCAAATGAAGAAGTGGATTAAAAGTTACAAAGCAGAAAGCTGTCTATGCAAATGAGCCCACTTCCACGTACACCATTGTGAATAGCTCAGATAGAATCAAAATGCGATTAAGGTATGGTTGAAAAGAGCTAGAAGTCTAGTTTTCAATGGTTTAAGAATTACTAAAATCAGAGTCCTACAGCCACAAAAATTCCTATTTTGGTGAGGCATAGTCAGGCTGCCCGAGTAGAATTACTTGTTCTACTAGGAATTGAAGCCTTCCGTGTTTTCCAGTTATTCAAGATCAAATTATCTTGCTTCTATGAGATATTTACTATATTAGATAAAGTGAAGTTTCTTGGAAATAGCAAGAGTCTTGTGTGTAATTGCCAAAGACAATTTCTAGCAGCACAAGGATGCAAACTGCGACTAACAAGGATTTCTTCTAGTTTAGGATTTTTTTTTCCTTCTTAATTAGGATTGACCTAAGGTTATGTGCTACGCCTATAAATACTTAGTTTTTCTCATTAGCTAAAGAGTCGCTCATTCTATGTACTGAATGACACGACCCATACCAATCCCCCTGGGATTACCGTGGGATGTGTCATGCCCCCGTCTGACACAAAGTGTCAGACAAGGGATAACCGAAAGCCACTGCCCCGACGATCTTCCAGAGTGCGCAAGGATCGATGGAGGAGGCATGCAATGTCCCAGCCTCTGCTGCAGTCGCATCCGTGATCAACCTGAAGGGCATTAAAAACAATAAAGGCTGAGAGTAGACGAAAATAAATAAGTTAATAAAAACATTTCACAAAGATATTTATGCCCTTCATTAAAACGTATGCATGCATCGAAAACCAGTAAGTAGATTATTTACTAAAAACAACCATTAGGGCCTTAGCCCAGAAACCGTAAAACCAAATCATGTGGGTCTCTACCCAAAACCATGAATACCGAAAACCAAACATATATTATATAAATCTGACATCCAGAATACCAATTCCAATTCCAAGTGGGCCATCGCCCAAAACAATAACCATAAATACCATTTCTAGGAAAACATTTTTAAACCATCCAGGGCATCCTAGATGTCTAGCGTTCTAGACGCTCGACGTCCAAGACGTCATATCTCACGGTATGATAAGCAACGCGTGCTGGCGGGAGTCTCTCCGGGTCAATATTTCTGACATCCTAGATGTTTGACGTCCCAGACCTCTAATCATTGCAATCCTGCTCCTGAGTCACTATACAGTCTGGTAGCTCCGTACAATGACCCCTCGCAGGTAATGCACCGTGACTTCCCCAGTGTCCCAGACACCTGGAGGAGACCATCACATATCCTCGTATCAAGATGGTTTATGGAAAACAGTTTATCAATCATTTCAAAAATCTCAAGGGCCCTGCCCGGAATTTCCATAAAACCATCACAAGTCCAAATATCTGATTTCTCAAATCCAAAACTTTTATCCACGTCCATTTAGGGTCCCCGACCCGAAATCACATTTATAAATCAACTGGGCCCCTGCCCAATTTCATAAAGCAATTGGGCTCCCGACCCGATTACGTAACTCAATTGGACTCCAAGTCCGAGGTTTCCAAAAAAATTGGGCAGCATGCCCGAGTTTATCTTTCCAATTTCAAAACCATTTCATGAAATCATATCCAAAACCATAAGTATGGAAAATTAGTGTAAAATCGAAAAAACCTCGATTTACGTGCAAGCACGTAAATCGCCTCTAAATGTGTGAAACCATATAATACACCGATAACCAAATAAACATGATATAATCACAATCATAATCCATATAAAATAGTTATGCATGCATAAATTTTATAAAACCAAAGTCCACTCACAGACCGTCCAACGATGCGCCTCGATAAGCGTGCCATAGGCCTTCCAGGGCCTCGTCACTATCACCGGGACTTCCAAACCTGTCCAAATCACATTAGAGGGTCACTAACCTCTTCATTAACCTCCTATCAAAGTCCCGTAATTTTTCCAAATTTTTAACTATTTTTAAACTCGATTCAAAACCTTCGGACGTCTCGAACAATATCGAAACGATGTCCGATTGACACGAAACCAATCCCAAAACGTTCGTTACATCGAATAGATTATTTCACATGTTGAACACTTCCCCATTGGACCCATCAGGCGCACCCATACGCCGCCGCAAACGGCTGCGCGTGAACAGTGTCATCCCCTACCTCACACTGAACCCGGTCCTCTGGTTTTTCCGGTTCGACCGAACCGGTGAACCGGTCTGGCCGGTTCTCAGCCAATACTCAGCCATTTCCTACAGGGTTTCTTCCTACGTGTTCTTCTAGGTCCAATTAAGAGGTTTTTGAAATCAAAATCAAGAAAGCACGTCTAGATCTTTACCTCTGAACAAAAACCCGAAACCCAGATTTTTCGATCGTCATTCCTCTCGATCCAGCCCACCTCGAGCTTGGAAATCACGTTCAATGGGCTCGTCTTTGTCCCTAGGTCTCATTAGAACTAAATAGGAGTTCAAAACTACAGTTAAAGTCCGACTTTCAAAACTGGGTTATAGTTAGCTCTCGGGTTACTCACCTTGGCCGTGAACAACCGTGGTCGCCGCCGTTTCCTGGCCGCCTCCCGTCGTCTCTCACTACCTCAGTCACTCTCATGGTTGTGCACACACAGCAGAGATGGTGAGGTGAGGAATCTGTGTGTTTGTATGGGGGGAAAGAAAATGAGGTTTTCGGGTTGTGATATAACAGAGGTGGTGGAATCTGTTCAGATGGGGAGGGATAAGATGGACGGTGTGGATTGAAGGCACAGGTCAGATGAAGGGCCAAGATCAAAAGATGAGTTAAGTGGGAATTTTTAAATAATTAAAATCTTAATATTTTAATCCAAACCCACCAATCAAGACATAGGTCAACACTTTCAGGTTATTGGTCCACATGTCCCATTTAAAATGTTTGACCCAATCAGAATAAGCCACGTGTCCTCGCCTCGCAATGCGCGCATAGTGAAATCGAACTTCCGTGACCCATAACTTTCCCGTTCGAAGTCTGATTTCAGTGTGCCGCCTGTCTATGAAATCGTATCCTCGCGATCTACGTAACGGTCCTCGGCCCTCAGCCATCGGACCTCCCAGTCAAAAAGTCAACATTTTGCCCCTATTAACCAAATTTACCAAAATGCCCCTTAACTTCCGAACTTCATAACTTTCACCTCGAACGTCGGAATCGAACGTGCCACTTGTCTATGAACTCGTGACGTACCAAACTACGTCACGGTCATTGGTCAAAATCCATTTGACCCCCTGAATTAAAAGTCAACGTTTTACCCACGACTAGGGGCAAAACGTTCATTTTGCATCGTTTGTCCGATTTCGCCCAACTAATCACCGATTAACCCCACTAATCATGAACTAATCATGATTAGTTACTAATCTAATCCCAGAATTTGGGACGGGTCGTTACAACTTCCCTCCTTAATTAATTTCATCCTCGAAATTCCAACCGATCTAATCTCAACGTTCTTCCCTCCTTAATTAGTTTCGTTCTCGAAATTCCAACTGTCCTGATTCCACAAACACCCCGTGGAAAGTGAAATTGACCTCGCAACACGTGTACACTCGTACACCAACCAAGCAGAACAAAAACTTGTCTGCACCCAAACGTACCACTAGTATTCACGTCGTATCGACTACATTCGACCCCGTCGAATGACAGAACCACACGTTTCGAATTGACACCACGTGTAAAATCTACCATTTTGTTGACGCAACAACCCGATGGTTCCTTTCTCAATCACCAATCTATCCTGGTATCTGCTCCCACTGGGAGTCATCAGACCTCACTCAACAATCCATGTTGACACATCCCGACAATCTGTCACCACTTGACAGTTGTCAATCGAAAACTAACACTTACCCACTTGTGGTTACACTAACCACCGATTTACTCATCCTGGGTATACGCTTACCAACATTTCACTCGACCTGTGTGTAACTAGACCCATCAGAAGTACTATGACCCATTGCATAGTATCCAATGTCCAGTCCACGACCTCGACTAATCAAATGGTATCGGAACCAATCCGACTACCAACACGCTCACCGACATACTTCTGGTATAATCAGTATACCGTCACCAGGCACCACAAGCCTGCAAAGTATCGTACCTCAAACCATGTACAAGGTACACACATCTATCCATCGACCAGACTAAAACCACCTAGGTCATAGCCAAACAAGTTCCAATAATGGAGTCCATTTGTCAAATCCAAATCCCGCATTAGACAAATCGAAACTCCACCCATCATCCAGTTTCAAATCCAAATCTGAATCCGCAATTTCGTCGTAAGAAATCCCGAATCCAAACCCAGACATCCTATTCTTAATCCATTTCCAAATCCAAATCTGAAATCATTATTCCATAAGCTAGCATTTGGAATAATCATTCCGCACCCAAATCCAGAAATCTACTTTCAAGTTCCGAAATCGAATCCTGAATCGTCACTCAGAAATTCGATTCCAAAACCCGAAATCTCGTTCACGTCTACTAAGACACACCAAAACCCAACCTATCGGTTACCTGCTCAATACGTTCGATTGACTTCATAGGGAAGTCAATCCCAACATCCACACATCTAAGGTTGACAAAATCCGACTACGTCGGAAACCTACTCACTTGAGTAATATACCATACGGGATTCACTTCGAAAAGAAGTTCAGTCCCGTCATTTACGACTCACATACCAAAGTAAGAGTGAGCATCCCCTTATCTGGATCATCAAGATCACGACCTAGATTCAACACTGCGTCCCCCGACTATAAACGTCACGATCCTGCTCCACCTAGTATCCACACAGTTAACTACTAGATTCCAAACCATAGGGTCTTACACCCTCAACTAATCTGCATACTGTCACGTCGTTCGACAACCAACTCCCACATCTAAAAAGATCAGCCAACGACGAGACACGCCGAGACTGTGGGTTCTCACTGATTACCTCGTATCAATCCTTGCCATTCCACCCAGGAAAAACCAAGGATGATCCAAAAACGATGACGCCAAAAACTCATCCTACGTGAATGCAAATAAAACTCGCTGCACTCACCACGCCATGTAAACCAACATAGTCTGCCACTAAGCAGAAAATGAGAAATCTCATTTACCTATCTTCGATTACGCGACTCCTCCTGATAACCCCAAAACACACATGGGCTCTCCAACCAATACACGCTCAACGTACTGGTAACCACAATCAACGTCTGCCGGGGCAGAAAGTAAGAAGTCAACCCCGATGACTTCAGAATACCTATCACCGATGCGGAAACGAGCACTCATCTCGTCCCTCAATCACAACTCTCCTCGAAACTAAAGTTCCAACTGTGTTGGGAACAGACATGCCCCCAATGAGGCGTCAAGTCCAACCACTGGACTTCCCACATCCTCAACTCACTTGGACAACCACGTGTCCGCAATCAAACCAATACTCAGACCTCATGTCCGTTAATAACTATTTATGCACATGCACCGATTCCGATTGGGAATTACTCAAATCTTCATGGATGTGCATACATTACTACCTTCGTCTCACATCTCAACCTTTACAGGTTCAACCCTCGAGTTTCCATGTTTTTCACAATCACAAAATCCCACATCTATACCACCAATGATTTTCCTCTTCTTTTCCAATTTCAGTAATTTCCTTGTACCTTCTGGGGGTATTAGAAACATACAATCACACCAATCTCGGAGTTGACAACAACTCTCCAAATCCACTAATTCTCATGACATAGGGGACGTCATCCCAAGACTCCTTCTATCTCAATCATACCTTTTTATCCACTCATCTCTTGTCATCTCATCACTGTTGGGACTTATCCCAACACCTCACAATTTCCATTGGATCCCATCCAGTCCATGACTCAACCACTACTGAATCTCCAACACTGAACATATGTCCATCATGACAGAGTCACATCCCAATTCGTGGCTCGTCGTCATCACAGTCACCGACACCAACGCCACCGCTAGTACCATCACCAACGCATTATCATCAACACTTGTATCAGCACACAGGCATCCATACTAGTATCAGCACCCGAATACAAACATCCACACTAGCACACAGTGTGAAAAGTTGATAACCCTGGATCTCCGCTCATATCGAGCGACGATCCCGTACCTCTACTCATATCGAGCGACGATCCCGTACCTCTACTCGTACCCCACTACTATGGGTACCACCATTCTGACAATCCACATCAGGATAATGAACGTTCCTTGAACGTCCCCTGATTCTCAACTACTACAACCACACCAAGTACTCTCGATAATCAGTCATCTCCACCAGACTACCGTCCAACAATCATCGCTATCGAGATCTGTATCCACAACCTAACCGACACCACGGTTCTGACATCGTATAGGCGTCAATTCCAACCCTACCATCAACTCAACGTGGGTTCTACCACTATGGTCCTCGGCTAATTTCGATGTACCAACATCCCTTACACTAGAAATCACCACCAGAGTTCACATTTTAGACCATTACTCAACCGAGGTTCACATTTCCAAATCACTACTCAAATGGGGTTTCTTGAACCCAACTGTGACCAGCAACACAACAATCTAATACCACATGACCGAACCGACGGTCCCACATCACCAGTTCAACACATACAACCCCACTTGGCTCGAATCACACTAACGCACGACGTATCGGGCCAATCGTACTCTATCCACTATTCATAATTTAATTCCACCAATTATCCATCCGACCCCCTAACTATCAGGTTGATAACGAACTGCAGCCCAAAGAGACATCACACCCTCGACCTGTGCGCACACGAAGAGTAAACCTGCTCTGATACCACATTGACACAACCCATCTCAATCCCCCCGGGATTACCGTGGGATGTGTCATGCTCCCGTCTGACACGAAGTGTCAAACAAGGGATAACCGAAAGCCACTGCCCCGAAGAGCTTCCAGAGTGCGCATTTATCGATGGAGGAGGCATGCAATGTCCCAGCCTCTGCTGCAGTCGCATCTGTGATCAACCTGAAGGGCATTAAAAACAATAAAGGCTATGAGTGGACGAAAATAAATAAGTTCATAAAGTACATTTCACAAAGATATTTATGCCCTTCATTAAAACGTATGCATGCATCGAAAACCAGTAAGTAAACTATTTACTAAAAACAACCATTAGGGCCTTAGCCCATAAACTGTAAAACCAAATCATGTGGGTCTCTACCCAAAATCATGAATACCGAAAACCAAACATATATTATATAAATCTGACATCCAGAATACCAATTCCAATTCCAAGTGGGCCATCGCCCAAAACAATACCCATAAATACCATTTCCAGGAAAACATTTTTAAACCATCCTGGGCACCCAGATGCCTAGCATCCCAGACGCTCGACCTCCAAGACGCTCGACGTCCCAGACGTCATATTTCACGGTATGATAAGCAACGCGTGCTGCCCGGGGTCTCTCCGGATCAATATCTCTGACATCCCATATATCTCCTAGACGTCTAATCATAGCAATCCTGCTCTTGAGTCACTATACGGTCCCGTAGCTCCGTACAATGACCCCTCGCAGGCAATACACCATGACTTCCCCAGTGTCCCAGACACCTAGAGGAGACCATCACATATCCTCGTATCAAGATGGTTTATGGAAAACAGTTTATCAATCATTTCAAACATCTCAAGGGCCCTGCCCGGAATTTCCATAAAACCATCACAAGTCCAAATATCTGATTTCTCAAATCCAAAAAATTTATCCACGTCCATTTAGGGTCCCCAACCCGAAATCACATTTATAAATCAACTCGGCCCCTAGCCAGATTTCATAAAGCAATTGGGCCCCCGACCCGATTACGTAACTCAATTGGACTCCAAGTCCGAGGTTTTCAAAACAATTGGGCCTCATGCCCGAGTTTATCTTTCCAATTTCAAAACCATTTCATGAAATCATATCCAAAACCATAAGTGTGGAAAATTAGTGGAAAACCGGAAATCTCGATTTACGTACAAGCATGTAAATCGCCTCGAAATGCGTGAAACTATATAATTCACCGATAACTAAATCAACATCATATAATCACAATCATAATCCATATAAAATAGTTATGCATGCATAATTTTATAAAACCAAAGTCCACTCACAGACCGTCCAACGATGGGCCTCGATACGCATGCCATATGCCTTCCCGGGCCTCGTCACTATTACCGGGACTTCCAAACCTGTCCAAATCATATTAGAGGGTCACTAACCTCTTCATTAACCTCCTATCAAAGTCCCGTAATTTTCCCGAATTTTTAACTATTTTTAAAATCTATTCAAAACCTTCGGACGTCCCAAACAATATAGAAACGATGTCTGATTGACACGAAACCAATCCCAAAACGTTCGTTACATCAAATAGATTATTCCACATGTTGAACACTTCCCCATTGGACCCATTAGGCGCCCCCACTCGCCGCTGTAAGTGGCTGCGCGTGAACAGTGTCATCCCCTACCTCACACTGAACCCGGTCCTCTGGTTTTTCCGGTTCGACCGAACCGGTGAACCGGTCTGGCCGGTTCTCAGCCAATACTCAGCCATTTCCTACGGGGTTTCTTCCTACGTGTTCTTCTAGGTCCAATTAAGAGGTTTATGAAATCAAAATCAAGAAAACACGTCTAGATCTTTACCTCTGAACAAAAACCCGAAGCCTAGATTTTTCGATCGTCCTTCCTCTCGATCCAGCCCTCCTCGAGCCTTGAAATCAGGTTCAATGGGCTCGTCTTTGTCCCTAG
This sequence comes from Prinsepia uniflora, assembly GCA_032719365.1. Taxonomy (NCBI): domain Eukaryota; kingdom Viridiplantae; phylum Streptophyta; class Magnoliopsida; order Rosales; family Rosaceae; genus Prinsepia; species Prinsepia uniflora. The sequence goes on along the minus strand of CM064872.1, from coordinate 24,074,334 downwards.
GTCTCATTAGAACTAAATAGGTGTTCAAAACTACGGTTAAAGTCCGACTTTCAAAACTGGATATAGTTAGCTCTCGGGTTACTCATCTTGGCCTGTGAACGACCGTGGTCGTCGCCGTTTCCTGGCCGCCTCCCGTCGTCTCTCACTACCTCAGTCACTCTCATGGTTGTGCACACACAGCAGAGATGGTGAGGTGAGGAATCTGTGTGTTTGTATGGGGGGGGGGGGGGGAAAGAAAATGAGGTTTTCGGGTTGTGATATAACAGAGGTGGTGGAATCTGTTCAGATGGGGAGGGATGAGATGGACGGTGTGGATTGTAGGCACAGGTCAGATGAAGGGCCAAGATCAAAAGGTGAGTTAAGTCGGAATTTTTAAATAATTAAAATCGTGATATTTTAATCCAATCCCACCAATCAAGACATAGGTCCACACTTTCAGGTTATTGGTCCACATGTCCCACTTAAAATGTCTGACCCAATCAGAATAAGCCATGTGTCCTCGCCTCGCAATGCGCGCATAGTGAAATCGAAATTCCGTGACCCATAACTTTCCGGTTCGAAGTCCGATTTCAGCGTGCCGCCTGTCTATGGATTCATATCCTCCCGATCTACGTAACGGTCCTTGGCCCTCGGCCATCGGACCTTCCAGTCTAAAAGTCAACATTTTGCCCCTATTAACCAAAATTACCAAAATGCCCCTTAACTTCCGAACGTCATAACTTTCACCTCGAACGTCGGAATCGAACGTGCCACTTGTCTATGAACTCGTGACGTCCCAAAATACGTCACGATCATTGGTCAAAATCCATTTGACCGCCCGAATTAAAAGTCAACGTTTTACCCACGACTAGCGGCAAAACGTTCATTTTGCATCGTTCGTCCGATTTCGCCCAACTAATCACCGATTAACCCCACTAATCATGATTAGTTACTAATCTAATCCCTGAATTTGGGACGGGTTGTTACACTGAAACTCTACTTAACCAAATTTTCTCTTTTCAATAAATTAAAAATTTTTTGTGGAAAACTAATTACACCATATCTCACCTTTTACAACCTTCATCTGTGGCATAGAGGAGTGTCTCCAAGTGTCTCACCAAATAATGCCCAATCACTTCGTATTTATAGGGTGTCCCGAAAAAAAAAAGTGGAACACAGCCTCTTTACCTTGTAGTTATATTTTGTGCTTGAATATCTTGGTTTATGAACTGATTTCTAATATTATTCTTGGTTTTATGGTTGTATTAATTCCAATATTCTATGTTTTTTATGATTCTAGTTTTTTTTTATGATTGTATGTTTGTGTTTAGTTCTTGATTAGATAGAGGAGTGTCTCCAAGTCTAAATCACTGAAAGTGTAGCGTGAGTGTCTCCCTGCACGTACTTAAGATAACATGCACATAACTTGTAAGGCTAGAATTAATAATTTCGTAGACCGAAGTTACTAGAATTTATGAATGAGCTAGGTTAAAGATGAGTTGACCATGTAAATCGTAAGTTAGGTTAGATTATATTATATTAGATTATGTTAGTTAATCACGTAGGATAATAGAATCAATCAAATACCCCCTAATTAATTAATCAAACAATAATCATACTTAGGTACCCTTAATCCCCGGTTAAGAACGATCCCTACTTATCAGTGCTACAATCTACAAAAAAGAGTTTTCATTTGCATATGTTTTCATTAAGTGTTGAGGGTGAATTTGTGTTTACTTTAATGCTTAGTTTTAGCGTATTAGCCCTATTGAAAGAAGTTTCAATATTTCTAAAGTACATTGCACAAAATGTAAGTGGCTCTTTTGGAATATATGTATCCGCTATAGAGTTTTTAGGACGTGTGTTGTTGTAGACGTATCGCTTGTGGCCTAACATTCTACAAGAAATATACAAAACGATTCATATATATACATTATATATAGAAAATAGTATTATTAGTAGGAATGATTTATACCTTTCGATTGGGTACATCCGACGATAATGAATTAGGCCAGCTAGCATTGCCTCGTCTGGAAGATGTATTAGCAGGTGCACCATTACATCAAAGAATGCTGGTGAATATATTTGCTTGAGCCGGAATATGATGTAGAAAATATCCTCTTTAATTGGTTCGAGATCCACTTTTTCTAGCTACTTGGCACATAGTATCTAGAAGAATTAAGACAAATAAACTATCGTCTCAACAACTTTAAGTTCCAAGTAGGGTCGAACACCAATCATAATGAGTCGTTGTAGCAAAACATGATAGTCATGACTTTTCATGCCAAACATGGTGCCGCCATCAGTGCTAACATTTCGGTAGATATTACCTGCATAACTATCAGAAAATTTCATACCTTGCAACCACTTAAAGAATTTTTTCTTATTCTCCGGCGTAAATGTATAACATGGATGAGCCATGATGTATTTGTCATTGACAAATTTTAGCTTCAAATGTCACCAAATGCTTATGTTTGCATGCCCAGACGATTTTTTTGGTGTCTATCAACATACCTTCAATGGCTAAAGTTGTTTCCACGAGACTCTCGCCAACATTTTTCTTGATGTGCATAGGATATGTGATGTGTTTGATTTTCAATTTTGACCAATACGGAAACTAGAACAATATGTTTTTTTTGCCCAATTTTTCTGTTTAGCAGGTTTTTAGCCTTTTATGATGAATTTTGGGATTCTGTTTAAGATAGCCAATATCTCATCACTGGACCTCTCCCTTGATCGTGCCTGTAACTATGTCTTAACATAAAATGAGTCATGCTGCATATGCCACCGATGATCCCAATGTAAAATATTCTCACGCCCAAGTGGCATACCTTTGATGCATGCCAAAAGGACGTTGTGTCTGGTCCACAAGTCGGGTAAGCAAGATAACCCTTAATGCTCCATTCTACCAACATATCATAAGTAGGAAAATCATTAATTATCCACAACACGGCCGCTCGTAGAGTGAACATTCCTTCGCTGCACTTGTCATATGTTTGGACACTATTTTCTCACAAATCCATGAGCTCATTAATCAGGGACCGTAAATAAACATTAATGAAATTACTCGGCGATTTGGGCTCCAGTATCAAAGTACTAAGGATTGAGAATTCATTATTCATGTATCTCGAAGGAGGCAAGTTATACGGACCTACAACTACCGCGCCAACTGTTATAAGGCCTTGCAAAACTCTCAAAAGGATTAAAACCACTAGTAGCAAGTCCTAATCTGAGATTTCCTGGTTTTGAGAAAAAAAAATTGGGATAGATCTTATCAAATTCTTTCCAAGCCTCCCCATCGACCAGATGCCTTAGTGAATGATCATCAATGCATTCATCCTTGTGCCACCTCATATCACGAGTTGTGTGAGACGACATAAAGAATCCGTGTAACCTTAGTTTGAGTGAAAAATAAGGCATTACCTTATTCGGAACCTTATTCATTCAAAATCTAGGCTCATTACACATGGGACATTTGTTGAGTTGCTCGAATTCACCATAAAACAATGCAAAGTTGTTCTTACATTCATGGACCTTCACATACCCTAAATTGAGATCCTTTCAGAGCTTCTTCGAGCTATAATGATCTTTAGGGAGACTGTTGTCTTCAACGAGTATTCGGATGATGATGCCCATCATGTGATTACAATGCTTGTTCGTTTGACTATACTCCACTCCCATGCTCATCAATTCCACAACTACCCCTAGAACCGAAATGGATTTACAAATAGGGTACGTTTTGTACTGAGCTTCTTTCAACAACATCTCGTACTAGAGATCCGACTCTTCGGGTTGAGACCTGAAGGGCCTTATCATTGGATGTGCGAGGAAAATATAGGTTAATATCTCAACGAATTGATCATTATCACACTGATGATCCAAATCACTTTCATCCTGACAGGTCTCAGGAACTGAAGATGTCAATGTAGTAAAATTCTATTCACCGTGATAGATCTAATTAGTGAAACTGTATATGATCCCATTTCGTGCCAGATTCATATGGACATCATTCAATGACATACTACAATAGTTGTTTATTTTCGGCACAGACACAAGATGCACATTTGATTACTACAATGACTGTGTGCAAAGGAAATGAAGTTGTCATTTCCATCCAAATACTGATTAGAAGATCTATTCAACATTTACATCCAACTTCTGTCCATTGTGCCTGCTTCCACAAAATAGAATCAATGTAAGTAAATGCGTTAATATTGTTCGTAGTTGGAACAAGTTAATATCAAAACCCGCTCATCTCCGCATGCCTTTAGTAATTTGGCCCTATCCCATTTGAAAGTGCATGTTATGTGTTGTATAGTTTGTGGCCTAGGAGGCTAAGTTTAGATCGAGTGAAATTTCAGCAGCATCACCCTACAGTTCTCCAAATGCACGACTTAAAAATATAAAACAAATATCTATTGAGCATCTGGAGAATATTGAGGCGATATAAACTGAATTTCCCACAATCAAAACCTAACATATAGACAATAATTAAATTACGCAACAAATAGTTGTGCACTCCTAAACTGTACGAATAAATGGACAATTCAAGATTCAGTCAATTAATCTGATCCATTAACTCTAAAACGGTCTAAGGTTTTCCATTGAATTTCATTATACAAGGTTAATCAACCCAATTAATTTCGCATGAGCGGATAAATCACAATTTCCTAGCATAATTATTTCCAAAATTCTATACAATTTCCTAATAATTTTCCACAAATTCTAAACATTTTCTACAAATTTTCCACAATAAATTACAATTTCTTAGCATAATTATATCCAAAATTCTTAGCAAAATTAAAATGAGAGGCAAATTGACATACCTTGTTATAAGTATTCCTTCAAATCAACCACAAATTTCCTAGAACACAAATAATGATTAACTTCCAATAAAAAAAATCTCAAAACTAAAAAAAAAATAATTAAAAACATGAAACCTTTAAAATTGATATTGGCGCTTCATACACAAAAGAATTTGATTGGTAGTGATGATGAAATGATGTCATGGTTGATGAGAGTGAGTGAGAAAGAGTAATGAGAGGTGTGAGAGAGCTAAAAGGAGGAAGAAGAAGAAATACAGTTGCAGATTAGCATTTAATGTGTTCAGATTATTTCCCGGCAGTGGGTTCGTCGGGCAAACATTAATGACTCGTCGGGCAATGTTTACGCGCCAAAACTTTCCTTCGTGCCAAAATTTTTGCTCTGCGCCATTTGGAGTTGACGCAAAAGTTTTCCTGGCAAAGACAAATGTGTCATTAAAGCATGTTTACCCAGCAGGGGTTGATGGCTCGCCAGGCAAACAGTCGATTTTTGGGTGTCAACGATCTCGACTTTCTGTGCAGAGTTTGCTTGACGAACCTTCTTTTTTTCGCCGGGAAAAGTACGTATTAGCGGCGAATATGCCTCTACCGGACAAAGGTTGGATAGGCTTCGCTTGTTTTCTTGTAATGGCAGTTGGACCACGAGACAAGAAAAAAATAAAGGGCCAGAAAAATAGAATTGGTTTCTTTGTTCATAATCCAAAATTTGATATTTATAACTTGATTTAGGATATTTATTGAAGCTTGATTTTGATTTATAATTTATAATTTTTTTTTTTAAGTCCTCATTTAGACCATTACTAGCTAGAGATGGACTTAAGACAACAGGTGCTGACATTGGCCAAATAAATTAGGCGCTTCTTTTGTAATTAGATATTAATTGGATTAGGAAAAGTTGAGTAGAAATGTATGGTGATCAGATCAATGCAAATGAATGAGTGGGTCCTTCTTGTAATGACCCAGAAATAGAAGCCAGTGCGTCCGTCGTCGCGTTGGTTGAAATCTTGCTGCTATTGCTATATAGGAGGTGCATTAATAATAAAGTCCTCATCATCCCACTTCCACATCCTTTGATGACTACCACAAAACAACAAAATGGAAGCTCACTAGTTTTTTTCCCCCCCTTACTATTTTAATCTTCCAAATCTTCCCATTACAGACGTACTATATAGCACTTCCACATTCTTAGATTAGCTAGGACACTACACCATACACAAAAAATTCAACTGCTATAAAATGTAAACAGATAGAGGGAGAGAAAACGTAAATTATTGTATGCGGAAAATACTTTATTTATGCACGGCGAAGTCTAGATTTGAATATTCAAATGATAGAGGTAGTTTGGTTTAAACTTGAAAATATTATTTACCAACTGATCCACTTGAAACCATTGGCAAACTGAAGAGTGAAACTACGACAGAAAATGAATAAAGGGGGTAATTTTCTAACTTTGATGTTCGATCGTAGTCTTTTATCTTCTTCTCGAACATTTTATGACGTAGATCTTTTCTGCGCAAAATAGGAGTACGTGTACGTGCAACCAACCGACAATACACAGGGAGGGTAATAATTTTCACGGTCTAGCTAGCTATAGCTAAGGGCCTATAATATATGTGAGACTTCCACAGGTGAAGACGATATGGATCGATCGATATAGAGGAAGAAAAATTAGCATCTCATTATCATGATTCTTAATTAACCACTCGTGGGTGATGAGTTTCTCATCCAAATCTCCTCCAACTCTGTAGCGAAGGCCTTTTGTCTCCCAACCACAATGGTGATGTGATCTTTGTTTTCAATGACCTTCACACGAGCCCGGGGGATTTTCGATTGCACGCTATAGCTGCACTCCACCGGAATTAGCTCATCATTTTGGCCGTGAAACACATTTACGTCGCATTTCAGATGGTCTCGTACAGCGTCCAAGTATTTGTCCATCTTCCCCGCCGTGCCGCATATAATGTTGTGCAATGTGTGCCATGCTGCGTTATGTGTGTGGCAGAAGAACCCTTCAAGCAAGAAAGTTCTAATCCTGTAACAATATATTATACCAAAACAATAATAAATCAATCGCATAATTAATAAAAATCAATGTAAAGTAATATGTTTCCTCGTCATATTAGCGATATTTTTAATATTGTTTAATTTTGATATCAATTTTTTTTTTGGGGGGGGGGGGGTAGGTTTTTTATATCAACTTTTGCAGCAACATTATCCGGCATAATAAATGGCGAAGAAAGTTAATAGATGCTACAAGTCATAAGTCTCCATCGGCTGTGACTTTTGGTCTCATTAATATTTGACCCATGTCCCTCAGGCAGCGGAGAAGAAATTAGAGTCTTTTCTTATTGTTGTACTTGTACTATTATTTTTTTCCAATTACTTTAGTGGACCCTTGTAAATCGGAGAATGAGAGTTAAATTTGGGACATAAAGTATATATAATTAATTAATTAGACAAATAATTAGTAAACGTAAAAATGCCCATGGCCAGTATTATTTATTTTATGAACTAAATTTAAAATTTGAAATACATTATACTTCTATTATTATAAAGCCAAGATGTGGAGTATGGTAAATTAAAAAAAAAAATTGTTTGGAATGGTAATTAACGCCAAAATTTAATTATTTAATATAGGGTATATGTTGATCTATAAATTAAGGTAGCCCAACTATAATACATTGACTGGGGGACATGGATCAACCAGAAGATGGACCAGCATGCAGTTACTGGTTGCAGTTGGGTGGGGTGTTTAGAGATCTGCGGGCTCTGCCGGTGGACCAATCAATATACACAAAAAAGGGTCCACAAGTACAGATTTTAAAGTCGAAGAAGTTAATGGCAGATGAGAATAACATGATTTCGTGTGTCTAGAAATAGGGGTTTGGGTTGTTGAAACCAAAACACAATATTCTACAAGAAATGCTAGCAAGCTACTGATGACTCATTGCGAGATCTAACGACAGACTTGTATATTATCATGTGTTTAATTAATCAACTCTCTCTCTTGTCACATCCATTACGTAATTTTGGGATTATATGGAGACGAGGATGGAGATCGAGTTTAATGAAATTAAATTACCTGTTTCTGGTGACAAGTTTGGTAACAAATTCCACAAAGCGGTGGTTCTTGCAAATGACAAGACAAATGGTCCTGGAGATGTGTTCATACCAGCAAGCAATGGAGGCACCAAATGCAATTGCAGGCCATACCCGCCTTGGAGCCACCCTCCTCATCACATACTGTGTTGCTAGTGCCCCTTTGGGTACCGGGTAATATGGCTGCCACGTCATTTAAAAAATAATAATAATTAAAATCATACATTTGACTATATAAGTAATAGAGGTGTCGAGATTGTGTCAATACCAAAAAAAAGAATGAAGATTTTATGGTGCATGCATCGTTGCATCAAATTTTTCACTAGTACGTACCCTGAATTCTTGAATCTTTTATTTACGCTAGATTAAAATCTATCTGGCGCACCCCAACAAAATCCTTATGGTTCAAAATTTAGTAGGTGATTATATATATATATGGTTCAAATTAAGTATGATATTAAGAATAATTAAGATGGTGAATTAACTTACGGGTGCAAGTAAGGTGAGGGACTTGATGGATAGAGGGTGTTTAACAGCAAGAGCAAGGGCAAGAATGCAACCTAAAGAATGAGCCACAATGTGGAAGGATTTGACTTTGTTGGGTTCAAGAACAGATCTTTCTATCATCTCCAAATGCTCTTTGAGTGTGTACATGGAGTCAGTTGGCTTAGGGCTCCTCCCAAACCCCAACAGATCGATGGCAAAAAACCGAAAACTCGATTTCGCAGATCTTGAAAAGTTGGGAAACAATGTCTCAGTCCAAAATGCCGAGGAGGAAATGAAGCCATGTATGAAGAGCACATCTTCTCGTGCCACATAATCTGACATTATCACAAGAAACAATAAAAGGCATTAATAATTAGAGTAAAAAATATGTCATAATAACATTGTGGAAATTAATGAATGAGTTGATTACCTCTAGGTCCTTCAGTTCTAACAAACAGGGTTTCTTTGCTAATAGATGTCCAAGACGTACAAAATTTACAGTCACAATCCGACCACCGTGGGATCGGAAGCAATGGCTGCTGGCCTCCAATTTTTCCTTGGAGCATTTCAACAATGGTGGAGTTGACTGTGAAGGTGGATCTCACACTCCCCTTCTTGATTTCCTTCATGGTCAACTTTGAGACCTCTGACAAAAGCGAAGGGCGAGTGTAAAGTGTGTCTGAGATCTCCTCCAGGTGTAGCTTGGCGGAGCTCATGCACACGATTTTAGACTCGCCCTTTTCAGAGACCAAGATTTTTCCACTACTAGTAATGGCTTCTTTGGATGAAGAACAATAACAAGGCTTCCATTCGGCCTCGATGAAAAAATCAGCAACTCTATAAACAAAGCAAAGGAGGAAATCCACAAGGTCTAGAATGGAGAAGACGATGAAGCTCACAGTCTCGTTAATGGCTCGGCCTATTAATACGAAAGCCGATTTGGTTTTGGCCATTGAAGCCATATGGGGATCGATCAGTTGTTTAAGATCCAAAAAACCACCAAACCCAAAATTGGTTTGTTGAGTGTGAGGTGCTAGCTAGCTGAGCTGCTTTGGCCTTCGATCTCTCTCTTAATTAATAGCAAACCCAAAAGTTGAAATGTTAAGAGAGAGGAAAAAATCATAGTAAGGTGTGGGTCATGGTTGCAAGCTCTTTCACTATCTACAAATGGCTGATGAAAGCAACCATGGGACAAACTTATTTCACTCCCCCGGCGCTTTTGATTTGCTAAGCTATAAGAAATCCCATGTTACATTTGGTTGAAGCGTGTGGGAGATTGAAGCGTGTGGGAGATTGAAGCGTGAGAGAGAGAGAGAGAGAGAGAGAGAGAGAGAGAGAGAGAGAGAGAGAGAGAGAGAGAGAGAGAGATATGCAAAGATCGGTGCAAAGATAGCTCAATTGTGCAATTGACAATCCAAGTTACCATCAGAAGATAGGAGTTAAATGTATTGATTGTTCATTAAAATGGTTTGTTGGCCAAGATAAAAGGTAGGTGGTAGTTGAACCCCCAGGCATAGAAACAAATTCTCCTCAGCAAAGATTTGGTCCAACATATATAAGCATACTTTTATATGCCTCACCAATGAAAACTTTTTGTTTTAATTAATTAAATTCACCAACAATACTAACGCAATTGTTTGTTAATAGTCGAACTTACTAGCTAGTGCATTGCGTTTTTCATCCAATAGTACTAAATTATCTTCATTTTGATCTATATTAATTTACACAAGAAAAAGGAAAGATAAATACTCATATAGCTAGCAATCCGATCTTTCTTCATTAACATTCCCTTTAAATTAAAGATGGAATCTACGAATAATCAAGTAGTTTATTCTTAGCTTCAAAAACCCGCCGTGTCAAAAACGAGGATAAATAAAAAAATAAAAAAAAAAAGAAGGGAAGAAGGAAATAGACACATTAGTATTAGATTACATTGCTTGACCATGAGAAAGTGTAGGGTACCATTTTTTTCTCGACCACTAGGTCCCAACTCATCCAATTTGTAGCTCAAATTAAGTTCCCCAACTCATAAATGAACAATACTACTCCCAAACCAAACCTCTAATATTAATTGCAGGCAGGTTCCTAACCCGAATGGGTGACTCCTCTCTCCCTCCCACCGTCCTAATAAGATCATCGATACTTCATACATACAAATAATAATTCTAACGCCTTTACTAATTGGCCATCCTACGTTGCCTAAAAATTAATTGACATATATATATATATTGTGTATTTAATTTATAAACCTTTTACTGTTCAATGCAAGATATATATATATATATATATATATATATATATATATATATGCACACATAAACTCAGGAGTGGTTTTGATAAAAAATAAAAAATAAATAAATAAAAAAAACTCAGAATTAAGCACGTAGGGTGGCAGTGCATGGGTAGTTAATGATGAGGTCTGTGGTTATTGTGAGCATCGATCAGCTGAAATATCGTTGTCTGTCCATCTGAGATGAAACCCACAAGTTGATGTGGGAATGTTAGCATGGATCGATATATATATATATATATATATGGATGCATATATATTATTATTGGCGCATCCAGATGTTTATATTTGATAGGGTCGGTCGATAAGGACACGTACACTTCTAATTGTGCTAATTGGGATTATTTTTATAATTAATATGGTTAAATAGATTTAGGTGTGTGATTAACTTTAATTCCTGCATATATGGCTTCATTATTCCACTGGAAAAAGCTACCTCGCTGGCTATGTGTAGTACGTATTGGCTTCACCACCTTATTCCTCTATTTATAAAAATCTTATCATATATTAGATTAATTTCTTAATTTCTAATGCATATATGTGCTATGTGTAAGTCCACGTCATAATTAATATTAATGGTATTAGGTAGCTACTAACCTTTTTGCACCCTAGCTATTACTTCTTTTTATTAACCGATTATTTAAATGCACAAGAAAACTTAGTTTCCAACCTACAAAAACCTATAACAAATATCTTTTGAACATGGCAAAAAAAAAAAAAAAAATTATGGCTCTAGCTTGCATAAAATTAAAATAAAATAAAAACGAAATGAAAGAGGATCGGAGAGATCGAGATGGCGCCGGCGAGAGAGAGTTCGATTGATTGTTTGGATTAATGTATAGTTAAAGCATATTTATTGATATGAATCTCATGATCCACAGGTACAATTAATCGAAAACATATGTTACCCACCGCCCTATATGCATGCGAGCTTGAGAAATTATATTTAACAAATGGGCAGTTTATTTCGAGTATTTTATTGTTATCAATTCTATTAATTTTTTTAATAGATATCAATAAATAAATGATAATATTTTGCTAGAGTGAAAGAAAAAACGAGAGTAGCTAGGTAATAAATAGTACCTTTAATAGTATGTAGGATTTGATTGGGGTATTCTTTACTCAATTTCATCATAAATTCAATATAAAATTTAGGTCCGCCTATGAATTTGACATGACTAATAAGAGGAGGCCTGGGCCATAGTATAGTAGTGGAGTGTATTCCAACCCACCCGAAATTAAATATTCGAAGAAAAAATTTATATATATATATATTAACTTATATAGCACAACTTATTAATGTGTTATATACTTAAAAATAGTTGTGAACTTTTTGGAGAAGTTATGATATCTTGTTCACGTAAAAGAGAAGCTTGTTACAATTTAAGTGCTTTATATTGTATTTATTGCATGATTATATGTTGTTTCTTACTTAGGATTGTATTTTTACTGAATGTATTTTATAAATTCATCATTGTCAATAAAAAATTATGTTAATATTTAGCCTAATTCATTGTAATTCCTAGATTCATGCCTGAATAAGAGTAATACATAATAATATATCTTATATAACACCCCCATTAATTATAAAGCCCTCCTTATTGAAGGATAAGGAGGAAGCATACGATGGAAAGTGTTAAAGCCGAATTTGTACATGCTCACAAAAGTCTCCTTGATCCCTACAAATAGTGAACAAATAGCTACCATTTGTTTTGATCAAGGCCCGGGGGACTTGATCGACTAAAAACACTTCAATACTTAAGTTAGCTTTGAAAGAAAAACTACAAGAGCATATGAAGCTATGAAACAACTTACCTTGTAAGTGGAATGAACGTCTCTATTTATAGAGAATCTTTGGGAGTCACAGAGCGTTCTGATTGGTAAGTTGATTTAGCAATTAATAAATAATATACTTTCAGTTAAATATATTATTTAATAATTATAATAATTTGTAACGACCCGTCCCAAAAATTGGGACTAGATTAGTGGTTAATGACGGATTAGTGAAGTTAACCGGTGATTAGTTGGATGATTTCGGACGAACGGTGTGAAGTGAAATAACGATTTTGCCCTTGGAATGGGCAAAAATGTTGACTTTTCGTTCGGGTGGTCAAATGAACTTGGACCGATGACCGTGACATAGCTCGGGACGTCATGAGTTCATAGACAGGTGGCACGTCCGATTCCGACATCTGAGGAGGAAGTTATGACGTTCGGAAGTTTGAGGGTATTTTGGTAATTTGGTTTAAAAAGGGGTAATTTGTTGACTATTCATACGACATGGTTTTTTCACATAATTCGAGGACCGTTAGGTAGGTCTCGATCTCCTGAATACAACGACAGGCGGCATGAGACAATTGGAGTTCGGACGACGGAGTTACGGGTCTCGGAATATGAAGGGCAAAATGGTAATTCATCATTCAAGGGCAATTTGGTCTTTTCATTGCCTAGGGATCTGTGCCTAGTGAAAGTGTGACACTTGGCTATTTTTTGGATGGGGTGACCACTAGGTTTTGGACACCTAGCTGGGTCTGGATGGCTGTAGAACCTTACTCACCGTCATTCACACTTGTCTCCCACAATTTAAACGGGTTGCACGTTCTGAGAAGGAAACAGAGTAAACCAGAGGAACTCACCCCATTATTTCCTTCAATCTTCTACTATATTGTATACGTAGTAAAAGAAGCAGAGAGATTTGAAGATAGGGAGGTGGATGGTGGTGCTACCATGATAGCTGCCGTGGACGGCGGCCCGGGAACCTTGGAAAACATAGGAGATCGTGAGGACTGTGACACTCGACTCACCTGTAGGCCTCATCCTTTGCCTTTAGAATGTGAAGGGAAGATGGAGATGGAGTCCTAGAGAGTTTCCTGGTGGCCACGGCGAGGCACGTCGGTGGCGGTAAGTGGCAGCCCGTGAACAGAGCTTTGTTTCGGTCTAAAATGATAATTTTGGCACCACACGATCATAATCAAATTCATTGCTTGGTTGAGGATAAGAAACTTGAGAGGAATTCAAGGGACCAAAAATGGAGGCTTGTGATGGTCTGTGACGGCCAGTCGCAAGGAGGAAACAAATGGGTGTTTGCAAGTCGACCGGGCAGGTACCATTCATGCCCCAAATTCCTGTTTTAACTTGTAGATTATCTAGCAAGGGAGAACGAAACCTTAGGAAGAAATAGAATTGAAAACAGACTAAATCTGGATAGAAAACCGGCCACGTCGGTTTGGGCTGGACTGGGTTTACCAAGGTTGAAGACGATACTGTAGCAGCACGTGAGGCCCACGAGCAGCCCCTTTGGGCGGCTCGTATGGGCACCTGGCACGGTTTTTTAGGATGGTTCCAACACCACTTTTAAAGTATTCGATGTAACGAACATTTTGACACTAGTTTTGAGTCGATCGGACATCGTCTCGATATGTTTCAGAATGTCCAAAGGTTTTAGGGCTCGTTTAAAAATAGCTAACGCGAAAGTGCATTGGATTTGGACAGGTTCGAGAAAGCCGGTGATAGTGGATTGGTTGGGAACGGCGTAAGTGCACGTGTATCGAGGCAGCGGCGTAACGGTCTGTGAGTGGACTTTGCTTTCAAACTCATGATGCATGCATATATGTTTTTATATGTTTTCTATATGCGACTTCTATGTTTATGATATGATCTTGTTGATTTACGGTTTTGTACGTATTTCGAGATTATTACGTATTTGCACGTTTTACGAGATACAATTTTCTGCTATGGTTTGATGATTTGATTTCGGGATTTGAATTATGATTTGATTTCAATGATTTCCAATGGATTTCGGAAAAGTGATTTCGGGCTTGAGGCCCAGTTCAGAAAAGTGGTTTTGATGAACGAGATTTCGTGTTTTAGAATCGAATTTCAGGATGACGATTCGGGATTCGATTTTGGAACTTGGAAGTGGATTTCCAGATTTGGGTCCAGAATGGTTATTCGGGATGCCGGCTTACGGAATGATGGTTTTGGATTCGAATTTGGAAATGGAGTATGGATATGATTCTGGATTTGGATTTGGCTTGGAATTCGAAATGGTGATTTCGAATTCGGATTTGGACATGGATTTGGAAATGATTTTAAAACCGTTTTTGGATTGGATTTGCTGGATCTGGTTATTTGGTTTAAAGACCCGGATATGATTATGACGGGGGCGGGCCCGGATTGGGTTTAAAGACCCGGATTGAGTTTAAAAACTCGGGAGCTTAAAGACTTGGATATTGTGATTTTCCCTGTAGGCCTATTGAGTTTAAAGACTCGATAGTTTAAAGACTCGGATTTTATTGAGGCCTGGATTGCGTTTAAAGACTTAGGAGTTTAAAGACTCGGATAGATCCAGTAGGTTCGATGGATTGCAAAGGATTTCAATGTGTTGTGCATTTCGATGATAATAAATGGTTTTGATTATCTCGAAAATGAACTGGTGTTATATGCATGCATTAGTTTTTAAACGGAATGTATAAATGTTTTTTCTTATAAACAGTTTTCCAAAATTATCCTTTATTTTTGTCCACTCACAGTCTTTCGTGTTTTCGATACCCTCCAGGTTGTTGCGGTGCGGGCTATTGATGGAGAGAGGCGGAGACATCACACAAGCAATCCAAAGTAGTTTCTGCGCGCTCAGGGAAGTCCGGTACTTGTGGACGGTTCATTTTGGAATTGCTTGTCCAGCTTACGTGTTACATGGAGGTTGGACGTCGGTTTAACTCTCGTGTCACGCGTAAGTTAGACGGGAGCATGACTTAACCCTTAATCCTGAGGGATTGGGGGTGGGTCGTGTCAAATTGGTATCAGAGCAGGTTTTGTGCGCTCTGCGCGAGGTTTGGTTCGCAGTGTCGTTAGCTCGTCGACTTGGGTGTTGTGATGCTACTGTGGATGTGATGTCTCAATGCAGAACAGCCCGTCAACAACCTGGACGCGATAGTGACAGTACGTTCGTTAGTGATTAGTTAGCGGCGGTTGTTAGTGCCAGGGTGATAGTCGCTCGATACGCGGTACAAGGTATGACGTATGTCGGCTTAGGGAAAGAGTAGTTAGCGTTTTTGGAGCTGGTTATGCTCGATGGTTAGACCATAGGGTCGGATGTATGCCAGCGTGGCTAACCTGGATGGTAACCAGTGGCCTAAGATTGATGGTTGACTGGTAAGTATGTGGAGGCGGATGACAGCCTGTTGAGCTGGTAGTACACTTGGGCCGAGGAGGCGGGTTGAAAGTGGCATGTTAGGCCAGATGACGAAAGTATGGATTGGTGACCTTTTGGTCAGTTGGTTGTGATTGGATTTGTGCGGCTACGAGTAGCCGAACGCCTCATTTGAGGGATTCCCCCTAGCGTTGGTTACAGGTTGACGTTGGTGTGTAGACTTTACGAAAAGGGATGGTCTTAGCCGGGCGTGACAACCCGAGGGGAGGTTGTTGTGAGATAGTGGATGTCGTGGGTTTTGATAACTCGAGGGAGGATTTGAGGAACCCTGTTATGAGGGCTAGCTTGTAACAGTGAGTATCTTGGTGAGAAACCCCAGAGGAAGTGCTTAGTTTGGGAAACTTGAGTTGGGGTTTGTGGTTAGGTAGTTGTTGTGGTTGGGCCGATTTACGACCAGATTGGAAATGGTGCTGCTGGGCACAGCCGAGGTTTTGGATGGTTGGGTGGATGACTCTGGACGAATCCAGTGAGATTGCGGCATTGGATGAGCATTGAGTTGCTCAGAGTTGTGGATTACGAGGGATGTCGGTTCCCCCGACTCAAGCGTAGATTGAGGGTTTGGCTCGGTAATAGCGGAGGTTCGGGACTGTTGTGCTGTGAACACGAGATAGGAGATGATGTACCACGAGCTGGGATGATTGTGAACGGTAGGATGGGAACATTGTGAGCCGAGGTTATGGCTAGGTGTGTGGTGCTGGTGTCTGGTAGGAACCACGAATAGAGTTGGGAGATGTGATGACCATGGGCAGGTCATGTGTGGACGAACAGTCAGGATGCTATCAGTTGGATCAGAGTAGCGCAGGGGAAGAGCGGTGGACCTTGCTTCGTGTTGGATCGAGCTAGGTTGGCAGGGTCAGGTTGACCATGAGTGAGTTTGGTCTACATAGATACCGTAGGATCTGACGAATAAGTCAGCAGATGTTGGCTATTACGGAGGGTGTTGGTAGTTGGTGATGTCGAGGCTGGTACTTGATGACTCTTCGAGACTAGGGCTTGGCGACTTCGAGGATAGTGATTGAGGAGTCCGAAGCGAGTGATTGGTGATAGTAATCCTGAGAGTTAGGTACGAGTATGATAGTGGTGCTCGGAGTTGAACTTCGGAAAGGTTGTGATGTGATCATCAAGAGAGGTGATGATTGACATCCATTTGGATGTACATAAACGGTGATAACAGACAGGCGAGTTGGTCAGTGAGTTTTTTTGGCTACGGATTCGTGATTGTGATCCGTATGAGTTGTTTCTTTAGTGTAGTAGAGGAAGTGACGTTTGGACAGTTCGTCTAGAGATGGCATACTTAAGGATGAAGTCCCATAGCTGGAATCTCGAAATCATGAAATGTTGAGATTGACACAATGAGATGTTTTGTTTGGTTCTGAGTTGGTGATTAGGTCGTATAGTGATACTCTGGAGTCAATTTGTGAGACTCGTTGTTGGGACGTCAGGATTTGTGACCCCCCTTGATCGTGGACACTTTTGGATGTGTTCAAGAGTAGGAAGAGTACTTGGTGACGCTGAGTGTGGCATGTGTGACGAACGTCTTGGGATTGTGCTAAGTTGGATTAAGACAGAATGCCTTGTGATCTTATAGTTGTGGACCATTGTGAGTTCCGTTGTAGGGTGATGGAAGGAAGCTGAGAAGGCGTGACTATAACTGATCGATAAGAGGTTATGGAAGAGAATCCACAATCTAGACGTGTAGTATTCTGGATCGATTTGACGGTCTTATGGTAAGACTTGTATGGACGAGAAGTGGGATCCACTTAGGAATGAGTGGATCGGGACTGGATTGCTTCTGGCTTAGGATTGAAGTATGGTGGATCAGGAGGATAAGGTGACAAGATAGAGGTTGGATATGTTGGACATGCAGATGAGGAGATTACTCTATCTTGTAGGAGCGAAGGTGGCTGGATATCTTGACCATCATTAGACCTGTGCAGGACGTGTGTGGTTCGTCTCGCATAAGTATGGGTCTTGGATTTGAATCTAGTGCTGGGTGTAACAACCCGTACCTTCGGGAAGGGTAAAAATGTAATTTTTGTGAAGTTTTGTAAAAAAGGACGATTTTGCCCTTGTGAATAGTAGACGAAAAGTTGACTTTTTGTACTATCGATTGGATGAGTGTTAGCCCTTGACCGTGACGTAGGTTAGGACGTCACGAGTCCGTAGACAGGTGGCAGGTTCGATTCGGACAACCGGAGGAAAAGTTATGATGTACGGAAGGTTGGGGGCGTTACCGTAATTTTGAGTAAACGAGGGAAATGTTGACTTTTTGGAGGACTTGTGATTTTCACGTAGACCGAGGACCGTTGGATAGGTCTCGACGTCCTGAGTTCAACGACAGGCGGCACGCTGTCATCGGACGTCGGACGGAAAAGATACGGGTCTGGAAAGTCTGAGGGTAAACTGGTAATTTGTGCAGGAGGGGTATTTTGGTCATTTTCCCTCAGCCCAATCAGATAAGGGCAAGTGGCAGAGATTTTTTGGGCTGGCCTATGGAGGGTGGACACGTGCAAGGGACTGGATGGTTCCAATATGTTCTCAAGTGTGCACGGCCACACTTTACCCTCATTTGAACCGTGAACACCTTCGAAGAACACAGAAACAGAGAGAAGAAATTGAGGAAAATTGATCGATTTTGATGCTAGAGAGAGTGTAGAGTGAGTTGAGAGAAGGACGGTGAAGCTAGGCGGTGCTGGTGATCACGGTTTGGGGCTGCAACCGTGCACGGAGGCGACGTGGTGGACGGCTGGATATTTGGAAGAAACAGAGGAGGCAGTGGACGGTGGTGGCTGCTGTGCCGTGTGGTGGATCGATTCAAGTCATTAGGAGACTCAGGAGGCTACGGGGAGTCCCACGAGCACCGTGGTAGGTGACAGTTCTCACGGCGGCGCCGGAATCGAAGGGTAACCTCTTTTGCTCTGTTTTCCGTGGATTTTCATTTCAAAAGTCGTGGACCTAGAGCTAGAATCGAAGGGTTTGGTGAGTGAAGTGAGGTTTAGGGAGGTCCTAGGAGTCGTTTATGACGGTTGCCGTGACGAGGAAGTTCACGGTGGGAGGTGGTGCGACGGCGGGTACTCTGTACCCTGTTTGGCCGTGAATTTCAAACGGGAAATCGTGGAGTTAGAGGGTGAATCGAGGGTTCCCATGAGTTGTGTGTGGTTCAGTGAAGTCGTGGGAGGAGTCTAGAATGACCACCGTGAAGGGGGAAATGCTGAGTGACCGGGAAGAAAAACAGAGGATTGTTGGTTTTTCTTTCGAGCTTCAGTTGTGAAGCTATGGGTCGAGTCGAACCAAGAGAGTGAGGGGGATGGATTCTTTGAGAGTGGACGAAGCTTTAGGTGAAGATAGGAGGGGAAATGGTGGCCGGACGGTGGAGAACGGCTCTCGTCGGTCCGGGTTGCCGTCTGGTGCGAACCGAGTTCGATCAAGGAAGACGGTGGCACTGTAGCAGGCGCGTGAGGCCCACGCGCAGCCACTTTGGGCGGCGCGTGGAGGCGCGTGGGGAGGAATCCGGCCAAGCTTCCAACATGAGTTTAGTCCTAAATGTTCTAACGAATCCAATGGTATAGTTTCGGGTTAATCGGACAGTGTTACGGGATGGTTCGGGAATCTGTACGGTTTAGGGTTTAGGATTAAAATATTATTGAATTCCCGAAAAATTGGGGAAAATAGGGAAGGTATCCTTGATGTAATTGTGACCCTATTTGGTATCTATTGACAGGACGGGAGACACCAGAGACGGTTGAGGAGCGCACGGGGCGCGAGTGACTTGTTCTGAACTGTGAGTGGACTCTTTCTTACTCCCGAGCATGCCTAACTGTTTTTATCAATTTTTTATGATTTTATGTGTGTTTTTATGTCCTGATGATGATTATATGTGATTGAGATGTTTGCACGTTTTTCGAGACGTTTTCGGGATTTTGCACGTTTTTCGAGAAAAAGCGGGTTTTCAGATTTTGATGCTATAATTCAGAAATTCAACCTAAAAACGTTTTCTGATGATGGTAAATGGGTTGTGGAATATGATTTAGGATTTTCCTATGGTTTTGTTATGAACATGGATCTTTTTCCGGATTTGGGTTCGGAATGTCGGTTCTGAACGCCGAAAGGGCTTCGAACTAGGGATTCCGAATTCGAGTTTGGTGATGGGTTTCGGAATGGTTTTACACTGAAATGGATTGGATTTGCTGGATCTGGATATGGGTTTAAAGACCCGGATATTGATTGACGGGGAACGGGCCCGGATTGAGTTTAAAGACTCGGGAGTTTAAAGACTCGGATATTTATGATATTACCCCCATAGGCCTATTGAGTTTAAAGACTCGGGAGTTTAAAGACTCGGATTTATATTTGAGGCCTGGTTGAGTTTAAAGACTCGGATAGGTCCAGCAGGTTTAATCGGAAATGATGCTTTGATGCTGAACCATGTTTCTTATGATGTTTTATAGTGTATCTGTTTCTTATGATGTTTTATAGTGTATCTGTTTCTTATGATGTTTTATAGTGTTTCTGTTTCTTATGATGTTTCATATTATGGGTTTTGTTTTCTACTACTTCGTTGGGCATGCCTGGTTTCAAACCGGAGGGAACAAATGATTATGCTTCCTTACTTTGATTTGATGGTAAACGATTTTAAAAATTTTATTCCTTTCGGTCCACTCACACCTTCTGTTTTTTTTCAATTTCCCTCCAGGTCGTGGTGATAGCGCTGGGGTGAACGTTGAGGCAGATATCGAGGCATAGAGCTTCCAACGTTCTTCCGTTGCGGACTTAGACTTGTAGGACTTTTGGTGTCCGTTTTGTAGTACTATGCTCTGGCTTACTGTTGTATATATTTACTCCTTCGTCTGATAGTTATGCTTATAGTTGTATTAAGGTTATTTTTGGCACTGTAAGTGTGATTGTCAGACGGGAGCAGGGTTCATCCCGGGTATCGAGGTGATATTTGGGACGGGTCCTGACAATTGGTATCAGAGCATAGGTTGTGTCAATTTGTGTTGGGTCTAGGTTGTTATACTAACTCTATGCCTCTTTCAGCGTACGATTGATCATGCCTCCGAGACGTGAACCCCCTCCACGACCTGAAGATGAAG
The DNA here is from genome assembly GCA_032719365.1 of Prinsepia uniflora. Taxonomy (NCBI): domain Eukaryota; kingdom Viridiplantae; phylum Streptophyta; class Magnoliopsida; order Rosales; family Rosaceae; genus Prinsepia; species Prinsepia uniflora. The sequence goes on along the minus strand of CM064872.1, from coordinate 24,053,352 downwards.
CGGCGAGAGGGACTGAGAGCGCTTCGATCGAGAGAGCCCAGAGGCTTGGGGCTACTACGTTTAGCGGTGGGGCTGATCCCGAGGAAGCTCACCGATGGATCACCTGACTAGAACGTATTTTTGGGGTGATGCACTGTCCTCCCGAGGATCGGGTATTGTTAGCTACTTTTCTGTTGGATGGAGCTGCCTACGAGTGGTGGTACACGCTGGAATTGTCCGGCTGGGATGCACATACCGTGACTTGGGAGACTTTCCGGGAGCGGTTTCTAGATCAGTACTATCCCCGTTCTTTCAGGGATGCGAAGGAAGCGGAATTTCTTCACTTGAAGCAAGGGAACTTGACAGTTGCTGAGTATGAGCAGAGGTTCCAGATGCTATCTCGTTTTGCTCCCGCATTTGTGGCGACTGAGGCGGAGAAGTGCCGCCGGTTTGAGTTGGGCCTCCGGGGAGAGATTAGGGCCATAGTGACAGCCGGCTCTTTTGCTACATTCCGAGAGTTGTCTGATGCTGCTGTCAGGGTGGAGGCCAGTTTACCTGCTAGACCACAGTATTCGGGCAGTGTTCGACGCCGAGAGCAGTCATTTCCAGGAGCATCGAGTCAGAGGCCCCCGAAACGGGGTAATTTTGGTGGATCATTATCGGCTGGTGGAGCCCGGTATGGCAGACCAGGCAGTTTTCAGGGCTCGGGATTTCGAGGAGCTAGGTCACAGCCGACTCCTCAGGTGAGTGCGACTTCAGTGGCTTCTACAGGGAGGCATACCGGTGGACCCGGTAGGGATACTTGCTTCTATTGTGGAGAGCGAGGACACTTCCGTCGGGAGTGCCCATTGTTAGCTCCGGAGGGTGGAGCAGGCAGAGGTGCAGCAGAACCCGGGCGGAGTATTGCTTCAGTATCAGGGGCGGTAGGCCCTAGGGGTGGCGGTGGTGCCACGAGCAGTTCCAGAGGGCGCGGTAGGTCATCGGGACCTCAGGCGCGAGTTTTTACTATGACTCAGCAGGAGGCTAGGTCAGCACCGGGAGTGGTGACAGGTACACTCACCATACTTGGTCACACTGTTTTTACTTTGATAGATCCCGGGGCTACCCATTCATTTATAGCTCGGAGTTGTAGTTTGGTTAAGGAGAAGGAGGTGTCTACTTTGGATTGTGCGTTAGGAGTGACTTTACCTACTGGGGAGGTGTTGGTAGTGACTCAGGTATTGAGAGAGTGTCCGGTGATGGTAGGCGAGGTGGAGTTACTGGCAGATTTGTTACTCTTGGATTTACGGGACTTTGATGTGATCTTGGGTATGGACTGGTTGACGAGACATCATGCTTCTATCGAATGTTTCGATAGGAGAGTGACTTTTCGGAGTCCCGGATTATCAGAGACTACGTTTCAGGGGGATCAGCGTGCACTTCCTACGGGAGTTATTTTGGCACTCGAGGCTAGCAAATTGTTACGTAAGGGGTGCCAGGGTTACTTAACTCATGTGGTGGATACGCGTGCTAAGCCAGTGAGGGCGGAGGATATACCAGTGGTACGGGAGTTTCCCGATGTTTTTCCCGAGGAGTTGCCAGGACTACCCCCACATCGAGATCTTGAGTTTACGATTGAGCTTCTACCAGGTACACAGCCTATTTCCCAGACTCCTTATCGTATGGCACCTGCAGAATTGAGGGAACTTAAGGCCCAGTTGCAAGAGTTGGTCGATATAGGATTCATTCGACCGAGTATGTCACCTTGGGGAGCACCTGTTTTGTTTGTCAAGAAAAAGGACGGAGGATTGAGATTGTGTGTGGATTACAGGCAACTGAATAAGGTAACTATTCGGAATAAGTACCCCCTACCCCGGATTGATGATTTGTTTGACCAGCTCAAGGGAGCACAGTATTTCTCGAAGATTGATCTTCGCTCCGGTTATCACCAGTTAAGGGTTAAAGAGGAGGATATACCGAAGACAACTTTCCGGACCAGGTACGATCACTATGAGTTTGTGGTGATGCCTTTTGGTTTGACTAATGCCCCAGCAGCTTTTATGGACCTTATGAACCGAGTGTTCCGGCCCTACTTGGATCGTTTTGTGATTGTCTTCATTGATGATATTTTGGTGTATTCGAAGAGTGCGAAGGCGCATGAGAAACATCTGAGGATCGTGCTTAAAACGTTGAGGGAGCATCAGTTGTATGCGAAGCTCAGTAAGTGTCAGTTCTGGTTGACCAGTGTTGGATTTCTTGGCCATGTGATTTCGGCCGAGGGCATTCGTGTGGACCCTAATAGTGTTGGCTAGTGTACGGGGTGTTGGTGCATCGGAGTTAGCCGATGACCTTCGTGGTGGAACCCACGATGGAACCCACGTTGAGTTGACGATTGGATTGGATTGGACGTCTATATGATGTCAGGACCGCGGGGTCGGTCAGGTTGTGGATTTTACTGCAAAAGGCAGTTGGGTTCGGTGGAACCTTAGGGTGTGACCTTGGAACCCTAATTTATAATTGATGGACCGGAAGGTGAACCTTAAGTGAGAACTTGTGCTGCGACGAGCGGCTGAGGTCGTGGATGACCATGTGGATAACTCTAGTGAGTCTAGTCTGGATTATGGGATTCGATCTACGGATGCGGTTATGAAAGAAAATATGGAATCCCGTGTTGGATCGAATAGTAGTGTGATGTGTGGATACGGATCTTGACAACGATGACTGTTGGATGACAGTTGTGTCGGGATGACTGGCTATCGAGGGTATTTAGTATGGTTTAAATACTTGGGGATGTTCAGGGAACGTCCATTATCCTGATGTGCCAGTGGTCAAATTGGAGGTACCCATAGTCGTGGGGTACGAGTGGTGTTACGCGATCGTCGTTCGTAATGAACGGAGATCCAGGGTGACAACTTTGCACACTGTGTGCTAGCATGGATGTTCGTGTGCTATGTATGGATGTCGGTATGGTGATACCTTTATGCCAATACTGGTATGGATGCCTGTGTGCTGATACTAGTGTTGATGATGGTGCGATGGTGCTGGTACTAGCGCTGGTGCTGGTGTCAGAAATTGTGTTGACGATGAGCCACCAGTTGGGGTGTGACTCTGTCATGATGAACAGATGATCGGTATCTGCGACTCAGTGGTGGTTGAGTCTTGGACTGGATGGAATCCAGTGGAGGTTGTGATGTGTTGGGATAGGTCCCAACAGATTTATGATGACAAGTGATGAATGGATCAAAAGGTATGATTGAAAATTTGGGGAATCTTGGGATGCTGTTCCATATGTCATGTGTATTGGTGGACTTGGGGAGTTTTGTCAACTCCGAGATTGGTAAGATTGTTTATTTCTTATATCCCCAGAGAGTACAAGGAAATTATTGAAATTGGAAAAAGTCGGGGAAAACCATTCGTGGTATTGATGTGGGATTTTGTGATTGTGAATCACTTGGAACCTGAGGATTGAACCTGTTTAGGTTGAGATGTGAGACGAAGGCAGCATGGTATGCACATCCAGGCAGAGTTGAGGAAATTTCCGTTCGGAATCGGGGTGTGTGCATACATGATTATTGGCGGACGTGAGGTCCGAGTAATGAATTGATTTTGGACACGTGGTGGTCCAAGTGAGGTATGGACGTGGGCAGTCTAGTGGTTGGACTTGACATCTCATTGGGAGCATGTCTGTTTCCAACATGGTTGGAACTCCCGTTTCGGGGAGAGTTGTGATTGGGAGACGAGAGGAGTGCTCGTTTCCACACCGGTGATTGGTATTCCGAAGTCATTAGGGTTGACTTCATATTTTCTGCCGTGGCAGATGATGATTGTTGCTACCAGTATGTTGAGCGTGTATTGGTTGGTGGACCCATGTTTGGCTTGGGGTCATTGGACACAAGCAGTTGTGTATGATTTTGGATTTGGTGATGAAATGCGAGGTCATCTTTCCACCAAGGGAAATTTGACGAATGATTCAAATTGAGGGTGTAAGACCCTACGATCAGCTTTCGGATGGTTTGTTAGCTATGTGAGCATGTGTGGATCCTAGGTGGATCTGATTTGCGATGTTGTCGACTTTGGATGATGTGACGATCTAGGATCGTAATGTTGCTTGTCGGGTGACGCAGCGATGGATCTGGATTGTGATCTTGATGATCCAGATGGGTGGAGATTTTATCACTCTTACCTTAGTATGTGAGTCGTAGATGACGGGACTGAACTTCTTTTCGGAGTGAAGTCCATATGGTTTGTGACTGGGTTGAGTAGGTTTCCGATGTGGTCGGATTTTGTCAACCTTCGACGTGTGAATATTGGGATTGGCTTCCCTATGAAGTCAATCGAGTGTTTTGACAGGCAACCGATAGGTTCGGTTATGCTACGTCTTGATGGACGTAAACGAGATTTTGGGTTTTGGAATCGAATTTCTGGGTGACGATTCAGGATTCGATTGCGAAGCTCGAAAATGGATTACTAGATTTGGGTGCGGAATGATTATTCCAATGCTAGCTTACGGAATAATGATTTCGGATTCGGATTTGGAAATGGATTAAAAATATGATGTTGGGTTCGGATTCGGGATTTCTTACGAAATTGCGGATTCGGATTCGGATTTGGAACTAGTTGATGGGTGGAGTTCGTTTTGTCTCATGTTGGTTGGGCAAATGTACTCCATTACTGGAACGTGTTGGGCTATGACCTGGGTGGCTATAGTCAGATTGATGGATTGAGGTACGTACAGGGTACGTTGTACGAAGATTGATACTGGTTAGGCTGAGTGGTGCCTAATGGCGGTACAGGGGATGTACCAGTGGTGTGTAACTAAGGTGTTGGTAATCGGATTGGTTCTGATATCATTTGTTTGGCTATATTGTGGACTGGACATTGGATACTGTGCGCCGGGCAGAGTGATTTTGTCGGGGTTCAAAGATTGTATGAGCAGGAGCTCTTGGCCACGGTTGGCTAGTGGAACCCCGGTATTGATATGTGTGTTCACTGCCGGGCTAGTATTCAATGTGTTCCAGTTACACCACTTGATTGAGTAAGTTGGCGGTATACGTACACTCAGGATGAGTGAGTTGGTGGTCAGAGTAACCACGAGTAGCCTTGCGTGATGCTACTACGCCGTTATATTTTTCCAGCGTCTTGATTCGCTGAGGGAGTCGGCGATTATGGACATTGAGATTTATTTACGTCGCAGGATGGGCTTGCCCTGCGAATTGAGATCATGTGGTTGATCTTACGCTACATCAAGGGCGATGTAGTACATGGTGTTGTCATTGATTAACCGATCGGTTGGGGCTTTACTAGGGTGGTAAAGCTTAGTGGTGACAGTTTGACTGATGGTGTCAGCATGGACTGACAAATGAGATTTGGTGACTCCCGACGGGAGCAAATGTAAGGATTTATTGATAATGGAAGGGAACCATCTAGCTGAAGGAGTCAGCTAAATGGTTAGGCGATTTTATCGCGGATCAGGTGATCATTTCCACTCGAGGTGGTCGAGTGTTGTTGCTATTATGACGTATGACTGGGATGGGATGTCTGGGTACAAACGAGACCGGTGTTGTCCCAGTATGTGGGTGTACAAGTGTACACAGATGTGTGGTCGAAATGTTTTCCACGTGGTGGTTGTGGAATAAGGTTATTGGTAATTTCGAGGACGAAATTCTTTAAGGAGGGAAGGTTGTAACGACCCGTCCCGAATATCGGGATTTAATGATATTTAATTGTGATTTACTAATCTGGGATTAGTTGAGCGTTTCGGACGAATTGTGCAAAATGACTGTTTTGCCCCTGGGCGTGGGCAAAACGTTGACTTTTAATTCGGATGGTCAAATGGACTTTGACCGATGACCGTGACGTAGTTCGGGACGTCACGAGTTCATAGACAGGTGGCACGTTCGATTCCGACGTTCGTGGTGGAAGTTATGATGTACGGAAGTTCAGGGGCGTTTTCGTAATTTGGACGATATATGGGCAAATGTTGACTTTTTGACCAGGATGTCCGATGGCAGAGGGCCAAGGACCGTTACGTAGGTATCGTCGATGCGAATCCAACGACAGGCGGCACGCCGAAATCGGACTTCGTACGAGGAAGTTATGGTCTGGAACGTGAAATCGGGGAAGTTCCGTCTCGGTAACTGTGTGGATTATTTTATTCTGAAATGGTGGTTGGAGGACACTTGGATGAGTGACAAGTGTCACTCATCCGACGGCTAGATTGGATCTTGATCCACTAATCATAAACTATATACTAAAAGCTTCCACTACATAATAATCTAGAATTTAATCCCTGCTTTTAATCTGAGCCATCCATTCCACCCCCAGATTGCATCACAGCCGTCCATCTCATTTTCCCCCTTCCATTTCTGATCATTCCTCCCTCACCGTGAACAACAAAATTGAGAGATTGGGTTCTGGCCATTGCCAATCTCTCTTCCACAATTGATTGCACAAGTGTTTAATTGGTGAGTTGGGGAAGGTTCTGGCTGAGGGAGAGCACGGGGGACTGAGTAGGGAGGTGCAATTCGGGAATCAAAGTTTCGGGGAATTGGAGGGAATTTCGAATTGGAGTAATTGGGCCGTGTCGATCAAAATGGGGATTAGCTGGGGTCTTCTGGGATCAAAACGTGAAGCTTTGCAGCAAAAACGACGGGAAACCATGTCGGATTGAGGGAGAACTGAGCTTCCATGGCAGCTCGATTTCGAGCTTGGGTTCAGTAAGTTTAAGGTGTGAATTCATCAAATTGTTTGTGCAGAAACATCCCTTACACTCTCACGATGCTTACTATATGATTTAATTTGGAAATCAGGGACGGAATCGGTGAACCCGATTTGAAGACCCGTCGAGGATCAATCGTGAGACGTGGAGATTTATACCCTAAATTGTGTAATTCAATCTACAGAACTTAGTTGGTGATTGATTACAAGGGATCACTGGAATGAACGGATGGATTTGATGTCGAATTGGGTGAAATTGGACCGGGTCTGTTCGCGGGTTTTTCAACCCGTTTTACAGACAAACGGGTGAGAGGGATGACTGTGCGGGTACTGTAGCTGGCGCGTGGCTTCCACGCGCAGCCGCTTGCGGTGGCGCGTGGGGGCGCGTGAGTGCGAATCCCGAGGTATGATCAACATGACTTTTATCCTATACATTGTAACGAACATTTTGGGATTGGTTTCGTGTCGATCAGACACCGTCTCGATATTGTTCGGGATGTCCGAAGGTTTTAAATCCAGTTTAAAAATACTTAAAAATTCGGGAAAATTACGGGACTTGAATAGGATGTTGATAATGAGGTTAGTGATCCTCTAAATTGATTTGAACAGGATTGGGAGTCCCGGTGATAGTGGTGTGGTCCGGGAAGGCCTATGGCACGCGTATCGAGCCAGGGGCCCAGTTGATTCCTACATGTGATTGCGGGTCGGGGACCCTAAAATGGAATTGAATAAATGTTTCCTGGTTTACATTTTATATATGTTCACATGCTGGAATCTATAAATGGTTTTGATGATATTTCGGTTATGGCACGTTTCACGGTATTTGGGCATGAGACCCGTTTGACGAAACGTAACGATTGGTTCAGATTTTATCTATGTATACCTATATGTTTTGCATGTGGATATCAATAAAATGTATTTGGTACTGCACTGTATAGATCCTTCCATATTATATTGTCTCCTCTGGCGAGGTACCCCGGAGAGGTCACGGACGTCTAGTACGTCCAGCGTCTATGACGCTAAGCATCGGGGATGCTGTACCCGAACGGGGTTCGGGGATTGAACTCGGAAATTGAGACCCGAGTGGCACGCGTAGCCTTGTGATTGTGACCTTATTGACGTCAGGGACGTCAGACATCAGGGATGTCGGATTGGAGTGTATAGTGCAGCAACTAAAATTATGGTTATGGTTATTGTTATATGCCTTATGGTTTATATTACTGGATTTATGAAATAACTCTTGGATTTACTTTTGGAAATTGAAACTATGCTTTGGTTTCCGGGCTAAGGCCCTATTGGTTATTTCTAAATAAATATGGGATTATTGGTTTTGGTGCATGCATATGATTTTACTGAGGGGCATAAATGTCTTATAAATGTTTTAACAGACTTGTTTATTTTCGTCCACTCACAGCTTTTGTTTTTAATGCCCTTCAGGTTGATTCCGGATACGACTGCAGCAGAGACTTGAGCATCGCACACCTCCTCCATCGATCATTACGCACTCTGGAAGCCCGGTTGGGCAAAGGCAATCGGTTATCCCTTGTCGGACGCCTCTTGTCCGACGGGAGCACGTCACATTCCATGGTAATCCCGGGGGGATTGGGATGGGTCGTGTCAAGTGGTATCAGAGCAGGTTTTGCTCTTTTGTGCGCGAAGGACGAGGGTGTGATGTCTCTTTGGGCTGCTGTTCCGTTGTCAACCTGATAGATAGTTCCGGGTTTGTATAGTGAATTGGGTGTGTTTGACCTGATACGCCGTGCATTGTTGCGATTCAACCCAGGTGGGGTTGTATACGATTAACTGGTAATGTGGGACCGTCGGTTCGGTCATGTGATGATGGACTGTTGTGCCACTGGGCACAGCTAGGTTCAGGGAACCCCATTGGAATACTATTATGGAAATGCGAAACTCAGTTGAGTATTGGTCTAAGTTTTGGACCCTAATAGTGTTGGCTAGTGTACGGGGTGTTGGTGCATCGGAGTTAGCCGATGACCTTCGTGGTGGAACCCACGATGGAACCCACGTTGAGTTGACGATTGGATTGGATTGGACGTCTATATGATGTCAGGACCGCGGGGTCGGTCAGGTTGTGGATTTTACTGCAAAAGGCAGTTGGGTTCGGTGGAACCCTAGGGTGTGACCTTGGAACCCTAATTTATAATTGATGGACCGGAAGGTGAACCTTAAGTGAGAACTTGTGCTGCGACGAGCGGCTGAGGTCGTGGATGACCATGTGGATAACTCTAGTGAGTCTAGTCTGGATTATGGGATTCGATCTACGGATGCGGTTATGAAAGAAAATATGGAATCCCGTGTTGGATCGAATAGTAGTGTGATGTGTGGATACGGATCTTGACAACGATGACTGTTGGATGATAGTTGTGTCGGGATGACTGGCTATCGAGGGTATTTAGTGTGGTTTAAATACTTGGGGATGTTCAGGGAACGTCCATTATCCTGATGTGCCAGTGGTCAAATTGGAGGTACCCATAGTCGTGGGGTACGAGTGGTGTTACGCGATCGTCGTTCGTAATGAACGGAGATCCAGGGTGACAACTTTGCACACTGTGTGCTAGCATGGATGTTCGTGTGCTATGTATGGATGTCGGTATGGTGATACCTTTATGCCAATACTGGTATGGATGCCTGTGTGCTGATACTAGTGTTGATGATGGTGCGATGGTGCTGGTACTAGCGCTGGTGCTGGTACTAGCGCTGGTGCTGGTGTCAGAAATTGTGTTGACGATGAGCCACCAGTTGGGGTGTGACTCTGTCATGATGAACAGATGATCGGTATCTGCGACTCAGTGGTGGTTGAGTCTTGGACTGGATGGAATCCAGTGGAGGTTGTGATGTGTTGGGATAGGTCCCAACAGATTTATGATGACAAGTGATGAATGGATCAAAAGGTATGATTGAAAATTTGGGGAATCTTGGGATGCTGTTCCATATGTCATGTGTATTGGTGGACTTGGGGAGTTTTGTCAACTCCGAGATTGGTAAGATTGTTTATTTCTTATATCCCCAGAGAGTACAAGGAAATTATTGAAATTGGAAAAAGTCGGGGAAAACCATTCGTGGTATTGATGTGGGATTTTGTGATTGTGAATCACTTGGAACCTGAGGATTGAACCTGTTTAGGTTGAGATGTGAGACGAAGGCAGCATGGTATGCACATCCAGGCAGAGTTGAGGAAATTTCCGTTCGGAATCGGGGTGTGTGCATACATGATTATTGGCGGACGTGAGGTCCGAGTAATGAATTGATTTTGGACACGTGGTGGTCCAAGTGAGGTATGGACGTGGGCAGTCTAGTGGTTGGACTTGACATCTCATTGGGAGCATGTCTGTTTCCAACATGGTTGGAACTCCCGTTTCGGGGAGAGTTGTGATTGGGAGACGAGAGGAGTGCTCGTTTCCACACCGGTGATTGGTATTCCGAAGTCATTAGGGTTGACTTCATATTTTCTGCCGTGGCAGATGATGATTGTTGCTACCAGTATGTTGAGCGTGTATTGGTTGGTGGACCCATGTTTGGCTTGGGGTCATTGGACACAAGCAGTTGTGTATGATTTTGGATTTGGTGATGAAATGCGAGGTCATCTTTCCACCAAGGGAAATTTGACGAATGATTCAAATTGAGGGTGTAAGACCCTACGATCAGCTTTCGGATGGTTTGTTAGCTATGTGAGCATGTGTGGATCCTAGGTGGATCTGATTTGCGATGTTGTCGACTTTGGATGATGTGACGATCTAGGATCGTAATGTTGCTTGTCGGGTGACGCAGCGATGGATCTGGATTGTGATCTTGATGATCCAGATGGGTGGAGATTTTATCACTCTTACCTTAGTATGTGAGTCGTAGATGACGGGACTGAACTTCTTTTCGGAGTGAAGTCCATATGGTTTGTGACTGGGTTGAGTAGGTTTCCGATGTGGTCGGATTTTGTCAACCTTCGACGTGTGAATATTGGGATTGGCTTCCCTATGAAGTCAATCGAGTGTTTTGACAGGCAACCGATAGGTTCGGTTATGCTACGTCTTGATGGACGTAAACGAGATTTTGGGTTTTGGAATCGAATTTCTGGGTGACGATTCAGGATTCGATTGCGAAGCTCGAAAATGGATTACTAGATTTGGGTGCGGAATGATTATTCCAATGCTAGCTTACGGAATAATGATTTCGGATTCGGATTTGGAAATGGATTAAAAATATGATGTTGGGTTCGGATTCGGGATTTCTTACGAAATTGCGGATTCGGATTCGGATTTGGAACTAGTTGATGGGTGGAGTTCGTTTTGTCTCATGTTGGTTGGGCAAATGTACTCCATTACTGGAACGTGTTGGGCTATGACCTGGGTGGCTATAGTCAGATTGATGGATTGAGGTACGTACAGGGTACGTTGTACGAAGATTGATACTGGTTAGGCTGAGTGGTGCCTAATGGCGGTACAGGGGATGTACCAGTGGTGTGTAACTAAGGTGTTGGTAATCGGATTGGTTCTGATATCATTTGTTTGGCTATATTGTGGACTGGACATTGGATACTGTGCGCCGGGCAGAGTGATTTTGTCGGGGTTCAAAGATTGTATGAGCAGGAGCTCTTGGCCACGGTTGGCTAGTGGAACCCCGGTATTGATATGTGTGTTCACTGCCGGGCTAGTATTCAATGTGTTCCAGTTACACCACTTGATTGAGTAAGTTGGCGGTATACGTACACTCAGGATGAGTGAGTTGGTGGTCAGAGTAACCACGAGTAGCCTTGCGTGATGCTACTACGCCGTTATATTTTTCCAGCGTCTTGATTCGCTGAGGGAGTCGGCGATTATGGACATTGAGATTTATTTACGTCGCAGGATGGGCTTGCCCTGCGAATTGAGATCATGTGGTTGATCTTACGCTACATCAAGGGCGATGTAGTACATGGTGTTGTCATTGATTAACCGATCGGTTGGGGCTTTACTAGGGTGGTAAAGCTTAGTGGTGACAGTTTGACTGATGGTGTCAGCATGGACTGACAAATGAGATTTGGTGACTCCCGACGGGAGCAAATGTAAGGATTTATTGATAATGGAAGGGAACCATCTAGCTGAAGGAGTCAGCTAAATGGTTAGGCGATTTTATCGCGGATCAGGTGATCATTTCCACTCGAGGTGGTCGAGTGTTGTTGCTATTATGACGTATGACTGGGATGGGATGTCTGGGTACAAACGAGACCGGTGTTGTCCCAGTATGTGGGTGTACAAGTGTACACAGATGTGTGGTCGAAATGTTTTCCACGTGGTGGTTGTGGAATAAGGTTATTGGTAATTTCGAGGACGAAATTCTTTAAGGAGGGAAGGTTGTAACGACCCGTCCCGAATATCGGGATTTAATGATATTTAATTGTGATTTACTAATCTGGGATTAGTTGAGCGTTTCGGACGAATTGTGCAAAATGACTGTTTTGCCCCTGGGCGTGGGCAAAACGTTGACTTTTAATTCGGATGGTCAAATGGACTTTGACCGATGACCGTGACGTAGTTCGGGACGTCACGAGTTCATAGACAGGTGGCACGTTCGATTCCGACGTTCGTGGTGGAAGTTATGATGTACGGAAGTTCAGGGGCGTTTTCGTAATTTGGACGATATATGGGCAAATGTTGACTTTTTGACCAGGATGTCCGATGGCAGAGGGCCAAGGACCGTTACGTAGGTATCGTCGATGCGAATCCAACGACAGGCGGCACGCCGAAATCGGACTTCGTACGAGGAAGTTATGGTCTGGAACGTGAAATCGGGGAAGTTCCGTCTCGGTAACTGTGTGGATTATTTTATTCTGAAATGGTGGTTGGAGGACACTTGGATGAGTGACAAGTGTCACTCATCCGACGGCTAGATTGGATCTTGATCCACTAATCATAAACTATATACTAAAAGCTTCCACTACATAATAATCTAGAATTTAATCCCTGCTTTTAATCTGAGCCATCCATTCCACCCCCAGATTGCATCACAGCCGTCCATCTCATTTTCCCCCTTCCATTTCTGATCATTCCTCCCTCACCGTGAACAACAAAATTGAGAGATTGGGTTCTGGCCATTGCCAATCTCTCTTCCACAATTGATTGCACAAGTGTTTAATTGGTGAGTTGGGGAAGGTTCTGGCTGAGGGAGAGCACGGGGGACTGAGTAGGGAGGTGCAATTCGGGAATCAAAGTTTCGGGGAATTGGAGGGAATTTCGAATTGGAGTAATTGGGCCGTGTCGATCAAAATGGGGATTAGCTGGGGTCTTCTGGGATCAAAACGTGAAGCTTTGCAGCAAAAACGACGGGAAACCATGTCGGATTGAGGGAGAACTGAGCTTCCATGGCAGCTCGATTTCGAGCTTGGGTTCAGTAAGTTTAAGGTGTGAATTCATCAAATTGTTTGTGCAGAAACATCCCTTACACTCTCACGATGCTTACTATATGATTTAATTTGGAAATCAGGGACGGAATCGGTGAACCCGATTTGAAGACCCGTCGAGGATCAATCGTGAGACGTGGAGATTTATACCCTAAATTGTGTAATTCAATCTACAGAACTTAGTTGGTGATTGATTACAAGGGATCACTGGAATGAACGGATGGATTTGATGTCGAATTGGGTGAAATTGGACCGGGTCTGTTCGCGGGTTTTTCAACCCGTTTTACAGACAAACGGGTGAGAGGGATGACTGTGCGGGTACTGTAGCTGGCGCGTGGCTTCCACGCGCAGCCGCTTGCGGTGGCGCGTGGGGGCGCGTGAGTGCGAATCCCGAGGTATGATCAACATGACTTTTATCCTATACATTGTAACGAACATTTTGGGATTGGTTTCGTGTCGATCAGACACCGTCTCGATATTGTTCGGGATGTCCGAAGGTTTTAAATCCAGTTTAAAAATACTTAAAAATTCGGGAAAATTACGGGACTTGAATAGGATGTTGATAATGAGGTTAGTGATCCTCTAAATTGATTTGAACAGGATTGGGAGTCCCGGTGATAGTGGTGTGGTCCGGGAAGGCCTATGGCACGCGTATCGAGCCAGGGGCCCAGTTGATTCCTACATGTGATTGCGGGTCGGGGACCCTAAAATGGAATTGAATAAATGTTTCCTGGTTTACATTTTATATATGTTCACATGCTGGAATCTATAAATGGTTTTGATGATATTTCGGTTATGGCACGTTTCACGGTATTTGGGCATGAGACCCGTTTGACGAAACGTAACGATTGGTTCAGATTTTATCTATGTATACCTATATGTTTTGCATGTGGATATCAATAAAATGTATTTGGTACTGCACTGTATAGATCCTTCCATATTATATTGTCTCCTCTGGCGAGGTACCCCGGAGAGGTCACGGACGTCTAGTACGTCCAGCGTCTATGACGCTAAGCATCGGGGATGCTGTACCCGAACGGGGTTCGGGGATTGAACTCGGAAATTGAGACCCGAGTGGCACGCGTAGCCTTGTGATTGTGACCTTATTGACGTCAGGGACGTCAGACATCAGGGATGTCGGATTGGAGTGTATAGTGCAGCAACTAAAATTATGGTTATGGTTATTGTTATATGCCTTATGGTTTATATTACTGGATTTATGAAATAACTCTTGGATTTACTTTTGGAAATTGAAACTATGCTTTGGTTTCCGGGCTAAGGCCCTATTGGTTATTTCTAAATAAATATGGGATTATTGGTTTTGGTGCATGCATATGATTTTACTGAGGGGCATAAATGTCTTATAAATGTTTTAACAGACTTGTTTATTTTCGTCCACTCACAGCTTTTGTTTTTAATGCCCTTCAGGTTGATTCCGGATACGACTGCAGCAGAGACTTGAGCATCGCACACCTCCTCCATCGATCATTACGCACTCTGGAAGCCCGGTTGGGCAAAGGCAATCGGTTATCCCTTGTCGGACGCCTCTTGTCCGACGGGAGCACGTCACATTCCATGGTAATCCCGGGGGGATTGGGATGGGTCGTGTCAAGTGGTATCAGAGCAGGTTTTGCTCTTTTGTGCGCGAAGGACGAGGGTGTGATGTCTCTTTGGGCTGCTGTTCCGTTGTCAACCTGATAGATAGTTCCGGGTTTGTATAGTGAATTGGGTGTGTTTGACCTGATACGCCGTGCATTGTTGCGATTCAACCCAGGTGGGGTTGTATACGATTAACTGGTAATGTGGGACCGTCGGTTCGGTCATGTGATGATGGACTGTTGTGCCACTGGGCACAGCTAGGTTCAGGGAACCCCATTGGAATACTATTATGGAAATGCGAAACTCAGTTGAGTATTGGTCTAAGTTTTGGACCCTAATAGTGTTGGCTAGTGTACGGGGTGTTGGTGCATCGGAGTTAGCCGATGACCTTCGTGGTGGAACCCACGATGGAACCCACGTTGAGTTGACGATTGGATTGGATTGGACGTCTATATGATGTCAGGACCGCGGGGTCGGTCAGGTTGTGGATTTTACTGCAAAAGGCAGTTGGGTTCGGTGGAACCCTAGGGTGTGACCTTGGAACCCTAATTTATAATTGATGGACCGGAAGGTGAACCTTAAGTGAGAACTTGTGCTGCGACGAGCGGCTGAGGTCGTGGATGACCATGTGGATAACTCTAGTGAGTCTAGTCTGGATTATGGGATTCGATCTACGGATGCGGTTATGAAAGAAAATATGGAATCCCGTGTTGGATCGAATAGTAGTGTGATGTGTGGATACGGATCTTGACAACGATGACTGTTGGATGATAGTTGTGTCGGGATGACTGGCTATCGAGGGTATTTAGTGTGGTTTAAATACTTGGGGATGTTCAGGGAACGTCCATTATCCTGATGTGCCAGTGGTCAAATTGGAGGTACCCATAGTCGTGGGGTACGAGTGGTGTTACGCGATCGTCGTTCGTAATGAACGGAGATCCAGGGTGACAACTTTGCACACTGTGTGCTAGCATGGATGTTCGTGTGCTATGTATGGATGTCGGTATGGTGATACCTTTATGCCAATACTGGTATGGATGCCTGTGTGCTGATACTAGTGTTGATGATGGTGCGATGGTGCTGGTACTAGCGCTGGTGCTGGTACTAGCGCTGGTGCTGGTGTCAGAAATTGTGTTGACGATGAGCCACCAGTTGGGGTGTGACTCTGTCATGATGAACAGATGATCGGTATCTGCGACTCAGTGGTGGTTGAGTCTTGGACTGGATGGAATCCAGTGGAGGTTGTGATGTGTTGGGATAGGTCCCAACAGATTTATGATGACAAGTGATGAATGGATCAAAAGGTATGATTGAAAATTTGGGGAATCTTGGGATGCTGTTCCATATGTCATGTGTATTGGTGGACTTGGGGAGTTTTGTCAACTCCGAGATTGGTAAGATTGTTTATTTCTTATATCCCCAGAGAGTACAAGGAAATTATTGAAATTGGAAAAAGTCGGGGAAAACCATTCGTGGTATTGATGTGGGATTTTGTGATTGTGAATCACTTGGAACCTGAGGATTGAACCTGTTTAGGTTGAGATGTGAGACGAAGGCAGCATGGTATGCACATCCAGGCAGAGTTGAGGAAATTTCCGTTCGGAATCGGGGTGTGTGCATACATGATTATTGGCGGACGTGAGGTCCGAGTAATGAATTGATTTTGGACACGTGGTGGTCCAAGTGAGGTATGGACGTGGGCAGTCTAGTGGTTGGACTTGACATCTCATTGGGAGCATGTCTGTTTCCAACATGGTTGGAACTCCCGTTTCGGGGAGAGTTGTGATTGGGAGACGAGAGGAGTGCTCGTTTCCACACCGGTGATTGGTATTCCGAAGTCATTAGGGTTGACTTCATATTTTCTGCCGTGGCAGATGATGATTGTTGCTACCAGTATGTTGAGCGTGTATTGGTTGGTGGACCCATGTTTGGCTTGGGGTCATTGGACACAAGCAGTTGTGTATGATTTTGGATTTGGTGATGAAATGCGAGGTCATCTTTCCACCAAGGGAAATTTGACGAATGATTCAAATTGAGGGTGTAAGACCCTACGATCAGCTTTCGGATGGTTTGTTAGCTATGTGAGCATGTGTGGATCCTAGGTGGATCTGATTTGCGATGTTGTCGACTTTGGATGATGTGACGATCTAGGATCGTAATGTTGCTTGTCGGGTGACGCAGCGATGGATCTGGATTGTGATCTTGATGATCCAGATGGGTGGAGATTTTATCACTCTTACCTTAGTATGTGAGTCGTAGATGACGGGACTGAACTTCTTTTCGGAGTGAAGTCCATATGGTTTGTGACTGGGTTGAGTAGGTTTCCGATGTGGTCGGATTTTGTCAACCTTCGACGTGTGAATATTGGGATTGGCTTCCCTATGAAGTCAATCGAGTGTTTTGACAGGCAACCGATAGGTTCGGTTATGCTACGTCTTGATGGACGTAAACGAGATTTTGGGTTTTGGAATCGAATTTCTGGGTGACGATTCAGGATTCGATTGCGAAGCTCGAAAATGGATTACTAGATTTGGGTGCGGAATGATTATTCCAATGCTAGCTTACGGAATAATGATTTCGGATTCGGATTTGGAAATGGATTAAAAATATGATGTTGGGTTCGGATTCGGGATTTCTTACGAAATTGCGGATTCGGATTCGGATTTGGAACTAGTTGATGGGTGGAGTTCGTTTTGTCTCATGTTGGTTGGGCAAATGTACTCCATTACTGGAACGTGTTGGGCTATGACCTGGGTGGCTATAGTCAGATTGATGGATTGAGGTACGTACAGGGTACGTTGTACGAAGATTGATACTGGTTAGGCTGAGTGGTGCCTAATGGCGGTACAGGGGATGTACCAGTGGTGTGTAACTAAGGTGTTGGTAATCGGATTGGTTCTGATATCATTTGTTTGGCTATATTGTGGACTGGACATTGGATACTGTGCGCCGGGCAGAGTGATTTTGTCGGGGTTCAAAGATTGTATGAGCAGGAGCTCTTGGCCACGGTTGGCTAGTGGAACCCCGGTATTGATATGTGTGTTCACTGCCGGGCTAGTATTCAATGTGTTCCAGTTACACCACTTGATTGAGTAAGTTGGCGGTATACGTACACTCAGGATGAGTGAGTTGGTGGTCAGAGTAACCACGAGTAGCCTTGCGTGATGCTACTACGCCGTTATATTTTTCCAGCGTCTTGATTCGCTGAGGGAGTCGGCGATTATGGACATTGAGATTTATTTACGTCGCAGGATGGGCTTGCCCTGCGAATTGAGATCATGTGGTTGATCTTACGCTACATCAAGGGCGATGTAGTACATGGTGTTGTCATTGATTAACCGATCGGTTGGGGCTTTACTAGGGTGGTAAAGCTTAGTGGTGACAGTTTGACTGATGGTGTCAGCATGGACTGACAAATGAGATTTGGTGACTCCCGACGGGAGCAAATGTAAGGATTTATTGATAATGGAAGGGAACCATCTAGCTGAAGGAGTCAGCTAAATGGTTAGGCGATTTTATCGCGGATCAGGTGATCATTTCCACTCGAGGTGGTCGAGTGTTGTTGCTATTATGACGTATGACTGGGATGGGATGTCTGGGTACAAACGAGACCGGTGTTGTCCCAGTATGTGGGTGTACAAGTGTACACAGATGTGTGGTCGAAATGTTTTCCACGTGGTGGTTGTGGAATAAGGTTATTGGTAATTTCGAGGACGAAATTCTTTAAGGAGGGAAGGTTGTAACGACCCGTCCCGAATATCGGGATTTAATGATATTTAATTGTGATTTACTAATCTGGGATTAGTTGAGCGTTTCGGACGAATTGTGCAAAATGACCGTTTTGCCCCTGGGCGTGGGCAAAACGTTGACTTTTAATTCGGATGGTCAAATGGACTTTGACCGATGACCGTGACGTAGTTCGGGACGTCACGAGTTCATAGACAGGTGGCACGTTCGATTCCGACGTTCGTGGTGGAAGTTATGATGTACGGAAGTTCAGGGGCGTTTTCGTAATTTGGACGATATATGGGCAAATGTTGACTTTTTGACCAGGATGTCCGATGGCCGAGGGCCAAGGACCGTTACGTAGGTATCGTCGATGCGAATCCAACGACAGGCGGCACGCCGAAATCGGACTTCGTACGAGGAAGTTATGGTCTGGAACGTGAAATCGGGGAAGTTACGTCTCGGTAACTGTGTGGATTATTTTATTCTGAAATGGTGGTTGGAGGACACTTGGATGAGTGACAAGTGTCACTCATCCGACGGCTAGATTGGATCTTGATCCACTAATCATAAACTATATACTAAAAGCTTCCACTACATAATAATCTAGAATTTAATCCCTGCTTTTAATCTGAGCCATCCATTCCACCCCCAGATTGCATCACAGCCGTCCATCTCATTTTCCCCCTTCCATTTCTGATCATTCCTCCCTCACCGTGAACAACAAAATTGAGAGATTGGGTTCTGGCCATTGCCAATCTCTCTTCCACAATTGATTGCACAAGTGTTTAATTGGTGAGTTGGGGAAGGTTCTGGCTGAGGGAGAGCACGGGGGACTGAGTAGGGAGGTGCAATTCGGGAATCAAAGTTTTGGGGAATTGGAGGGAATTTCGAATTGGAGTAATTGGGCCGTGTCGATCAAAATGGGGATTAGCTGGGGTCTTCTGGGATCAAAACGTGAAGCTTTGCAGCAAAAACGACGGGAAACCATGTCGGATTGAGGGAGAACTGAGCTTCCATGGCAGCTCGATTTCGAGCTTGGGTTCAGTAAGTTTAAGGTGTGAATTCATCAAATTGTTTGTGCAGAAACATCCCTTACACTCTCACGATGCTTACTATATGATTTAATTTGGAAATCAGGGACGGAATCGGTGAACCCGATTTGAAGACCCGTCGAGGATCAATCGTGAGACGTGGAGATTTATACCCTAAATTGTGTAATTCAATCTACAGAACTTAGTTGGTGATTGATTACAAGGGATCACTGGAATGAACGGATGGATTTGATGTCGAATTGGGTGAAATTGGACCGGGTCTGTTCGCGGGTTTTTCAACCCGTTTTACAGACAAACGGGTGAGAGGGATGACTGTGCGGGTACTGTAGCTGGCGCGTGGCTTCCACGCGCAGCCGCTTGCGGTGGCGCGTGGGGGCGCGTGAGTGCGAATCCCGAGGTATGATCAACATGACTTTTATCCTATACATTGTAACGAACATTTTGGGATTGGTTTCGTGTCGATCGGACACCGTCTCGATATTGTTCGGGATGTCCGAAGGTTTTAAATCCAGTTTAAAAATACTTAAAAATTCGGGAAAATTACGGGACTTGAATAGGATGTTGATGATGAGGTTAGTGATCCTCTAAATTGATTTGAACAGGATTGGGAGTCCCGGTGATAGTGGTGTGGTCCGGGAAGGCCTATGGCACGCGTATCGAGGCGCTCGGTTAAACGGTCTGTGAGTGGACATTGGCTTCATAAATTCGATGCATGCATAACTGTTTTATGATTGTTATAATTATGAGTAAATGATTTACTTTGGATATCGGTGAATTTAAAATGATTTCACGCATTTCGAGGTGAATTGCGTATTTGCACGTAAACCGAGATTTTCTGGATTTTCACCGACTTCCATAAATGTGGTTGGATATGATTTCATGAAACGGTTACGAACTTGAATAATGTAAAATCGGGCCAGGGGCCCAGTTGAATTATGAAATCGGGCCAGGGGCCCAGTTAACTTGTGGAATCGGGCCAGGGGCCCAGTTGATTCCTACATGTGATTGCGGGTCGGGGACCCTAAAATGGAATTGAATAAATGTTTCCTGGTTTACATTTTATATATGTTCACATGCTGGAATCTATAAATGGTTTTGATGATATTTCGGTTATGGCACGTTTCACGGTATTTGGGCATGAGACCCGTTTGACGAAACGTAACGATTGGTTCGGATTTTATCTATGTATACCTATATGTTTTGCATGTGGATATCAATAAAATGTATTTGGTACTGCACTGTATAGATCCTTCCATATTATATTGTCTCCTCCGGCGAGGTACCCCGGAGAGGTCACGGACGTCTAGTACGTCCAGCGTCTATGACGCTAAGCATCGGGGATGCTGTACCCGAACGGGGTTCGGGGATTGAACTCGAAAATTGAGACCCGAGTGGCACGCGTAGCCTTGTGATTGTGACCTTATTGACGTCAGGGACGTCAGACATCAGGGATGTCGGATTGGAGTGTATAGTGCAGCAACTAAAATTATGGTTATGGTTATTGTTATATGCCTTATGGTTTATATTACTGGATTTATGAAATAACTCTTGGATTTACTTTTGGAAATTGAAACTATGCTTTGGTTTCCGGGCTAAGGCCCTATTGGTTATTTCTAAATAAATATGGGATTATTGGTTTTGGTGCATGCATATGATTTTACTGAGGGGCATAAATGTCTTATAAATGTTTTAACAGACTTGTTTATTTTCGTCCACTCACAGCTTTTGTTTTTAATGCCCTTCAGGTTGATTCCGGATACGACTGCAGCAGAGACTTGAGCATCGCACACCTCCTCCATCGATCCTTACGCACTCTGGAAGCCCGGTTGGGCAAAGGCAATCGGTTATCCCTTGTCGGACGCCTCTTGTCCGACGGGAGCACGTCACATTCCATGGTAATCCCGGGGGGATTGGGATGGGTCGTGTCACGATGCTCTGAGCAGGAAGTCAGCTGGTTCTTTGTCGCATTTGAGGACAGTACGGTTACCTTTGCTGGTTGAGCTCCGTAGGTTGGGAGTAGAGTTGACTGTGGATGATCAGGGAGCACTCCTAGCAAGTTTCCATGTGCGACCTGTTTTGATTGATCAGGTGATTGATGCTCAGTTTGAGGACCCTATTCTGGGCATCATTCGGATTGAGGTCGAGGCTGGAGAAAGACAGGATTTTGAGATCCGTGAGGATGGAGCCTTGGTTAAGAATGGACGGTTGTGTGTACCTGAGGATGAAGCTTTGAAGAAGGTGATACTGGATGAGGCACACTGTTCAGCTTATGCGATGCATCCTGGTGGGACCAAGATGTATCGTACCCTTCGAGAGCATTACTGGTAGTCGGGGATGAAACGTGAAATTGCAGAGTATGTCAGTAGATGCTTGATTTGTCAACAGGTAAAAGCCGAGCGGCAGAGACCTTATGGAGCAATGCAACCTTTGCCGATCCCCGAGTGGAAATGGGATCACCTGACTATGGATTTCGTGTTCAAGCTTCCGAGAACACCGAAGGGACATGATGGTGTGTGGGTTATTGTGGATCGACTTACGAAGTCTGCTCATTTCTTGCCAGTACGGGAGAACTTCAGGTTGGAACAGTTTGCACAGTTGTTTATAAATGAGATTATTCGGTTACATGGGACTCCGGAGTCGATAGTATCTGATAGAGATCCGAGATTCACTTCTCGATTTTGGCAGAGCTTACAGGAAGCTTTTGGGACTAAATTACACTTCAGTACTGCTTTTCATCCTCAGACAGATGGGCAGTCTGAGCGGACTATTCAGATTCTGGAGGATATGATGCTAGCTTGTGTGCTTCAGTTTCAGGGTACTTGGGAATCACATCTGCCTTTGATGGAGTTCGCCTACAATAACAGTTATCAGGAGAGCATTGGGATGGCTCCTTACGAGGCTTTGTATGGGCGGCAGTGTCGGACTCCATTGTGTTGGACTGAGGTTGGTGAGAGGAGGTTGACTACTTCTGAGCTGGTGGAGCTTACTCAGGAAAAAGTGGTATTGATTAGGGATCGATTGAAGGCAGCGCAGGACCGCCAAAAGAGCTACGCTGACCGTAGGATCAGGGATTTAGAGTTTGCTGTAGGAGACTGGGTTTTCCTGAAGCTATCTCCTTGGAAAGGAATGGTACGATTTGGCAGACGAGGGAAGTTGAGTCCTCGTTACATTGGACCGTATGAGATCTTGGAGCGGATTGGTCCTGTAGCTTATCGCTTGGCCTTACCAGCAGATTTGGAAAAGGTACATAATGTCTTTCATGTCTCTATGCTTCGAAAGTATATTCGAGATGATTCGCATGTTCTGGAAGCACAACCAGTGGAACTGAGGGAAGACTTGAGTTTCGAAGAGCAACCTGTTGCAATCTTGGATCGGAAGGATAAAGTTTTGCGAAGGATGACGGTTCCCTTAGTGAAGGTATTGTGGAGAAATCATCAGGTCGAAGAAGCTACTTGGGAACCCGAGGCCTTGATGCGGGAACAGTACCCTTATTTATTTCACTGAATTTCGAGGACGAAATTCTTTTTAGGGGGGTAGATTGTAACAACCCGTACCTTCGGGAAGGGTAAAAATGTAATTTTTGTGAAGTTTTGTAAAAAAGGACGATTTTGCCCTTGTGAATAGTAGACGAAAAGTTGACTTTTTGTACTATCGATTGGATGAGTGTTAGCCCTTGACCGTGACGTAGGTTAGGACGTCACGAGTCCGTAGACAGGTGGCAGGTTCGATTCGGACAACCGGAGGAAAAGTTATGATGTACGGAAGGTTGGGGGCGTTACCGTAATTTTGAGTAAACGAGGGAAATGTTGACTTTTTGGAGGACTTGTGATTTTCACGTAGACCGAGGACCGTTGGATAGGTCTCGACGTCCTGAGTTCAACGACAGGCGGCACGCTGTCATCGGACGTCGGACGGAAAAGATACGGGTCTGGAAAGTCTGAGGGTAAACTGGTAATTTGTGCAGGAGGGGTATTTTGGTCATTTTCCCTCAGCCCAATCAGATAAGGGCAAGTGGCAAAGATTTTTTGGGCTGGCCTATGGAGGGTGGACACGTGCAGGGGACTGGATGGTTCCATTATGTTCTCAAGTGTGCACGGGCACACTTTACCCTCATTTGAACCGTGCACACCTTCGAAGAACACAGAAACAGAGAGAAGAAATTGAGAAAAATTGATCGATTTTGATGCTAGAGAGAGTGTAGAGTGAGTTGAGAGAAGGACGGTGAAGCTAGGCGGTGCTGGTGATCACGGTTTGTGGCTGCAACCGTGCACGGAGGCGACGTGGTGGACGGCTGGATATTTGGAAGAAACAGAGGAGGCAGTGGACGGTGGTGGCTGCTGTGCCGTGTGGTGGATCGATTCAAGTCACTAGGAGACTCAGGAGGCTACGGGGAGTCCCACGAGCACCGTGGTAGGTGACGGTTCTCACGGTGGCGCCGGAATCGAAGGGTAACCTCTTTTGCTCTGTTTTCCGTGGATTTTCATTTCAAAAGTCGTGGACCTAGAGCTAGAATCGAAGGGTTTGGTGAGTGAAGTGAGGTTTAGGGAGGTCCTAGGAGTCGTTTATGACGGTTGCCGTGACGGGGAAGTTCACGGTGGGAGGTGGTGCGACGGCGGGTACTCTGTACCCTGTTTGGCCGTGAATTTCAAACGGGAAATCGTGGAGTTAGAGGGTGAATCGAGGGTTCCCGTGAGTTGTGTGTGGTTCAGTGAAGTCGTGGGAGGAGTCTAGAATGACCACCGTGAAGGGGGAAGTGCTGAGTGACCGGGAAGAAAAACAGAGGATTGTTGGTTTTTCTTTCGAGCTTCAGTTGTGAAGCTATGGGTCGAGTCGAACCAAGAGAGTGAGGGGGATGGATTCTTTGAGAGTGGACGAAGCTTTAGGTGAAGATAGGAGGGGAAATGGTGGCCGGACGGTGGAGAACGGCTCTCGCCGGTCCGGGTTGCCGTCTGGTGCGAACCGGGTTCGATCAAGGAAGACGGTGGCATTGTAGCAGGCGCGTGAAGCCCACGCGCAGCAACTTTGGGCGGCGCGTGGAGGCGCGTGGGGAGGAATCCGGCCAAGCTTCCAACATGAGTTTAGTCCTAAATGTTCTAACGAATCCAATGGTATAGTTTTCGGGTTAATCGGACGGTGTTACGGGATGGTTCGGGAATCTGTACGGTTTAGGGTTTAGGATTAAAATATTATTAAAGTCCCAAAAAATTGGGGAAAATAGGGAAGGTATCCTTGATGTAATTGTGACCCTATTTGGTATCTATTGACAGGACGGGAGACACCAGAGACGGTTGAGGAGCGCACGGGGCGCGAGTGACTTGTTCTGAACTGTGAGTGGACTCTTTCTTACTTCCGAGCATGCCTAACTGTTTTATCAATGTTTTATGATTTTATGTGTGTTTTTATGTCCTGATGATGATTATATGTGATTGAGATGTTTGCACGTTTTTTGAGACGTTTTCGAGATTTTGCACGTTTTTCGAGAAAAAACGGGTTTTCAGATTTTGATGCTATAATTCAGAAATTCAACCTAAAAACGTTTTCTGATGATGGTAAATGGGTTGTGGAATATGATTTAGGATTTTCCTATGGTTTTGTTATGAACATGGATCTTTTTCCGGATTTGGGTTCAGAATGTCGGTTCTGAACGCCGAAAGGGCTTCGAACTAGGGATTCCGAATATTACCCCCATAGGCCTATTGAGTTTAAAGACTCGGGAGTTTAAAGACTCGGATTTATATTTGAGGCCTGGTTGAGTTTAAAGACTCGGATAGGTCCAGCAGGTTTAATCGGAAATGATGCTTTGATGCTGAACCATGTTTCTTATGATGTTTTATAGTGTATCTGTTTCTTATGATGTTTTATAATGTATCTGTTTCTTATGATGTTTTATAGTGTTTCTGTTTCTTATGATGTTTCATATTATGGGTTTTGTTTTCTACTACTTCGTTGGGCATGCCTGGTTTCAAACCGGAGGGAACAAATGATTATGCTTCCTTACTTTGATTTGATGGTAAACGGTTTTAAAAATTTTATTCCTTTCGGTCCACTCACACCTTCTGTTTTTTTTCAATTTCCCTCCAGGTCGTGGTGATAGCGCTGGGGTGAACGTTGAGGCAGATATCGAGGCATAGAGCTTCCGACGTTCTTCCGTTGCGGACTTAGACTTGTAAGACTTTTGGTGCCCGTTTTGTAGAACTATGCTCTGGCTTACTGTTGTATATATTTACTCCTTCGTCTGATAGTTATGCTTATAGTTGTATTAAGGTTATTTTTGGCACTGTAAGTGTGATTGTCAGACGGGAGCAGGGTTCATCCCGGGTATCGAGGTGATATTTGGGACGGGTCCTGACACTGGGTCTGCCCTGTGTTCTGTGATTGGATCCGATGTTTTGGATGATGGTCGAGAAACGCAGAGTAGATTTGAATTGGTTTTCCCAGCAGACATATAGTTCAGCCGAGTGGTAAGATTGGACCGACGGACTGCAAAAGTGAACTATGATGGGCTCGTAGTCAGGTGGTAATCTGTATAGTTACGAAGATGTTTGTGTGCCCTAGAAATTACACTGTGAGGGTGACGGGTACACTATGATGTTGTTGGTTGGACTTTGGGTGTAATAGATTAGGGCTAGTGCCGATGTGGATGATTGGTGGACATACTGTAGGATGTCGTTGGAAGTACCTGAGGCTGTACTCTACAAGCTGTGTTTAAGGTATTTTAAAATATCTTTGTTTTATTCAAGTTCGTAGGGTTGTTGTTGCGTGTGTTTGGTGGTATGTACCGTGATTCTGGTTGGTTGTGATTAGCGCATGTACTTAAGATGTGTTTCTATGCAATTGGACATGCATCGTGATGTTCTGGTAAGAAGTTGGTGATCGGCTCAATGCCGATGTATGTGGTGGTTATCTTAATGAATCGGCGTAAGTCCGAGATGCTTGTTGGACTGAGCATGTGGACTGGATCAGAGGGATCTGACTAGTTGGTAGGAGTCAGTACTGTTGTGAGCTGGACGCTTAGAGCCATGAGTGGCTGGTGAGACCATGACATTGAGATATCTGATCACGGTTAAATTGGTTTGTGATAGGGTCCAATTACAGAGAGATAGTATGGGATGTGGAGAGTGTTTCCACAAGAATGTCTGTGTTGGTGGTTAGGGGCACCATCGGTGAGATGATTTGTTGCGTAGTTGTTGAAGTCGGAACGTGAGCGAATATTGATGGATACGAGTATCGTGGCTGTTGGATGCATATAGGGTGAGACTCATGCCTGCTGTCGGCAAACTCGCACAATGTACTGAAGTGTTGGTACAAGGTACACTTGACTCGAAAAAGGATTAAGGATGATGAGACTGGTAGTAGTGGTGTTATGGCGCACCTACTGTTAGTGGAGTTGTGAGTATCGGCTGATGCACTGTTCGAGGTACCGCGGTTACGAGTTGAACAGTGTTGACCTCAGAGAAAATCAATGGATTACGAGATGGACTGGAAGTTGGTTGAGTTGGCTTGCTTGGCAGAGATGTGGTGACAGTCTGGAAACTATCAGAATAAGCTGGAGTGGCAGGTGATGGACACCGGGAAGGAGAAGCAAATGACACATACGTGATCAAATTATGTTAAATTTGTGCCATACTTTTGGAGGTTGAAATCTAAAACTTGAGAACTTGCTGTCATTATATGCCCCCACAACTTTGTGCCTTAAAGAAAATGAAGCGCAAAAGTTGGATATGGAAAGTCGGAGTGGGATAATCACTAAAGAGCTAGAGCATGAACTACAGCTAGAGTCTAGGCCTAAACCTGAACCTGAACTAGAGGCCATGAAAGATGATGTTCCTGAAACGGACAAGTCACCATTTGACGATATTTCCCTACTTTTAGCAAAAGAGTAGGTGGAGTTTCAAAAAACAGTGGGCTTTGAAGACTTGCACCCATAGTTTCTATAGGCTATTTAATTATGTTGATGATTTTATATTCATTCTAGTATTGAATAATTGGCTTGAGCAATCGATATGTGATTTTCCAACCACTTTTCAAATGAATAAATGAAAATAGCGTTATGCAGAATTTTGAGATGCAAGTGCTAAGTCTCTTCTACCAAACTTTAATCAATGACTTGAACTAAAACATCCAAACCAATTGGCTCGTTATGTGCCCCCCTTGCAGCTCTGGGCGTACAACAATTGGTTCTAACTAACATGGATTTTTAGAAGGAAAATATTTTTTGTGTTGCATTCAAGGAAGAGATTTAGCTCCATAACATAAGGCTTGATATGCTTTACGGAAAAGTTTAAGTGCTTCTATTAAGGAGGATTTGGAATGCTTCTAGGAGGATTACTTGGGCTGCTTCTTGGTGGAAGGTTTGAAGTGCTTCGTAATGACAGGCTTTGGGTGCTTCCTGGAAGAAGGCCTTAAGTGTTTCCTGAAGGAAGGCTTTAGGTACATCCTAGTGAAATGCTTTAAGTGCTTTATGATGGAAGGCTTTTGTCGCTTCATGATGGAAGGTTTTAGTTGCTTCTTGGTGGAAGGCTTTAGTTTCTTCCTGGTCGAAGGCTTTGGAGATGTGCTTTTCCACTTCTTCCCTTAATTTTTCACTAAGATCATGTGAAGTTCTCAGAGCTATGGAGTTGACCATAGGATTATCAAGTTCAGTAAATTGTGCCGGAATGACAACATGTGGTGGGATAACTGCATTGGTGTTGTATGCAAGAGTGAATGGAGACTCGCCTATCGTACGACTCGGAGTTGTGCTATAAGCCCAGAGCGTGCCATCCAACTCCTCTTCCCACAAGCTCTTTTTATCATCAAGTCGCTTGATACAATCGAGGATCGTCTTATTGGATTCTTTGGCTTGGATATTTTCCCTAGTGGTAGTAAGTTAACGAAGTAAAGTGCTTTATCTTCCAAGAATCAAAGTACTCATTGATTATTTTGCCAGCGAACTGAGTTCCATTGTCTGTTAAAACAACTTCAAGAAGTCCAAATCAGCAAATAATCAGGCTCCAGATGAATTGTTCAACATCGACTCGGGTAATGTTAGCTATGGCCTTTACTTCCTCCCATTTGGTGAAGTAGTCGGTGGCGACAATCAGATACTTCTTGTTCGGGACTGGTGTGATTGGAAAAGGACCATTGATGTCAATTCCCTATTGCATGAATGGCCAAGGGATCGTTTACCCATGCAGCTCCTCTAGTGGACCCAACTAGTTGGGCTTGATTCTTTGGAATTTGTCGCATTTTTTGGCATATTGTAAGGCTTAATGTCGCAAAGTTTGCTAGTAAAAGCTTGCACTAAGCGTCTTTTGAGCAAGATACCTTCCTCTGGAATGATTTCCACAGTGTCCTTTGAGAATTTCATCCAAGAATTTCAATGACTTAGGATGCATTAAACCTAGCAAATTTGGCCCCGTGAAGCTCTTACAAAAATGTCGGCCTTTGCCAACATAGTATCGTGTAACTTTCATTTAGATTTTGCGGGCTTCTAGTAGATTGTGGCATTGTGCCATGCTTTTGGTAGTTGGCAAAAGGGTCTTGCCAACATGGTGAAGAATCAACTTGTTGTACTTTGATTTCCTTATATCAATGCTACACCATTCAAGGTGCTCAATTGGGATTGAGCACTTGAATCGATAATCAAGTGATGATGCTAGATTTTCCAATGAATCAATGAAGAGCATAATTGATTCTTGAAGAGCACGAAGAGCATAATCCCCGCTCATGCGCCCCTCTAGTTTAAGGAACCATCAACGAAAATCTTCGATAGGAGATAGGAGGTTGAAGGTTGCAGGGAAGAGGAATTAACACCCAGCTCTTGCGACACGGAAGTGCCAGTCGCCATGGGGGTTTTATCTAGTCCCTTGCCATTCTCTACTTCTAATGACGTTGGTGTCAACTCTACAACAAAATCTGCTAAGACTTGGTCTTTGGCTGTAGTTCTCGGATGATGGAGTAAATCATGCTCACTTAACTCTATGACCCATTTCATTACTCGTGTTGATGCATCAGGTGCATGAAGTAACAAACGAAGAGGATCTTTTGTCATGATGATTGCCCGATAAGCTTGAAAGTATAGTCATAGCTTCTTTGTGGTGGCCAATGAGGCTAAGATCAAGTTTTCAAACTCTGGGTATTGTGCTTCTGCAATGAGGAGAGCCTTTGGCATATATGATAAAGGATGTTGAATCCCATTCACTTCCTAGACAAGTGCGTAACTTACTGCAACATCAGAAACACCTAGATAGAGGAACATGTCCTCATTGTCTATGGGTTTTAATAGCAATGATAGAGACGTCAAATAGGTCTTGAGATCTTGAAATTCCGTCTCACAACTTTCATTCCACTTATCCCTAGATGATTTCTTCACCGCTTGGAAGAATGTTTGACATCGATCTATTGCCTTGGACAAAAATCGTTCCAGAGTTGCTGCTCGGCTAGTGAGACTTTGAATCTCCTTCAGAATCATGGTGACTTCATCTTGAGGATAGGCTTGATTTGCTTTGGATTAGTCTAGATTCCACACTGGTCGCAAGGTAACCTAAGAAATTCCCTGTAGACACTCTGAAAGTACACTTTATAGGGTTGAGCTACATCTTGTACTTCTTTAGTAAATTGTAGGTTTCTTGTAGGTTGGAGATATGATCCTCTCGCTTTTCATCTTTGAATATGATGTCGTCGATATAGACTTCCTTGGACTTTCCGATGAATTCCTCAAACATTCGATTAACAAGTCTCTAATACGTTGCTCCAACATTCATGAGGCCAAATGGCAAGACCTTATAGCAGTATACTCCTCGATTAAAGTCGATGGTCATCTTGTCTTTGTCTTTCTCGTGCATGAAAATCTGATTATAGCTCGAGTATGTATGCAGAATGCTAAGGAGCTCATTTTCTACAGTGGAATCCATTAAGAGATCAACTCGCGAAGGAATAATTATCCTTTGGACATGGGAGATTTTGATCAGTGTAATTGACACAAACTCGCCATCGCCCTGCCTCCTTCTTCTGAACAACTATGACGCTTGCAAGCCATTGAGAGTGCAGAACATCTTCAATTAAACCAATAACGAATAGGTTGTCAATCACGTCTTGGATGATAGCAATTTTCTCGTGGAAGAAATTGCTTCTTTTCTTACAGGACCCTCCCTGTAATCCCCCTCGATTAACGTGAGAGGACTTACTCGCGTCTGTCACGTCCTTATAAAATTACTAAACTACCCTATAAATTTTGAAATGAACATATTTACTACGTGTCAGACAAAGGATACTTTCATACCTTACTTGGGGATATCCAAAGTATGCAAATTCACGTGATTCCTCAGCCTTCTCACAGTAGGTGTCCGCGACCAACGTGGAGGGTGCCAAAACTTATAGACAATATGAGTTGACAAAAATAAAATTTGGGAAAACCATTTTCCGAAATCAACCTTAAAACCCTCCATTTTATGTAAATTGCATGCATAGTCAATTTAAAACATGGCCTCTAGATAAAATAGCATGTAAATAAATCATGGGTCCAACCCAAATCGTATAAAACACATAAAAGCCCCATAGGTCACATTTCACTGAAAGCACCGGTTCTAAGCCATTTGAAAACCGGTTAACACATCACAAGTAATAAAAGTCAAACATGAACTTGTTGGTCCAACCATCCATAAATTAAACATCGTCTCGCTGGTCCAACTAGGTCGCTAATCCAACTAGCATCGCATCTGTACTACCAGTAGACGATCACGGATCAGGCGGGGTTCAACCCCGTCGGCACGTGTCGATTCCAACTTAGACCACGTCCAAGTCTGTCTCGGGGAATCCATGGAGTCCAACTCCAGAATGGCTTGAGGTTTACCAATCCAAAAATAGTATCCAAAATAATGTATATTTGAACTCGAGCACTAGTCCAAAACAGTTTCAACACAGGTAACTGCCCAAAACATTTATCTAACGAGCACCAGCCCAAATCTCAGTTTTCCAAAACCCATGATAAAATCCATTTCTTGAAATCATAGTCATAAATGTATTCAAACCAATCCTTTATCCAGCAATAATAACCATATTCATAAATAGGCCAAACCATGCCATAAAACCAGAAAAACATATATTTAAGCATACATCAGAGTTATGAAATAAACTGTCCACTCATAGTACTGCCGCGTGCTCAAAACACGAGCCGTAAGCCAATTTGGAGCCTCCAAGACGTCATAACCTGTCAAAGTCACACATGAGGATCACTAACCACGCCATCAATTCTCCCAACAACCGCGCATCGGCTTGTTGAAAAGTTGTAACTCCTTCTCCTAACGCAGGTGCAGGAGTTGTTGGGAAATGAAAGATTCTGAATCCAAATGGTGGAATCGGTCTCTACATTTCCATAGGCGCGTCAATAGTCACCGTCGAGCATGACTTTGGTGTTCCTCTGGAATCATTATATATGCTCTGTTCCCAGTTTGAGTAGCATAAGCTAAAACACCATCCTCAGCTGAACGAACGAAGTGACGAGTCCTGACCATGTTAAACGCGAGGACTAAACGAAAATTTTTTGACGAATGATGAACAACGTTCAAGAATTTCAAACAATGTTGGTGTATGGTTAACAAAGTATGATGAACGATGAATAAGGTTAATGAACGTTGAACAACATTGATGAACGATGAACGAACATGAGAGCTCCTCTTGAGTATTTCTCAATTCAGTACTTAATGACATAACCAATTGTTGAAGTAAAATTTGTACACGCTCGTAAAAGTCTCATTAATCCTTGCAAATAGTGAACAAAAAGTTATTGTTTGTTTTTATCGAGGCCTAGTGGGGTTGTCCAAGGACACTCAAATACTTAAATCAATTTTGAGAGAGAAATTACAAGAGTTTAAGAAGCGATGAAATGACTTATCTTGAAAGTGGAATGAATGTCTTTACTTATAGGCCACATGACAACTCCATAATTTTCAGTTGATTTTGGATTCCATAGAAAGAATAAAGAAATATGGATGGAAGAAATAGCGGAGGAAATGAAACCTCAAACTTATTTGTGTACGTTTCATTTTTTTTAATTTCTTCTTTCTTAATTTTTTAATTACCAACGCTTTTCTCTTGTCTGCTCAATATCGAAAAAGAGTCCAAAATATAACTTATTCCACTACAGTAAATAAAAATTGTAAATAAAAAATAACTTGAGTTTTTTTTTGTTGTTCAAAATGCAGTATTAGTTTTAATCTCTTAATTTTTAATGAATTACAAGCGTGACATTACATATCATATAGTTTGATTTTATTTTACGTAATTTACATATAATAATTTTAATTGTACATAAAAATGTAATTTACATATGAGAATTTTAATTGTATAATAAAGGTATATTATATGTGATATACCCCTCTCAAATAGAGTAGAAAAAAAATAAGAAATACACAGATTTACCTACGAAAGAATAAAACAAGCAGATAATTAATAATTTATATATATACAAGGGGAAAAACCAAAAAACTTAAAAAAAAAAAATAAGGTACTTATCAGTTTGTAATTATTCAAAAGTATCAGATAATTTTTGTGGATTGAAATGACTTTCATTCCTAAAATAAATTTGAAAATATGAAATTTAATTAGAATTATCTTATCAAATAATTTTTAAAAATAAATATAAAATATTACTATCTAAATTCTGAAAGTTACTTATCCATATCTAAAAATGGTATAAATGGTATTAGAATTTTTTTTAAACAATATTATAAAAAAAAATAGTAAAAACCTTAATAATATTGTAAATAGACTATTTTATATATTAAATGGACTATTTTATATGTTATAAATTGGACTAATTTATAATTATCAATGATGGCTAGTATGCTTATCTATAGCTTGCAAATCTACGAGTTTCCAATTTCTTCATTTTTGCGTATCGAGGCATAATGTCAAAATTTTCCCTGATCTGGTTATTTTAACAGATGAGATTCCTTTCGTTGCTTGGTTCGGGTCTCAAGCAGCTGGTGATTATTAATCGAGCTTTCCTTTTGACAAAAAAAAAATTTGGTATGTTTCTAATTCTTATATATGGGTGTTTCTTCTGCTACTGGGTTGAGAGCTTCCGCTCGTCCCTGTGCTCCAAGCCTCGTCGTCTCATGATAATTTATTGACCTCCTTAAAAAAATTATGATTAATAATATCTTCTAATATACTGACCTCTTAAAACAAAATTCTAGATCCGCCGACGCTCGAGTCGATTCACAAATGGCCAAACTATATCGGACATTGTAGGTAAAACATTTATGTTGAGATTCTCAACGCCACCGTACCCTAGCCTTACGACTTAGTACAATTACGCATTTAATCATCTTGACATTTGGAGGCATAGTTTCCTTTTCAGGTATATTTTCATAGCTAATTGGTCTTCCTAGTTGATAGCTGTCATTATTGGCATTAGCTGGTAGCTAGTGTAGCGTATCGGCCATCACCTGAATTTCGGCCATTTAATGCTTATTTAATTAAGTGGCTAGGTCGGATAACTATTTTGTTTAGGGTCTTTTAATCTTTATTTGGAAATAATTAAGTGATTACATCACGAGGATTCATATATTCTTTTGTTGAACAGAAAAAACATTAATGTTGCTTGAAGTAACGTAATGATTTTCTCGATAAATATTAATTAATAAGACAAAAATTAGGAAGAGGAAGAAGAATGAGTCAGCTTAAGTAAAAATTAGCCTCGACTAATTGAGTATTAAATTGGGTCACATGAGTGTTTTTTGGTATTTACTTCAGAGTGGCACATGATAGTGCGGAAGCTTATTAATACCACATCTACATGACAAGATCTATTTTTATCGTGGCCGATCTTTTTAAAGTGGGAATTCATAATCAGCTATGGTAATACATACAAATATGCATGGGTAGGATATATATATATTTATCATTGTGACCACTTTAAATTTTTTCTAAAAGTACTGACAGTAGATTTGCACGTAGGGCAAACAGGTCAATTAGCTCTTGGAGCCAAGTCATTTCCTCCACCTTATCTAAGCCCCAAACACTCAACCTAACTCAATACTTAGAGGCATCAATTATGCTTCCGGAGCCTCTGGAATATTTGATGAAACAGGATTTTTATTTGTAAGTATACATTACGCACACTGCTAGATTTTAATTGTAATTACTATATTCTCAACTTTGTATATAATTGGCTAATTTTCTGTTCAATTTTGTTATAAATTACATTTTGATATCGTTGGAATGATCAGAATCCCTAGATGTTCCATTGAATTTAACAAAATTATATCATTTGAAATTTACAGATTGGAAGGGTTCCCCTACGGGAGCGAGTAAATAACTTTGGGCAAACCCGAAGTTACATGGTGAAAGTAATGGGAGAGAATAATACAATGAAGTTTCTAAAGAAGGCAATTTTCTCAGTCACAATTGGTTCTAATGATGTTCTCAACTATTTCCAGCCATCCATACCGTTTATTGGTGAGGATAAAGCATCTCCCACCATTTTTCCAAGATTTCATGTGGTCTCTAACTTGACTATACATCTTAAGGTACAAATGTAACCGAACGGGAAGGAAGTTGCGTCACACGATCTTTTAATATTTCTTAATCTAATTATATGTAATACTCGTGCCATCAATTTATTACCAAATGGAGAATGCTCAGCTGAGGTAAATGAGTTGATCCAAGGCTACAACATCGATCTTCATGGGGTTTCTGATCAGCTAAATCATGACTTGGGTACAGAAGCTATCTTTGTGTACGCAAACAACTTTGATATCTTCATGAACATTATAGTGGACTATCATCATTATGGTAACGAACCCTAAATTACTAAGAGAGCTACCTAGCCTTTTACTTATTTTGACTATCTAGTTCATTATGATATGGTGAATCAAGTCCTTAATATTCCTGTATCGGAACATGAGTTAGACGGACAAAATATCATACGGCAGACCGAATCAGTAGTGTATTATTTAATAATATATTCTCGATCTCAATGTAATTGTAGGGTTTGAGAATGCAAATGAAGCATGTTGTGGAGGGTGTTTTCCATCATTTGTTTGCTTCAAGGGCCAAGATGAAATGAGAAGCTCTCCGTTGTGCAACGATCGATCCAAGAATGTGTTTTCGGATGCGTACCATCCCACAGAAGTTGCTAATATGATAATAGCAACGGTGTTGCTTGCTAATATGATAATAGCAACGGTGTTGCTTGATGGGGATGAAACTATAAGCTCTCCCATCAACATTCGTCAACTTTACAACTACAACTCTTAGCAATTACATTTAGAATTACATGAATGTAAATCATGCAGGATCAACAATCATCAACTTAAATCGCATTCAAAACAATTACAAACACTGAAATATTAGAACTGAGAAGAGATGATCACTTACTTGTGATCGAAGTCATCGTCGAACACCAATGAATCAAGACACACGGGCACAAGAGATTGGTGATTTCTTCTCTTAACACGAAATTGATCGACTTCAGATAGGGGAAGTGGTTTCTGATCAGATAGTTCGAGAAGAGGGACCAGTGATCTCCCTTTATACCCAACCCCTTAACTGTCCAATGCCTATCATTTGGCAGTTAAGGCTTTTCATGACAGTTTCAGTTGGAACTGTCTAATTTGAATTCAACTCAGGATTTAATTCTCTCATTACACGTGTTCTACTTCATTAGGTGCCCCAGGATCTTAATTTGTTAATTTGGTTCAACTTAGCTCACAAACCTTACAATTTCCCACATGAGCTTATTTGAACTAGCAGCACAAATTAAGTTGGACAGGTGATCACCCTTAACCTAAGTTCACAAACGTTCAATTAGAACATTTATTCATTGCATCATACCACAGAACTTCAGATGACTTAATGTAAGATAATCCACATCAGCATTCTAAAGTCATACATGATTTACACAACTATATATCAATCATCAATATGGAAATCTAGATTGAGAAGATTATTGGTACCAAACAAAAAACTTACCACATAACAAAAGGTCCTGGGACATATAGTTATTCAACACAACGATATTCTGTCTAAAAGCGAAATGACAGTTTCATATAGATAATTCAGCAACTCATAAGTTTATTACTTCGTAAAGTAAACAACTTACAACAATATCTATTCAGACACAATGCAATCAGATGTTTTCTCTGATCACAACATCATAGATGCACATTAGTGCATTCCCACATATAAGAAATCTATTGAGTTATATAAAACCATGTCAGTAACCAATCTATGAAAAGTGGGACCATGTTGTGCTTTAGTGAGGAGATCTGCAATCATTTTGCAGGTGCTAAGGTGCTCAAAGTCGATTAGACCCTCTCTTACCTTGTCTTGAACATCAAGGTATTTTATATCCATGAATCTCGATAATTCTGATCGTTTGTTATTCTTTTCAAAGAAGATTGTTGTTGTGTTGTCACAAAACAGCTATAAGGGTCTTTTAATACTTTTTGACAATTCCATACTCAGAATTAGATTCCTAATCCAGACAGCTTGTTTGGTTGCTTCAAAACAACCAATGTATTCTGGTTCTATGGTGGAAGTGGACCTAGTTGTGTGTTTCTTGCTTCTCCATGAGACAGCCCCTCCTGCAAGCATGAAGATGTAGCCACTAGTTGACATTCCATCATCAATGCATCCACCAAGGCCAGCATCAGTATAACTGGTTAGTTCTAGGTTTTCAACTTGTTAATAGGTTAAAACATGAGACCTTGCTCTTTTAAAGAATCTGAGCACTTTCTTTCTAGCATTCCAATGTGTCATCCTAGGATTCGATTGAAATCTTCCCAATACACTCAATGCAAAAGCTAAATCAGATCTAGTGCACACTTGTTCATACATCAGGTTTCCCACAAGTGAGGCATAAGGCTTGTCTTTCATGGCTTCAATCTCAAAGTTAGTTTTAGGGCACTGATCATGGGAAAACTTATCACCTTTAGTGATAGGCACATCATTCCCGTTACAATTTTCCATGTTAAACCATTTCAATATTCTGTCCACATAGTTTCTTTGAGAAAGCCCCAAAATCCTTCCTTGTCCGTTCCTTTCAATTTCTATTCCGAGAACAAAATGAGCAGCTCCTAGATCTTTCATGTCAAAATTGTCAGACAACATTTTCTTAGTGTCACAAAGGAGCTATTGATTGGAAGAAGCAAGAAGGATATCATCCACATACAAAACAAGAAAAATGAAGTCTGATTTCACTATTTTCATGTAGATACAATTATCAAATTTGTTCTCTAAAAATCCATGAGATGTGACAGCTTTGTCAAATTTCAGATACCATTGCCTTGAAGCATGTTTCAATCCATAAATGGACCTATTGAGCTTACAAACCCCACTCTCTTTCCCCCTCTCAATGAATCTTGGAGGCTTTCTCATGTAAATGTCCTCTGTGAGGCTTCCATTAAGGA
The DNA here is from genome assembly GCA_032719365.1 of Prinsepia uniflora. Taxonomy (NCBI): domain Eukaryota; kingdom Viridiplantae; phylum Streptophyta; class Magnoliopsida; order Rosales; family Rosaceae; genus Prinsepia; species Prinsepia uniflora. Next base: position 24,015,508 of record CM064872.1, on the reverse strand, counting down.
ATCCTGTTTTCACATCCATCTGATGTAATTCAAGATTAAAATGAGCAGCTAATGCCATAATCACCCTGAATGAATCCTTGTTGCTGATTAGTGAGAATGTTTCAGTGTAATTCAAACTAGGTTTTTGAGTGAAACCTTTGGCAACTAGCCTTGCTTTCAATCTTTCAATTTTTCCTTCTGCATTCATTTTGGTTTTATAAACCCATTTGCATCCAATCGTTTTTTTTGTGTTCTGCTCCCTCTACGAGATCTCATACATTGTTTTTACACATAGAATTTAGTTCCTCTTTCATTGCTTGAAACCAGGAACTTGCAGCAAGATTGTTAATAGCTTCTGCATAGAATGTGGGATCATTCTCATCTCCAAGGCCTAGTTCCAGTTCTTGTAGATATACTACATAATCTCGATGGATAGAAGATTTATTGGTTCTTTGGGATCTTCTTGTCACTTGCTCTATGGAAACCTGATCATGTACAACAGATTCTTGTGTTTCTGGTGCAGCCAGTATTTCAGGTTCAATTGAGTGACTTGTAATTCCTGTGTTTGTAATGGACTGTAGTGGGGTAGGGGAGTTGGCAAATTTAGGTAACAAATCTGGAACCTGCTCAGGTAGGTAAACAACATTGCTTGTTGAGGGGGTATCTCTGGAATCCTTTTGAGTTACTTCTTAAAAAACAAATTCTTTTTTGGTTCTTGGTTATGTACTTTCAAAATCTTCAATGAACTTAGCATTTTGAGTTTCAGCTATTCTAGTGTGATGAGTGAGACAATAGAATCAGTGCCCCTTAGATTTTTTTGTATATCCCACAAAGAAACAACTGGTTGTCCTTTCATCCAATTTTCTAGCATTTGGATTGTAGTGTTTGGCTTCACTTTTGCAGCCCCATGTATGAAAATTGTTTAGGCTACATTTTCTGGTTGTCCAAAGTTCATAAGGGGTGGAAGATATAGATTTTGATGGGACTCTATTTATGATGTAGTTTGTTGTTTTTACAGTTTCTCCCCAAAGAAAATCTGGTAATCCAGATAGGGACATCATACTCACTACCATTTCCCTTAATGTTCTATTTCTTCTCTCAGCTATCCGATTCTGTAAGGGTCTTTCATGGGTGGTGTATTGAGCTGCAATGCCCTCCTATTGCAGAAACAATGCAAATGCCCCTTTAGTTTGTCCAGCCTCTATGTATCTACCATAATATTCCCCTCCTCGATTTGACCTCACAACTTTTATCCTTTTATACAGTTGTTTTTCAGCCTCTAACTTGAAAATCTTAAAACAGTTCAAAACTTGAGATTTTCCTTAAATAAAAAAAGATTTGAATATATTGAATAATCATCAATAAAGCGAACATAGTAATAATTTCCACAACAGACATCAGTATGGATCAATTCTACAAGGTTTTCACTTCTGGTTGATTTTGATTTGTTATTAAAGTTGTTGGTTTTTTCTTTTATGCAGTTTACACAATTTTGAAAATCTGCAAACTTCAGATTTGGTAGCACACCAAAATTTATCAATCTTTGAATTCTTTCTTTTGAAATGTGTCCTAATTGTCTATGCCAAAGCATAGATGATCTTTCATCTGCTAATAGCCTTTTGGAGGCAACATGATCAATGTTCAAGCATTCTGTGTGATATGAACCTTCAATCTGCCATAAATCTTCATTAAGCAGTGCAACACCAAGCAGATTATCAAATTGATTTTTGAAATAAAACTTGATAGAGTCATTGTCACCAATATAAGAAAAATCATCTTTATAAATTGAGTAGCTGAAAATAAATTTCTTCTCATAAAAGGCCCATAAAGAACATTGTTTAAAGTTAAAACATAACTAGAAGATAATTTAAGCATGATAGATCCTACTGACTCTACTGCAACTTTGGTTCCATTTCCAACAAAAGAATTATAAACTTATTTACTTGTTCTTCTCTCATTTTGAAATCCCTGCAAAGAATTTGTTATGTGGATTGAACATTCAGTATCAAAGCACCACGAGTTTTGAGGAACAAAAATCAGATTTGATTCAAAAGTGACAAAAATGTTTTGGATTTTCATACCTCTCTTCATTAGCCAAGCCTAGAAAATAGGACAGTTTTTCCTAATGTGTTCACTAGATTAACAGAAAAAGCATTTCCTGAAAAAAGGCTTGTTAGGTTTCAGTTTTGAGGTAGATGCAGTGGGATCCCTTTTAGAAAAACCAGAGTGATGACCAGCTTTCTTATGTCCAAAAGAGGAGCCATGTTTGAATCCAGTTCGTTTTGGACTTAAAATCCCTGATTGTAACGACCCGTCCCGAATATCGGGATTTAATAATATTTAATTGTGATTTACTAATCTGGGATTAGTTGGGCGATTTCGGACGAATTGTGCAAAATGACCGTTTTGCCCCTGGGCGTGGGCAAAACGTTGACTTTTAAATCGGATGGTCAAATGGACTTTGACCGATGACCGTGACGTAGTTCGGGACGTCACGAGTTCATAGACAGGTGGCACGTTCGATTCCGACGCTCGTGGTGAAAGTTATGATGTACGGAAGTGACAGGGCATTTTCGTAATTTGGACGATATAAGGGGAAATGTTGACTTTTTGATCGGGAGGCCCGATGGCCGGGGGCCAAGGACCGTTACGTAGGTATCGTCAATACGAATCCAATGACAGGCGGCACGCATCAATCGGAGTCCGTATGACCGAGTTACGGGTCAGGATGCGTGAGGGGCATTTTGGTAATTTTCTGCACAAGGGCAGAATGGTAATTTGGACTGTGATTTTGAACAGCCGTGAGTTGGAGCCATGATTGAGCTTGGTGGATGTCTAGTGCGATCTATCCCTGAATTGTTTAGTATAATTGTAACGTGGGGGAACATTATGAGTGTGTTTTTTTGATTAATTAACTGAATTATTTCCTCCATTAATCTCTTCAGACTTCATCAACCGTGAACAACCAAACTTCAATTTTCTTCTACCCTTAATCTCCTCTCTATCCACTGAATTTGTGAACGAAATTGGCGAGAATTGAGACTGGATTGAATTGGGAAAACACGAGGGACTAATTGAGAGCTGGGGGCTGGAATTTCGAAAATTCTGAAATTTGGGGGGAAAATCGAATTGGAAGATTTGGGCCTTGACGATCAAATTGGAGACTAGTTTGAGTCTTCTGGGATTGCCACGATCATTTACGTCGAAAGAACGAAGAGAATTGAGGCCCGTTTGAGGAAGAACAGAACTATTGTAGCTGCAGAAATTTCGAGCTTGAGTCGTGGGATTTGAAGCTTGGATTGATGCAATTGGACTGGGGATTGAGTTCATTATGACCCTACGATGCTAATGGATGCATCAATTGAAAGAATCGATTGACATGGGAGGATTTCGGATGATGAACAGCGATCGGATTGTTCTTCGTGTGATCATCCTTGATCTTAAGGTTTGAGGTATGATTGTGTGTAATTTAGTCCACAGATCCCTAATTGAATCTATTTCGATGCTAATGGACTTTTGAATTGATGGAATCGGTGTCGAATTGCTAGGATTTGGACCGGGTCTTATCGCGGGTTTTTCAACCCGTTTACCAGTCATTCGGGTGAAGGAGATCATTGTGCGGTTACTGTAGCTGGCGCGTGGGGGCGCGTGATTGAGAATCCCGAGGTACGGTCAACATGACTTTTAATCTATTCAATGTAACGAACATTTTGGCGTTGGTTTCGTGTCGATCGGATTCCGTTTCGATATTGTTCGGGACGTCCGAAGGTTTTAAATCCAGTTTAAAAATACTTAAAAATTCGGGAAAATTACGGGACTTTGATAGGATGTTAATGAAGGGGTTAGTAATGCTCTAATGTGATTTGGACAGGATTGGGAGTCCCGGTGATAGTGGTGTGGCCCGGGAAGGCCTATGGCACGCGTATCGAGACACTCGGTTAAACGGTCTGTGAGTGGACATTGGTTTTATAAATTCGATGCATGCATAACTGTTTCATGATTGTTATAATTATGCTTAAATGATTTACTTTGGATATCGGTGAATTTAAATGATTTCACGCATTTCGAGGCGATTTACGTGTTTGCACGTAAATCGAGATTTTTCTGGATTTGCACTGATTTCAAAAAAATGTGGTTGGATATGATTTCATGAAACGGTTACGGATTTGATAAAGTGAAATCGGGCCAGGGGCCCAGTTGATTTATGGATCGGGCCAGGGGCCTAATTAACTTATGAATCGGGCCAGGGGCCCAGTTAACTTGTGAAATCGGGCCAGGGGCCCAGTGGATTTCTACATGTGATTGCGGGTCGGGGATCCTAAAATGGAATTGAATAAATGTTTTCTGGGTTACATTTTATATATGTTCACATGCTGGAATCAATAAATGGTTTTGATGATATTTCGGTTATGGCACGTTTCACGGTATGAGACCCGTTTGATGAAACGTAACGATCGGTTCGGATTTTACCTATGTATACATATATGTTTTGCATGTGGATATCAATAAAATGAATTTGGTACTGCACTGTATAGATCCTTCCATATTATATTGTCTCCTCCGGATGAGGTACCCCGGAGAGGTCACAGACGTCTAGTACGTCCAGCGTCTATGACGCTAAGCATCGGGGATGCTGTACCCGAACGGGGTTCGGGGATTGAACTCGGAAATTGAGACCCGAGTGACACGCGTAGCCTTGTGATTGTGACCTTATTGACGTCAGGGACGTCAGACATCAGGGATGTCGGATTGGAGTGTATAGTGCAGTGGCTAAAAATTATGGTTATGGTTTATATTATATGCCTTATGGTTCTTATTACTGGATTTTTGAAAGAACTCTTGGATTGACCCTTTGGAATTTGAAACTATGCTTTGGTTTCCGGGCTAAGGCCCTAATGGTTATTTCTCAATAAATATGGGTTTATTGGTTTTTGGTGCATGCATATGATTTTACTGAGGGGCATAAATGTCTTATAAATGTTTTAAGCAGACTTGTTTATTTTCGTCCACTCACAGCTTTTGTTTTTAATGTCCTTCAAGTTGATTCCGGATACGACTGCAGCAGAGACTTGAGCATCGCACACCTCCTCCATCGATCCTTACGCACTCTGGAAGCCCGTTTGGGCAATAGCAATCGGTTATCCCTTGTCTGACGCCTCTTGTCAGACGGGAGCACGTCACATTCCATGGTAATCCCGGGGGGATTAGGATGGGTCGTGTCACTGATGGCTAGATTGAGTCATCACTTTCCCTTTTCCTTTTCCTGCGTGTGCAAGGTTGACTTCAGCATGTTGAATTTTCTTCTTCTTTCTCTCCTCTTCATCAGCACAGTTTTCAATCAGTTCATTAAAAGTCCAGGTTTGCTATTGAGTCTTCTAATTGACTTTAATCTGGTCATACTCCTCATATAGGGAATGCAGCCCCATGTGAACCAGAAACTACTCAGAAATTTCAATCTTGAGAGCATTCAGCCTATTTTCAGTGTTTAGTATTTTCAGGAGATGTTCCTGATGCTGCTTATGCCATCATGCTTGGCACTGATAAAGGCACGAAGGTATGAACTTGCTTCTACTTTACTGGATTTTTTTTGTACATTTTCTCCACTGTAAATAGACAATCTTTTGCTAATTCACAGTCCCCATGATCTCCTATGGCGTTGTCTTCCATAGCATTATGCATGATGTATAATGGACATGGAGTTTGCCCTTTCCCATTTTTCGTAGATTTCCATCTCTTCCTTGCTGCTCAAATCAGTGAGTGCAGCATGCTTTACCATCTTGAATGCAATATCAAATTGCAGCATTCCAAGATGCGTCATCAATTTCTGTTTCCAGTCCTTGAAAGGAGTCTCATTGAGTTTCTCTATGTTGACACGGTTCAACATGTTCATGTCTACAACAGAAAAACAATGGGGTTTTGAGATTCTGATCAGTGACATCCAGAATGAAGTATCATAAACTTCAGTCACATATTAGGTCTAGAACTATCACACATTCGGACAAGTGACTTCTAAAACATGATCATCAATCTCAGATTTCCATAGGCATAAAAGACTTATAAAAAACAGATCATAACTGCTTTAGGCTGAAAACTCTCAATTTCTGATTAAGTTATCCATGACCCTTTATACATTGGATACATAGTCGACCTTGCAAACAACTCCTTTGGGAATTAATCTGCATGTTAATTCTATGAATCCACATTTCTGGTTTCTAAAGTTGTGTCTCAAGCTCAAGATGTTTCTATTAAAAAAATTTGATCCTTAACAGAAAGACAACTTTTACACAAGAAAACCCCTCAGCTAAATTAATGACTTTAAGTCAGATTCAAAATGCTGATGTTCAAAAGATAGATCATAACGGCTTTAGTCTGAAAACTCTCAATTTCTGATTAAGTTATCCATGACCCTTTATACATTGGATACATAGACGACCTTGCAAACAACTCCTTTGGGAATTAATCTGCATGTTATATCTATGAATCCATATTTCTGGTTTCTAAAGTTGTGTCTCAAGCTCAAGATGTTTCTGTTAAAAAAATTTGATCCTTGACAGAAAGCCCACTTTTACACAAGAAAACCCCTCTGCTAAATTAATGACTTTAAGTCAGATTCAAAATTCCGATGTTAAAAAATTGCAATCTTCTTGAATTTAAACATGGTTTGAATATTCAAACATCAGGATCTATGTTTAGACAATCAAACACCACAAAAAAAATTTAGGTTTTTGAAATTTTCGTTTGACAGTTATGGCAGTTATCGGTACCATTTCTTAGTGGTACTACTCAGCCGCCTAGCAAATAGGCTGTTTACCCCTATAAACAGTGCCTCAACTAAGCCCAAGAGGTTTAAAGGTGCTGACTACCAGGGTACTACTCAGCCACTCGTACCATACTGACAGTGGTACCTTGCCCACCAGGATAGTATTTATACACCCACCTAGGTAGCGCTCAGTAAGTACTATCAAGCCATGAGGGTGACGCCCAACAAAGGGTACCATGCTGCTAGGGTAGTGTTTATACACCTATCAGGGTACCACTCACCTAGTACCACTCACTTGGTACCACTGCTTAGTGGTACCACTCAGCCGCCCATGTAACGACCCATATGTTTGAGTAAAATAAAATTTTGAAATTTTTTATTGAAATTACTATATTGTCCCTAGAAGGTCAAATGTTGACCTTTTTAGCCCAAGTTATTTGTTGGACATTCTGTGAAAATCATTACTAAGGTCTCGAACTCCTGAGTCTGTAGACAGGTAATATGTTGGAATCGGACATTGGAAGGATTCGATAGGGTAAAACTTGGCAAAGAGCAATATGGTAATTTTAGTTACCAAGGGTATTTTGATAAATTCACCATGGGAAGTTTTGTGAAGGGACAAGCATCTAGAAAATTCTGGACCTTTCCTCCCCCAATCCTTCATCGGCTACGTAAATTTTGATATAAGTGATGGGTATGTGTTTGTGGCAATCGGTGGAGCTACATCGAAAAGGAATAAATAGATGAAAAACAAAGATGAAAGTTGTGAAGGAGAAACATAAAAATGAAAGGGAAGAGGCCAAATGAAGAAAGAGGAAGAGAGGAAGGATGTCAGGACCCGTCCCAATCCCCCCGGGATTAACGCGGGAAGCGCCTGATCCCGTCTGACACGGAGTGTCAGACAAGGGAAAATTCCGACTTTAGCCCATTCGGGGCTTCCGTGTACTCCAGGATCCGGATGAGGAGTGTGATGTCTCAGTCTCTACTACAACCTGCATCCGCGATCAACCTGAAGGGCAGTCAAAACATTTAAAAGCTGTGAGTGGACAAAACAAAGAGTTTATAAAAACATTTTCACAAAAGACATTTATACCCTTCACTAAAAAACATGCATGCATCCGAAAACCATTTACCAAAACACATGTTCAAATAACCATATGTGGGAACTCAGCCCAAAACCATCAATGAAACCAATCATACGAGCCACTGCCCAAATCCATGTCGGACTCAGCCCAAAACCAGTAAATCATATATCATATAACATATAAATATAACATATAACCAATCCTGTCACGGTTTCTAAAGCTACGTGCATGCTACTCGGGATCTCAAATCCCAAGTCTCCCCAAGGTCCACCCAGGTCAATGTCTGTAGATCAATGACCCTCCCTGGGGGTTATAATCCATAAGCCTTCCTGAGAGTAAGGTACCCAACGGGGGCGACTCCACTCAAATAGTACTCCGTGACTACTCTGGGGACCACCCAGGTTAACGACCCTCCCCGAAGGAGACAATCTATATAGAGGAAGGTATATGAATACATATATATATATATATATATCGAAAACATTCTTAAAACCTTTCAAGGGATTCATGCCCGGTCCCCATAAACCGTCATGAACCCGGAAATCCATTTAGGTTCCCCGACCCGAAATCATAATGTACACCAACTGGGCCTCGAGCCCGAACTCATGACTCAATTGGGCATCGTGCCCGATATCTCAGGGTCAGTTACGATTCCGATCCTAGTGATGTGTGCCACCATCCGTCCAGGACCGCCCTCAATCCTGGTATATTGTCGTGAACGAATCAACTAACGCGACCAATCCTAGATCATGGTGCACTCATCACCAATCGATATCCTGAACCGTCAGCACTCCAAAGTCGAGTCCCAGTGGCTGCTCGACAACGAGACGTGCATCGTGACCTCTTCAGAAGGAACACATCCTAGTCCGGAGGCAAGCGTCGTATCGTTCGTCGCTGTGCACACAGCACTCGCCGAGACCACGACTCAGACCCATAGGGCATCAATAGAGCCACATGCCCGAGATAAAACCAAATGGGTGTCAAGCCCGAGTTTGTCCTTTTTAAATCCAAATCCATTTCATTTAAACTAACCAAGAAAGCACAAATGCGTATAAGCACCGTATAAGGCGGGAACCTTGAAATATGTGCAAATACGCAAACACACACAAATGCACTCATGGCATCACAAAACATGTTCATAAAATCATATAAACAGTTATGCATGCATCAATTTAGAAAACCAAAGTCCACTCACAGACCGTCTGAGCTGCCGCCTCGATACGCGTGTCATACGCCTTTCCCGGGCCACACACCGTCACCGGGACCTCGAAACCTGTCCAAATCGTAATAGAGGGTTACTAACTACTTAAATAACCTCTCACTAAAGCCCCGTAATTTTCCCAAATTTTAACTATTTTTAAACCTGATCCTAAACCTTCGGACGTCTAGAACAATATCGAGATAGTGTCCGATCGACACGAAACTAGTACCAAAATGTTCGTTACATCAATTAGATGATTTCGTGTGTTGGAAGCTTCCCCAAAAAGTGGACCACGAGCTCACACGGGCCTGCAGAAGACCCTGCGCGTGGGAGCCACGCGCCCTGTATAGGGTCATCTTCAACCTTCGCCAGGCTGGTCCGATTTGCAGTCTGGTTCGCCTGGACTGGCGTGACCGGTCCAAGGCCGTATCTTCATCATTTTTCATCCTTTTTCCTCCATTCCAACTCCTATAGCTTCCTAACAACATTTCCTACCCAACCATGTCCTCAAATCCAAGAAACCAAGTCTAAAACCCATTGGTTCTAAAACCCATTTTGAACCAAAACTTCCATTTGATGTTTAGGGCACTTCTAAGGTTCCAACCTTCAACCTAAGGGTTCTAATATGTTCCTAGAATCCCTAAAAATAGATTGGGAGGATTGGTTTGGCCTAACTTGGTCGGAATTGGAATTCGGTGGGTAGCCACCCAAATCTCTCCAGCCGTCGTTCCCGGCTTTCTTAGTCGTCCTCAGCCACAATACTTTCTCCTAGCCCTCCTACCAATCCCCTAAACCCATCCTAACCAACATCTAAGCTCCCTAACGTCCAAAACCCAAAATTTAAATTCAAAATGTACAGGGGGTCGAGTTTTACCTTTTTTCCTCCGGTTTCCTCCGTCGTCCACGGCGCCTCAGCCGTCTCCCTGCCTTGCCTTGGTTCACCAGCCACCCTTAACTCCTCTCCTGGCCTCAGATTCACAAATGGGAAGGGTTTGGATTTGGGGGTCGTGTTTGAAGGGACTTGGGTTTAGTTGGAAATGGAACAGGGAAGGGGGATACTGATGCATTAAGGAAAAGGAAGAGGCAATGGATGGGTGACACTTGTCACTTACCCATTGGGCCACTTCAAAAGATTTGGGCCCACTTAAGTTCAAAAGTCCCATTTCGTCTCGTAAAACGTAACCGCTATGAATAGTATCTCGAAACTTCCGTGAACTGTAACTTTTTCATCGAACGTGCGAATTTGACGTGCCATCTTTCTATGAACTTGTATTGACCCGATCTACGTAACGGTCCTCGGTCCTCGGCCATCAGATCTCCTGGGTCAAAAGTCAACATTTTTGCCTGAACGTCTATTAATCCTCGGCTAATTCCCGATTAACCCCACTAATCTGTAATTAGTCTTAATTAATCCTTTAAATTTAGGATGGGTCGTTGCACAGGAGAGTTAGAGAGAAAGGGGAAATTGGGTGACACTTAGAGGGTGTGAGATGTTGCAGACCGAAACAAAAACCGTGGAGCGAAATGGATGTGAGTCGTGTGGGGTTTGCTTGAAGTTGCTTCATGTGCAGCTAAGTGTCGTAGTGTGTTGTATGCGCTAATAAGGTCCTCAGAGAACCAAGATGACAAATGTTAGACGGAGGAACGAGGTAAAAAACTCACTTGGAATCCATAGCCGAAGTGCAAGGCTTCGAACAAGGATTTTGAAGGTAACTTTTTCTATTTTTGAATACATAGATCCCCTCCTGAGTTAGTGTAAAGTAGATTGAATGAAAAAGGAATGATAAAGGATGAGAAACCTGGGTTTTGTGACCAGGTCAGGTTGTCGGGTCAGGTAACCTAGAAACTAGGAAAACGGGCAAAGTATGAGATGAATAGTGTCATGCATGTGAACCCCATGTGTAAGGACTTTTGTTAGAGCGTGTGGGCGTGTGAGTCACTGTTTGGGGAAATGGTCAACATGAAAGTTCATGTTCTCGATGATACGAGTTCAATAATATAATCTTCGGGGTGATCAGGTATCATCTCGGGGTAGTTTCGATTGTCTGAAGGTCCAGGGTTGTTTTAAATTCATTTAAAAATCCTGGAAAATTAGGTGATCAAAGTGTGAGTTATTTGGGATGCTTAGTGACCCTAAAGTGAATTATGACAGATGCGAAAAATTTCAAGAATTATGGGAATTTGTGCAAGTCAATAATGGACTACGTGGATCGAGTGTGAGTGGATTTTCTTTTTCTTAATCTCCTATGCATATTTACATGTTTTGAAAGACTTTCTATGTGATTTAAGTGAAACTTGATTATTTATGATTTTTGTGAGATTTTTGGATTCATTTATGATTTATTGAAAATGCACGTTTTACGAAAACTTACTTCTATTGTGCTTTGATATTATACTGAATTTGGAATTAGTTTTAGAATCAATATGAATTTCCTATGTGATTTTGGTTGTTACTTGATTGATGTGAATTTTATATGATTTTGATGGTTTTATGGATTATTTTAATGGAACATATTACGAGGTTTTGAGTAAAGTGTGTTTTGGGCTTTAGCCCCCGTTCTTGAGGTTTGGATTTGGGATTATGAAATGATGATGAGTTATAAATGTGTGTTCTCAGTATTTTTGATGTTATTATGGATATATGTGGATTTTGGTGATTGGATAACCCTACTCGGTATGTGGTATGTGATGCTCAGACTTCTAGAGCTAGGCTCTATTTTCCTCAGCGTCTGATGTGTCTTAGACGTCTAGATCAGAGCTTTGTTTTCCTAAGACGTTTGTTTGGTCTAGGACCCAAACGTACAAAGCTGGGCTCTGTTTCTTAGGTCGGTCCACATCTGGACGTCTAGAGCTGGGCTTTGTTTTCCTGAGTGGCACTCAGATGTCTAGAGCTAGGTATTGTTTTCCCTAGTGATATGGCCTACCAGTAGTGCAGTTGTGATATGATGATTGGTATTTTGGCATCGAGGATGGGTTGGTTCAGTGTGATTGTTATTGTCATATGTTGGTATGCTCGTATATGCATTGGTGCTTAATTGATATTGTTGTTTATGGACTTATTTTCTATTATGGTTGGACTTATAGTATTGCACGTATTTCGAGGTTCTTGCTTTCTATCTGTTTTATCAAGATTTGACAATTTATCACGTACACGCATAATTTTATAAAACAGAGGGAATTACTTGTGTTTTTGAAATTTTATTTTTAAAATATTTATTTTTTTCCACTCACGTTTCTTGGTTTTGAAACCCTCGGGACAGTTCCACGGAAATCGAGGCTACCTATGGAGTGGAGGCATGAACTCACAGTATACATGTATTCCTTGTTTGACAAGGTTTCGAGTGTCAACTTCGTATTTTTTTTTTTACTTGCTAGATGTGAGCATGACTGATTCGCTTATGCAAGGTCTAGTTATTAACACTCAATTAATGCATTGCGTAATTTAAAACTATTTTTGTGTAAATATAGCATTGGTAAATAGGGATCGTTCTGGACCGGAAAATTAAGAGACATTGAAAACGGTTAGTAGAATGATAAAAGATAAGGGGGATTTAAAAGATGTGTAACCGAAGTTACATTTTATAAACTAAGAATTTTAATATGAATGCTCATATTGATTCGTACCTGGAAACCATAGAGCAGTTTCATAGACAAAACAGACACTTTTACATAAGTTAGTCCAAATAAACCATCACATTATTTACTCTACTCATGAACATGTATACATACGACACCATTATCCATTTACTATGTCTTCACACCAATATTTGCACATATTTAACTAACCACGAAATCTTACCATCATTGCCTTGATTGCTGTCATAAATTCTTCATAATGTAAATGCACCGACAACGTGATCAACATTTACAATATGATTCACCTTTAGTTATTGACTGAATGCGCCAAAAACGCGATCAATATTAAGTCTCTTCAAACTAAATCTAAATGCGTCAAAAACGCGATTAACACTTCGCGTTAATTTGAAGATTAAGCACAAAAACTTATGACATAATTAAAATTCAGAAAGTAAAACACATGGAAATTGAATTAAACGTTACAAATATTAGAAGAGATAAACCATCACAAGTATTGAATTAAAAACACAAACAAGATTAAATTCACGAACTTAAAGGAATAAGAAGTAGTTACACTTTTGGAATCTCTGAAAACGCAGACGGATTTCGGAGTGGGTGGGTTGGAATAAGTGGATTGTTATTCACTAAACTCTCTGAAAGCACAGACAGTACTTAGCAAGTTGGAAAAACAATAAAGACGAAATGCAGTAATATGAACATTTATTTAATTTGGAAGAGTGCTAGGTTTAAATCTTGGAAAAACAATAGTATTTGAATAATGGGTGTCTCTAATAAAAGTGAGGAAAACATACCATTTAAATAGGGTTACAAATTCCTCAAAAAAAAACGGACATAAACTCCTAAATAAAATGGTTTCCTTGAATAAAAAGAAAAGTGAAACCAAACTAAATTTCGACAAGTTTTCCTCAAGAAAATTGAAAAATTATTGCTGGAATAGTAACATGAAAAGAATTTGTGGAAAGCTGCTGAAAATGGCAATGAAATTTAGCAGGCACGCAATAAAAAAGGCAGGAGAATTCGACAGTCAACATGGGTCAAAGGAGCTGGAGGGCTCGGAAGAAGATTTCGGTAAGTGCGGGCCGAAACAGAAGGAACACATTCAGGATGCGCGTGCTGAAGGGGTGAGTTCATGATTGGGACACATGCGTTGAATAGACGATTCAAAATTGGTAGGTGCTAGCTAAAACCTGATTTGGGGCTGATAAAATGGATTCGGTAGGAAGCTACCAAAATCCCTTGCTATTTTTGGTGGCTTCCTTTATTTCAATCATAACTTCTTCGTTATAACTCCGATTGAGACAATTCTTTCGATCAAATTCCCGTAATTTCGAGCTCTATCAATTCTGCACAATTGTCACAAAATATATTATTTTCTCCTATTGTTTGATATTTTTACATTAAAATATAAGTATAAAGGGTATAAAATTATATAAAATATTTCTCAAATAAAGGCTTATCAAGGACCCCGGGTGTGGTATGAAGTGTTTCCGAGTTGGATCTTATCAACTTAGTTTTGAGTGTTGTTGGCAATTATCATGCCTCCAAGACGTGAGCGTTGATCACGACTTAGAAATGAGATGAGCATAAGAGCCCATGGATAATTGTTGGGTTGGAAGTGGATGCCGATTTTTGGTTGAATTGTGAGAAAATTGTGTGGGTCCAAATAATAAGTGAGCTCACTAGTGAAAGTCAGTGTAATTGTCAGTATGTTGGACCTAGATGAGATAATTGAATAAGTTTCCCATTTAGAATAGTGTTTGAGGATTGATGTGATGAAATGCCTTATGTCCGATCTGACATGTGTAGTAATGTCTTAGTTATTAATTATAGGTATCAGTACTTCATTGGTTGCGAATATCAAATTGGAAGTCCAATAGGAGACAGGATGTCCGGTTATGGTTTGAATGTGAGTTGCGTTGCTGGAATAGGATTTAAGAAGAGCCAAAAGGCAGACATATTGTACTTAAGTGAATAAGATGTAATTGTTGTTGGACTGTATAAGATGCAATTGAGTAATGATTTTGTGTAGTTTGATAAAGTGGTAGTATGGAAGAAACACTCCATCTGTCTTGGATAAGTGATATGTTTAAGTAGTTATGAGAGGTTAGAAAGTTTTTGATATTGATTTGAGATTCATAAGCGGAATAAAGAAATTTAAGATCCCCGAGATAGTCCTACATATGAGATAGGCCATGGTAAGTTGTTAGTGATGTTGTTTGGATGAAGTCATACCCTTGCAATACTTAGGGATTTAGTAAGGGTATTTTGACTATCATTGACTTGGTTTGTGATAGGGATCATTACCTTAATTGAGGGATCCATTGTATGCACATTTGATACATGTTCATCTAAATTGGTAATGTAATTCTTTGTGATATGTCATACTGGTTCACAAAGATATCGTTCAGAGAACTCATGAACGGTGAATTGAGAAGTGCACAAAACTACCCTAGTAGGTGGTACCGTCTAGCCAGCGGTACCAATCAGAAAGATATCTAGAGTAGGAAATCTCAATACACCTAGAAGCAGTACCACCAGAAAGTTCCTCCAGCAAACCTCTCTACAACGGTACCATCAGAAGGTTCCTCCAACGAATTCCTTTGCACCTGTACCACCAGAAAATTCCTTCAGTATACTTTTGTGCAGCAGTAACACCAGAAGGTTCCTCTGGCTAACTTCTGCATAGCGGTACTACCTAAAGGTTCCTCCAATGAGCTTCAGTGCAGAGGTACTGCTAGAGAGTTCCTGCAAACTCCTATGCAGCAGTATCACAAGAAATTTTCTCTAGCAAACCTCTGCACAGTGTTACTACTAGAAGTTTCATCTTGCGAAGTCTTGCGTAGAGGTACCACCGAAACATTCTCCCTGCGAAGAGGCAACACCCAGAGAGAGCTCATAAAACAGCAAGGTGGCAAGTGTGAGTTTGCCCTAACAAAGGGTACCACTGAAGATTTTCGACTACAATGGCGCTACCACTAACCACAAATCGATGAACTGCCAATCCCCAAATGAAACGACCCGTCCCAAATTATCGAGATTAATTAAGACTTAATGACAGATTAGCCTCGTTAATTGGGGCTAAGACGAGGATTAACGGACGTTTAGGGAGAAATGACGATTTTGAACCTAAACGAGGGCAAAAAGTTGACTTTTGACCCGGGAGGTCCGATGGCTGAGAGCCGAGGACCGTTCAGTAGATCTATACGATAAAAATTTGTACACAGGCGGTACATTGAATTCGGACGTTCGACGGAAAAATTACGGTTCACGGAAGATTTCGAGAACTATTCAAAACGGCACATTTTACGAGACGAAAATAGGAATTTTGTCTTTAGTGTGGGGCCCAGATATTTTGGCAGGCCCAATGGATGAGTGACAAGTGTCACTGATCCATTGCCCACCTTCCCATATACATGCATCGTTCATTCCCTTTTCTGTTTCATCCCCATCCACCAAACCCGAGCACCCCTCATTCCAATCCAAACCCAATCCCCCATATGATTATGTTTGTGACCAAGAGATTAAAGGGAAGGCATGATGATGATGGTGGCTGACCAAGAGCAGCACCGCCGTGGATGGTGGAGACAAGTCGTGCAAAGGTATCAGTTTTGCCCATTTTCCTTTTAATTTCGATTTTGCACGTTATGGACGATTTTGGATGGTTAGAGTGAGCTTATTGGGTTGTTAGTAAGATAATAGGATGATTTTGGTGGTGGTTCATGGTTGAGGAAGCCTGGGGAAGAACTGGGTAAGCTCGACCCTTGAGGAGGAAAATGAACACGTGGGTTTTTATGGGTTTTAGGTGAATTTGTTTGCACATACAAGTTTCTAAGATCAAATTACGAAGTTTAGGATTGAAAAGGGGGAGATTGGATGAAAAATGAAGGAAGGAGGGCCTTGGACAGGTTACACCGGTCCAGGAAGACCACTGCATAGAACGAACCGGGCTGGCTGGTTCGGACCAGCCTGGCCTAAGGTTGAAGATGATCTACAGTGGGCGCATGAGCCCACGCGCAGGGCCCTATGGGCAGCGAGTGGGACCCCTTTTTGGGATGTTTTCAACACATGAAATCATCTATTCGATGTAACGAACATTTTGGGACTGCTTTCGAGTCGATCGGACATCGTCTAAATATAGTTCGGGTTGTCCGAAGGTTTGGGGTTGCGTTTAAAAATAGTTAAAAATTCTGAAAAATTATGGGACTTTAGTGAGGGGTTATTTAAGTAGTTAGTAACCTTTTATTACGATTTGGACAGGTTCGGGAGTCTCAGAGATGACGATTGGCTGGGGAGAGGCTTATGGCGCGCGTATCGAGGCGCGTCTTCAGACGGTCTGTAAGTGGACCTTTCTTTCGAACTTGATGCATGCATAAATGTTTTATAAGTGTTTTAATATATGTTTTGTGATGCCATGAGTACATATATTTGTGTTAGTTTAGGATTCACGTATTTGCACGTATTTCGAGATTTCCAATTTTAAACGATGCTTGTACGTGCTAGGTTTCCAATGAGGATTTAATGAATTGGTTTTGGATTTGGAAATATGAAATCGGGCACGAGACCCATTTGATTTACGAACTCTCGGACTTGGAGTCCATTTGATTTGACGAGGAATCGGACCGAGGGTCCATTTGAGTTATACGCTCGGGCCGAGGGCCCCGTTGGTTTACGAATCCGTGCTTGAGGCCCAGTTGATTGTAATCTCGGACTTGAGGCCCCGTTGATTTATGGTATCGAGCTCGAGGCCCCGTTATTGTGGTATCGGGCTTGAAGCCCTGTTGATTGTGAAATCGGGCTTGAGTCCCAGTTCAGTTTATGAAATGAGAATCCGGGCATGAGACCAGGTTGAACTGTGGATTTAGGCTGAGGCCTGTGAAAATGGAATTGAATCGGATTCGAGGAATCCTATTGAGATGAATCGGGTATGAGACCCAGTTAAAATATGCTTTGAGAAAGAAAGAGTTTTGAAAATGTATTATACCCTCCATAGGATTTATTTCGTCTCCTTCAGATGTCGACCTGGAGAGTCACGATCCACAGACCAGAATGGGTATCCCCATAGGGATCCCATTTCAGCAATGGGAGTTATGATGTGGTCCCGGACCAGATTCTGGAAAGATGATCGGATTAGGTCCGAAGATAGAGCCTCCCAGATGGAGGATTCCTGGGGGAAGACTCGGAGTGAGATCCTGAGTGGTGTGCACATTAGTATATATAGATGAATCGTTACATATATCGGGGATGTGTTCCCTAGGGGCTGTGTGCCCCGAGTTGGCATCTTCTCGGAAGTGCCGCGGATGGGTTATACGTATACGTACGTATGAGGATTACGAAAAGTGATTTGGGGGCGGAGACCCCATGTTCCATGTTTTAGAAAGTGATTTGGGGCGGAGACCCCGTATTTGATATTTTGGAAATGGTTTGAGGTGGAGACCCTGTATTCGATGTTTTAGTATTTCACTAAGAACAGTTTTGGGTTGAGACCCACGTTTACTGGATTTGGGCAGAGTCCCACTTGTGTTTAATTTGGGCTGAGTTCCCATGTATTGATTTACGGTTTTCTTGTGATTTCGGATCGAGGACCCATAAATGGATTTATGGTTCATGACGGTTTATGGTGACCGGCATGAACCCTTGAAAGGTTTTTATAGTTCATGACGGTTTATGGGGACCGGGCATGAACCCTTGAAAGGTTTGAGAATGTTTTCAAATGGTTTTATGAATGTTTTGGTAAATGATTTTTGAATGCATGCATATGCTTTTAGTGAAGGGCATAAGGGTTTTTTTATGAAATGTTTTTATTAAAATATTATTTTGTCCACTCACAGTTTTCGTGGTTTTTAATGTCTTTCAGGTTGATCGCAGATGCGGGCTGTAGCAAAGATCGAGACATCACACTCCTCCTCCTACGATCCTGGCGTACTTTGGACACCCCGACGAGGGATAGAGACGGAATTATCCCTGATCTGACACTTCGTGTCAGACGGGAGCAGTCACATCCTGCGTTAATCCCGAGAGATTTGGGATGGGTCCTGTCACCAAATGTTGGATGTGTTAATCCCTACATGCTGGATGACTGCTACCCATATGCTGGAGGTACCAATCCCAATATGCTGGATGAAATGCTACTCACATACTGGCGATGCCAATCCCCACATGATTGATGATTCCTACCTACATTCTAGAGGTACCAATCCCCACATTTTAGATGACTACTACCCATATGCTGGATATGCCAATCCCCATATGCAGGATGACTACTACCTATATGCTAGATGTGCCAATCCCCATATACTAGATGACTGCTAACCACATGATGAAGGTGTCAATCCCCATATGCTGGATGAACTACTACCCACATGTTGGAGGTGTCAATCCCCACATGCTGGATGACTCTGACCAATATGCTCAATGTGCCAATCCCTACATGCTAGATGAATTGCTACCCACATACTAGATGTGTTAATCCCCACATGCTAGATGACTGCTACCCACAAGCTGGATGTGCCAATCCCTATGTGCTGGATGACCACTACCCACATCCGGGATGTGCTAATCCCCACATGATGGATGAGTGCTACCCACATGCGGGATGTGTCATTCCCCATATGCTGGATGGTCTCCTGCCCATATGTTGGATGCTCAAATCCCTACATACGGGAGGAACTTCTACCACCTGAACGCGCTACCCTCACATGCGGGACCATTGTTTTTCTCTCCAGTGTCATCCACTAGTTTTGCCTCTTGGGTACCACCCAACACTTCAACTAGCACAGAGCTACTTGGGTCTTGGATACTTGACTACCTTCCATGGGCACCATTAAGGCACTATTGGCCCTCTCTGTTGGCCATTCCACACATCAACATTATGTTAAACCTTCCATCAGTCCTCAAGCCCTTGCATGCATCAACTGTCGTACCTGTGCAGCTCCAAACATATTGAGCTCAGGTGTGGCGTGCCACCTCACCAGAGGACTAGGGGTGCCAATCCCCACATGGTGGATGACTACTACCCATATGCTAGGGGTGCCAATCCTTACATGTTGGATGACTACTACCCACATGTTGGACGTGCCAATCCCCACATGCAAGATGACTGCTACCTACATGCTGAAGGTGCCAATCACCACATGCTAGATGAACTGCTACCCATATGATGGAGGTGTCAATCCTCACATGCTGGATGACTGCTACCCACATGCTAGATGTGTCAATCCCTATATGTTGGATGAACTGCTTCCAACATACTAGATGTGTCAATCTCCATATGCCAGATAACTATTACCCACTTGCTGGATGTGCCATTCCCCACATGCTAGATGACTCATACGCTCATGTGGCATGTGCCAATTCCCACATGCTGGATGGACTATTGCTTACATGCTGGATACACAAATCCATCCATGCTGGACGAACTACTACCACCTTAACACGCTACACCTGCCTATGTGACAATCGATTTTCTCACTAGTGTCATTAACTACTTGTGTAACGACCTGTCCCAAATTTTTGGAATTAATTAAGAATTAATCGATAATTAGCGAGACTAATCGGAGATTAGTTGAGGATTATCGAACATTCATGGTGAAATTAAGATTTTACCCCTAGACGAGGGCAAAAATTTGACTTTTGACCCGGGAGGTCCAATACATGAGGATCAAGGACCGTTACGTAGATCGATTCAATATGAGTCTGTAGATAGATGGCACGTCGAAATCGGACATTCGACGAAAAAGTTATGGTTCACGGAAGATTTCAGGAACTATTTACAACGACACATTTACGAAGAAAAATGGACTTTTGTCCTTTGTACGGGCCCTAGATATTTTGCCACACCCAATGGATGAGTGACAAGTGTCACTCATCCATTGCCTATTACCCCACATACATTCACCCATTCCCCTTCTTTGTTTCATACATCCTTCCTAGCTGAAACCCACAAACACCCACAACCCACTCCACCATAATCGCACCATCAACTTTGATGCTTCATTTGAAAAATGGAGGATGGAAAGGCGGCTGAGAGACAACGGGGAGAGGCTGAGCAAGGCGACGAGGTCACGGCCAGGTAAACCTAAAACCGGTTTTATGGGTCCAAATTCTAAATTGCGTTTAGAGAGTTTGTTTGGCTGTTCCGATGACCAAAAAAGATTCCCAGGGACCAGACGACTTCGATGGGATCAAAACCAAGGTTGGAGATGGCCGAAATCGACGGGGAAGCAAGCTTGAAGCTTCCCGTCACTGTTCAAACATGGAAGGTAAAAACCTAGACCTTCTTAGCTAATTTAGGGATCATAAATCCCTTCTTGGGTTTGAGACGATGAAAAAGGTAGCAACAGGATCGATTTTGGTGGTCGGATGAGTGATTTTCGACCGGGTCGAGCCACGTGTCTGCACGACCCACTACAGTGGAAATGGGTCGACCCAGACAGAGGACAGGGGTGATGATGATGTCATCAATGATGTCATCATGTCAGGTCTGACATGTCAGACTAACAAGTGTCAGTGTCAGATGTCAATGATGACGTCACTACTAACGTCAGCGTTGACTTTTTGGTCAACGTTAACCAGCCACTTTGACTCGCTCGTGGGGGTGCGTGGGCATGCATTTTGAGGTAAGAGCAGAACCATTTTAGTGGTTTCAACGATACGAATCCAATGGTGGTGGGTTCGAGTCGATCGGAGATCGTTAGGTTGGTCAAATTGAGGTTTAAAGCCCAGGGAAGTGTCTTTGGGACATGTTGACTTTTCCGGGAATGTTGGGGATTCTTGATTAGGATTTGTCTAGGTTGATACTAACCTTTGAGTATGTTTTTGACAGGTCTGGATGACCCATAGAGGTCGGATTAGCCCGGAGAGGCTTATGGCATGCGTATCGAGGCGCAGCTTGGACGGTCTGTGAGTGGACTTTGTTTTATGAATATGATGCATGCATAAATATTTTATATGTGTTTATAAATATTTTTTGAGATGCCATAAGTGCATGTGATTTGAATATGAATTGGTTAGCATTTTCGGAGGAAAATGCGTTATTGCACATAGTTTGCGATTTCTGTTTTGCATGATGTTTGGGTTTCGACCGAATTTACTATGTGCTTGTGTTTTATGGGATTCCGAAGGTTTCACGAAGAGACGTGAAACTGAGGAACTGATTTAAGATTTTGGAGGATTTCACGGAGATGCGTGAAATTGAGATTCGGGTATGACTCCCAGTTGTACGATGATTTGAAAGTGTTTTGGAAATGAGAACTGGTTTTCAGGTTTGGAAATATCTTTCGGGTGTATGACGCAGTTAATTTGAGGTTTGACTTAAAGCATTGTTGGAATAGTTTTTTAAAGTTTTAAAATATTTTTTTTTTGGGTTGGCATGCAGGTTTTTTTTTGGAAATAGTTTTTTAAAGTTTTAAAATTTATTATTTAAAGAATGGGTCTTATTTTGTCTATGTCATCAATTAACAAAAAATTTAAAGGAATAGTTAACGCAGGGTTCATATTGTAACGTTTTAAATAGTATATGGTGGTAATTGCAACATTTAAATATATATGTATGGAAGTGTTATTTTGTGTAAACTATAGGGTAGTAAAATGTAATTTTCCCTATATATTTTTTTACTAATATTTGGATATGTTAATTTTCGGAAAATAATGTTGATATAAAATTTATTAAAATATAACAAATGTCTTCATTGTCCTTGTAAATTTTATAATGTTACTACCATATTAGTACCTTTAACGGCGTTAGTATCATACTTTAACAGTTGGTGCAACGAAGCTAATAGATGAGGAGTTGTAGCTAGACATTGTTACGATTTCGCATTCAGGGAATTAATTAAAACTCGATATCTGATTCGGGGAATATTTTGAGAAAAAAACCAAATTATTTTTTGATAAACGTAGAAGAGAGATTCTGTTTTATCTTCTCATGTTATAATACTAATTTAAATGTTATCATATACATGATTACCAATTAATTTTAACTGATTTGGTACAGTTCGGTATACCAGATCGTATCGTATCAATTGTATTCAGCACATTTTCAGTACGGTTCCGGTATTATATAATAAATATAATAAAGTTAATTTTTTTTAATATGAAATAATTATATGAATGTTGACGTTGCATGCGTATGCTTGACTTGAAGTTTCAGAAATTATTTTGTCCATCAATATGAATAATTATATCTATATTTGTCTCCTTCTCTGTCAAATTCAATAGCTTAGTTTACAATTTTTTCTCTTTTTTCTTTAGTGTACAGAAAGTTTATACGCAGACTAGTAAGTCTGATTAATTTGTAAGTTGCTCGACTTAATTTCTATTTGTTGGAATTTTGGGGCAATATGTTTACGCCACCTACAATAATACTCCAGTAACAAGAAGTGAAGCTGACACTTGGGAAGCAGCAAAGAAGCATTGTGGAGGCTTGCACTTCCTTGCCATCAAAGGCAACTTGGATTCAGATGATTGTGTTGGATTTTGGCTTTCCTAGTCTTGCCACCTCCACCTGTATAGTCACTCGAAACAACTTTGTCTATAATGAAATTTAAACAAGTTTGTCTACAATGAAATTTTCACGCATTTATTCGCTTATTCTTCTAGTTTTACAATTAAGCTGCTATAATTTCGAAGCTTTCACAAAATCAACATGAATTTCGGGATGTTCATTCCTAACATGTTACAACAAATCCTACAATACCAAGTCCAAGTATTTGGAAAACAAAGTAAAGCGGTAGTCAAATACATGAAGAGGATGAAGAACCAGTCGAGAGAAAGAGCCCAGCCGCTTTCCTACCTTAGAACTACTACTAGCCCTAGTTGACCAGAGCTATTTCTTCAATGAAAAACCTCAACATGCAAACTCCTATGTAAGGAGTGAAAGAATGAGTATAGTTACAAGCCACTACCAATTGTATGAAAATGTACTTGTTCAGGCCTTGGGAATGGAGAACTTCCTATCCATCTTCACTGTAGAAGGTCTATAGGAGACCTGAATACCCGCAAGAAAATCTACAGTGTTCAAGTTCTCGCTGTCTTCTACTTTTGCGATACAAAGCAAACCCCTTGCTTCCCAAGTTCCAGAGATTTGACTTTTCCATCATCAAGAGTCACTGATAACGTTTTGGCGCCCTTAATTATGTTAGTAACCACTCCCTTATGCCTAGAGAAAAAAGAGACAGAAATCATCACAAAATGTATTTGCCATTGGAAAGAAGCATTTAACAAAGACATGAAGACATACATCTTCAAGAAAAAATCTAGTCACGTGGCAACTAAGACAGTGAAGGGGTAGGGTTTTTTTCTTTTGTTTTTTTTTTTGGATTTTGTTTAATTTTTTCCATTTTTAAAAAAAAAGTTAAAGTCAGTTTGGTTTCGATACGGGATAGTATTCCCCAACACTGAAATTAATCCCATACTGATTTGAACCGATTTAGTATTGATACCATACCGATCATCCATTTGATTTTACTATTCGGTTTTGTTCTTATTTGGTATGATATGAGATGGGACAATTTTGGTATTTAGGTACGAAATGCCCAGGGCTAGTTTGTAAACTATGATATGTTATCCATAAATAGATACACATGTAAATATTATGAGTTTTTTGTGCCAAAATGGCTTTGAGGCAATGCATGATATTTTCAAATTGTATTAGTTGTGTACTTATGTGTGATTCCTTCTAGATCAATTTTGTGATTCCCTCTAAATCAATTTTCAGATTGTTGAATTTGTTGTCTAAAAAAACTAGATGATCCAAAGGAAATTATATATAAAACAATATAACTATAATTTCCTATTAATCATCGTCAAGGTTATTACTCTACCAAAACAACTATAATTACACTCCCACAAAAAGCGATCTAATTCACAAAAGGGAAAAGCTAACACAACAACTCGATAAAAGAATCTTTGAAATTATTTGGACAACCAAATTAGAATCAAACAAACAAACAAAAAGACACAAAACAACCCTGCAAAAAGGCACAAATTGTTTGCTTTCTCTATATCCTCTAATAACTACCATCTTTGCTACCTTTATGGAATACAGAAGAAACGAGTAATATCATTAGCCACTATATTGCAGGTTTTCAGATCCACTATGATTGACATCACCATCAATAGAGGGTCAAAACTGCTTGATCAAAACAACCATGTCGCATCACAAGCCAAAACTGACAAGACCCAACCTAGAAAATCCATAAAACTCATTCAGGGTCTTGCTCCCGTCTCACCCAAAACCAGTGGAAAACCCCAAATTACCCCTCACACATGTCAAATAAGGGATGATTCACTTAAATACAAAAGTTCAAAATAGTAATAGAGTCCTAAGTTGAAGCGAAAAGAGAAAAACCAATACAGGATCCTACTCTGAAGATCACACTCGTGCAGGGAAGCTGTAACGACTCAAACATTTGAGGAAAAAAATTGGAAAATTTTGTAGAAATGATGAATTTGACCTTGGAATGGTCAAAATGTTAAATTTTTTTTACCTAGGTATCTATTAGATGTTTTGCAAAGACCACTATGAAGGTCTTCGACTCCTGAGTCCGTAGACAAATGTCACGCTAAAATTAGAAGTCGAATGGTTTCAATGCGAGCCAAAAATGATGAAGGGCATTTTGGTAATTTTCACTCGAGGGCATTTTGGTCTTTTTTCTTGACTATATATTTTTGAGTGGTGACTATTGTCTAGAATAGTCTGGACCTTTTCCCTCTGTCTCTACCACCGACTTATGGTAGTATCTATGTGTGTATGTTGATGCTGTTTCGATGAGGTTGGGTTAATTGTAAAAAAAAAAAGAGGCTAAAATGAGGTCGGGATGGAGGGCACTAGTCAAAGAGAACGAGAGAGCAGAAAAAAAATAAAAGAAAAGGAAGAAAGAGATGATGAAATGGAGGGAAAAGCAGTGGAAAGAAGTAAAGAATGAGGGCTCAACTCTGAAACCCGAAACCATTGTTTTGGGTTCTGATTTTCAATGTTTTGTTTAAGGCGTGGTAACTAGGTAACAAGAATCATATTACCTTCCTAGAGTCCCTGAGGCTAGTTAGAGCACGAAAACTAAAATTTTGTATGCTGTTGGATGAGAGTTTTGTTTTGGCCGAAAAGAGAAGGTATGGTTCCTCACCCATCAGTCGTTCTTACATAGTTTTGAGAAATTAGAAGGTAATAGTCAAATAAGGAAGGAAAAGAGAAAGAAACAAACGTTTTAGGACTAGGTCAGGTTACCCTGGTCGGGCCTTGCGCACAAACCTGTGGGCTAACCCAACTAGAGGTTGAAGGTAACCGGTTCTCTACGGAGGCAAGTGAGGCCCAAGCACAGAGGGCTAAGGCGACACGTGTGGGCGCATGGTACCTATTCTCGACCTACGTTCAACATGAAAAAATTGAGTATTTGATACTCTAGGTGAACGAATATCGTCTTGGAGCAATTTTGACTATCCGAAAGTTTATGTTCATTTTAAATTCATTTAAAAATCCGAAAAAAATAGGGGATTAAAATATGAGTTATTTGGGTTGGTTAGTGACTCATGGAAACAATTTACGATAGGCTCCCAAGGTTTCAGAAATTACGAAAATGCATGCAAGTAGATATCAGACTGCGCTGACCTAGTGAGTGGACCTTCTATTTCCTAAACTCTTATGCATTCATATTTACTTGGTTTTACATGATTTTTTATGAGATTTTCTTGATGGTGATTTTATATGTTTTTTTCATGATTTTTGGTGATTTTACTGAAATTATTATATTGCACGTTTTACGAGGAACTTGCTTATATCGTGTTCTAGCCTTATACTCATTTGTGGAAGTTGGTTTTATACTCAATATGATTTTTCCACATGGTTTTGATTGTATTTGATTGATTGAGATTGAAATGATTTTATGGATAATTTTAATAGCACATTTTACGAGGTTTGATATGATTTTATAGATTATTTTAATGGCACATTTTACGAAGTTTAATATAACTTGTGTTTTGGATTTTGTCCTAGTTCTTTAGATTTTGATTTGATTTATGAAATGAATATGAGTTATAAATATGTGTTTCTCGGTATCTGTGATGTTTTCTAGACATATGTGCACTATTGTGATGTGCTGGACAACCCTCCTCAATATGCAATATGATTGATGCTTAGACGTCCAAAGTTGGACTCTGTTTTCTTGAACGGTTGAGTAGTCTCAGATGTCTAGAGCAGGGCTCTATTTGCCTCAGACGAGTTAGTTGGGCTAGGACCTAGACGTCCAGAGCTGGGCTCTATTTTTCCGGATGGCAATCAGACGTCAAGAGCTGGGCTCTGTTTTCCCGAGTGGTATAGCCTATCGATAGTGCAGTTATGATATGTTGATTGAGATTCTGGCATTAAGGATCGGTTGGTTCGGTATGATTGGTTGGTTCAATGTGATGGTTATTGTTGTGCATTGATATGTTCGTACATACGTTGGTTTACATATATGGTTTCATATGGACTTGATTTCTGATATTGCTGGATTTCTACTATTTGCACGTATTTTGGGTTTACTTGTTTTCTATCTATTTTATCGAGATTTGAGAATTTATCATGTGCATGCATAATTTTAGAAAACGGAGGGAATTACTTGTGTTTTCAAACAATGTTTTTAAAATATTTATTTTTATCGACTCACATGTTTTCTTGGTTTTGAAACCCTCCAGGACTGTTGCATGAGAATCGAGATTGCTCGAGAGGCGGAGGCATGAGTTGACAAGTACAAATATCCTTGTCTAATGAGTGTTAAAGACAGTTTCGGTAGTTTGAAATGTTTGTCAGACGGGATGACAAGACCCACCCCGATTATCACCCCGATAACCGAGGTGAACCTTGCTCCCGTCTGACAAACACAAATAAAAGACCAAAAGAACGTTACAAAAACCCACAATTTACATTGCCAGACCAGGGAGAAAAGTTATATCGTTTACAGAGCATAGTAACAGTACGAGAAAAAAACAAGCCCTACTGTAAGCTAAGCGCGCAACGGATGACTTTATGCCTCTAACTCAGCCTCAACGGTAGCCCCAACGCTCGCACCACGACCTGGAGGCTGTTAAAAACATTAAAAATGTGAGTGGACTAAAAATAAATAAGAGTTATAAAAGCAGTTCCATAAAGAAATCAGGGTTACACCCTCCATTTTGAAAACATGCATGCATAACCAACTTAAAACAACAGTAGTACGAAAGGAAACAACGTGCAGAAATCATCAGAAATCAAAAACCAAAGTTGAGGCCCTCGGCCCTAAATCCATAAAGCTAAGTAAATCAGGTCACAGCCCAAAACATTTGCAAAACCAGTGAAAAACATCAATCATACAAGTTTACTGGATCTCAAGTGCGCCCAAGTCATTAAACTCAAAACACAATGCGCAAACAGCCAGGCCTTCCCGGGATATCAACGAGTCTTTAAACTCAAAACACAATCACAGGCCTCAGGGGGGTATGATTAACACCGAGTCTTTAAAGTCAAAGCCATACCGAGTCTTTAAACTCAAAACATCAATCCAGGGCCCTCCCCCTGTAAATCAATCCGAGTCTTTAAACTCAAAACCAGATCCAGTGGGCTTTCTCTTTTCTTTCTGGGTCTTTAAACCCAAAACCATTTTTCAATCAACCATGAAAACCACAGAAAATCCATCTCCGAATTCGCAACAATGATCCCGTAAGCCGGCATCCGGAACCACTGTCCCGAACCCAAATCTAGACTTACTTTCCAAACCTCGAAAACCAAAGCCGAAACATCATTTCCGAAATCACAAGAGCAGAGCTCCCATCCCAAAATCACTTTCAAAACCTTGAAATCAAATCATATTTCAAAACCCGAAGTCAAATCATTAAAACCAGGTTCAAATCACAAGAAAAAACGAAACCTCGTAAAACGTGAAATACCGTCACTTCCTCGAAAAACGTGCAAAAACCATAATCCATCACAATCATAAATCAAATCATAGAATCAAGTATAGAAAACATATAAAAAAACATATATGCATGCATCAAGAGTTAGAAAGCAAAGTCCACTCACAGACCATTCCGACGTCGCCTCGATACGCGCGCACTTATGCCGTCCCCGGCCATTCCGCTATACTCGGCTTTCCCGAACCTGTCCAAAGCCCATAACGAGGTTACTAACTACTTCACAAAAGTCCTACTCAAATCCCATAACCTGGATTGATGTTTTGAGTTTAAAGACTCAGTATGGCTTTGAGTTTAAAGACTCGGTATGGCTTTGAGTTTAAAGACTCGGTGATAATGATACCCCCCGAGGCCTGTGATTGTGTTTTGAGTTTCAAGACTCGTTGTTATCCCGGGAAGGCCTGGCTATTTGCGCATTGTGTTTTGAGTTTAAAGACTCGGGCGCACTTGAGATCCAGTAAACTTGTATGATCGATGCTTTTCACTGGTTTTGCAAATGTTTTGGGCTGTGACACGATTTACTTAGCTTTATGGATTTAGGGTCGCGGGACTGAACTTTGGTTTTTGGTTTCTGATGATTTCTGCACATTTTTTCCTTTCGTACTACTGTTGTTTTAAGTTACTTGGTTATGCATGCATGTTTTCAAAACGGAGGGTGTAACCCTGATTTCTTTATGGAATTGCTTTTATAACTCTTATTTATTTTTAGTCCACTCACATTTTTAATGTTTTTAACACCATCCAGGTCGTGGTGCGAGCGTTGGGGCTACCGTTGAGGCTGAGTCAGAGGCATAAAGTCATCCGTTGCGCACTTAGCTTACAGTAGGGCTTGTTTTTTTTCTCGTACTGTTACTATGCTCTGTAAACGATATAACTTTTCTCCCTGGTCTGGCAATGTAAATTGTGGGTTTTTGTAACGTTCTTTTGGTCTTTTATTTGTGTTTGTCAGACGGGAGCAGGGTTCACCTCGGTTATCGGGGTGATAATCGGGGTGGGTCCTGTCATCCCGTCTGACAAACATTTCAAACTACCGAAACTGTCTTTAACACTCATTAGACAAGGGATATTTGTACTTGTCAACTCATGCCTCCGCCTCTCGAGCAGTCTCGATTCTCATGCACGGTCCCGACTTGTAGGGTCGAGTCCTGTCAGAAACCAGAAATGAACTTTCGTGCTTAGTATACCCCTACACTTACGCCACAGGTTGAAGGGGATATGGAAAAGTGTAAAATGTGAGTGGACCAAAATAAATAGCTATATTATTTTAACAAGAAAACGAGATTTACCCCTCCAGTTTCCAAAACATGCATGCATATAAGAAAATGATCAATTAAATGTTTATTCATGGAAAATCCTTAGAAAATATTCAAGGCCCTCACTTCCCTGAAAATACCCACGAGTAAAACCACTGGGAAAAATATCCTGGACACCACAACTAGTAGCCATGATACCCCATCCTTCATACTTGACTGCTACCAATTGAACCCTGTACTATGTGTAGACAACCTAAGGATTTGCAGAGCCTTGCTTCAAACGTCTAAGCATAACCCTGGCATATCCATCTCAGGATTTGCGGAGTCCCGCTCCTAATGTCTGAGAACTAGTCAAACTCGCAAAGATGGTCAACCGTGGAAATAGTCATAGTTATAACACCCAAAACACCATTTCAAAAGAGAAATTTGACTCCCATTCTATGTCAAAATCGGTAAACCCGGGTGCAAGCCCAAAACACTATTTCTACACGCTATCCATAAAACCGGTTTCCAAATCATCATCAAAAGATTAAGCAGAATTGATTCGGACATCCTCGTGTAATAGTACAATCATAACCAAAATCATTATTAAACCGGCACTTAAAACATTGTATTCCTATAACAATACAATCATAACCAAATATGTATTCAAATCATGTAAATTGGTTCTATATGCATGCAAGAGGGTTCAAAAACAGAGGTCCACTGACACTATGTTCGAGTAAGCTCAATCTTGAGTTGCGCGCTCTTTTGAAATCTCCAAAGCGTCCTCTTCTGTCAAACTAACAATCGGGGGTCACCAAAAATCCATATAAGCTCATATATAAACGCCCCTTAAACCCTGGAATAGTAACCGCATCCTGGCCATGAAAAGTGAGGAAAAAAACTTCCAAAACTACCCCTAATTGAATACCGTTCGACCTAAAACCATAATCAATGGATTCTGGATGACAAAACCTTTGGAATAAGCTCGGCCCTACCTCGAGATTCTAGCCCACACGCCCTTACGCGCCAGGGGAAGACCGACAGCCTTCCCCACGTGCCGCCCACGCGCATGACGGCAGCTGCTGAGGTCACCTAGTGATGTCAGCCCTAACTGACGTTGCACTTGCTGACTCACCTATGACACCTGACAACTCCATGCCACATGGCACACTCTAACACCAGCGAAGTGGCACGACCTACCACCTACCACCTGCCACCCGCCACATGACACAAACTGTCACCTTCAACATGGCACCCCTGCCACGTGGCACTCTTATGTGTCCATTCTGACATCATGCTGACATCACCCTTTCTCTAGATACTACGATGGCACGGTCTTGGGTGCTGCCGTCGATCACCGGGAAACTCCATTAAAGGCCCTAAACTTGAAACTTCAATAACTCTCTCAAAATTTAACAAAAATGGACACATTTTATATCAAAATCTATCTACTCGATCTCAGGAATCCAAATCCAAGCCTAGAATTCAATGAAAGTACATGAATTTCAAGTTATAAGCCTCCAAATTTTCAGGTTTCTAATTCCTCACAAACCAACCACGTTCAATGACAGCACCCGCCCCGATCCTCTCTGGGACCACATGGGGACGTGCCCTGCTCCCGTCTAACACCCAAAATAATGTTCCAATTTTAACCTTAAACGTTCAAATGCATAGAAACCAAATTAAAGTTTTACATCAAATCCGAAATAAACAGATGTCAGACAAGGGATGAAATCCAAAACTACAAGTTGCGAGCACGACTCTAACATAAACTTGCGGGTAAAATCACCCAACAGGGATACAGGTATGCAGAAGTAGATCTATGCCTCAGCCTCAGGTTCCTCCTCAACCTCAGTAGCACGACCTGGAGGGGTTACCAAAATAATAAGGGTGAGTGGGCCGAAACTCAAGTTTATAAAATCATTTAGTAAGTAAAAGATATAATTTACCCCTCCGTTTTCCAAACATGCATGCATCAGCATTTAAAACCATAAATCATATAATATGAACCATAAGGCATGTAATAAAATCATAAGATAAATTTTAGCTACTGCACTATATGTTCCGATCTTGACATCTCAGATGCCTGACGTCCCTGACGTCCAATAAGGTCACAGTCTCAAGGCTACGCGTGCCACTCGGGTCTCAATTCCGAGTCCAATCCCCGAACCCTGTCCGGGTACGGCATCTCAAATGCCTAGCGTCCTAGACGCTCGACGTCCCTGACGTCAAATAAGCAATCCTGCTCCTGAGTCATTTTACGGTCCGGTTCCTCCGTAGAATGACCCCTCGCAGGCAATGCACTATGACCACTCCGGGGTACCACATCCAGAGGAGACAGTATCATAAGAATGGATCTATACAGTGCAGTACCAAATACATTTTATTGATATCCACATGCAAAATATATATATACATAGATAAAATCCAAACCGATCTTTAAGTTTCATCAGACGGGTCTCAAGCCCAAATACCGTGAAACGTGCCATAACCATAATTTTAATATCATCAAAACCGTTTCTTGATTCCAGCATGTGAACATATAAGTAAATCGGAAAACATTTAAGCATGCAAGGGTCACTACAAGTCTTAAACATTCATCCAAAAAGTCCGAAACAGAAACAGGCTCGGGGAACCCGTCAACACGTTTCCCGAGATAACCGACCCTAGACTGACCCCCCTAACAATCCCAGATCAACATGGTTAATTCACCAAAAATGTTCAGAATGTTGAGAGGAACAAAAGTCATGTTGATCGTGATCGGAGATCAGCCCCAATACGCCCTCACGCGCCGCCCAAAGTGGCTGCGCGTGAAAGTCACGCGCCTGACACTGTACCTGCTACAGTGTCACCTTCTTCACCCGATTGCCCTACTATTCGGACCTTCAGCCCGCGATATGACCCGGGCAATTAACCCTGAATTTCAACTCGATTTCAATCCAACTTATCCTAACGTGTTATTTACACTTCAAATTTAAGTTCTGAGTCATTAATCAACCTCGACAAGTCCCCAATCGACCTATCGACCCGTGATCAACCAATCGGGTCAATCACCAGAACTCACTGGTTTGCAAACCAAAATAAAATTAACCTCCCAGTAAGCTTCCTAAGGCTAAAACGAACTAAAACAAATGATCAATTTACCAAGGTATTACCTGTAAGTGATCGTCCAAATCTCTGCAACTCCACTGAAACAGAAACCTCAGTTCCAGTCCAACAGTGGCTGGTTCCTCTTGAATTTGATATGGCTAAGTTCCAATTGCTCCCAGAAAGCTAAACCAGGCCTTGGTTTGGCCCAACGAGCACCAGAAATCAAAAACCCGATTTCCCTCCAAATTTTCCCGAAGTGGTTTCTCTCTGGTTCCTCACCAATTCTCAGTTCTCTCAATGGCAGAGTGATGCTCACACACGTTCTAATCAATTTTAAACAACTTAAGCCGTCCCAGAGGCTCGTGGAAGTCCAATCTGTCCATTGATATTGTTCCCCGAAAAGCTTCGATCCAGAATTAAAAATGGTGTCCATTGATGAAGAGTGACTCAGCCCACTTTGAGACAGTCCGAAATGCTTAGTTAATTCTCCCCTTTCTAGTTCATCACAGCCTAAGATTATTAAGATTGCACAGAAACACCGCACACGGTGGTGCAGCCGCTGTCCCCCACGATTTGCTACAGTAACCAGGGCAAAATGACCAAAATGCCCCCGGTTCAATAATTACCAAAACGCCCTTCACTTTCTAAACCCGTATCTCAACCATACGAAGTCCGATTTCGGCGTGCCGCCTGTCTACGGACTCAGGGTATCGAGAACTACCTAACGGTCCTTGAGTCATGTGAAAATTAGTTACCAAACGAAAAGTCAACATTTTCGCCCCTAAAGTCCAAATTACGGTAGTGCCCCTGAACTTCCGATAGTCATAACTTCTTCCCTGAACGTCCGAATTGGACGTGCCACCTGTCTATGGACTCGTGACGTCCCGAACTACGTCACGGTCATTGGTCAAAGTCCGGTTGACCCACAAATCAAAAAGTCAACAATTTGGTCATACCATTCACAAGGGTAAAAACGTCAATTCATACATTAAATTACACTATTAAAATCCTCGAATTTCCTGGGTGTTACATTCAACATCCTCCACCTTCAATCCTAGGCTTCCTTTGCTGGTAAGCGCCTAGAACTTGATTCTAGCCTTAGTTTGCTCTAAAACATTCTCTAAATGGAAGTGTGTAAAATGGTTGTTAGGGTTTGTGGGTTGCATGGGTGGGAAATGAGAGTGAGAGCTAGTGATGTTGATAATGATCCAAGGGGAGGAAAGCTCCTAGCCACTCACTAATCTCAAAATATCTCCAACCCCTAAACGATCGAGCTACCTTTCCCCTAAATTGACAAGACCCATCCCTAATTTTCGTGGAAACCAAGCCGGTCTTGCTCCCGTTTGGCAATTCCTTATCAGATAAGAGATATTACCTTCTCATTGGATGTTCGTACTTACTAAATGGACCAAATTAAAATATCAAATAACCATAAATAAATATTAAATACATAACTATTTACAAAACATGCTCAATATATTAATTTCAATATACCATTCTCAATCTTATCGTCATAAACATCCTACACTTATCAATATAGCATTCTCAATATCCTATCGTTTTCACGTAATTTTTATTGTCATATCATTAAAATCACCAACATAAGCATCTTATCATATACTATGATATCATGATGTGAATTAACAAGCCAAACCATAATTAACATTCTACACCACACATTTATCCCCACATAATTTTCATATATCACTACAATATCACATCATCCATATTAAGCATCACCAGAGCAATATCACGATGCATATAAATATATCGTTCATATCTCAATTAATAGTAAAATTACATAATTCCCTTTACGAACATAACTTGTTTTTAAGAGCTTTTAATAATCAGTTTTAACCTCAAATTTATATACTCAAATTCCTTTTCTTAATAATTGTTAATTTCAATGTAAAATAATATCTATATACATAGTAATTATAAACATAAACCATATGTCCATATTCAATATAAAGATAATAAATATAAGCATATTATCTTAAAATTGACAATAAATTCATATGAGATCCAATTACTTCAAGCCGTATACCATTAAACTCATAGTAACGACCTGAACATATTTCATGTTGACCGGAATCCCAGGCGGTGAGCCACGCGCCTCCACATGCCACTAGTGGCCTCTGCGCGTGGGCTTCCCGCGCCTGTGCAGCAGTCACCCCTACCTCCAACCGGGTCTGTGATTCTAGTCGCCAGACCTGCAAACGCAACTCGGTTCTTAAATCCCCTTTTCCCGTCAGTTCTTCACATTTTAATCGTCTAATAGCTTCTACACAACCTCAGGAGATAATCTGTAGTGTCAAATGCAAGAAACCTTACCTCGAACACACGTCCCAACTTCATGGCTTTCAGTCATGGTTCCACTCTTCTAGAAGCAATCTTCCATGCTCGTACCTCCACTATTTCTATCACAGAATGTCTCTAGGGACTTAACTAACTGTCTAGAACTCCCTGCTAAATGCCAGAGTGCTGCAG
Organism: Prinsepia uniflora; assembly: GCA_032719365.1. Lineage (NCBI taxonomy): Eukaryota > Viridiplantae > Streptophyta > Magnoliopsida > Rosales > Rosaceae > Prinsepia > Prinsepia uniflora. Next base: position 23,980,150 of record CM064872.1, on the reverse strand, counting down.
AACCACTAGATGGTTCATGACCATCATTGAGCCTTACGAGCTTGAGCTCTGAGCCCACCAAGACCTCTGTTCTTGTCTCTTTTTCTTCCTTTCATCGTTGTATTGCTCTTCCCTTCTCCCTTCCCATCCGTGTCCCCTTTTTTCTCTCCTTTTTTAATTTCTCTTCTTTGTATCTCATTTTCCTTTTTTTTCGATGTAACTCCACAGAATTCCCCATATCCCACCAACAACATATATATATATATATATATTTGTGTGTGTGGTATGTCGGTGGAAGAGGCTAAGGAGGGAGAATTTGAGAGAAATCTAGAGTTTTCTAGATTCATTTAGGCATTTCCTTGTAAAATTACCCAAATGCCCTTATCATCAAAATTATTAGTGACCCATTGAGAGCAAAATGGTCATTTGTCTTTCTATTTTTCTATTTTACTTTTTAGGGTTCTTTTTTCTCTTCTTTGTATCTCATTTTCCTTTCTTTTTTGATGTAACTCCACAGAATTCCCCATATCCCATCAACAACATATATATATATATATATATATATGTGTGTGTGTGTGTGGGGTATGTCGGTGGAAGAGGCTAAGGAGGGAGAATTTGAGAGAAATCTAGAGTTTTCTAGATTCATTTAGGCATTTCCTTGTAAAATTACCCAAATGCCCTTATCATCAAAATTACTACTGACCCTTGAGAGCAAAATGGTCATTTGTCTTTCTATTTTTCTATTTTACTTTTTCTCAACATTCGGGTTGTTACGCAAATAGAAACTCAATTAAAGGGGTAAAATGGTCAACATGCGCTAAAGCAAATTCGTAAAATTCCGAAAAATCTCTTAAATATGCTGGAAAAATCCCGACTAAACGTATTTAAAAATCCGAGTCACCACAAAAACCCCATGAAGGAATATCAGATCCTTCAAGAAAAGAGTTTCATTGACAATCTCATGGTCGAGACGTTGAAACTCATGACTATGGCCAAACATAATTATAGAACCAGAAAAGGAAGCCTAATGACTGACGGACTCAAATGAACTCAACACCAAGGCCAAATGGATTATCTTTGTTTATTGATTGCATTCGTACGAGTAGCAGGGTAAATCCCTTGCACACGTAGATGATCAACTGAAGTAGAAGTTTTAGGAAAAAGTTTTCTTGGGGAGGCGACGGGTAGGTTTCTCTACCACAACTGAAATAAAGGTTGGGAGAATTACATTGGTAGAATCTTATCTGCCGATTTAGGATTTAGTACACTGAAGCGTGGCGTAGGCCTGAGCCTCAAATCCACCCCATGATTCAATTGTGAACCTCTGGCCCTCCTAAAACCTCAACTCCCAAAAAAAAAAAAACAAAAAGAGAAAAAATAAAAAACAAACTAGGACCAGTCATACAATTCTTAACTACATGTCTGCACTGAATCTACTAATAATCCTCTTTCATAATAATTTCATGCAAAAAAATCGAATAGATAATGTAGTTGAACTGTGATTTTCGTTTCTTATAAAAAATGGATAGAGCCAGTAAATCCCTACCAAGAAAAGGATGTGTGGCCATAATTTTCCCTAAGCAAACCAACCAAATTCTCTTTTTATCCTTATATGGTAATTAAATTGGTTCCAGCGAATGGCTAGCTATGAGCTTGTGACATAAATTTCTCTAACAACCCAGTAGTTCAATTATTCAGTGATCAATTCATGGTTGTTCTAAGCTATCAAGCTGCTCAATTCACCTTCCCTAAACATATAATCTTACGCAAACCTGGCATTTCGGGCAGTTCGATTCGATGTGGGATTGCAGAGGCATCAGGGGAGCCAGCTCCCATTGGGCAAAAAACCAAGTACAATGATGGGTTTTTTGAGAGGGGATTTATGACGCTGTTTGCTCGGAAAATGGGCAAGTTTGCAGCTCCGGTGAAGACTACGGAGGTTTCCAAGGAGGAGAAGGCGTGGTGGGAATTTGACTATGAAAGCTTTGTGGATGTGTCTAAGAGAGTGATGCAGGGGAGGTCTCGAGTTCAGCAGCAACAAGTGGTTCGAGAGGTGCTCTTGTCTATGCTGCCTCCAGGTGCGCCTGCTCAGGTGGATAATATTGGAATTCTGATTTTTCCTTCTCAAACTTACTGTGGTTAATTTGGTTATTAGCTTAAGTGAAAATTTATCGGTGTTTACTTGTTATTTTTGCAGTTTAGGAAATTGTTTCCACCAACAAAGTGGGCAGCTGAGTTCAATGCTGCCTTAACAGTGCCTTTCTTCCACTGGTTAGTTGGACCTTCTGAGGTAATTATACCTTTACTCTTTTTAAATAGAAATTTTTTGGTTCGTTTGTTTGAACACGTGAATAGTCTGTCTAATCTCACAAAATAGCGATGCCCTGCGTTTTGATCTCACCGGCCTGACTTGAGGCACTTGCGACAGTTTTCTGCAAGAATTTCTCTTTTGTTTAGGGGAAGTCTATATGTATAGCATGAGTATTGTTTAGTCACAAACCTCTAGATGTTTGCATATCTCTTATAATTTTTCAAGATTAATTTGGTTTTTGTGAATGCCAGGTATTGAAATTGTTTTGTGATCATTATTTCGTTAGTCACTGTATAATATATGAGATTGGTTTTTTCTACCTTCTCTTTTCCCTTATGGTGTCATTTCTGATATAACAATTTACGGGCACCCACCAGGTTGTGGAAGTTGAGATCGATGGGGTGAAGCAAAGAAGTGGAGTGCATATTAAGAAATGCCGGTGGAGTTTATATTTCCTCAACTACAAATTGAATATATTTGTTTCAATATAAGCTGATTAAATGGAAATTTGATTGATATTCTTTCCGATCTTAGGTACCTGGAGAACAGTGGTTGTGTAGGAATGTGTGTGAATATGTGCAAGTTTCCTACTCAAGATTTCTTCACCAATGAATTTGGACTTCCCTTAACCATGATTCCAAGTACGTTACATTCCACCAAAAGAGAGAGAGAGAGAGAGAGAGAGAGAGAGAGAGAGAGAGAGAGAGAGAGAGAGAGAAAAGGGGATCCAAATATTCCAAGTAGCAAAGCAACTTCAATTGATTTAGATTTTTGATCTGCAGATTTTGAAGATATGAGTTGTGAAATGGTGTATGGGCAAGTTCCACCACCACTTGAAGAAGATCCAGTCTCCAAACAACCATGTTTTACTGATATATGTAAGTTTTGTATTCTTTACTATTTCTACATCATGTAAATCAATGGAAGATATTTATTCTGATTGCTAGCTCTGCTCTTATCCTTGCAGGTTCGATTGCAAATCCCAACTCCAGTGTCTGTCCAAAATTACAAGCTTGAAACATAAATTTAATTACCATAATATCGAATCAAGTGCACATATGAAGTCCATATATCATGGCCAGCTTACAGTTCAACGGGCGGTACATATATCTACGCTTGTTGAACAAGAAATGAGGCAATGTGTTCAAGCTATAAGACGTCTATTTGGCCAAAAAATTATACCTCATGACTCAAGAGAATTTATGTTTCTGTAAAACCCAAAATGGTATGATATATCAGTCTTCGTACGGCCTAGGTGATATCTCATTTTCGAGAATCTTGGGAGCCAACAATGTGTCTAATAGAATGAGCATACATGTTCCTTTTTTGACTCATTTTTAATGGAGTATTAAGGAGATTGCATTGAGAAATCTGTCAACGAGGTCACAGTATAGAGCGAAATCGATAACGTGACTTACCCTGCACTTGATAGTTTCTGATGTGAAAACGTTGGCGAGTTGATTAAGCTTGGCAGTTAGTTGGATATGTGTGATTGTGTTCTGCCCAACATGGAAGCAGCAGATGATGCTGCTGAAATTCAGCCTGCAATTGGGATATCTGAAATTTCCAAATTTTTATGTTCCTTTCATTCCTTTGAAAATGTTGGGAAAATCTGAGAGCCCAAGAAAACAAGAAACTTCTGAGCCCCTTGATTTGTGCTACTTGGTTTAGGTTAAAAAACTTAACCCCGAATCCAATCACCAAACAAATCCCCAATTATCAAATGAGTTGATCCTTTTTTAACTCTAAAATATTCTCAAAAGTCCATGACCAAAAATTTGAAACTCTTAGTCCTAGTCACATGAATTGTGGAATCTATGATTGGACCATTTCACCTTTAACTGATACAACCGTCCATGCAAGTCCGAAAATACCCGCCACCTCTTTTTCTTTATAGATAATCCTCATTTTTTTGATGCGTGACTTTCGATGCTAGAGACAACTCTCACTTCTCTACAACCATGCCTTAAATTGTGGCATTCAAAGTCCAAAATAAACTTCGCACGTAAATTTCGCTATTTTTCAAGACTTTTGCCATGCCTTCACAGTGAAAATAAAGTTCTCATTCTGCAGACTGCAAGACCCTCAACAATGAAACCACCGCTCCTTCACCTCTTAAAATAAAATATAAACCCTAATCGATCATTGCAATTGGTATTAACAGCTGATAAGTCGGTTTTCTATAATTTGATTTTCAAAATGTTTTTTTCCCCCCCTAATATTAACACTCCAACGGAGCTGGGTGTGCTATTGCACAATAGGTTTAGATGCAATTAATTTTAACTAAATTGTTTTTTAACATAGAGTGATATATATTAACTTCGCCACTGGGCTATGCTGATCAAGTACCTTTTTTTGTTTTGAGGCATTTGAGGATTATGCTCTCTATTTGTGTATTGTCGTCTCTATTGAGTGACTTTTCAGTTTCAAAATATCCAATAGCAAAGGATAAAGTTTGCAACTTTTTTCCATTATATGCCCTTTGCCCCTAAAACCAAATGCCCCATTATGGCGCAGTTGATCCCGTGACAAGCATGAAGAACCTCTCAACGACTAACTTCCCTCCTTTCCTTCTCTATGAATTCAAGTCTCTCCTCAACAAAATTTAAAACCCACCTCTCATTCTCAGTTAGGCCTCGTCTGCTGCCTTTGCCTAATTATGGCTACTTTTGCTGTCACATTTCATTCAGTGACACAAATTCTAAGCTTAACCCTTTGTTTACTGAGCTTAAGCTGCTCTGCCTTCACTTCTCAAGACTACTCAAACGCTCTTGAGAAGTCCATCCTCTTCTTTGAGGGGCAGAGGTCCGGGAAATTGCCGGCAAACCAGCGTGTCACTTGGAGGGCCAATTCTGGCCTCTCCGATGGCTCCTCCTACAATGTATGCATTGACGCAGTAAATGAAACTGTATGTTTTTTTTTTACCCAAAGTTGTTAACTTTGTGTAATGAATTGAATTTTAGGTTGACCTAGTAGGGGGCTACTATGATGCTGGTGACAATGTCAAGTTTGGCTTGCCCATGGCCTTCACCACTACATTGCTAGCATGGAGTGTCATTGAGTTTGGTGACTCAATGCACAACCAGATTCAGAATGCCAAGGCGGCCGTACGTTGGAGTTCAGATTATCTTCTTAAAGCAGCCACAGCAACCCCTGGCACCTTATATGTCCAGGTAATTTCACTAATTACACAACTAATCCACCACCAATGCAAAACAAAGAAAACAATAAGTGACTATTGTTAACGACATTTGTGTCAAGCTGGTTATACTAGTCACATGTTTGGGTGGTTGCAGGTGGGAGATCCAAATGCGGACCACCAGTGCTGGGAGAGGCCGGAAGATATGCATACATCCCGCAACGTATACAAGGTCTCTGCCCAAAACCCGGGATCTGATGTAGCGGCCGAGACTGCTGCAGCATTGGCTGCAGCTTCCATAGTCTTCAAAGATTCTGACCCTTCTTATTCTTCGAAATTGCTTCACACAGCAATGAAAGTAAACACATAACACTCAAGTTAAATTAAATTATGACATTTTTTTTCGTTGCTTCATTAGCTAGGAATCTAATTAATTTTGAGTTTTTCATTGCAATGCAGGTGTTTGATTTTGCAGACAAGTACAGAGGATCTTACAGTGACTCACTTGGTTCGGTGGTCTGCCCTTTTTACTGCTCATACTCGGGATACCATGTGAGTCCAAAGGCATAAATATTTCAAATTATAATTCGTTTGTTTGAATCTGTCAATGATATCCTAATTGTTTTAATCAGGACGAACTTCTATGGGGCGCTTCGTGGATCCATAGAGCCTCTCAGGACAGTTCATACTTGGTTTACATCAAATCCAAAGGCCACACGTTGGGTGCTGATGATGATGATTTCTCTTTCAGTTGGGATGACAAGAGACCTGGAACTAAAGTTCTCCTTTCCAAGGTTTCATTAATTCTCAAACTCAGCTCTATAACTTAAAGCCCAAGTTACTTATAATTTATTGGATTTTTGATACAGAGCTTTCTGGAGACTAACAAAGAGGAATTCCAATTATACAAAGCACATTCAGACAACTACATTTGCTCTCTACTTCCAGGAACATCTAGTTTCCAGGCCCAATATACCCCTGGTAATTCAGCTAGCTATTTTGGAATACCAACATCTGCTTAAGTTTTCTGCGCTGATATTGAGCTAATATCAAAAGTCGCGGTCTTTTTTTCAGGAGGACTGCTATACAAAGCTAGTGGGAGCAATCTCCAGTATGTTACTTCCGCATCATTCGTCCTCCTGACATATGCAAAGTACCTTAAAACAAATGGAGGAGTGGCCTCGTGTGGGTCCTCATCAGTCACAGCAGAAAACATAATCAAAGAGGCAAAGAAGCAGGTTGACTACATTCTTGGTGACAATCCAGCAAAGATGTCTTACATGATAGGGTTTGGTGACAAGTACCCCCAACATGTGCACCATAGAGGTTCATCTCTGCCATCTGTACATGAACAGCCAGAAAACATTGGATGCAACGATGGATTTCAATACCTTTATTCTGGTTCACCAAATCCAAATGTGCTTGTTGGAGCCATTGTTGGTGGACCTGATAGTAAAGACAATTTCGTGGATGACCGGAATAATTATCAGCAATCTGAGCCTGCTACTTACATCAATGCACCATTTGTTGGGGCTCTTGCTTTCTTCTCTGCAAACTGATCAACACGTACCAAATTAGTTCCAACTCCATTAGTCCCTCAGTTTAAAAGATTAAAAGGGTTGGATTTGGAGAGGAAGATGTTGGTGTTACCACAAAAAGAGAGATGTAAGAATAGTAGTTGAAACTTTATTATCATGTTCTTGATCTAGTTATTTAGGGGCACAGTTTAAAGATTGTGCTATTGGCTTTTCCATGAGCACCTGCCACAGGGCAAGAGTGTAGGTTTGAAATATGTGAAATATGTTCTTAATTGGAAACTTCCTTTGCCATGAATCTAAAATGAATATAACTTTCTATTAATCTTATAGTGTTGTGAACACAATAGGAAGACTTGAATGCAGATAAAATATGGAGAGGCAGAGAGAAAATAATACGTCTGATTGGGATTATCATTTTGGGTTTATAAGGATTAATTATCTCTTATATAGAGGTGAATAATAATGAATACAAAAGGACAAAACTACCCCTAACACCTATTACATAAATAGACATAACTAATGAAATTATTTACAACACTCCCCCTTGGATATTTCATGTAATGGTACTGCTTGGCTACACACATATATGTTGCCTCGTTAAAACCTTGCCAGGTAACAAAAACCCTATGGGACAAAAATAACTCTGGTCGAAGGAAAAAGAGTGCAACGTGCGTATAGGTGATCACATCGGAATCTTCTTAGGTAGCTGATGTCGTCTCTTATGGAATACGGGTAGATAATCCGCCTTTAAGATAAAATGCATTAGTGTTGCTCCACCAAAACCTTACCCGGTAAACCTAGTGGGAAAAACCCGTGGTTGAAGGGAAAAGATGTGCAAATGCATATGAGTCAAATCATGACATCTTCAGGATGCATTGTTAGCAGGGTGATCATACCAAAATGTGCCTCATTAAAACCTAGCCAGGTAACAAAACTCAATGGGCAAAATAACCCTGGTCATAGGACAAAAGAGTACACGATGATCATGTGGGTATACTTCGGGATACTCAGTATACTTCTGGATACTTGGTATACTTCAGGATACTTGGTATACTTCAGGATACTCCCCCTGATATTGACTCCCCCTGAAAACTACAGATTAGGTAGATCAGCCAGTCTATGTAAACCAATACCTCGCACATGCTGCTGGAATGTGGCCTTTGGTAGTGACTTGGTGAACAAGTCCGCATGGTTATTTTGAGATCGTATTGGCTTGATCTCAATCTTCCGATGTTCCTGTTGTTGCTGATTAAAGAAGAACTTTGGTGCAATATGCTTGGTGTTGTCTCCCTTAATGAAACCAGTCTTCATCTGCTCTATGCAGACAGCATTATCTTCGTAGATAACTGTCGGTTCATTATGGGTGGAATTCAGTCCACATGTACTTCGAATATGCCCCGTAATAGCTCTCAACCATATGCATTCACGAACTGCTTCGTGCAGGGCTAAAATCTCGGCATGATTCGAGGACGTAGCAACAAGGGTCTGTTTTGTAGACCTCCAAGATATTGATGTGTTCCCAATGGTAAAGACATAACCGGATTGGGAACGTGCCTTATGTGGGTCTGATAGGTAACCTGCATCAGCATACCCAACCAGGCGTGCATGATTTCGAGGACCAAGGGGGTTTGATTCATTCCTCGATGCATAGGGATAGAATAACCCCATATCTGTTGTACCTCTAAGGTATCGGAAGATGTCTTTTATGTCATTCCAGTGGCGGCGTGTTGGCGCAGAGCTAAATCTAGTTAGCAAGTTCACAGCAAATGAAATGTCTAGTCTAGTGCATTGAGCCAAGTACAATAATGCGCCTATTGCACTTAGATATGACACTTCTGGTGTCAATATCTCTTCGTTGTCATCTGCTGGACGAAACGGGTCCTTTTTAGGATCTAGACTCCTGACGATCATGAGCATGCTTGAAGGTTTTGCTTTATCCTCATTAAAGCGTCTCAACATCTTTTGGATGTAATTCGATTGATGGACCAAAATTCCATCTGCACGGTGCTCGAGCTCCAGGCCGAGACAGAAGTGTGTTCTCCCAAGATCCTTCATTTCAAATTCTAACTTCAGGTGCTTAGCGGTTTCTTGGATCTCTTCAGGAGTACCAATCAGATTCATGTCATCGACATAAACTGCCACTATAGCGAACCCGGAACTTGTCTTCTTAATAAACACGCATGGGCATAATTCATTATTCACATATCCCAATCTGATCAAATATTCACTTAGAGGGTTATACCACATCTGTCCGGATTGTTTCAATCCGTAAAGTGAACGCCTCAAACGAATGGAGAGCGTGTTCCGTGATATAGAACTATTTGAATCAGATAGCTTAAGTCCTTCAGGAACTTTCATATATATCTCCGTATCTAGATCCCCATAGAGATAAGCTGTGACCACATCCAAAAGCTGTATACTCAGTTTTTCGGAAACGACCAAACTGATAAGGTAGCGGAACGTTATAATGTCCATTACGGGAGAGTATGTCTCTTCATAATCAATCCCAGGGCATTGAGAAAATCCTTGCGCCACTAAACGAGCTTTGTATCTCACAATCTCGTTTTTCTCATTACGCTTCCTTACAAATACCCATTTAAAGCCTACAGTTTTAACATGGGGAGGTGTGGGAGCTACAGGTCCAAACACCTTTCTTTTTGTCAAGGAATCAAGTTCGACCTGGATTGCTTCTTTCCATTTTGGCTAGTCTTCTCTACGTTGGCATTCATCAACGGAGCGAGGTTCGATATCATCCCTAGTTATTATTTCAGTAGCTACTGCGAATACAAATATATCATCGATGATAATATCATTCTGATTCCATATCTCATTTAAGCATGCATAGTTTACCGAGATCTCTCTATTCTCGAGAATGGGTTCAGACGTTGAGGCGTCCCCCAACGTCGTCTCTTCTAAGACAGACCCATAATCCGGAATTATCTCATGAGATGGATCAGATGATATAGTGATATCCAAGGGATTCAATTGTGCCAAATTTTTCCTCTTCCGGGGATAAGAATCCTTCAAACCTATTGGTCTACCTCACTTCTGGGCAGGGACATATGACTGGTTAGCTGCCATGGCCGTACTTTGTCCATCTGGGACGACCCGTCCATCTGGGACGGCGCGTCCTACGGGGACGTCTATCCTTGCAGGCATGTTTGCAGCAGGTATATGTGATCTCGTCACTTTAGCTAGATCAAAGAAAAGATCTGGCATATTATTAGCTACACTCTGTAGATCTAGAATTCTCCGCACCTCATTCTCACTTTGTGCGGTTCGGGGATCAAGATGAGACATAGTGGAGACAGTCCACGTCAATTCACGTCGTTCTTCAGGAACGTTAGCGTTCTTATCTCCCCCTAACGGCGGGAAGACTGTCTCATCGAAGTGACAATCCGCAAAGCGAGCTGTAAAGAGATCGCCTATCAAGGGCTCTAAATAACGTATAATGGAGGGGGATTCATAGCCGACATAGATGCCCCTCCGGCGTTGAGGTCCTATTTTTGTACGTTGTGGCAGCGCAATTGGCACGTAAACGGCGCACCCAAACATGCGTAGGTGCGAAACATCAGGTTCGTACCCAGTTACCAGCTGTAACGCGGAATATGGTTGGGTGGCGGTGGGCCTCAACTGGACCAACATAGCTGCATGCAAAATTGCATAGCCCCACGCAGAAATTGGTAGCTTGGTGCGCATAACCAAAGTCCGTGCAATCATTTGTAAACGTTTAATGAATGCTTCTGCGAGACCATTCTGGGTGTGAACATGTGCAACTGGATGTTCAATATCAATCCCAAGGGACATGCAATAATCATCGAAAGATTTCGATGTAAACTCACCGGCATTATCAAGTATGATGGACTTTATGGGATAATCTGAATGGTGGGCCCTTAATTTAATGATTTGAGCAAGGAGTTTAGCAAATGCAACATTGCGTGTGGACAATAGGGTCACATGTGACCACCTCGTTGATGCATCAACCAAAACCATGAAATATTTAAATGGTCCACATGGTGGTTGGATGGGTTCACAAATATCCCCTTGTATTCTGTACAAGAAAGGGACAGAGTCTTTATCGATCTTTGCATATGATGGTCTAGTGTTCAATTTTCTCATCGAGCAAGCTTGGCATAGTGTCTCACGAAACACTAGGTCCTTATTTGTAAGGGGATGCCCGTGTGATGTATTGAGGATACGGCGCATCATACCTTGACCGGGGTGTCCCAATCGGTCATGCCATAATAAGTAGTTGCTGGGGTTAGGTAGCTTCCGGCTAGCTATGTGATTTGCCTCGATGGTTCGAATAGTGATCATGTAGAGTCCACTCCTGAGGCATTTTAATTTCTCCAATATACGCTTCCAGCCATACAAGTTGGATGTTATGCAAAGATATTTCACATTCTTTTCTTTTGTGGTTTCAACATGATAATTATTAGCTCGAATATCCTTAAAACCCAATAACGTTCTGCTGGAACGTGGGGAGTATAAGGCTGCATCAATGGTAAATACGGTACCATTGGACAACATAAATTGGGCTCTTCCGGAGCCTTCAATCAAGTTTGATTTTCCAGAAATAATTATGACCGGGGTGTGGTTAGGTATTAAGTTTGTGAAAAATATCCTATCATGGAGGATAGTGTGCGTAGTAGCACTGTCGCCTAGACAACAAACTTCACCATTTGGCATGCCTAACCATCAATATAACTAAAGTAATCAACAATCACATGTATTAAAAAAAATGAATAAATAGATTGAATAATATTCGAGCAAATAACAAAATAAGTCCAAAATAAAATGAATCACCAAACAATATCCAAAAATAGTAATGGAAGAAATAAAAAAAAACAATATGCATAAAAAAAACTGGCACAAATGCCGATCATATCCATGGGTATGTAAATAACTTAATCCTCATTATGTCCAGCTGCAGTCTGGAAATCGGCAATGGCAAGGGTGGTATCAGCGGGGACTGGTCCTGCAGCAAAATTAACCTCTCGAGTATCACGTCTAGCATGGTACTAGGCAATAATTTGAGCTGATGCACGACAGGTGCGGGACTAGTGATCACGACCTCCACATTTATAGCATAGGTCCGGTGGGTTTTGATTCTGGTGACGACGAGCCGGACCAGGGTTTCTCTCGTTTTGAGCACGCGAACCAGGATGAGCTTGATATCCACCACGCGGACCTAGCCCATGGTTACCACGGCCACGTGGGGCATGGTAATCTTGGGCTCGATCATAGGGGTGTCCACCACGTCGATTACCACGACCACGAGGGGCATGGTAACCATGGACCCGGTCATAGGGGTGTGCACCATGTGTTGGAAGATTACGCCTCCACCTCTACCATGTCCCCTGTTTCTCCCCCCACGGTTGGCATCGCGAGGTGTAACAGCGTTTGCTTCAGGCAAAGGTGCTGCACTTGTGCCCACAGGTCGGGATTGATCATTCTTCATTAGTAAGATGTTGTTCTTTTCAGCGAGTAATAAAGTAGTGATCAACTCCGCGAACCTGGTAAACTTCCGCTCTCTGTATTGTTGCTGCAGGACAATACATGAGGCCGGAAATGTGGAGAAAGTCTTCTCAAGTAGGTCGGTTTCAGTGAGCTCCTCCCCACAATACTTGAGAAGAGACCGGATACGACATATCTCAGAGTTATAATCGTTTATGGATTTAAAATCCTGAAAACGAATGTTATGCCAGTCATGTCTTGCTTCAGGCAAGAATATGTCCTTCTAGTGATCGAAACCATCAGCTAGTGAAACCCATAAAGCTCTCGGGTCCTCTTGACCCAGGTATTCACGCTGCAGTGCGCGATCCATGTGCCTCCGAATGAGGATCATAGCATCCGCCTTCTGATGCTCAGAAACCACATTGTCTTCCTGGATGGTTGAGCGGATTCTCTTGGCAGTGAGATGAACCTTCACATCTTTAGTCCACCGGTAGTAGTTTCTTCCGGAAACCTCTAGTGCGTCAAAATCCAGTTTGTTGAGATGTGCCATGCTCTACAAAGATTAATGAATATGATTAGTGCTTTGGGAAAAATACATCCATAAGCAACTAATGAGAACTTCCGGTTCTATAACATGGTATGATAATTCAGGATATCAATGAAGGAAACTGCAGGTTCCTTTTTATTTACAAGTGGTCTATGACATTGGTAAATAACGTATAAAGAATTAAATAAACAAGCAAACAAGATACAATATGCAAAAATATAAATAAATGTTATTTTGATCCTTGATTGAGGAGTATTGCAACGCTTCAGGCATGCATGAGTGTATGTTTTAGGCCCAATGAGTACAAAAGAGGATTCTGTTTTTTTTTTGGGTCGGAGCCGAGCCGAGCCACTTCCGGGCGGGCCAAGCCGAGCTGCCTGTTGGCTCTGGGCCTGCACGGAGGCCTTCTGGGCTGGATCGAAGTGGGCTAAGCCCAAGCCCAAGGGATGGGATTTGGGCTGGCCTACTGGGCCTTTGTTTTTATTCTTTTTTTCCTTTTCTTTTCGGCTGGGCCTTCAAGGCCAAAGAGATGTTGCGGGCCTTTTTTTTTTGTCTTTTTTTTCGGCTGGGCCTTCAGGGCCAAAGGTAAGTGTCGGGCCTTTGTGTTTTTTTTTTCCTTTGTTTTTCCGTTTTTTTTTCCGGGCTGGGCCTTCAGGGCTGTAGAATTTTTTTTTCACATTCGGCCTGCTGGGCCTGTATTAACTAAGCCATTTGATGGCTGTTAGTCACCATTGTTTTTGGGGTCAAAACTGGGCAGTTTGGATTGTACCAAACTGTAGTATAGGGACCGAAAAATCTGGGAACAAACCCAAACGGTAGGGCATCTGTTAACGCCAGCTGCAGTTCATTCCCATTCAAAATTTTTTTTGGTCATGTCTCTTGGCCACGTGGTGAAGACCACAAATTGGTTACTTTGTTTTGTCTATTGGGCCACGTGGTGCAAAGCCAAAAAAAAAACCATGAATTCATATAAGCCGAAAACATGAATTCATATATTCCTCTTTCCTGATATTATGGAAGCCCCCACGAACGTACTGCCGTAAGATGCTCATCATTTAATAAACAATTACACAAACCACATCTTCCGAAATGCAAATGCTTGTATAATACATCAAATATCAATGCATTAATGAATTCCCAATTCACAATCATGATTAACATCAATCATCAATATATATACGAGAAAGGTAGGATGAGAAAAAAAAAATTATCAAATTATTAATGCATGAATTATTATGATATATCAATTTTCAATAATTATCAAATGAAGGGAATTAATTGTTGGATTCATCAAGAATTAACATCAGATTTTCAAAGAGATTCAAATATACATGAAACAAGAAAATCATGAAAATTATTTTAAATAATTCAATACAACATGTCAATAATTATTAATTAATGTGATTACAAACAACAGAATTGATTCTAAACAATTCCTATTAACATGAATTCTAGGGTTCATCAAGAATTAAAAAAATTCAGAAAATTTAAACAAACATAGAACCTTTGTTATCAATTCAAGCATGGTATATGCAATTCAATATTAAATTTAATTTCAATAATTATCAAATAATTATTAATTTAATAATCCTAGGATTCATGCTTTCTAAAGTTTTGATTCAATAAAATAAAATATAGATTAAATTTTGTAGAAACGAAAACCTACTTGATTGAATTGATCTTTCACTTGAGCAATCCCCGTTTCAGAGTCGATCGTGCCGATAATGTGTTGTGAACACAATAGGAAAACTTGAATGCAGAGAGAATATGGAGAGGCAGAGAGAAAATAATATGTCTGATTGGGATTATCATTTTGGGTTTACAAGGATTAATTATCTCTTATATAGGGGTGAATAATAATGAATACAAAAGGACAAAACTACCCCTAGCACCTATTACATAAATAGACATAACTAATGAAACTATTTACAACATATAGTATTTATTTTTCTAAGAGGTTGAAGGGGGAAAAAAAAAACTGAATATAAATATCGATGCTATACTCAAGTTAGGGTTGAATTATCTTTTAATGAGCCAACAAACGATTCAAAAATTGAAGGACCAGTTATCTTTTTAATGAGCCACCAATCGATTCAAAATTGAACCGAATATACAATGTAAATCTTATATCTAACATATAAAAAAATACCACTGAGTGACAATACAATTCAAACCTTAAATCTATTAAATTAACTTACCGCCGGCAATATCCTTATCAGTTGTTTCAAACTCCAAAATAGGGTAAACCAATTATTAACCGAAAATAAATCTCCGGTTGTGAGAATTTAAGGAAGAAAAGATTGCAGGGAAGGTAGTTGAGAGAAAAGAACATTCTCGGTATATGAATAATACGCACTAATTGAATACAGTTTATATAATCCTTTATATAATAACGGAATAAAAAAAATATACAAAATTACCTATTTACCCCTTGTACCCTTTATCTAAATAGACGCATATGTTATATTATTTACAACACTCCATCTTAAATATTTCATGTAATGGTGTTGTTTAGCTATGCACTTATGTGTTGTCTCGGTAAAATTTTGTCAGGTAACAAAAACCCTATGAGACAAAAATAACCATAATGGAAGGAAAAAGAATGCAACGCGCATGGATAATGATCGCATCAGAATCTTCTGAGGTAGTTGAAGTCGTCTCTTCTATAATATGGGTAGATAGTACGCCTTTGATATATAATGCATTAGTGTTGCTACATCAAAACCTTGCTCGGTAAACCCAGTGAGAAAAACCCGTGGTCAAAGGGAAAAGATGAGCAAATTCATATGAGTCGAATCATAATATCTTTAGATTCCATTATTAATAGAGTGATCATACCAAAATGTGCCTCATTAAAACCTAGTCAGGTAATAAAGCCCAATTGGACAAAATAACTCAGGTCGTAGCACAAAAGAGTACACTATGATCATATAAGTATACTTCAGGATACTCTGTATACTCTCGGATACTTGGTATACTTCAAGATACTCCCCCTGATCTTGAATCCCCAAAAAATTACTAATTAGGTAGATCAGCTAGTCCACGTAAACCAATACATCACACATACTACTAGAATGTGGCCTTTGGCAATGACTTGGTGAATAGGTCTGCATGGTTATCTTGAGACTGTATTTACTTGATCTCAATCTTATGATGTTCTTGTTGTTGTTGGTTGAAGAAAATCTTCGGTGAAATATGCATGGTGGTGTCTCCCTTAATGAAATTGGTCTTTATCTGCTTGATGCAGACAGCATTATCTTCGTAGTTAACCGTGGGTTCATTATGCAGGTAGCATTATCATGTTTTGAGATCATAGATCTATTTGGGTATGATTATATAAATTTGACCTTTGGAAGGTAGATCATGGTGAGAATTTGGAAGAATTATAAAGGGGTTTAGAATTCGAGTCAAAGCTCAATTGCAGACCTGCAGATCGACTTGAATGAAGATTAGAGATGTGCTAACCAAGGATTGAAATATCGATATCGACGGATATATTGCTAGTCAAATTTACGGATATCTCGCCCCAAATATCGATATTGAAATCGATATCGTTTATGGTCAATAAAAATGAAGGAAATTCGGTCTAAAAGTTGAAAATTTGGAATGAAATTTTAGGAAAAACATAAGTACCAATAATGGTTATATAGGACTAATAAAAATTATAAAATGACTTTGATATAATAAATATATGATGAATGATATGATACAATAGGGTTCTGTCGATGACTAATAATATAAAATTTGAAACATGAACATAAATTGAAATGAGTTACTATAATTGAATGTTAATATAGTTAAAAACATAACAATAAACATACAAAAATTAAGTGTAAGAAAAATGATAAAATAAGTTGAAATATATTTAAAATTGGAAAGAAAAAAAGATGAAAAAATAGAGCCAAATTTTGTTAAAAAAATTGGAAGAATGAATGTATTTAAAATTGGGCAAAAATGAAGAAAAAAAAAAGCCCACACTAAGTTGAAAAATATAAAAAAAAAAAATGGATAAAAAAGGGAAGAAAAACAACCGCAGTTGAAGTAAAGGGAAAAGGAAAAAAAAAAAAAGCAGTAGTTGAACTTAAGGGGGATCGAACCCAAGATCCTCCAAATGAAATTTAAAACACAAACCACCTTCGATAGCAAGTATGTCTGTAACTTTAACCAACGCCAATTGTATAATTATAATAAGTAATATTCATCTCCTACCTCTAGCCGGGTCTGTAACTCGGGTTTTATGACCTGACGTCACGACCCGACTAATTCTCCTTCGTTTTACGTCCAATTTTCACGAATTAATAGTGCATCTTCATTGTTTTGATCTCAGGAAACGATCTGTGAGCTCAAAACAAGACAAAATGGCGAAATTCCGCTTAATTTCTTCCCCCCCTCCTCTCTTATGTACAACCGACCAATTTTAACGAAATTTCGCCGCTAATAATTACCAGTTTTTTCATCCATGGTGCTAACATGGCCCGAACGTGGTGTGATGTGGTGCTTATATACAAAACATGTGGCATCTATGCAAAAGCCACATGGAAGCCATGTGTTAGCCACTTGGTCCGCTTGTCAGCAGGCACGTACATACGTGTGCATGGGAATGTGTTTGGGCTCATAGTGATGTGTGTTATGGCAGCCTGATTTTTTTTGAAGCGTGGCGGCATTTAACGACCAGTCCCGAGTTGCGGGATTTATTTATTAATTAATTAAGGATTATGGTGACTAATTGGGATTTAGTCGAGGGATTTCAGAAAGTTGGTGTAAAATGACGATTTTGCCCCTAAGAATGGGCAAAAAGTTAACTTTTGACCCGAGAGGTCAAATGCATGAGAACCGAGGATCAGGACGTTACGAGTACGTAGATGTAGATAGGCGGCATGTCGAAATCGGACGTCGTGCGGGAAAGTTATGGATCACGAACGTTTTTGGACATTATTTACGGTGACACATTTTACGAGACAAAGTTGTCATTTTTCCTTTTGTGGGGCCCAGATATTTTGGATAGGCCTAAGAGATGAGTGAAAAGTGTCACTTATCCATTGCCCCTTCCTTTACATATATGCATACCATCACCCTTTTTTCATCTTCTTAGTTCTCTATTAATTGAAACCATACACAAACACACAAACCCACACCCACAACCATCAAACCTCACCCTTTGTTGATGGTATGAAGGGGAGAATGAGAGAAGAGGTTGAGATGAGCTGAACGATGGGAACAACGTGGACTGTCATGCACGGTGGCCAGGAACACGTGAAGGTACGTTTTCGGGTTTGAATTTGGAAGTTTGATTTTAGGGTTTGTTGGACGTTTGTAATGATCCAATCTTATTCCTAGGGATCATACGATCTCACAGAGATCAAAAGGAAGGATTGCGAAGGTCGGAATCGATGGAACGACGAGGTTACATATCACGGTCATTGTTCATCATTAAAAAGGTAACTTCAAGCCATTTATTGGATTTCTGGGTTTGTAGAATTATTCTAGGGCTTAGGACGATCAAAACCGTTGAAGAACGAAAGGATTTGGTGGTCAAACTGCGAAGAACTGGCCGGGTCAGTCAATCGGGCTAACCCGGACAGAGGAAGAAGACGAGATGACATCGTACGTCATCATGTCCGACTAACATGTGTCAGATGACATCAGCATGACGTCAGTTGTTGACTTTGACCGTTGATCGTCTAACACTTTTGTTGACTTCTGACGAGAGTTGACTTTTGATTTGGACCCTAGCGTGGGGGTGCATGGGTAAGAATTTCGAGGTGAGACGAGGACTATTTTAAAGATTTCTGCGATCCGGATCCAATGGTAATGGTTTCGAGTCGATTGGAGATCGTTAGGTTGGTCAAATTGAGGTTTTTAGCCTAGGGATGCGTGTCCCGGACAAGTTGACTTTTTCGGGAGTTTTGGAGGTTTATGTTTAGGACTTGTATAGATGTTTAGTGACCTTTGAGTGTGATTTGGACAGGTCCGCATGACCCGAAGAGGTTGGATTAGCTAGGAGAGGCTTATGGCATGTGCATCGATACGCAGAATGGACGGTCTGTGTGTGGACATTTGTTTTCTAAATTGATGCATGCATAACGGTTTTATATGTTTTACATCTATGATTTGAAATGCTTGAGTGTATATTATTGTGGTATTTAGTATTTACGTATTTTCACGTATTTCGAGAGTTTTTATACTTTATGCTATGGTTGTGATATGTGCTGGTGTTTTTAATAATGGATTAATGGTATGATTTCGGATTTAGAAATATGGAATCGGGCTTGAGACCCATTTGACTTATGAACTATCGGACTTGAAGTCCATTTGATTTAATGAGGCATGGGGCTGAAGGCCCATTTGTTTGATACTATCGATTTTAAGGCCTAGTTGGTTATGATATCGGGCATGAGTCCCAATTATGGTTTATGGAATGGATTTTCGGGTTGAGTCCTCTGATTTTGAGAAATTGGATTTGTATAAATGGTTTATGAAGGTTATTGTAACGACCCGTCCCAAATTCCAGGATTAGATTAGTGACTAATTAAGGATTAGTGAGATTAATCGGTGATTAGTTGAGCGAAATCGGACGAACGATGCAAAATGGCGTTTTGCCCCTAGTTGTGGGTAAAATATTGACTTTTGACTCGGGGAGTCAAACGTACGTGGACCGATGACCGTGACGTAGATCGGGACGTCACGAGTCCGTAAACAAGTGGCACGTCGAAATCGAATCTCGAACAGAGAAGTTATGGTCACGGGATCAAAATCACGGATTTACGTCTCAGGATCTGAATAAAATATTAATTAAATTTGATTGGGAGATTAGTTAATTGTGGGGCTTCCCACGACAAGTGTCACTCATCCCATTGGCGGCTTCCCTAAAAAGTGGATCTAAGTATTAAAATATTATTATTTTAATTATTTTTTATTTTCCTTCATCACTCTTCTCCACCCTTCATCTTCATCTCATATGTTTTCCTCTCATCTCCACCGTCCATCTCTCTCTCTCATCTGATTATCACCATCAGCTATCATCTTCATTTTTCATTCTCTAAAACCCAAGCACCATCTTCCTTTCCCTCTACACAAACAAACACATAACACATATCACCTCACCACCATATCCATCTTTGTGTTCGTGTGAGAGACCGTGAGTGAGGGAGTGACTAGAGAGACTCATGGACGATAGGAAACGGCGGTCCATGGCGAAGGTAAGTTAGACCCTAGAACCCGTTTGTTTTCAAAATTAGAAGAATGAGTTTTGAACGTTGTTGGTTGATTTTAATGACGGAAATGGCTTTCTGGTGCTCATATGGGATAGTAGGGATTGGAAATGGAGGCTGAGGATGGTGCAAACGCCCTGGACGGCGACTGGATTTTGGGCCGTAAAGATCAAATCGAGAAGTTTTGTGCCGTTTTTCGTTGTTTTAATCACATGAATAGGCTCCTATGATTGAGAGAAAGCTATAGGGATTATAATTGATGAAAATGGATGAGAAATGAGTGAGAAATGGCATTGAACCGTGAACGCCGGTTTGGTTGGGCCGGGCCGGTCTAAACCGGTCTAGAAGGTGACAGGACCCATCCCAATCCCCCCGGGATTAGTGCGGGATGACCCTGCTCCCATCTGACACGAAGTGTCAGACAAGGGATATTTCAAACCTTTGCCCTCCTAGGCTATCAGAGTACGTCGGGATCTGGAGGAGGTATGTGATATCTCGGTCTCTGCTACAGTCCACATCCGACGTCAACCTGACGGGCAGTCAAAACATTAAAAGCTGTGAGTGAAAAAAACAAGAGTTTATAAAAACATTTCATAAGAAGACATTTGTACCCTTCACTAAAAAGCATGCATGCATTCGAAAACCATTTATCCGAAATAAACCAGATGTGGGAACTAAGCCCAAAACCAAGGTTCAAAGAACCATCATGAAAACGACCATACGGGCCACTGCCCAAATCCACAAGGGACTCAGCCCAAACCATAAGAAACCAACCATACGGGCCACTGCCCAAAACCTGTGTAAACACACATCATATATCATATCATATATCTCATAAAGCATACATCATATATACATATAATTCACACAACCAATCCTGTTTCGGTTTCCAAAGCTACGCGCGTGCTACCCAGGTCTCAATCCGAGTCTTCTCAAAGTCAAGATTAATGTCCGCAGACCACTGACCCCACCCGAGGTAATAATAATCATAGCCTTCCTGAGAGTAAGGAACCCAACTGGGGGGGTGACTCCATTCAGTCGGTGCTCCGTGACTACTCCGGGGTCCACCCAGGCCAACGACCCTCCCCGGAGGAGATAATAGAAGTAAAGGAAGGTATATGAATACATATATATACATAACATAAACATTCATGCCCTGTTCCCTTGAACCGTCATGATCTATAACATCCATTAACCAGGGTTCATGCTGGTTCCCATAAACCGTCATGAACCAGAATGACCTGACAAAGGTTCATGCCGGTTCCCATAAACCGTCATGAACCACAATAACTTTTCCAGAGTTCATGTCGGTTCCCGTAAACCGTCATGAACTTGGAAATCCATCTAGGGTCCCTGACCCGAAATCATAAACCGAAAAATAACTGGGTCTCGTGCCCGAACATATGACATCAGCTGGGCACCGTGCCCGATATCTAAGGTCATATGCCCGAGACAAAACCAAATGGGTCTCATACCCGAGTTTATCCTTTTGAAATCCAAAACCATTTCATTTAGACCGATAAAGAAATACCGACCCGTATAGGCACCGTATAGGGCCGAAACCTCGAAATACGTCCCTATACATAACCACACATCCAAATGCACTCATGACATCACAAACAAGTATCTAAAATATATAATAAACATTTATGCATGCACCAATTTAGAAAACAAGGTCCACAGACCGTCCGAGTTGCCATTTTGATTTGCGTGCCATAGGCTCTCCCGAGCCAATCACCATCACCGGGACTCCCAAACCTGTCCAAATTTTAATAGAAGGTTACTAACTACTTAATTAACCTCCTACCAAAGCCCCGTAATTTTCCCGAACTTTTAACTATTTTTAAACCGATTCTAAACCTTCCGACAGGCCGAAACCTATCGAAACGATGTCCGATTGACGCGAGACTAGTCCCAAAATCTTCGTTACATCGAATAGAAGTTTTCATATGTTGAACATTTTCCCAAATTATGGCCCACGCGCCCTAGAAGGTCGAAAACACTGTTCATCGTCTTCAACCTCCAGCTACTGTTCACAGTACTGTTCATCCGTCTTCAACCTCGGTTTTCTCCGGTTTTTGGACTGATTCGGGGTCCATTTCATCCCATTTTATTCCTGCTATGATCTTAATCTCATTTCTAATCTTTTTAGCTATTAAAACGGAACCAAAATGCACCAACCCTGTAGCTTCAATCGCCGTTAATGGTGGCTGAATTTTCCCCCGCCGTTCACGGCCATTTCCGGCCATCACAAGCCCCAAAACTAATCCTATTAACTTCTTAGAGTCCCCAGAAACCTTACCCAATTAATGAAATCGAGTAAAAACCATTAAAACTGAAATTTGAATTTTCAAATATTTTCCTTACCTCACGGTCTCTCCCGCCGTCCACCACCGTGAGCCACCATGGCCGGCTGTCGTGGCCTCCTCATCATCCCAGTCCTGCCCTCACTCTCACACGGTCACACTTGATGGAGGTTTGTGGCGGTGTTGTGTGTTTGAAGAAAATGAAGAAATGAAGAAAATGGTGGATAAGGGGGGGTGCGGGTTTGAAGAAGAAAAGAAGAAAATGATGATAGTTGATGAGGGAGATGGATCAGATGAGAGAAGAGAAATGGAGGGTGAGGATTTGAGAGATTAAAATAGAATGGAGGGCTAGGATTGAAAGTTGTTAAGATTAATTATAAAATAAGAATTATAATATTATTTAATTAAATAGATCCACAATTTAGGGGATTGGACCAATGGGATGAGTGACACTTGTCACTCATCCATGGGACCCACCTAAAATATCTAGCCTAATCAGATTTTTTGCCAAATCATCCATGTCTCGAAGTACGTGCATAATGAAATCAAACTTCCGTGACCTATATCTTCCCCGTTCGAAGTCCGATTTCAGCGTGCCGCCTGTCTATGGATTCGTATCGTCCCGATCTACGTAACAGTCCTCGGCTCTCAGCCATCAGACCTCTTAATCAAAAGTCAGCATTTGACCCCTTTTACCCAAAATTACCAAAATGCCCCTAAACTTCTGAACGTCATAACTTCTTCTTCGAACGGCAGAATTGAACGTGCCACCTGTCTATGAACTCGTGACGTCACGAACTACGTCACGGTCATCAGTTAAAGTTCATTTGGCCGCCCGAACGAAAAGTCAACGTTTTGCCCACGCCGTTACAGACGGGGTCTGCTAGAGGTTAGGGATGACACTGTGGAAGCGCGTGGCTTTCAAGCGTAGCCCCTTTGGGCGGCGCATGGTGGAGCGTGAACAGTCTTTTGGGGACGAATTCAACATGTGAATTAATTTATTCGATGTAACGAACATTTTGGGACTAGTTTCGTGTCGATCGGACATGGTTTCGATATAGTTCGGGGTGTCCGAAGGTTTAGGATTAAGTTTTAAAATAGTTAAAAATTTGGGAAAATTACGGGGCTTCAATGAGAGGTTAATGAAGTAGTTAGTAACCTTCTAGTATGATTTGGACAGGTTTGGGAGTCCTGATGACAGTGATTAGCCCGGCGCGGCTTATCACACACATATCGAGGCAACAACATATGACGGTCTGTGAGTGGACCTTGATTTCTAAAATGTGATGCATGCATAAATGTTTTATATGTTTTATAGATATGATTTCCATCATGATGATTATGGATTGGTGATTTACATGATTACACGTATTTCGAGGCAATTTACGTATTTACACGTATATCGAGGTTTATGGCTTTACGCTGTGGTTATTCGTGCTTATGATTTCGGTAATGGTTTAATGAAATGGTTTTGGATTTGAAAAGGTAAACTCGGGCACGAGACCCATTTGTTTTGGAAACCCCCGGATTTGAAGTCCATTTAGTTATATTATCGGGCCAGTGGCCCAATTAGTTAGTGAATTGATTTCAGATTTGAAAATACAGGATCGGACATGAGACCCATTTGATTTTCGAACTATCAGACTTCGAGTCCATTTTATTTAATAAGGAATCTAGCTTGAGGCCCAGTTGGTTTACGAAATAGGGCTTGAGGTGCAGTTGTTTTACGAAATTAAGCTTGAGGCCCAGTTAGTTTACGAAATCGGGCTTGAGGCACAGTTGATTTACGAAATCGGGCTTGAGTCCCAGTTGGTTTACATGATCGTTCTTGAGGCCCAATTGGTTATGATATCGGGCATGAGTCCCCTTTATGGTTTATAAATGTGATTTCAGGTTCATAGACCCTAAATGGATTTGGAATTGGTAAACATGGATTTCTGGTTCCCTGACGGTTTATGGGGACGAGGCATGGATCCTTTGAAAGGTTTGAAAGGTTTTAAGAATGATTTCGAAATGGTTTTCATATACCATCCTTTATTTATGGATTGTCTCTTCCGGGGAGGGTCGTTGGCCTGGGTGGACCCCGGAGTAGTCACAGAGCACTAACTTAGTGGAGTCGCCCCCGTGGGGTACCTTACTCTCAAGAAGGCTTATATGCATTATAACCCCCAAGGATGGTCATTGATCTGCGGACATTGACCTAGGTGGACCTTAGGGAGATTTGGGATTTGAGACCCCGGGTAGCACGCGCCTAGCTTTGGAAACCGTAACAGGATTGGTTATATGATATTTAGTAAACATGATTTCTTGGATTTGTGAAATTGTGTTTTGTGTATAGTAAATGGATTTGGGCAATGACCCACATACTTGGATTTACGGTTTTGAGCTGAGTTCCCACATATGGTTGAAATGAATTACAGATTTTGGTATTCTATGGTTTTGGGCTGAGTTCCCACGTATGACATGGATTTACGAAATTTGGGCTGAGACCCTAATAATGGTTATTTGGATAAATGGTTTTGTATGCATGCATGATTTTTAGTGAAGGGCATAAATGTCTTTATGAAATATGTTTTTATGAACTCATTTATTTTTGTCCACTCATAGCTTTCGATTTTTTTAATGCCCTTCAGGTTGATCACGGATGCAGACTGTGGCAGAGATTGAGACATCACACTCCTCCACCGGATCCAGGCGCGCTCTGAAAGCCAGTCGGGCTGAAGGTTTTGAACAATCCCTTGTCTGACACTTCGTGTCAGACGGGAGCATGGCACATCTCGTGTTAATCCCGAGGGGATTAGGATGGGTCATGTCAGTTATACTTCGGGCATGAGACCCATTTGTGGATTTACGATGGTTTTATGGAAACCGAATGGATGAAACTATATCCCGAGCATGTGCCCCTTTGAAAGGTTTGGAAAGGATGTAAGAACTGGTCTTGAAAGTAAGAACGGTGAAAAAGACTTGTGAGCTTTAGTAGCAAGAACGGTCAGCAAGACCCGTGAGCATGGAAAGACAAGATCGGTGAACAGCCTCACATCGCTCGGGGAGGGAAAAGTGAAGTGTCTTATATGTGTGGGCACATATCTAGCTAACACAAGTCCTTTTGGGAACTCACTAGCTTTGGATTCCTTGGGAACTCCAAAGTTAAGCGAGTTGAGGCTCGTGCAATCCCATGATGGGTGACCTACTGAGAAGTTGCAAGTGAGTTCCCGAAAATAAAACCGTGAGGACCGAGCCAAGAACGAACAATATTTTGCTAGATGGGTCGGGTCGTGACATAATGGTATCAGAGCTATACCTCGACTGGAAGTGTGCCAGCGAGGACGTTAGGCCCCAAGGGGGTAGATTGTAAGACCAGGTCTTGAAAGCTAGAACGGTGAGCAAGACCCGTGAGCTTGGAAAGGCAAGATCGGTGAACAGACCCACATTGCTCGGGGAGGGAAAGGTGAAGTGCCTTATATGTGTGGGTACGTATCTATATAATACAAGGCCTTTTGGGAGCTCACACCTCGACCGGAAGTATGCCAACGAGGACGTTGGGCCCCAAGGTCGTAGATTATAAGACCCAGTCTTGGGAGCAAGAAGGGTGAGAAAGACCCGTGAGCTTGAAAAGCAAGAACGTTGAGCAAGACCCGTGACCTTGGAAAGGCAAGATCGGTGAACAGTCCCAAATCGCTTGGAGAGGGAAAGGTCAAGTGCCTTATATGTATGGCCACGTATCTAGCTAACACAAGGCCTTTTGAGAGCTCATTGGCTTTGGATTCCTTGGGAACTCCAAAGTTAAGCGAGTTGAGGCTCTTGTAATCCCAGGATGAGTGACCTACTGGGAAGTTGTACGTGAGCTCCCGAAAACAAAACCTTTAGGACTGGGCCCAAAGTAAACAATATTGTGCTAAATAGGTCGGGTCGTGACAAAGGATTTGTGAAGTGTTTTCTAAATATCATCCTTATGTATGGACTGTCTCCTCTAGATATTTGGTACCTTGGAGTAGTCACGGTGCATTGCCTGCGAGGGGTCGCCCTACGGAGAGGCCGCATAGAGGCTCACGTAGAAAAGCTTAAGAGAAAAATTGCATGAGGGTAAAACCTCCCCACAAGGAGGGTCATTCACTTGGGCGAACCTTGGGAAGACTCGGGATTGAGACCCCAGAGTAGCATGCATATCTTAGGACCATGACATGACATTTGGGATGTCAGGTATCTAGGATGCTGAGGATTGGTAAACTGTATTTCAATGAACTGGTTATTTGGTATTAATAGATTTGGTCTGTGACCCATATACCTTGGTTTTACGGATTTGGGCTGTGACCCACATGGTTTGGATTTACGATTTTGGGTTAAGTCCCCACTTGGTTTGATTTTACGGTTTTGGGCTAAGGCCCTAATGATTGGAAAAAAGAAAGGGATTTGATTGATAAACGGTTTTGTTTACTTTGAGTTGATTGGTTTTCGAATGCATGCATGCCTTTTAGTGAAGGGTATAAATATATTTTATGGAAATGTGTTTTATTAAATTATTTTTTTCGTCAACTCACAGCTTTTCATGGTTTTTAATACCCTGTAGTTGATCGTGGATGCGGGCTGTAGTAGAGACCGAGACATCGCACTCCTCCACTGATCCTGGCGCGGTTTGGAAGCCCTGAAAGAGGGTAAAGTTTTGGTTATCCCTTGTCTGACACAAGGTGTCAAATAGGAGCATGGCACATCCCGCGTTAATCCTGGGGGGATTGGGATGGTTTGTGTCACGTCACATGGGTCATCCCATGATTTATGGAAACACGTGTCCCCATGTTTTTATGTTCAGAATCTAATGGTCAGGTTTCGGGACAATCAGACGTCGTCTTGAAGTAGTTTTGAGCATGTGATTGACATTATTTGTGTTTAGGATGCTTATATTATCCTAGGATTTATAGGATTTGAATATGATGTTATGTTCACTATTAGTGACCTTTGATTGTTACTTTCGAGAAGCTAGATCGTTCCAAGGATTTTGGAGGAGCCCACAGCTAGGAATTGAGCTAATTGGATTGATTATGAGTGGACATTTGTTTTATAAACAATGATGCATGCATAATGAAATATTTTAGATGTTTTATTGCATGATTTGAATTGCAATGGTCTAAATAAATTATTTGAAATATTGTTTGACGCTTTACTGAATTTAGAATATTTATTCAGGATTTGACTAATTTCTGGACACGGATTGTATGGTATTATTATGGAAACAATTTTTTGGGATCAGACCAGGTTTAGAAACGTTTTGAGTTGGTGTTTGAGTCAAGGATTGTTTTAAAAGAAAAATTTTCAGATTTAATCCATGGACTATTTTCCACTGTTATTGTAATAAGTTTTCCAGACGATCGAAGCTTGGGGTACTTCCTAAACGACCAAAATTTGGGGGTATTGTTTTCCCAAACAATCGAAGCTCGAGTTTCTTCTTAGATGGCTAATGGCCTGTGTAGTATCCCTGACATTGAATCTTGGGATTTTTTCTAGATGACAAAAGCTCGAGGTTATTGTTTTTCCCAAGAAACTAAAGCTCAGGGATCTTCCTAGACGGCTGATGCTCGAGGCTGCTTCCTAGATGGTCGAAGCTCGGGGTTTTTCCAGACGACTAAAGCTAGGGGTTATTATTTTTCTCAAATATGCAAAGCTTGGTATTTTTCCAGACGGTTGATGTTCGGGGGAGTTGAGATTCATTTGATTGGTTCTTGATATTTTTGTCCAGATTTTCACACATGATTTGATATAAAGAGATTTCAAGTAAATGTGGGCCATATATATTTTGATATATTTTATGATTTGTGGGCGCACGGCTAATGGTTTGATTCAATCTAAATTCCGGTTGTTTCTGTTTTATGGATGCATGCATTGTTTAATAACTGAAAGGTACATGATTGTTTTTCCCCGATAATGTATTTTCAAATAATTATTTATGTCCATTTACACTATTAATGATTTTGAATTTCCTTCAGGTCGTTGTATATAGATAAAGGATAATATTGAGATGGAGGAATGAGCGGGACATCAGTATCAGCATCCCTTTACTGACATGTATTAAGGATATATTTGGAACTTCAGTTTTATTGTCATACGGAATCAGAACCTAGCACGGTTATCTAAATGCTTTCAGGAAGGGTCGGGTCAATTTGATATCAGAGCACTGTGGTACTAATTTGTGTTTCTTTAAAAAAACATGAAAGGCTTCCAAGACGTGAGCCCAGTGCATGGCCTGGTTATGAGATGGATACTACAAGGGATACAGGGAGGCCGAATATTGAGACGACGAAGTTAGTCTTTAGGTCTAAAGGCAGGAGGCATGAACAACACCAGAGGGTAGTTCAGGTTGATTTCGTTGATCTTAAAGCTCTCTAGAGTTCACGTTATGTTTCAAGTGTCGATATTTCAGAAGACTTTGTTTGATGATTCTCTTATGCTAGAGGAGAAACCAATCAAACTCAGAAAGTATTTGAGCTTAAGAAGCAACCAATAAATATTCGGATAGGAAAGATAAGGGCTAAGTTAGAAAAATATTCCACTTGTAAAGGTTCTGTGGCAGAATTACAACGTGGATGAGGTCATATTGGAGCTCGAGGCATTGAGACGAGCGTATATCTAAAAGTTTTTTAGGGATAGGAATGAATTTTTGGGATGAAATTCTTTAAGGGGGTAGATTGTAAAACACAAAAATTTGGGAAATTTAATTCTTAGAAATTATAAAGTGAATGGACTATTTTGTCCTTGTATATATTTAGGTCAAAGTTGACTTTTTAATTGGAACTGTTTTTTACAGTTTTCAAGGACCATTATGAAGGTTTCGGAAATTTGGGGTCCATAAATGACAGGACTCATCCCAATCCCCCCGGGATTACCGTGGAATGTGCCCTGCTCCCGTCCAACAAGGGGTGTCAGACAAGGGACAACCACGAACCACTGCCCAAACGGGGCTTCCAGAGTGCGCAAGGATCGATGGAGGAGGTGTGTAATGTCCCAGTCTCTGCTGCAACCGCGTCCGTGATCAACCTGAAGGGCATTAAAACCAAAAGCTGTGAGTGGACAAAAACTAGTAAGTTTATCAAATACATTTATAAGACATTTATGCCCTCCAATAAAAACGTATGCATGCCACGAAAACCAGTAACCAAAACGTTTGCTCAACCGAGCCATTAGGGCCTTAGCCCAAAAACCGTTAACCAAAAACCAAGTGTGGGAACTCAGCCCAAAATTGTGGAATACCACCACCATACATATTAAAACCATGTGGGTCACCACCCACGACCATAGATGAACATCAATTCATTAAAATCACACAATCATAAATCCACCCGGAAAGCCATTTCATTAATTCGTATTTTACCATTACCATCACCAGCATCCCTGATGCTAGACGTCCCTGACGTCATGTCTCACGGTTTCATAAGCTACGCGTGCTGCCCGGGGTCTCTCCGGGTCCATATATCTGACATCCCTGATGTCTGACGTCCCTGACGTCAATCATAGCAATCCTGCTCCTGAGTCATCATACGGTCCGGCTGCTCCGTATGGTGACCCTTCACAGGCAATGCACCGTGACTTCCCTAGTGTCCCAGACATCTGGAGGAGACCATCATATATCCATGTGTACAGATGGTATATGGAAAAACAGTTTTTATTAATTCATTTCACAACATCACAATGGGCCCTGCCCGAATTTTCCATAAAACAACACATTTCCATTTAGGGTCCCTGACCCGAAATCACATTTATTAAATATAGGGTCCCTGACCCGAAATCACAATTTTAATCCAACTGGGCCTCATGCCCGACTTTATGAACCACTGGGCCCACGACCCGATTTATAAACCAACTGGGCCCGCAGCCCGATTACGTACTCAAATGGACTCCAAGTCCGAGATTTCCAAAACAAGTGGGCCTCAAGCCCGAATTCATCTTTCTAATATAAAAACCATTTTATCATATTGTTTATTTAACCACAAGCACGCAAAACCACAAATTAACCGTTAATCCCGATATACGTGAAATACGGAAAACACCTCGAAATACGTGCAACATACCCAAAATCAATGCTCACAAATACCATCATAGAAATCATGTATATAAACCATATAACACGTTTAAGCATGCATAGGATTTATAAAACCAAAGTCCACTCACAGACCGTTTTAATGGTATGCCTCGATATGCGTGCCACCGGCCCTCCCGGGCCACACCACTATCACCGGGACTCCCAATCCTGTCCAAATCACATTAGAGGGTCACTAACCTCATTATTAACATCCTATCAAAGTCCTGTAATTTTCCCGAATTTTTACTTATTTTTAAACTTAATTTAAAACCTTCGGACATCCCGAACACTATCGAGACGGTGTCCGATCGACACGAAACCAATTCCAAAATGTCCGTTACATCGAATAGATTAAAAGTCATGTTGGAAGTTTCCCCAAAATACCCTTCACGCGCCCCCATGCGCCAGGTCAACATTCAGGTCAACAATGATGACGTCATGCTACAGTAACCGGGTTCTGAAACCGGGTCTGTAACCGGGTCGCCGTCGACCCGCGGCTTGACCCGATCACAGATCGAGTTCCAGACCTCCATTTTTGATGCGGTTTGATCCTATGGACTCGTCATAACCTCCTCTATGGTTCTGTGACATCCAAACTCATTTTTAGGTTGATTAAACTACCTGAAAACTGACGGGAAAATCGGATGAGAACTCAGGTCATCCTCTCCGGCGACTCGTCGAGATTCCGGACGTGGTTCATGGTCCAAAATGGTCGTCTAGGTTCCTAGGACATGTCTCAAAAACAAACAAACATTCATAACGTCAAAAACGGACGTTTCAAGGCAGGGAAGTAAATCGGGTCTTCACGGGTTTCTGGACTTACCGCCGCCGTGGGCTGCCCAGTCGTGGTCTGAGTCATCCTAAGGTTCCAGTGATGTTAACATGAAGTTGTTTCAGGTCCAGGTGAGGTGGTTTGGACGGTTGGGCAGCGTCGGGTTGTTTGGTTTCCTCTCGGGTCTGGGAGGTTTCCGGCCGTGCAGGGCGGCCGTGGTGGTGGTGGCCGGCGTCTGAAGGTGGCTGGGGTCTGTCTAGAGGTGTCTGATGCGTGGGTTGAGGTTGAGATGTGGTCTGGTGTGATTGTTCGAAGGGTGAGGGTGCACGGGTTTGAGAGAAAAATGAGAATGAATGTGAGTCTGATGGTTTAAGAACAAAATAAGAAAATGAAATCAACGGCTAGGATCTAATCTGGGAATAGGATGGAGGGTGAGGATTTAAGGAGATTAATTAATTAATTAACTAAATGGCCAACATAGATCCCTGAATTAGGGAAGGAAGGAGATGATGACATGTGTCACTCATCAAGGGTCCAGATTGGTTTGGATTAAAGTAATCAGATTTTATTATTATATTATTATTTTATTCCGAGTCTCGGTTAATCGCGTTTTACGTCCTTGACCATAACTTCGTCGTCGAATCTCCGATTTCGGCATGCCGCCTGTCGTTGGATTCGTATCGACGATACCTACGTAACGGTCCTTGGCCCTCGTCCATCGGACCTGCCGGTCAAAAAGTCAACATTTGGCCCCTAGTAAGCCAAATTACCAAAATACCCCTCAACTTCCGAACACCATAACTTTCTCTACGAATGTCGGAATCGAACGTGCCACCTGTCTATGAACTCGTGACGTCCCGAACTACGTCACGGTCATCGATCAAAGTCCATTTGACCGCCCGAACAAAAAGTCAACATTTTGCCCACGACTAGGGGCAAAACGGTCATTTCGCACAATTTGTCCGATTCCGCCCTACTAACCACCGTTCAACCTCGCTAATCAAGATTAGTCACTAAACTAATCCCGGAATTCGGGACGGGTCGTTACAATAAACAAGTAGCATGTTGAAATTGGAGATTCTACAGTCAAATTACAGGTCTAAAACTGTAACAGCCCAAATCTCAAGAAAAAGTAAAATTGAAAAATAGAAAGGAAAATGATGATTTTGCCCCAATAAAGTAAGAAAGTTGACTTTTTTATATTGAAAGTTTTTGGACGTTCTGAAAGGGTCATTACGAAGATGCCGAACTCTTGGGTTTATAGACAGGCGGTATGTTGAAAACAGAGTTCGAATAAGTCCGATTTGGGACTAAACAAAGTAGGGGCATTTTGCACAAGGGCATTTTGGTAATTTTTTTGCATAAGGGCATTTTGGTAATTTTTTAGCATATGGGCATTTTGGTCATTTTGAAAGAGGAACCTAGTTTATTCTAAAATGCTCTCAATTTTCCCCCTTAAGTTCTCACATCGACTTAGTGTCCTATAAGTATGTGAGTGTGTTGTGTGTTTGGCAACTCGGTGGTGGTAGGCCAAAACCGTTGAGGTAGTGGCCCGTAAGAGAAAAACCAGAGAAATGTGAGAAGAAGGAAAGGGAAGAGAAAGAGAGGGAGAAAGGAAGAAATAAAGGGAGGGAGGGAAGAGAGGTGATGAAATCAATGTAAAAAAATGGAGGATAACATGGAGAAAAGGACTTGGACCCATGAGCTCTGTTTTCGGGTGTGTAGTTTTAAACCTGGAAACATGAAAACTAACATGCTCATGTCTCTCTGAAGGTCTCATGATGATTCTAAGACGGGGAGAGATGAGGTTGGACACTGAAGAGTCTGTCGTCATGGCTAAGGAACTATGGTCGAAGGATGGGAGCTTCAGGCTGTGTTCTAGGTAAGTTTCTATTATTTTTAATTCCATAGAACTGGTTAAGGAGTAGAAGAAAAGAATCCCAACATTTAATATTACAAAAATGACGTGAAAATGGTAAGTTTTTCTCCTAGTCAGGTTGCCAAGTCAGGCCCTATGCGCAGGTCCACGGGTTGACCCGATTTAAGGAAGAAGAAGACAGGGGCCACGCGTGAAGCCCATGCACAGAAGGCTTTCGGCCATGCGTGGTGATGCATACGGCCTCCTTTGGTCATCCGATCAACACAAAAACTTTTTGTTATTTAATACTGAGTTTGATGGTACAAATTTCATGGAAATTGTATATTGTTTGTGTATGGTTCTGGGTTTCCAATGTATGATGTTTATTTCTAAATTAACAACTATTTAAAGGGATTTTGAGTATACAAATAAAATGCTAACATAATCATTAAGAGCCCTTAAAAACAACTTATTTTCATGAAGGGGACTTACAAGGAATTATTACATAATTAACATATTGGGACATGGACAATATTTGAGAAACATTCAACATGGACAATGTGTATATACATGATTCTTGATAGTTGGTGATATGGTGATACACATCTATATACTAAAATGAACTATGATGTTCATATGATGATATGTGATTTTATAATGAAATATATAATCATGATATGTGGATAATTATGGTTATATTAATGATAAATATGATGAAAATGAAACATGTGATAAGAATATGGTCTAAGGACTGAATATGGGTAATTATATTTAATGTTTGTGTTTGTAATTGGTGTATATGCTTATCTTGTGACAAGATTGAATAGCACACAATTTAATAATAGTGATCATAACTGAAAGTTGCAGATAAGCAGTGAACTTACAAGTATGATGTATGAATATGACCAACAAGTTACTCGGTAACGATTATTTTATAATTAATGTAAACAATAACGATTTTACTAAGGGACATAAAACCCCAAAAAAGGTTAATTAGTAAATTTCCCTACTTGTCAGGGTTTAGTGGGTTAGATGTGGGCGGTAACCCCGCAGGGATGGGCCTAATTTTGGGTAATTTGTTATGAAGGGAATAAGGATAACTCTGGTGATATCCCTTATCTTACAAGAGTTGTAAAATAGGAAGAAGACCGGTCTAATTTTTCAAGGAAATTAAGGATGGATCCTATCAAAAACAATTTTACGGGATTTTCAAGTGTATATGAATTAATAAACGAGTTACGTTTGGAAATTTTCTTGAGTCAATAGTTAGGTGATTGGTGAGTCACTAGAAAAGGATTTAGAGACTGACAAGTGTCGCCCTAAGAGCTAGTGAGGTGTACTGCACCTCTTACCTTATGAATCCCTATTGAATTAAACTTGTTCGAATGTATAAACAAAAGTGGGAAAAGAATAGAAACAGATTAGAAAAACATAGAGAAGAAAAAAGAAATTAAATTGAAAAAGGAGAGGCAAACTAGAGAGAGGATGAAAAGATCATATGAGAATACATTCCTAGTACCTAGGTAGGTTTGGGACACAATCAACCAGTAAAGGAAACGACTAGAACACTTCAACCCGTGCCTTTTAAAGTGGAACTTTTGATATTTTAGTGTAGAAACATCAAACTAAGGTTGTATTTAGCATCTCTGGACTCGTGTGACCAGGTCCAAGTTAAATTTCAAGGGAGTTAGACATAGAAAACCACCCAACATGTTTATGGAACCCATGACGAGACTATTGAGGTTATTTCATAGAAATAGAGGTTAGGATGTCATGTTTTGAGATCAAAGATCTACTTTTGGGTATGATTAAACACAATTTGACATTTGAAAAGTAGAAAATGGTGAGAATTGGGAAGAAATAGAATTCGGTCGAGAATTCGGTTCAAACCCTGGTTGAAAACATGCGGGTTGACCTAGATAGTGGTTGAAGATGAGTTGACGTGGTGCCAACATGGCAGAGCTGATGTGGCAACCACACGTTAGCCACATGGGCCGCTCATTAGCAAGTGCATGCGCATTCACATGTGTGAGTATGTTTAGGTGTGTGGGGTGCATAGGAAGGTCGCTAACCTTCTGATGGCGCTTAGTGGTGAATTGGTCCGTCATGCATCTTGGGGTAGTTTTGAATGTCTAAAGTGATAGTGTTTGAGTTTAGGTGCGTGGGATGATATATTTGAATCAATCAGAAAATTCTAACTTCATCATCTCAAATTCGTTCATGCATTTTTCATATGATAAATGCACCAAACATCATATTTTTACTTGCAATATGATCCACCTTAAGTTTGTGATTTAATGTGCCGAGCAGCAGTCAAACATTAAATCATTAAATCATTTGCAACATGAAGATTGTATTCATATTCATAAATGATAGAAAGGAAATACTAACACATATATTTCATTATAAATATAACCAATAACAAATAAAAAAGTTTAAGTAGATGGAGAGAAAATGTTACACATTCGGGGTGGATGAAAACAATGGATTGTTATTCACAAGGATCACCAAACAGCAGTAGGAACCTTGTGAAGATGGAGAAATAAAACACGAGAATTTCATACTCAAACTCTAAACTTGTATTGGAAATATTTTTCCTAAGTTTCCTTTAAGGAAAGCTCAAAGTGTTCCTAAAATAAAAGTCCCCAAACAATGAGAATGACAACCCTATTTATAGGAAAAGTGCCAAAAATCTAAAAATAAAGTGCAAATAAATTGAAAATTGCAATTAAAAAAATTTAAAAGTGAAATTATGAGAATAACTGATTTTTGGGTGAAATTATGGTGAAAAAACTGCCCAAAAGGGGCAGGTTTGATGCAGTGAGAGCATGGCATGGAACGGCAGGCTGCAGTTGAAAAAAAAAAAAAACATCATTTTGGTAGGTCGGCATTGACACTGGGCGTGGGAGTCGGCGAGACAGGCGGGTGCAGGGCACAGATCGTTCGACGCATGGGTGCCGAGGCTAGGTTTTTTTTTGGTACACGTGCGCTAAATCTTCGAAGGCGAGCTCGGCAGGCACACTCCGTTGTTGACTTAGGCGGATGGATGGCAAGAATTGGGCTACATACTGGGCTTAGAGTGTGGACTGGGCTTGCACAGGGACATGGGCCTCGCGGTTGAAGGTTCTGGGCTTTTAGGCTTTAGCAGCTTCCCACCAAAATTCCAAGAGATTTTTGGTGGCCTTCCTTATTTCGTCCATATTTTTTCATTATAATTCCGATTAGGACGATTCTTTTTCCAAAATGCTTACAATTCCAAGTTTTATTTATTTCTATAAATTTCCCACGAAAAAATATTATTTCTCCGATTGTTTGGTAATTTAATATTAAAAGGTAAGTATAAAAGGTAATTTAAAATTATTTTTCAAATGGTGCAGGACCTAACACAGTTATCAAAGACCTTTCAGGAAGAGTCATATCAATTTGATATCGGAGCATTGCGGTACTGATTTATCTTCTTTCAGAAATTGAAATACCTTCAAGATGTGAGCCTTATGCACGAACTGATGATGATACGAATACTACAATGGGCAAAAGGGGCCGGATACTAAGAGCGCATGGTCGGTCTTTAGGTCCACAATTCGGGTGTTTGATATTACACAACATAAGGCACAAACAACACCAAAGGGTGGTTCAAGTTGATTTCATTTCTCCCATAACTGTCTAGATTTCACAATATGTTTCATGTGTCGATGTTTCAGAAGTCTTTATTTGATGACTCTCTTGTGGAAGAGAAGTAGATATCCAACTCAGAAAGGTTTTAAGCTTAAGGAGCAACACGTACATATTCCCGATCGGAAAGATAAGGGCTACATCGAAAAACGTTTCCCCTGGTAAACTTATGTGGCAGAATTAGAACATTGAGAAGGTCACGTAGGAGCCCTAGGTATTGATGCAGACCTAGTATGTACAACCGTTTGAGGGAAAGGTATGTCTTTGAGGCCTAGTAGGAGCAACCGTTTGGAGCACTATTGGCACAGTTTTCATGGAGTGTTACTTAGGTCTCGAAATTTTGAGTCTATAGACAGTCAACACATCGAAATCAAAGACTATATGGTCGAGTTGGTCTAAAACTATGTTAATAGATGTTCAAGTGTATAGGAATTATTAAACGGGTTGCGTGTGGAAATTGTTTTGAGCCACTCTAAGAAGGTGAAAAGTGTCACTCTAAGAGCTAACGAGGTGTACTACACCGCTTACCTTGTGTATCCTTATTGAATTAAACTTGTTCGAATGTATGAACAAAAAGGGGAATAAAATAGAAACAAAAAAGAAAAAGGGAGAGAAGAATAAAGGAAAGGCAAACGAAAGGGAGTATAAAAATACAGTCTGTGAACACAATCCTATCCAGTTTGCGACACGATCAAACAACAGAGGAAATTAGTGGAGCACTTCAACCCGTTCCCTTTGCACTAGAACTTTGAGATTTTAGCGTGGAAACACCAAGCTAAGGTCGTATTCAGCATCTCTAGACTAGTGTGGCCAGGACTAAGTTGAATTTCAAGGGAGTTAGATGTGGAAAACCAGCCAGAATTGTGTTGGAACCTAGGCCGAAATTTTTGTTTCTCTATCTGAGAAATCATGGTGAGGATGTCATGTTTTGAGATCATAGATCTATCTCTGGATATGATTAGAGACAATTTAATTTTTTAAATGTAGGAAACAGTGAGAATTTGGAAGAATTAGAACTGGGTTGAGAATTCGGGTCAAATCCCTGTTGCCAAATGTGGGTTGACTTAGATGGCTGTTAATGATGAGCTAACATGGCGCTAACATGGTAATGTTGATGTGGTGTGCCGATGATCAGCAGGTACGTGCATACACATGCATGGCGGTGCGTAGGATCATCCCATAGTGCACGACAACATTTGTTCCTATATTTTTTATGTTCTAAATCCAATGATGCAAGTTTCGAGGCACTAAGACATTGTCTTGGGGTAGTTTTGAGAGTCTGAAGTGACTTTATTTGTGTTTATGATGCGTATATTATCCTGAAAATTTTGGGATTTGAATACAACATTATGTTCACTATAAATGACCCTCGATTGTTACTTTTGGCAGGCTAGATCGCTCGAGGGACTTTGGGAGAGCACGCATCTTAGACTTAAGCTGCTCAAACAAACTGTGAGTGAACGTTTGTTTTATAAACTATGATGTATGCATAATTAAATTTATAGATGTTTTATGGAATGATTTGAATTCTAATGGTCTGAATAAATGATTCTAAATGAATTTTGATGCTTTTATGGATTTAGAATATTTTTTCAGGCTTTGATTGGTTTCTAAACACGAATTTTATGCTATTATGGAAACAATGATTTAGGCTTAAGCCCGGTTTGGAAACGTTTTGACTTGGAGTTAAAGCCAAGGATTGTATTAAAAACAAAATTTTTGGATTTAATCCATGTATTGTTTTCCAATGTTATTATGATGAGTTTCCCAAATGGTCGATGCTTGGGGTGCTTCCCAGATGACCGAAACTCAGGATTATTGCTTTTCTAGACAGTCGAAGCTCGAGGTTACTGTTTTCCTCGACAGCTAAGGCTCAGGGATCTTCCCAGATGGTCGATGCTTAGGGTAATTTCCTAGACGGTAGATGCTCAGGGTAATTTTCCAGACGACGGATGCTCAGGATTTTTCCCATTATTATTTTTCTAAGGAAACCAAAGCTCAGGGTTCTTCCTAGATAGCTAATGCTTAGTGTAGTTTCCCAAATAGTCAAAGCTTGGGGTTTTCCCAGATAATAAATGATTTTATTTAAAATTCGGTTCTTTCTATTTTATGAATGCATGTATTGTTTTGTATTTGGAGGGTAAATGATTGTTTTTCTTCGAAAATGTATTTTCAAATGATTATTTTTGTCCACTCAAACTTTTACTAGTTTTGTCTTCCTTCCAGGGTGTTGCACAAAGATCAAGGCTAATATTGAGACGAAGGCATGAAAGGGACATCAGTATCAATATCCCTTGTCTAACATGTGTTAAAGTTATTTTTGGAACTTCGGTTTATTTTTCAGATGGGAGCAGAACCTAGCACGATTATCAAAGCGCTTTTAGGAAGGGTCCTGTCAATGCCACTTGTATCAATGTATCGAATACATTTTTGTTTTAATTTAAATGATTTTTTTCTTAAACTATTGTGTAGTTTGTAGTTGTGATTGATATATGCCAAGTGACTAATTACTGGTCACTTGTTCGAATATGTGTAAACAAAATGTTGGATTTTGGCCAAGGTTTTGGTGTTTGGTTCTGTCTTAGTAGTAAGTAGAGGATAATTAAAAATATAAATTAAAGAAGGTATTTGATGCCCTCATAGGATTGATCCTCTTAGGCCTGATTGGCAGGTTCCTAAACACATGTTCGATCAATGATAACTTGAGAAAATTAGAACTTACTTTACGGGTGCATGAACGCGCTTCGGTTCAAGGTGCGGACTGATAGTTTTGTCGATTGGGTGTCTAAACATACTTAGGTAGAATGTAGCAGTCTAAACAACTAAATTAGAGACTGATTGGTGGGTGTTTGAACAATCAAAGTTAGGTTGTTGGTGTTGATCGACAGTAGTGCCAAATAGTTGTCTAACCATTCGTTTGACCAATCTGAGCTTTAAAACAATAGAAAGAATGGAAATTTGAAACATGAAAAATTTAGACTTCTCATTAATCCTTACATGTAAGCATGGATTAGCATGAGCTTATACAATAGTAAGAAGGCTAGGCTTCAATTGTAGTAGTACTATGATCAGCATTCCATGGATGGGGTAGTGGTTTTCCATTTGTAGAGCGCAATTCGTGAGTGCCCGATTGGTAGATTTTGATGACCTAGTATGGTCCTTCCCATTTTGGATTGAGTGTGCCACCTGCTTGTTCTTTTCTTTAGTTGCAAGGGTAACCTTTCTAAGGACCTAGTCTTCCAACTAGAGCTTCTTTAGTGGATTTGTGAGTCATTAGATCATGCCACCTTATGTTGGTAGGCTATGTTCTATATGTTTCCTTTCTCATGGTGTTCTTCTAGTAGGTCAAGTATGAGGGTGAGGATCTTAGTATTCTCGTCAGGGTCATAGGAAATCACCCAATATGATGTTTCTCTAATCTCCACTGTTACCATAGTGGAAAATGCTGAAGGACATGGCAAATGGTGTTTCGTTTGTTGATGTACGATGTGAATTATGGTAAAACCAAAGGACACCTGGTCCATAGTATAACCATGCTCCTTTGGCTTCCTCATCAAAACGAGTCTTGAAGTTGTATTTAATGTTCTTGTTAATGGCTTCCATCTGATAGTTGGCTTGGGGATGAGCATCAGAGGTGAAGTAGAGAGTGATACCATAAACCTAACAGAAAGATCAAAATCGAGCACAATCGAATTGTTTTCCATTGTCTATAAGAATGGTGTGTGCTATGGCGAAGTGTTAGATGATGTTTTGGAAGACGAAGGTTGCAATCTAGGCGGATCTGATTGTAGCAAGTGCTTTTACTTCTGCACATTTTGTGAAGTATTATACTACTACCACAACATGTTCTACACTTCCTTTTTCTTGTACATTGGTCTGATCAGATCTAGTCCCCATTAGGCAAATGGCCATAGACTGAGTACATGAGTGAGCTTTTCCTCTAAGAGATGTGGTATGGGGGCATGTCATTGACATCGGTCGCACTGTTAAGTTAGGATGATTGAATCTACATGCATGGAAGGCCAATAGTAGCCTTGCCTAAAGGCTTTTTGAGTAAGGGATCGAGGTCTTGAATGGCTTCCACAAATGCCTTTGTGGATTTCCCTCAAAACGGTTTGGCCTCGTTCTTGTGATAGGTACTTGAGTAGAGAAAAAGTAAAACCTTGCTTGTACAAATGGTAATGGGCAATGGTGCAACGAGCCGCCTTGTGTTTGATGTCTCTAGCTTTATTCTTGTTAGCTCATAGCTTTTTCTCCCAGAGGTATCAGATGATTGGATCCATCCATGTTGGTTCGACGTTGATGTTATGGACCTCTCGCTTTCTAGTGCTAGGAACTTCCATTATTTCTACCAAGACACTTTGACTGATCATGTCGTCGATAAACAATGCCAATTTTTCCAGAGCGTCGACATGGCTGTTTTCTAATATTGGCACTTTGATTACCTCATAATTCTAAAAGTGGCGGAGAAATATTCTAGCCTCGTCATGGATATGGTCATACTAACATCCTTCGCATGAAAGTTGTTATTAAAGTTTTTGACCACAAGTTGGGAATCGTTGAACTTCTAGATCTAGTTTCCACCTAATTCTCGTGCAAGGTGAAGATTAGTAAGGGGGCCTCGTATTCTTCTTTGTATTCGTATCATTGCATGTTTCTTTGAAGGTGAAGTGGAGAATGTACATGAGCTTCATATGATCGAGAGTTGTGAGTACAAGGTCTGCACTAGAGCCAAAGTGGCACGCTGAGCCATCCACGTAAAGGATCCAAACTAGTTTGGACCGATCAATATGGTTTGAGTTGGTGCAGACCTGAATTTTCCCAGCTGGGTCCTATGGAGGCTGGTTCAGATCTTTCGATATGCATTGAGTGGTCTCATAAGTGAATTCAGTGAGTAGACAAGCAATGGATTGGCCTTTTTCGGATGTCCGAGGGGTGTAAGAGATGTCAAATGCATTGAGTTTAATGGTCCATTTCGTTAGTCATCTAGAAGTGTCAAGTTTTTGTAACACTTGTCAGAGGGCTTGTTGTTGAGGACCAAGATGGGATAAGACTAGAAATAAGGCATGCGTCTTCTTTTAGTATAATAAGGGCAAGAGAAGGTTTCTCAAGATTGGCATACCTAGTCTCTGCATCTTGGAATGCCTTGCTGACATAGTAGAAAAGGTTATCTGCCCCCATCTACCTTTTGATTAGGACGGAGGTAATCGCTAAATTGGAGATGAAAAGAAGAATATGAGTTGTTCGTCCGTGTCTGGCCTAGTAAGCAAGGGAGCCTTGGATATTAATCCTTGAGATCAGCAAAGGCTTTCTCGCACTTATGAGTCCTTTATATTATTCCTCCCAGTATCTTGAGGGATTTAAAGAAAGGTAGACACTTTTTTGGAGATGAATTGGGTGAGCGCAACTACTCTTCCCATGAGGCTCTAGACGTCCTTGATGGTTTGTATAGATTGCATGTCAAGGATGACCTTGATCTTCTTCGGGTTGGCCTCGATGCCCATTTGGCTGACAATGTAGTGAAGAAATTTTCTAGAGCTCACTCCAAAAACACAATTGGTTGGATTGCGCCGCATTTGATATTGTTTGAGTACCTTGAACATTTTGGAAATGTTGTGCACATGATTGGCCGTAATTTTTCTTGTGATGAGCATCTCGTCGACATATATCAATATGCTCAGTAAAAATGAAGTTCACCACGCACTAGTAAGTCACACTTACATTTTTCGAGATGAATGACTTAACATTGTAGAGTAGACTCTGGGATTGGTGTTAAAGCTAGTGTAAATTTTATCATCCGGATGCATAAGAATCTAATTGTATTCGGAATAGGCATCCATGAAGTTAAGTAGTCCGTGGCTAGTCGTGGCATCAACCAAGAGATCAATCTTGAGAAGAAAAAAGCTTTCTATGGGGCATGCTCGACTAAGATCAGTGAAGTCGATGCATATTCTCCATGCCCTCAAGGGCTTCTTGACCAAAACCACATTTTCTTCCTAGGTGACGTAGATAGCCTTCCATACAAAGTGAATTGTATTGAGCTTGGTGATCTCCTCCGGCATGGACAGCCATCATATGTTCTTTACGTTTTTGGTACTGGATTTATGGAAGGCTCAATGGTTAGCATGTGATAGACGGCGTTTGTTGATATGCCAGGCATGTGAGCATAAGATGAAGTGAAGAATACACTATTTTCCCTGAGGCATTGGATAAAAACATCTATGGTCTATTACTGCATAGAGGTTCTAATCCTGACATGTCAGTTCGGATGATCAGGATGAAGTGGGATTGATTTGGTCTCCTCAACTGGTTGAGGTGTTTGAGTGGCAGATAGATCCCTTGGGTCCCTTAGAGAATTAGATTGGATTTAGTTCACGAGTTTCTGATCAATAGGGTCTACCTCGTATGCCTTTTTGGTGGCATACATGGTCTCCTCACTAGCACTAGAGTTTACCTTGGTAAGAGCAAATTGGTAGTAAGTTCTTACTGACAGTTGATCTCCTCTGATTTGGCCAGTGCCAATAATGGTTGGAAATTTTATTAGAAGTAGTCGGGCAGAGCATACCACGTTGATTTGATTCAAAAATCCTCTACCAAGGATCACATTATAAGTCGTGGGGCAGTCCACAACTAAGAAAGTGACAATCTCGATTGTAATGGACGGGGTCGTCCCGGCTGAGGTTGGTAGGGAGACCATACTAAAAGGCATGACTGAGTCCCCTGGGAAATTTAGCAATGGTGTGACTGCTTTGTTCATCTCATTCTCATCGAGTCCAAGCTAGTTAAAGGCTTTCATGAAGATTACATTAACCGAATGTTCCATGTTGACAAGGATTCGTGTGACATCAAAGTTGATGATTTGGGCCTAAAAAAGGAGAGGGTCGTCATGGCAGAAGAAGGAGCCCTGTTCTTCCTCCTCCGAAAAGGTGATTTCCTCCTTGTCTTTCCTACCTTCCTTGCTCTTTTAAATTAGATGTTGAAGAGTTGGTGATTAGATTGAGTTGTCTTGAAGAATTCTTCCTTTTCCCAATTGGAAGTGTAGGCAGAGGAGACTGTTAGTCCACCACTAATGGTGTTGATGTAAAAGTTGTTAGCAACTGGTCGGTTTCAAGAATTAGTTTATCTTTCTGTCTCAAACTAGTCCTTCCATATGTCTGTGAAGTCCACACATTCATCAACGGTATGACCACTGAAGGTTGGAATGAATTGGTGATCTATGATGTGGTGGTCGTAGGCTTGGGATTTTTTTATCATATTCTCTGCATTTAATAGTACATTTTCCAAAACCATATTGAGAATGTGATAAGTCTCGTACTTGGGTGTTGGGCCTCTTGGGTGGTGTCCCTAGGGAGCCTATTAGGGTCTTCTAACCACAATTGTCATTATAGTGCTTGTCCTTCTTCCCACTGTAGTTGTTATCATATGAGTCGTTCCCCTTATTTGCATTAGCATATGCTCATAGGTTTGTTTTTGTTGATCAGACTCATTATGGGGCTCGCCGATCGAAGTAGACTGGAATGACGCTCTGTTGGGTCTCTACTAGTGGAGTGTTGAAAAATTTTAGCCTTGGCATGGATGGCAATTTGTTTCATGAGCATATTGTAGTCTTCCTAACCCATGGTGAAGGCTTGTTACTTGAATGTTTATTCCCTATTACCACTGCGAAATGCACTGGAGGCTTCTTTATCATCATTCTCATATCATTTATAATACTTATGGATGAATTGGATGACTTATTTCTATATGGTTTCATTCTCCCCTTACCGTAGTGATGCAAGATCTTCCGTGGTTAGTAATCGATCGGTCTGGATCATACACTAGTTCAGAAGACCATTTCCAACTCATTAAAAAAGACAATCGTACCTGGTTGGAGTCAATAGAACTAATTAAGGGTAACCTCTATAAGTGTAGAGCTTAATATTAAGCACTGGACCTCGTCAAAGAGG
Source organism: Prinsepia uniflora (assembly GCA_032719365.1). Lineage (NCBI taxonomy): Eukaryota > Viridiplantae > Streptophyta > Magnoliopsida > Rosales > Rosaceae > Prinsepia > Prinsepia uniflora. The sequence goes on along the minus strand of CM064872.1, from coordinate 23,935,346 downwards.
TTCTTGAAAGCAATGACGGACTGATAGTTGCTCATATGTGTGATCGTGTCCGTTTTCCTGAGTAAGGAGCAATCTTATGTATTTTGACTTTCGACTGATGGTGATATTGGAGAATGCGAGAAATGAAGGGACTACTACTGGTCTTAACCTTCGTATTTGACACGACCCATCCCCAATCCCCCTGGATTAAGGGATGTGCCATGCTCCCGGCTAACCCACGTGCGACACGAAGGCCAAACACCTATTTAATCTTCAAGTAACACGTAAGCCGGACAAGAGATCCCAGGTTAACGGTCCAAAAATAACTTCCGACTTCCTAGAGTGCGCAGAAACCACCTTGGATCGTGTGTGATGTCTCAGTCTCACCAACATCAGCCCGCACCGCATCAACCTGAAGGGCATCGAAAAACCAGAAAAGACTGTGAGTGGACGAAAATAAAAAAAGTTTATAAAAGACATTTTATTAGAAAAGACATTTATGCCCTCCATGTAAAACTAATGCATGCATTCGAACACCATTTCATTTGCAACATAAGAAAACCGTTTATGAAATCCATATACCATTTCCTTTTCTCAAATCCCGAGCATTAGCCCAAAACTATAAATCAAAATCAAAGTATGGAAACTCAGCCCAAAATCTACAAATCCAAATCATCTGGGCCACATCCCAAAACATCTGAAAACTATTTGAAAACTAGTGGCATATCACATAAATCCAAAAGCATATCAAAACACATTTCATCCAATCGAACCTACTGGATCTCAACTGAGTCTTTAAACTCAATATATATCCGAGTCTTTAAACTCAACAGGACTTTCCATAACCGAGTCTTTAAAATCTCGAGTCTTTAAACTTAATAGGCCTCCGGGGAAAATCAATAACCGAGTCTTTAAACTCTCGAGTCTTTAAACTTAAATAGTATACCGGCCCGCCCCCGTCACATTAATCACTGGGTCTTTAAATCCAAAACCAGATCCCGCAAATCATTTCATCAAATCCATTTCTTCAAAACCATTTCATCAAATCCATAAATCCATTTCCAAATCCGAATCTAAAATCATTATTTCGAAACCAGAATCCAAATCCTGAAATCCATCCAAAATCACTTTTAAACCGAAATCCAAAATCATCTTTTATCGAAATGGGTCTCATGCCCGAATTCACATTCAAACCTAATATCATATCATCAAATCATTAACAAAACACAATACGTATAAATAGTATAAAATCATCCATCAAAATCATCATCAAAGCATAGCATAAACCATATTCTCGAAAAACGTATAAATACGATAAATCACATTGAAATATGTGCAATTATGTACAACATAAATATCATAATCATAAGCATATAAATCATAAATAAAATATATAAAATAGCTATGCATGCATTGAAATTTAGAAAGCAAAATCCACTTACAGACCATCCTAGTTGCCGCCTCGATACGCGTGTAATATGCCTTTACAAGCTAATGCACCATCACTGGACTTCCCGAACTTGTCCAAATCACATTCTAAGGTCACTAACCACTTAAATAACCTTCCACTAAATCCCCGTAATTTTCCTGAATTTTTAAACGTATTTAAACTCAATCCTAAACCTTCGGACATCTCAAACTATATCGAAACGATATCTGATCGACTCGAAACCAGTCCCAAAATGTTCGTTACATCGAAATGATAAAATCACATGGTGACAACTTCCCCCAAAAATGTCCCACCTGCCGCCCAAAGGCTCTGCATGTGGGAGCCATGCGCTGGCTACAGGTCATCGTCTACCTCCAGTAAACCGGGTCTAGACCGGTTCACTATAACCCGGTTCAACTGAATCGGCGTAACCAATTCTTAACCGATTTCAATCCGTTTTCAACCCTCATTTTTCCTACCTCTTCATCTCATTATTTCCTATTGATTTATGGGTTCAAAACATGGAAATCAAACCTCAATCTTACCTTCCTAATCGAAGCCTAAACCGGCCAATGTTCCTTCTCTGTTTCCGGTCACTACAGACGACCTCCAGCTTCAATCCCAGGTAATCTATGTCCGTCTCGACCTCCAGAACCTCATCCAAGCAACCAATTCAATCAACGACCAACAATTCACGGTTTTCCATTTTCAAGCTAAAAACAGAGTTTCGAGAAATCGCTTATCGTCGCCATCGTTGCTCCGCCGTGAACATCACCCTCATCGTCTTCACTTCCTCTTTCTTTTTCATTCACAAAGGTCAAGCAAAGGATGAGGTTTTTGAGGGGCTGGAATGGGTTGGTTCCTCACGGTTTCCTACACTCTGTTTTTCACGGGTTTATGGCCACCGTCCATGACGGTCCATCGTGATCACACAACCACGATCATCTCATCGTCTTCTCTCAGTTTCCTTCACAAGTTATAGGCAAAGAATAAAGATCAAGGGGTTTGTAGGGATTGTTTCTCACGGTTGACTCACACACACACAACCCTCACACTTGTTCCTCACGAGCTACCAAAACCATGCAAACACTTCACCCTTTTTAAAATAAATGATGAGGCGGTTAACATGATTCCACAAAATTCCAGAGAACGGACAAGTGTCCTAAAACAATTGGGCACAGACCCCAATGCAACAAAATGACCAAATTGCCCTTTAGGCCAAATTACCAAAATCCCTTTCAACTTCCGAGCCTCATAACTTCTCCGTCAAACGTCGGAATTGGACGTGCCGCCTGTCTATTGACTTGTGACGTCCCAAACTACGGCATAATCATCGACCAAAGTTCGTTTGACCATGTCAGGGCCCACCCCTAATCCCCCAAGATTAGGGACTAAACCGTACTCCCGTCAACCCCGAACGAAAACCGAAAACACTCACACAAAAACTACAATCTACATTGTCAGACGTAGGAGAATTTACCACATCCCAGAGTTAACATTATACAGAGCATAGTACCAACTCCAAAAAAACAAGCCGATAAACAGAAAATACGTACAACGGAAAAATTTAAATCGCTCCGGGGTCACTCGCGAAGTATTCTATGCCTCCGACGCTGCCTCAACGTCAACCCCCGCGCTAGCTCCACGACCTGGAGGGCAGTTAAAACCAGAGAGTGTGAGTGGACCAGAAAGAATAAAAGTTTCAAAAACCACTTTATAACAAAACAGGGTTTGGCCCTTCGTTTTGAAAACATGCATGCACAACCCATTTTCTTAAAACATTTATAATCACATAAGACCATAAAACCATCATAAAACGTAAATACCAAGCAATCATTATCCGATCAAACCTGCTGGATCTATCCGCGTCTTTAAACTCCCGAGTCTTTAAACTCAATAACCAGGCCTCAATAATCCGAGTCTTTAAACTTCGAGTCTTTAAACTCAACAGGCCTACGGGGGAAATATCAATATATCCGAGTCTTTAAACCCAATCTGGGCCCGTCCCCCGTCAATCACAATATCCGGGTCTTTAAACCCAATATCCAGATCCAGCAAATCCAATCAAAACCATTTGAAAAACCATTTCTAAATCCGCATCCAAACCCGAATCCGAAATCACTGGCCCAATGCCCTTCCGTCATCCAGAACCGTCATTCCGAACCCAAATCCGGAAGCCCACTTTTCAACTTTAAAACCAAATTCCGCTTTCCGAAATCCGATTCTAAAACTGAAACCTTGATTATCAAATCATATCTCAAAATCCATTTATAATCATTGAAAACCATTTATCATTTGAAATCCCAACACCATAGCATCATATATAGAGGTCAACCTTTCTCGTAAAGCGTGCTGAAAATCGTACTTTCTCGAAAAACGGGCAATAATGTAAAACAGTTATAGTATATTCAAATCATTATGAAATCACATATAAAACCATAAAACAAGTAATTAAAAGCAGTTATTCATGCTCAGTTATAGACAAGGGGTCCACTCACAGATACCGGGCACGTTACTCGCGTCCCGTACGTTCTACACGTTCCTCGACCTCCTCGGGGATTCCCGATCCTGTCAACAGTCACCAACATACGTCACTAATACGTTAACGAAGGTCCTCCTAATTTTCCCCAATTTCCCCGAACTTCGAACGTGCGTAAAACGAAACCCTAGAACTTCCATCCCGCGGAACTAACTCGAATCGACGTCCGATTAACCCGAAACCTGTCCCAAAAGATCCGTTACAACTTCTAGACCAAAAACCTAGTTGACCGTTTCCCCAGAATCCGCCACACGTGCCCCCACGCGCCCAGAAATCAATTCGTCCACCATTTCTACTCCTCTTCTCACCAATCTATTCGTCCTCTTCCCAGAAATTGATTCCCCTACTCCAAACACTCCAATCCTAGCTCTACCTCGTCATCCCTAGTTCGAAACAAAACCCGTTCGATCCCCTGTTTGCACTCCCGGCCAACCAGGCAATCCCCCTGCCTCAAATTGTTTCCCTAAGCTCAAGGAAATCTCAAAGGACTCCTCCAAACCCCTAAAACAGTTCGACTCAACCTCAAAACCCACGACTTTAAGTTTGAACCCAAACTGAAAAACAGAGAACAAGGTGAACTCACCGTCGTTCTAGACTCCGTCGTGCAATCCCCCGTCACGGCTGCACAACCAGCAACTACCTATGACCCTACTGAACTCACCAGACACCTCGACTCAACCCCTACCTTCACAACTATCTATTTGAACTTCCACGGCAAAACAAAGCAATTATACGGGGGAAAGAAATTACCTGCCTGTCGATCGCCGCCGTGCTCTCAGCCGTGAATATGTGACTCCTCTCATCCTCCTCCGTCCTCTGGACACCACCACCAGCCTTGATTGACCAAGCACGGCTGCACCACCACTAAACACCTTCCCTGTTTCCTAGTTTTCCCGTGAACTCAAACACTCCTTACATACTCAAACTCACACGAGCTGCCCTCACAACTCACTCACTACCTCCCTCTCGATCTTTACTCACTCACTCAGTCACCAGAACACACCAACAGACACAGCCAACTCTCAATTTTTCTCAATCTCACCCTCTGTTTCTCTCTTTTTCGAACACGGCCACAAACACACCTGCACAATTTGAACACACACCATGCACTCCCTAGAAGCCACTACACACACTGCGCGTGTCACCATCCCCTCAGCCCTCTCACAAAATATCCCAATCTCACTGTACAATTGGCCTTATCTGATTGGCCCAAATCCCAAGACACAGAAACACCAAAATGCCTCTCACTTGTGACTTAAATTACGCTTATGCCATTATCGTTCTAGACCCGTATCTCGCTCGTCCGACGTCCAATGAAAACGTGCCGCCTGTCGTTGAACTCAGGACGACGAGACCTACCTAACGGTCCTCGGTCTACGTGAAAAAGACAAATCTAGCAAAAAGTCAACGTTTCCCCCTATTTTAACTAAATTACGGTAATGCCCTCAACCTTCCGAACATCATAACTTCCTCCTCATATGTCAGAATCGGGCGTGCCACCTGTCGACGGATTCATGACGTGCCAAACTACGTCACGGTCATCTGTCAATGTCCAATTGACCGCCCGAACCCAAAGTCCACAATTTGCCCAACAGGGGCAAAATCGTCATTCTACACCAAAGTCCAAAAGCACCCAACTAACCTCCACTTGGGCTCGCTAATCCTTCACTAATCACCATCTTAACCCTAATTTCCGGGATGTGTCCTTACAGACCACCCGAACCAAAAGTCAAAAATTTGCCCAATTCTAGGGGTAAAACAAACATTTCGCACCGTCCGTCCAAAATTACTCAACTAAGCACCAATCAATCTCACTAACCCATAATTAATCACTAATCTAATCCTGAAATCTAGGACGGGTCGTTACATTCTTCCCCCCTTAAAATAATGTCGTCCCTGAAATTCTGCATCTCGTACGTCTACGACTACTTGGAGGAATCCAACTTATGTTACATGAAGATTAAACGAGTGTTTGGCCTGCGTGTCACACGTGGGTTAGAAGGGAGCATGGCACATCCCTTAATCTAGGGGGGATCAGGGATGGGTCGTGTCAGTAGGTGACTTAGTTTTTCTTTTCTCGCTCTCCAATTCTCCAACATACTATAAAAGCTCTTGAGCAACATCATCGGTTTTGGGAGTGTTGAGCTGGGCCCAATTCTTCAACATGTTGAGAATTGGCCCTAGGGACATGCTTTTCCTTTTGGACCAATGGTTCTTTCTACGGAGCAGCCCTCATCAGAGCTAACTCTGATGAGGTACATCCACCTTGAGAGGGGGCGAGAAAAAGAGGTTGCTTAGTGATATTGGGATCATTGGCTGGATATGTCAACCAAGTGGGCTCAATGGGGAGTGGTCTCCAATCAAAAATTTCGCTAGCATCCTTGAAGATTTGGGTTCAAGAAGAACTAGCAACATTAGTCTGACAGAAGCATTCTTCGGGAAGGTTTTAGTCGGCCAGGCTCCCATTTGGCATGACGAGAAAGGGCCCATTTGGCAACTACTCTTTACTCTCTCAGTTATTTTGGGTGGAGTGAAGTAAAGCAAATGTACTATAGTATTGCTCACTAAATGCCTAGAACTGCTCTCGATGGTGATGTTTTTCTTCTGGAGCTTGGTGACCTCCTGTTAGAGATCGTTCATCACCGTGAGCATGGCTTCTGAGGAGAAAGTGGGCTAGGCCCTATTTTTTTTGCTCTCCTAAGGAAGGGGTGTTTTTTAGCTCTCCATCACCCTGCTTGGTCAGTATTGTGCTCGGCAAGAGAGTAGCTGTGGTATGTGAGCTGGTAGGAATATTTACTCAAAATTTCGACATACGGTGCCAAATGTTTAATCCAAAAATGGACCAAACGAGGATTAGTCTTGGTAAATGCTGGAGACCTTCTTCTATTCAAAAGGGTAACCTACGAGAGGGTAATAAGAGCATTTGACACAGATGGGGTGCTGGTCTAGTAGACTCTGATACTTAAGCTAGTAAGTAGAAAGAGATCAGGCATAGTTTTGGTAGCCTAAGTGTAAGACCTGTGTCCTGGAGAGAACGGTGAACGATCCCACGTTCCTGCGAGGGGGGAATGGTCTGGGAAGGGAATGGTAGTGTGCCTTAAAGGTGTAGGCACACACCTATATAGGTGTGAGACCTTCTGGGAGCTCACTGGCTTTGGATTCCTAGGGAACTCCAAATTTAAGCGAGTGGAGGCTAGTGCAATCCCTTGATGGGTGACCCACTGGGAAGTTGCACCGTGAGCTCCCGGTAACAAAACCCTGCGGGTGTGATGGTGTGCCCTGCCTAGAAGGGACAATATCGTGTTAGATAGAGTGGGCCGCTGCGCAACTCTGATCTAAATGAGGCCTTTTGGGAGCTCAAGTGGCTTTGGGGGGATTGGAACCTCAAAGTTAAGCGAGTTGTGGATGGTGCAATTTCATGATGGGTGACCCCCTGGGAAGTTGCACCGTGAGCTCCCGAAAACAAAACCATGAGGGCAAGGGCAAGGAGGCCCAAAGTAGACAATATCGTGCTAGATGAATCGGGTCCTGACCGAGGAGAGTTGGGTCCTGACACTAAGGCTTAGTAAGTAGTAAATTAGTTTTTTTATGGGGAAATGCGCCCCATATTTATAGTAGTAATAAATGTGGTGGTTGAAACCCTATAGAAATAAGGGCCAAACAATTGCTTGGATGTTGCCCCGTGTCCCAGTAAATTAGATCGACAATGGTTATTGCCCAAGGTTGAGGGTGGTCTTGTCTTTTAGGATTTCTATGCCTTTAATCTTAGTTTATTGGCTAAACATGGGTGGAGGTTGCTTCTTTGTCCAAACTCACTTGTGGCTCCATTATTCAAAGTCTTATATTTCTTGGACAATGTCTTCATAGAGGAAATTGTTGGCACTAATGCATCATATGTTTGGAGAAGCATTTCCCAAGCTAGGGACATTCTGAGGAGGGGGTCAAGGTGATAGATTGGCTCTCGTGAAGACACTCAAATTTGGCAGGATATATGGATCCCTAGACCAAACCTTCCATTCACGATGTCTATAAGACTATAATCCGATGCAGAGCCTAGTCAATACTCTTATTCAGGAGGGTAGAGGAGGATGGGATGAATCCTTAGTTCATTCAATTTTTTTATCGGATGAGGCAGACATAGCTCTAAGAATCAATCTGATCTTTCACATAATTATAGATCATTTAGTGTGGAAAGGGGAGAGGAATGGGCAGTTTATACTGAAGAGTGCCTATCGTTATGTACTGGACCAACTTGTAGCGACATCCAACCTAGCAAGGTGCTTTAATGTAAGCAATGAAGCCTAGATGTTATGGAAGAAAATTTAGGGTGACACAACCCGTCCCAAATGGACTTTGATAATCATGCCCGATCTTGTCCCGTCTGACAAATCAACTATAGTTCCACAAACACCCTCAACACTTAATAGACAAGAGATAGTCGCACTAATTCCCACTCATGCCTCCGCCTCTCGATCAGCCCCGATCATCGTGCCACGAGCTGGAGGGTCAATAAAACATCAAAGGTGTGAGTGGACAAAAATAACATCATTTGAAAACACATTTCAAAATATACTTTTTTACCCTCCAGTTATAAACCATGCATGCATAGAGTAAAAATGTGATTCGGATTTCAAATCAAACATAAACAGTGGACCAATAAAATCATATCAGTTTTCAAACTCTCATGGCCCACATTTTCCGAAATCCTTTTCCTTAAATCACGAAACATGTTTAGACATAATCATCCACTAAGTAAATGACCAAGACCATCATCAACAGTACCAAACTAGTCACAAAGACCATCAACAACATTACTCATCACTAGTACTCAAATATCAATCATCATCATCAAACAATACTACTCACAAGTGCATATATATCAATCACAGTATCATCACAACACTACTCACAAGTGCACAATCAATTATACCATCACACCGACACTATGTGGAGGCCAACTCGGGAACTGCACTCAAGAAACATCTGAATCATGTCCAGGAACTACACACGTACTTCTAGATGTACATGTACGTGGGAACTGCACCACCGCAACATCTAAGGCACGTCGAAAAGCTGCACTCGCATCGTCCGGACACGTACCAGTGTCTACAATCACAACACAACACATACCATCACATCATCCAATACAACACATATCATCACATCATTAAGTACAACACATATCATCATCAAGTACAACACAGGTTTAACTCTAATCCCAAGTCAAACAATTTTCAACATGGTCTCAAGCCCGAAATATCATTTTCACAGGGTCTCAAGCCCAAAATGTCATTTTCACGAAAATTCATAAAATCACATCCGAAAATCATTAAGTAAATCCATTAAATCATTCTTGACTCATAATCCAAATCAAAACACCATTTTCAAACTTGTGCCTAGCCCAAAACATCGTTTTCATCATTATCGTAAATCGTGTTCACAAAACGATTATTAAATCCATAAAATAACCAAATAATCATATCAAATCATCATCCAAATCATTGCAACTCAAATCATGCAATAAATCATGGAAAACATTTACTGTGCATGCATAACAGTTTATAAAACAAGCATCCACTCACACACCGTTCAAGCTGCTCGATTCCAAGCTGTGCGCTTTTCTGTAAATTCCAAGAATCATTAATCATGTCAAAACCACCACTAAGGGTCATTATCATCCCCAAATAATCTCACAATACAATCCCCCAATTTTTCGGGATTTAAATATGTATTAAAAACGTATACATAAGCTCAGGATACAAAAAACTATATCGAAATAGTATCTGATCGACTAGGAACTTGTGCCAAAATTTTTGTTACATCGAAAGCATCATATCATATGTTGATTGTACCTCGAGATGAGCACCCACGCGCCCTCATGCGCTCCTGCAAGCTGCAGCGCGTGAAGCCCACGCGCCTGCACAGTATCTGCTACAGTTACCTTCTTCGCCAGATTTCCTGTAAATGGGTCATTCGACCCGGTTCCATGACCCGATTAAATATCCATCAATTCCAGTCCAATTTTCTACGTTTTAATCGCCTAATTGCATCGAATCCATCCTAATTACTGATTCATGACTTCAATTTCATAAACCCTTATCTCAAACCCATCAAATTTTAAATTGAAATTCAAGATGAACATAGGTACGGTTCTGGGCTTTTCTTCGTCGATTCCTTTCGAGTTTGATGATGGTTCGACTCGTTTGTTCCTCAAGAAGCTCAATCCAAACTTATTTTTAACAATCAAGGTCCAAAACTAAAATTCGATTTCTCAAATTCTAGAACCAGTATTTCGAGTTTCTTGGGAGATTTTCAAGTTCATCCTTCTTCATTCTTTCCTTTCTATCTCGTTTTCCCTCTTAGCTCTCTTAGCCTCTCTGTTTTCTGGGTTCCTCACGATTAGCTGGGTTGATGATTAATTTCCATGAATTTTGGTTTTGTTCGACAAACACACACTACAATCCTCCAATTGAACACTTGTGCCCTCAAAATGCTGCCACGTTTCCCAATAATCCATCTTTTACATTAACAGGTGTCGCTAATGTGCACAAAACATGCTGACTCAATAAACTCAGCAAAAGTCCATTTTTCCCTCCTTACATAATTACCGAAATACCCCTGGGCATTTTAGACCCGTGACAATTTCGTTCGAACTCCGATTTCGACTCGCCACTTGTCTACCGACTCAGCGTCTTGAGACCTATGCAACGGTCTTCACGGAAAGTCCAAAAAGTGTCCTGAACCAAAAGTCAACTTTTGACCTCATTAACCAAGGGTAAAATTGTCATTTCCTTTCTAAAATTTCCAAAATTCCCTTTTTGAATTTCTGGGTCATCACATAGGGGGCTTGTGTCCCAAATAAAGTATAGGTGTTTTGTTGGGGTGCGTGTAAGAATATCTTGCCTAGTAAGACAAACCTACAACGTCATGGTGTCTTGATTGAGAGCCTGTGTGTATTATGTGGTCGAGACCCAGAATCAAACGTCCATGACCATCGTGATTGGTCCGCAACATACGGGGTTTGTTTCAGCAATGGTAAACCTTGAATTAAGTATTATTTTATACCCTTTATGCTTATTTTTTAATGTTTAAATACCAAACAATAGGAGAAAATAACATATTTTGTGAGAAATGTGCAGAATTGGATTAAACACGGAATTATGAGAATTCAGGTGAAAGAATAATCTCAATCAGAGTTATATTGAAGAAATTATAATTGAACGAAAGGAGACAACCAAAAAGCTTGAAGGAATTCGGTAGGGGCCTACTGAATCCACAAAGACAGCCCATAAACATTGTCGGCACGCGCCTCTTGAATCCCCATGCTCTCTTCTGCGCGAGCCTATTGAACTCCCTTCCAAGCCTCCTTGCCGCGTTCACCAGTCCATTGACCATCGAATTTCAGTCCATATTTCGACCAGCGCCCACAAAAATCATTCCTGAAGCTTTATTTCGAGTTGTAGGCAATATTTTGGGATAATTCCAACTTGCTTTCACACTTATTCTCCATATTCTAAAAGGATTTCAATCCTATTTCCTTTTGTATTATTATTTTCATCTTTTTACTTGTAGGAAAGGTTTTTAGTTAGATTTCCTTAATATTTAAGAAACTATTTTCTTTTAGAATTTAAATTGTAAACTCCTATTTATTTGAGAATTAATTTTTTCCTATAAATAGAGATACTTAGGTTATTTGTAAAGAGTCGCTCACTATTTATATCAAAACTCTACTTAAACCAATTTTCCATTTTCAATAAAATTAAGATTTCTTGTGCAAAACTAGTTACACCATATCTCACCTTCTACAACCTTCATCCATGACATAGAGGACTGTCTCTAAGTGTCTCACCAAAGAGTGTCCAATCATTTCGTATTCATAGGGTGTTCCGAAGAGAAAAAATGTAACATGACCTCTTTACCTTGTAGTTATCTTTTGTGCTTAAATATCTTGGTTTATGGACTGATTTCTAATATTATCCTTGGTTTTATGCTTTGTATTAATTTCAATAATCTTCCATGTGTTATATTTTAGTTTTTGTTATACTTGTATGTTGGTACTTAATGCTTGACTAGATATAGGAGTGTCTCCAAGTTTAGATCACTAAAAGTGCGGCATGTGTATCTCCCTGCACGTACTTCACAATATCAAATCATCTCGTACAACTAAGGTTATAGAATTTCGTAGGTTTGAAGTTGATATAAATCATGAATGAGTTAGGTATAAGAATGAGTTGACCATGTGTAAATAATAAATTAGTTTAGTTTAGGTTTAGTTTAATTACTTAGGACTTTAAAATCAATCTTTACCCTCAATTAACCAATCAAATGATAATCATGCTTAGGTACCCTCAATCCTCGGTCTAGAATGATCCCTATTTATCAATGCTACAATCTACAAAAAAAAAAAATTTATTGCATACGTTTCCTTAAATATTGAGTGTAACTTTGTAATAACTTTAATGCTTAGTTTTTGCGTATCAAGCCGCTCTTTGGGAATTAGGGTCCTGGCTTGTTTTTGGGCTTTTGATGATGGCTTGGATGGCGATCATGGAAACTTAGCAATCATAGGAACATTTTGAGTTATTTTTTATGATTTTATGGAGCCATTGGCAGGAAAGAACAACATGATCTGATCAGGAACACATATAGAGCTTTAGAATATTCCAAGACAGGCTAAGAGGTGGCTACTCTCTTTCCACCATCAATGATAGCTGAAAGGACTTTCTCACAGCAAGCATGGGAAGTGGAAGAAGTCGAAGCATGGGAAGTGGAAGAAGCTTTGTTGGTGCATTTGTGGAAGCAGAGGACTACGTTGGTACTAGCATGGTGGTTCGTGACTCATCTGGGAGTTTTGTGGTGGCTACAACGGGTTATCTGGATGGTTTATCGTCAGCTGGGCATTCGGAAGCGGTGGCCGAGCAATACAGTTAGTGAAGGATTTGGGCTTGCAACAAGTCGAGATTGAAGGCAATTATCATCTAGCTATTGCAGCTTTGCCACACTCACGGGAGGATGCTTATGAGGTGTGCCCTATTCAAAATGACATCCCCTACCTTGCTCAATCGGTGGACGGCGTGAAATTCCTTTAAGTCCCACGCACAACAAACATGGTGGTGCATAAGTTAGCCAAATGGAGGTTTCGTTCTAGGGATGATTTTCTCTGGCTTAAGGAACCACCATATATTGTACAAGATGTTCAAATTGTAGATTTAGATTAAACGATTTTGGTTGGTGCATGACACTCTTTTTCTTTTTATTGGGTTGTAAGCCCCCAATAAGATTTTAATGAGGCTACACAATTTTTTTCCCACCAGCGCGATATGTATTATTTTCTCATCTAATGCATTATCGTTTTTTAAAGAAAAAATTATACTTTAGTACCCCGTATTTTACATTGAGTTTCAGCGTTATACATACCTTTTCAAAATTTTCACTTGCATACTCTAAACTCTTAAAAATATAAAAATTTGGCTCTATCATTAATTATTCTGTTAAGTACTAACGGTCACATATAGGGCCACCTATTTAATTTAAATTATTTTTTTCTTTTCTTATTTTTTTTTGAGTAAATCAGTGTTACACCCTTAACAACTTTTATTTTTATTTAAAACCTTTAATGCTTGTATATTAAACAAAATAAGACCTTATCTCAAACTTTTTTTATTCAAAAGTCCCTAAAAAGAATTTGTAAGCAATAAATTCTACATCTATCTTTTTATATCTCAATCAAGAGGATGAGTGAATTATTCATAATTTCTTTAAACAATTAAAAATAACATTTTATTTTTTGTCCTCTTTGCCCCATGTGCTCCTTAGTGTTTGATTTATTTGACATCTTGGACCCGTTATTATATTATGCATATAATAAATATTATATATGTATATTATTTATATTGTATATAGTTACAATTGAATTTTTCCTATAAAATAAAAAATAAAGTTCGTATTGTCTGGGATTCAACGATAAGGTATAGATTTTTTTTTTGGGGAAGGGGACATGGTGGTGGAAATTCGTACGATATAGGGTTTAATTCTTGAATTTTGTGGGGTTTAATTCTTGAATTTTGGCACAAAATTCAAGAATTAGACCATAAACTATAAGAAATTAACCAAATTATTTACTATCAGAAGATAAAAAAATTTAAAATTTAAAATTAAAAGTATTTTAAAAAAATTATTACTTTTAACTATCTTACTTTAAATTAGATTAGATACTCATATTACTTTTAACATGAGCAAGTGAAAACAAAATTATAAATAGGAGTAATGTTTTTATAATTCTCAATATAATCTTATAATAAAAAAATAAAAATATATGTAATATTGAAATGATAATACATTTTGGTAAGTATCTTTTAGATAGTGAACTAGTTTACAATTGAATGACATTAATTGTAATTTATATAAAAATTATAGTCTATTTTAAATTATATAGTCATTTGACTAGTCAAAAAACCTATGAATTTAATTTTTTTATATATAAGTTTTTTAATAAACTTATATGTTAGTAAGAACCTATAATTTAATTGTCCTATTTCTTTCCCTTTCTTCTTCTCCTCGTTCTGTACTTCTTCTCTTTCCTTCATCTGCCTTCTTCTTTCTTCTTAATACTAACGAAAGCGGAGCAAAATAATTTAAATAATTATTACGTCGCTAATTTTGTGAGATACACCCATTGATGAAAATATGAAACAAATCGTCGAAATTTCGTTGAAATTTCGGTATTTTGAGCTGGCGGCACATAAGAAGGGGGAAAGAAATTCGCCGAAATATCGAACAATTGTCTTGTTTTGATCCCACAGATCCTTTCCTAGGATCAAAACGATGAAGATGCACTATTAATTCATGAAAATCAGACGTAAAACGAAGGAGATTGAGTCGGGTCATGCTGCCGGGTCGAAAAACCCGAGTTGCAGACCCGACTGAAGGTTAGGGATGATTGGTATTGTGTATACTTATATATTAAACGTTTTCCAGATTTTTTTTTCCCTCTCCCCTTTTTGTTCATGTTTTCCAGTTTTTTTTCTCTCTCCCTTTTTGTTCTTTTTTCCAGTTTTTTTTCTCTCTCCCTTTTTATTCATTTTTTCTCAGTTTTTTTCTCTTCCTTTTTATTCATTTTTTTCCAATTTTTCAACAAAGGTTGGTCTATTTTTTTTGTTTCATTTTTGTCCAATTTTAAATATATCCATTACTTCCAATTTTTTAACAAAGTTTAGTCCTATTTTTCATCTTCTTTTTTTCCAATTTTAAATATTTTAAACTTATTTTATCTTTTTTCTTACAATGAATTTTTGTTATTTATTGTTATGTTTTTAACTATTTTAACTTTCAATTATAGTAACTCACTTCAATTTATATTTATATTTAAAATTTTATATTATTAGTTATCGTCATAATCATATTACATTTATTCATCATATATTTATTATATCAAAGTTATTTTATAATTTTATTAGTCATATATAACCATATATCATTGAGCACTTAAGATTTTCTCAAACTTTTATTCTAAATTTTCAACTTTTATCGAATTTCCGTCATTTTTGGTAAACGATATCGATATTGATACCGATATTTCCGGCGAGATATCCGTAAATTTGACTAGCGATATATCCTTCGATATCGATATTTTCATCCTTAGATACACCCCTTCTTAATACTCACGAAAGCGGAGCAAAATAATTTAAATAATTATTCCGTTGCTAATTTTGTGTGATACACCCCAGAATGTGCGATTTGAAGAAACTACCATAGCTGTAAGTAACCCCCACCATGCATCAAGACCACGAAAACTAAGAAAAAAAAAAGGATCGAAACTTTGGTGGTTTGGAAAGTTAAAGAAATTTAATGAAAGTAAAGCGAAAAAGATGAAAATTTCGAGGGACAAAATGACCTTGCTCTTTGGTGTTTCATGAAGTTGAGGCATTGTTTGAGGAACTCAGTGGTTTTGTTGAAGACTGGCCAGGCCATTGTGCCGGGAAGGAAGCCTTTCTTTCTGTACTTGACTTCGTTCCATCTGAGAATAGCAAAGCAAAAATAGAATGCAAAGAATCGCCATGAAAATTGCCATTGATGCTCTCCCAAGTTTCAAGCTAGCTTGAAGTTGTAAGAAACAAAAAAAAAAAGGTGAAAAATGCATTCAATGGGAGGAAGATGGGCAAGCTCTAGTTTTACAATAGAGGAGTGGGATATATATATATATATATATATATATATATATATATATATATATAGGCCTTTAAAAGGGCTTTCTATATGCCTAAGAAAGATGAAGGAAGATGAAGGAAGAAGAAAAAGCAAAGAACGAGAATGGAGAAAAAGAAAAATAAAATAAAAAATAAAAAAGAAAAACAATAATTTAAATTAAATAGTGGGCCCCACATGTGATGTCAACACTTAGCAAAACACTTACCGGAATAATTAATGTTGGGCTAAATTGTTATATTTTTAAGAGTTTAGGGTAAGTAAATGCAAAATTTGAATAGTCAGGTATAACATTGAAATTCGGTATAAAACACAAGGTAATAAAATATAATTTACTCAAAAAAATCATACATATCAATCTAAACCAAACCGTTAACAACGATTTGATTTGAAGCAATTTTATTTTTAATTTTATAACATCTAAATTGTATCAAACCGTTAAAATTTTAACGGTTTATTATTCAATATTGTTAATATTCGCATCGAAGAGCACCGAAACCAACATATTATTTTAGGTTTGTTACTCAAGATGCACCATGAACTACTAGTTTTGTCTCAAGACGCGCCAAGAACTCGTTTTTGTACTAGATTATACCCCAAACTCCCATTTTCGTTACTAATTACTCTTTTTCTGTCTATGAGGGTTAACTTGAGGGGTACATTAGTCAAACCCTATTTTTGTGCCTTTCTCATGATCGTTCTATCATCTTGGCTTTAAATTCCTCGTCTTATCCTTTAAAGAATGCACACGAATGAATTATACCTAAAATAAGACGTGGAATTCAAAGTGAAGATAAGAGAAAGTAATTCATCTGTATGCATTCTGTTGATTTAGAAATCGTCCGGATTTGTAGAATTCCTTCTTGATCCCTACACACAAGAACGAAAATCAAACGGAGTTAAGGTTGAATCCCGGGGGGTGGTTCAACCGTAAACGCTCCGATACTTAAGTTAGTTTTTTGAGAGAGAATAATCTGACAGAGTGTTTGCAGAAATTTTTTATTACCTTTAAAAGTGAGATGAGGTCTTCAATTTATAGAGAAACTTTGAGAGTCACCGGAGCCTCTGATTGGTTGAAGAAGAAAATATTAAATAAGTGATGATACCGAGTGTAATCACTTATTTATTAATAAATAAATAATTCGCTGGGAAGTTATTTATTATTGACATTGATCTGATTAATTAATATATTTATCTGGTAAATATATTGAATTAATGCGGAGATCGTAGCGTGTCGATGTCAATTTTACCAAGGGTAATATTGGCATTATCTGAATTGTCGACCACGTGGCGGCTCCGGAATATTCTGGTAATTTATGGTTCCACAAATGCCCCCACATCGCTTAGGAATTCGAGGAATTCTAAGAGATGTAATTTCCTTATGGTTCCAGTAAACTACGTCTTAATATTTTTATGTGGAAGTAGGACTCCTCTTTACTGGATGTAGTTGAAGATTAACCTTGACCTTCCCCCAATTGGATTCTTTGGGCTTGTACTTCTGCTTTGAGTTGACTTTGCGAGCCCAATTTACTACTAGGGTTTGCTCAATTTTCTTTATTTAAATGAGAGTATGTGACTCTTATTTTTATAAAGAAAAATGAAATCTAATATTGATTTATTGTTGAAGGAGGCTGATGTCATTAGTTGTTGTGGTGAAGGCACTCTGCTTCCGCTGTCCTTTACGTAGAGCCCTTTTTTTTTCCTTTTTTTTTGGTCTATCTCGGTCGTGTTTTGGCTTTGGCAGATTTACCAGAATATTCCGAAGCCGCCACGTGGCTGAAAATTCACATAATGCTAATATTACCATTGGTAAAATTGACATCTACACGCTACGATCTCCGCATTAATTCAATATATTTACCCGATAAATATATTAATTAATCAGATCAATGTCAATAATAAATAACTTCCCAGAGAATTATTTATTTATTAATAAATAAGTGATTACATTCGGTATCATTACTTATTTAATACTTTCTTCTTCAACCAATCAGAGGCTCCGGTGACTCTCAAGGCTTCACTATAAATTGAAGACCTCATCTACTTCTAAAGGTAATCAAAAATTTCTGCAAACACTCTGTCAGATTATCTCTCTGAGAAAACTAACTTAAGCATCAGAGCATTTACGGTTGAACCACCCCCCCGGGATTCAACCTTAACCCCGTTTGATTTTCGTTCTTGTGTGTAGGGATCAAGAAGGAATTCTACAAGTCCGAACGATTTCTGCATCAACAACTGGTGCTTTTATTAAGAGCCGATTTGAGAAATACTCAAAGCGTGCTCTTTAGTTTTTCCTTGAAAAAACTCCATCATCACACTTTCGACACTTACCGTTCTTCACATGGCTAGAACACGCTGATCCACACGAGCCTCCGAGGCTGCCACCTCCGCTGCTGCGATCGCTGCCGTGAGTGAAACCCTCCCAGCAATTCCAAAAGAATCGCTTTCCCATCTCCTGCACGGCCCGCGCCACACATAAATCCATCTACCGTTCGGAAAGCTAGATTGGACACCTACATTCAGTTTTGGAACGTTCCCCATGGTTGCTGCTACTGTGAACCCCCTACCTGCAACGGGGACAGGCGCAGCGTTTTTTCAACAAACGGAGGGGCTGCTAGCAGGAGAAGCATCTCTATGAGTCCCAAATCAGCTCCCTGCTAACTTGGACCTAAGAAGGCACTTGGACACCCTGCGCAATCCGCAAGCCAACACCCAGGAACCAAGGGGACATGGTACATCACATCTGTCTGAAGGCGCGCAACATACGCCCTGACGTGCTACTCGTCACGAGCAAGCATCTAGGGGGTCGCCTCTGCAACTTGGGCTGACGCAGCAGGTCGAGCAGCTGAGTAACCAAGTTTGGGCCTAATCGGAGCTCTTGCAATAGTTGTTGGAGGACATCAGAACATCCAGAACCTCCGAAAAAGGCAATGAACCTCGTAAGACATCAGGGGACGTCCCGAAACGCGCCAGGAAAGAGCATGTCCGCTGCCAGAAAATGCCCCGAGACACGTCGCTGAACGACTAAGGGGAAGAAAGCTGCACCCCCAGAGCAAGAGAACAAGATCAACCGAGGCCAGCAGCCCGAGAATGACTCGGAGGACGCCCCGGGGCACTTTCGCCCATTGAGTACCCACGTGATAGCCGACAGCAGCAAGCCGTTTTTCGTGAGTCACACAACCACTCAGATGATCACCACGAGGAAGACGAGACTTACTCGCTAGCACGCTCGAGAGCCAAGCCCGCAGCAACTCAAGGGAGTCGACGCAATTTGACCTGGCATGTAAACCCCTGTCACGAAGAACCTTTGCATGCTGAAGACGTCCGAAGGATGCTAGATCGACGCCTCTAGGGAGTTCAACACGACAGAGACTTGGAAGATGACCTTTGGCACCAGATTCATACGTCATCTTCTTCACCATTCGTAAGGAACATTGAGGAGGAGCCGTTCTCGTAGCGGTTTTCAACTCCCAACTTCAATCAATACAAGGAAACCTCCGATCCAGTGAAGGACATCAATTATTATCGGGGGCTCATGGTACCTCACCGGTACAATGACGCTCTCATGTGCAAAGTTTTCCAAGCCTTGCTGCAAGGTCAGGTGACGATATGGCTAAACCATCTCCCATAAAGATCAATCGCTTCTTTCGAGGAATTGGCCCTTGCCTTCGTGAAGGAGTAGTCACAGCTTCTCACCATCGAAGTCAAGGATGACCATCTCTTCACCGTTTGAAAGAGGACTAAAGAAACCTTGCGGCAATACAACAGGATGTATTGCGAAGAAAAATCCCGCATCACGGGATGCAGTGATCTCGTTGCAACCATGGTGTTCAAGCAAGGCCTACCGTGGGAGAGCCAGCTCTATGGAGATATCGTCATGAGCAACGCCCGAAGTCTCACTAAGATGTTGTCCCTAGCAGAGCGACATGCATGCAAGGAGGACGAAAAAAACACCACGCATGCCACCAACCACGTCGAGAAAGGATGGCATCTCACAAAGGTGTTTGCACAGCCAAACGACGGCGCCCATCACGGGAACCTAGTTGGGAAGACCAACAAGCGCAAGGGGAGCCCGTCATCCAATACGTTTGCCAGTACAAGGTTGAACACTCAGTTTTCAGCACCCGTCCTCCAGATATACAATTAGATAAAGGAGAAACCGTGGTTCAAAAGACCAATTCCCATCAAAGGCGACCAGGAAAGAGCCAACAAGTCAAAGTTGTGTGCCTATCACAATTGCTATGGACACGACATAAGCTCCTGACAGACCTTCGAAAGGTACCTCCGGGACCTCTTGAAAGAAAGACACTACACCGAGTACGTCAAGAAAAAGGCAACAGAACATCTCGTAGACAAAGGCCCCCAGGAGCTTCCGCAAAAGATGATTTGCGTGGACACCATCATTGTAGAGTCCAAGTTGCAGGGAACAACTAGGAAGAAAAGGAAGAGGAAAATCCGCGAGGCTCTAGCTATGACCCAAGTCTCTCATGTCGCTGCAGCTCAAGGAACCGATGACCAAATCACTGGTTTCTCCGCTCAGGAAAAAGTCAGGCTCAATTGGCCGCATGACGACGCCCTCATCATCTCAATCTAGATTGCCCATGCGCAGGTCAACCGGATTCACGTGGATGAGGGAACTACCGCAAACATCCTCAGCATTGAAGCAATTCGGAAGATGGGACTTGAATCTTTCACGACGGGGAAAAAGGTCCCGTTACGAGGTTTCAACGGATCAATAAGCATGTCTGTCGGCACGATCCAGCTCGATGTCCACTGTCCCCTCCCCCCGTTGTCTCAAAATAGAGTTTCTACATCCTTTATGAGTACTCACCTTACAATGGCATACTGGGGAGGTCGTGGATGCACAAGATACTGGCCAACACCTCGATCTTGTTCCAAAAAATCCGGTTCCCCATTCTTGGAGGAGGAGTCAGAGAAATAAAAGAAGATCAAGCCATGGCGCACAAATGCCTCACCGAAGGGCTAAAAGAAATCAAGGTAGGGAAATTCATCCCCCAGACTTCAAGGCCACCGGGGACAAACCTACTCCTTCAGCTCCCGCATAGCAGCCAATTGCGGGTCAAGATCCTGACATCCATGAAGAGCCTCTATCACCTGAAGGATGGCAGCCAGAAGACAATGTCACCCTCATACGACTTGACCTGCAGTTTCCTGAGAGGTACACACGCATTGAGGCACGCCTAAACCCCAAAGAAAAGGAAGAACTCACCTTGTTCTTACGTAAGCACAAAGATGTATTTGCATGGACGTCGTCGGACATGCCCGGGATAGACCCCACATTCGCTTACCACAAGTTGCACGTTAACCCAAGCTTCAAGCCAATCAAGCACAGAAAGTGAAACTTCTCCCCGGAGAAAGTCGCAATCATTTAGGCTGAGATCGACAAGCTACTCGAAGCTGGCTCCATTGAGGAAGTTCCATACTTAGAATGGTTAGCCAACGTCGTACTCGTGAAAAAGAAAGAGGAAGGGTGATGGAGAGTTTATGTTGACTACACAGACCTCAAACTGGCATACCCAAAAACAACTATCCTCTGCCAAGGATCGACCTCCTAGTAAACTCCATAGCGGGCAACGAACTTCTTAGATTCCTTGACGCATACTCCAGCTATAACTAGATATTCATGCATGAAAGTGACAAGGACAAGACGGCTTTCGTCTTCGAAATAGGAGTTTACTGCTACAAGGTCATGCTCTTTGGCCTCAAGAACACAGGCGCTACATATCAGCAACTTGTTAATCGCATCCTCAAGGATCTTATTGGGAAGACGATGGAGGTCTACATTGACGACATCATGATCAAGGGGGAAAACGTGGAGACCATATCGCAAACTTGAAACAAACTTTCGAGTTGTTGAGGAAGTACAAGATGAAGCTTAACCCTCTCAAGTGTACCTTCGGAGTGGTTGCTAGAAAATTCCTGGGGTACCTTGTAACCCAGCGAGGAATCGAGGCAAACTCAAAGTAGATCAAAGAAATCCAGGACATGAAGTCACCATCAAGTCTGAAGGAGATACAGAGTCTCACAGGTCGCGCAGCTGCTCAAATCGATTTTTGTCCAAGGCCACGGATCGATGTTGATCTTTCTTCCAAGCGATGAGGAGAGCATCTAAGGAGAAATGGGATGAGAAGTGCGAAAAGGCCTTCCAAGATCTCAAAAGCTACTTAGCATCTCCGCCATTACTGCCAAAGTCGAAGGACAACGAAGACCTGTTCCTCTACTTGGGAGTTTCTGATGTGGCCGTAAGTTCCGCGCTAATCAGGGAAGAAAACGGAGTCCAACTCCCAGTGTTCTACACATCAAAGGCTCTCCTCGACTCTGAAACACGGTACCCAAATCTCGATAAGCTAATTCTAGAACTACTAGTTACCACCAAGAAGTTGAGGCCTTATTTTCAAGCCTACTATGTGATCTTCATGATGGAGTATCCCCTACGGTCACTCCTCCATGCACCTGACGCCTCAACAAAGATCATGAAGTGGGCAATAGAGATGGGCAATAGAGATGAGTCAACATGACATGCTTTATCGCCCAAGGACTACGATAAAAGGCCAAGCCCTAGTAGACATCATTGTGGAGTTCACGCCAACATCAGTAGAAGAAAGTCGAGACATGGAACTAGAGAAAGTCTTCATCACGGCCAAACTTCCTCCACAACAGGAGCAAGCGCCTGGATAATCTTCATCGCGCCCCTCCATGACTGACCCACTTTGGAAGCTCTTTGTGGATGGCTCGTCAAATCAACGAGGCGCGGGAGCAGGCATAGTCCTTATAACCCCAGATGGTTCGATGATGGAGCAAGCAGACAAGTTTGGATTCAAGGCCTCTAACAACAAAGCAGAATACGAGGCATTGATTTGCGGTCTAGGCTTTGCCAAAGAACTAGGAATTAATAAGATCATCGTGCACTCTGACTCTCCATTGATCACCAACCAATCCACCAGCGAGTACGCTGTAAGGGATTCGAGGATGTTTCAATACAACATCAAGGTACAAAAGCTGCTCACTTTCTTCGTAGTCTACACCTTTCACCAGCTCCCCAGAGCGGAAAATGCACAAGCCGACGCACTTGTAAATTTAGCATCTGCACTTGACTTTCGCTTCAAACGCTCAATCCCGATTGAGTATCTAGAACACCTCAGCATTGACATGAAGGAAGTTGAAGTGAGAGAAGTTAGCCTCGCTCCAAGTTGGCAAGACCCTCTCGTTGTCTACTTAATGAATGGCACCTTGCCAGACGACCGACTAGAAGCTCGCAAAATTCAAATGAAGGCTGCATGATACTACATCTACAATGACCAGCTTTTTCGTCGGATCTTCACAGGAGCAAACTTACAATGCTTAAGGCACCCTGAGACATTGAAGGTCTTGGCCTAGATTCATGAGGGGCAATGTGGAAACCACTCCAGAAGAAGGTCGCTCGCACAAAATAGGCTTAGCGCAGGATTCTACTTGCCAACATTGAATCAAGATGCACTCAGATATGCCCAAGCATGCGATAAGTGCCAAAGGTACAAGCCCAACAACCTGGCACCCCCTGAAGAGTCACACTCTCTGGTTAGCCCTTGGTCATTCATGCAGTGAGGCATTGACATTGTCGGACCACTGCTGACTACACCGACACCAAATAAGAAGTACCTGATTGTCTCCACCGATTACTTTACCAAGTTGGTGGAAGCCAAAGCGTTGGCGACCATCACTCAATTGGATGTACAAAAATTCGCCTAGAGCCAAATAATCTGTCGGTTTGGAATACCGAAGGTCATATTAACCAACAATGGAACACAATTCACTGGGGCATCAATCAAGAAGTTCTTTGAATCGTGGAAAATAATGCATTTCACCTTTACAACATATTACCCTCAGGGCAACGGCCAGGCCGAAGCTTCAAATAAGACCGTCCTTGATTGCATCAAGAAGAGGCTTAAAGACAAGAAGAGACTATGGGAGGAAGAGCTAGATGGTGAACTTTGGGCCTACCGGACGACCCCACGATGAGCGACAGGCGAGTCCCTATTTACACTTGCATTCGGAACCAACGATGTCATCTCGCTACACGTCGTCGTTTCGGCACCTTTCACGGAGCTCGACGATCTTATCGTCAACTCTGTGGCCTTAAGAACATCCCTTGACTTAAGCAAAGAGTTGAGGGAATAAGTCGTTAAACGCATCTGCAATTACCAGCAACAAGTTAGGAGTTTCTACAACAAGAAGGCAAAGATTCGACAATTTCTTCCTGGCGATCTGGTCCTCAAGAAAAAATTTGCAACACCAAACCGCCCTAGGTCCCAAAAGCTCAAGTCCCACTGGGAAGGTCCTTACCGCATCCGCCAATTAGGCGGGAAAGAAAGCTACATCTTGGAGACCATGGACGGGAAACTTGTAAGCGGAGCACTATATGCCCATCACCTTCGGAAGTACTACGTCTAGGAAACTGAATCAACGTCCAAGTCATCATCAAAGACACAAAATGTGTGGTTAAAATTAAGCTCAATACTTACTTTACTCACATAGTATCTTCCAGTAAGATTCAAGATGTTTCGCTTCAACGTCTAATGAAATTTGCTTATCGCCTACACTTTTGTTTAGAAAGCACATCAAGCCTTTGCCATGCAAAGTACATGAAGCTTTCGACACACAAAGCCCTCAAGCCTTTGCCATGCAAAGCACACCAAGCCTTTGCCATGCAATGCACATCAAGCCTTCGCCACACGAAGCACATCAAGCCTTCACCACACGAAGTACTCAAGCCTTCGCCATGCGAAGCACATCAAGCCTTTGTCGCCCAAAGGACATCAAGCCTTTGTCGCGCAAAGAACTCAAGCCTTCGCCATGCAAAGCAATGCAAAGCACATCAAGCCTTTGCCATGCAAAGCACATCAAGCATTTTCCATGCAAAGCACTCAAGCCTTCGCCACACGAAGCACTCAAACCTTCACCGTGCGAAGCACTCAAGTCTTTGCCATACGAAGTACGCCACGCCTTCGCCATACGAGGCACGACATGCCTTCGCCACGCGAAGCGCTCAAGGCCCGCCCCGGCCAAGCACATGAAACCATCCAAAACCTAGACTTTTTGGAGTCGGAAAGCTAATAAAAATGCTTCCAATCCCACCAAGAGGGGCAACCACCAGGACATGACAAACAATGGGCAAATGTTTTAACATGCGAAGTCCAATTCTGCATTTCAGTACACGGGACCGAGATTGATTTGATCATAGATCGCTCAATTTTGATCACCCTGACATGAACTTGATGACCCTAAAAATATACGGAAGCCAGCTTTCCAACGCCGTTGGCCTCACTCAATTCCAAGATGTAACGAGTTCCCGGTGAACGTTTTTATACATGAAAATCAACTGCACTTACCAGCGCACGGGTACCAGATTCGTCCGGTCCTAGAAAACTCAACTTGGATTGGCTCAGAATAAAGTTGAAAGCAGTAGAAAGGTACAGAAGTAAGCTTTCCAACGCCGTTGATCTCACACAATTCCGAGTTGTGACGAGTTCCCAGCGAATGTTTTTGTGCACAAAGGTCAATTGTATGTACCAGCGCACGAGAACAAGATTTGACTAATTCTACAAAGCTCAATTCGGATTGTCTTGGAACAAACTTGGTGGCAGTAGAAAGGTATGGAACTTAGGTTTCCAACCTTTTCAACCTCACTCAATTCCGAGTTATTCCGTGCTCCCGGTGAACATTTCTATACACAAAGGTCGCCCTCACAGAGCAGCAGGCAAGCCCAAGTTGCACTTGGTTCTACAAAGTTCAAATTTTGACATCTCTCAGATTTCGATATCTCTCAAATTTGAACATCTCAAAACAAGCCTATAAAGGTTAAGATCCTATGAAATTTGATGGAAAACAAAGGAAGACTTCATATTGATAATGTTGAGAAAGCTAGGTTGGCAAATCATATATCGATTACTGAACCACTTGAACTAAAAAAAAAAGGTTGGCGAGTTGCAAGTCGACTGCTCAACAACTTATTTGATAAAACACATAAAAATGGAGAAGCCCCACTACAAGCCTAAGGCAAGTCCGAAATCACATCTTCTATACCCATTGAACGTTGAAAATGGGCCCAGTCCTCGCTCGATAGCTCAGGAATCCCATCGTAAAACGGGTCGCCAATGTCGAGGATAAGGTCATCATCAAACTGCTCTGGAAAACTCAGCGGCGCAGGACCTAGCACCTCAAGTGGGGTCGCCTCTCCTTGTTGCCCTTCTTGCTCTATTTTTGTAGTCTGCCGGGACGCATCTTCAATGTCTCCCTCCTGAATCGCGTACTTAGGGGACATGTTGTTTTGACAATCAAGATACCCCTCGACATATTCACGAGGAAGGTGCGCCTCCATCTCAGACTCACTACAACCCGCCACGAACAACTTCAGCTTCAAAACCTCCACGAAATTTTCGAGCGCCTCTACATTCTGACGCAAGGCGCTGGGAGCACAAGGAGGCGAGTACGGCTCAAACTTCAAACATTCAATCTCAACACAAGCTCGCTCTAGCTCAAACTCCAGGAGCCCAATCTTCTCTCGAGAGTCTCAAAGAGCGCCGCGCAGTAGTTCAGATTCATCGAGAATGACGTCCCGCTCGCTCTCTGCCAACAACTTCTCAGCTTGGACGCTCCTCAATTCATCCAAACTGGCTTCTAGCAAACCCAACTCTTTCTCCAAATCTTCATTTTTTTTTCGTTGAAGCTGGGTGTGAGATTTGACAGGACCCGCCCCGATCCCACAGGGACCACAAGGGGACGTGCCCTGCTCCCGTCTGACACCCAATAATTCATACCAATTTTAACCTCAAAACATTTAAAAGCATAAATAACCAAATTAAAGTCATACATAAAATCCGAATTAAACGAATGTCAGACAAGGGATATAATCCAAAATTACAAATTTGCGAGCACGACTCTAAAGTAATCCTGCGGGTACACCGCCCAGCAGGGGTTCAGGTACGCAGAAGTAGATCTATGCCTCAGCCTCTGGTTCCTCCTCTACCTCAGTTTCCCGACCTGGAGGGGTTATCAAAACAGTAAGGGTGAGTGGACCGAAACTCAAGTTTATGAAATCGTTTGATAAGTAAAACATATAATTTACCCCTCCGTTTTCCAAACATGCGTGCAACATAATTCAAAATCATAAACCATATAATATGAACCATAAGGCATATAATAAAACCATAACCATAATTTTAGTTGCTGCACTATACACTCCAATCCCGACATCCCTGATGTCTGACGTCCCTGACGTCCAATAAGGTCACAATCACAAGGCTACGCGTGCCACTCGGGTCTCAATTCCGAGTTCAATCCCCGAACCCCGTTCGGGTACAGCATCCCCGATGCTTAGCGTCATAGACGCTGGACGTTCTAGACGTCCGTGACCTCTCCGGGGTACCTCATCCGGAGGAGACAATACAATATGGAAGGATCTATACAGTGCAGTAACAAATACATTTTATTGATATCCACATGCAAACATATATATATATACATAGATAGAATCCGAACCAATCATTCAGTTTCATCGGACGGGTCTCAAGCCCAAATACCGTGAAACGTGCCATAACCATATTTTCCATATCATCAAAACCATCATTGTTTTAGCATGTGAATAAGTATAATAAAACCAGAAAACATTTATGCACACAAGGGTTTAAGAAAATGGCCCACTCACAGTACAATCCTGCTAGAAACCGAACGTATACCCTCGTCCTGGTACAAATGTACAATCCCTGTCAAGTCCATGTATTCGTAAAGGTCAAATTAAACCCCCAACATTCAACCATGAAAGCCTAGGTCGAAACCGACCCGGGAAAGCCGCCCGAACGCGCTTTCCAAGGCAATAAACCTTATTTTGACCAACTTAAAGATCTCCGATCGACCCGAAACCACCGCCATTGGATCCGGATCGTCGAAACCTAAAGAATGGTGGTGGTCCCACCAAAAACACTGTTCACACGCGCCCCCACGCGCCGGTCAACGCGGCGGTCAACGCAGGAACAGTTCCTGTTGACGTCATCGCTGACGTCACTGCTGACGTCAGCATGACGTCATGCTGACGTCATCTGACAGCTGTCAGGTCTGACATGTCAGACTCTGACAGGTGCCACGTGTCAACATCCAATTGGTCCACCTCACTGATCTGTCAGACCACGTGTCAGATCTGACATGTGCCACGTGTCAGCACGGCACTGGTCCACGTCACTGACATGTCAGTGCTGACTGTGCACTGACATGTGACACGTGTCGGCTCACGGTTGGTCCACGTCATCTGACAGGCTGACAGGGTGCCACGTCAGCACCACTGTCATCAGACGGGTTGACCCGTTTTCCTGCAACTCGGGTCGATCAGACCCGCGATCACGACCCGGTTGCCATTTCTTCATTTCTTCATCAATTTCGTTCCTTTTAATTCCTAATTACTCGTCCTAGTCCCTAGATTGGTTCTATGTAATTAGAATTAGGTTTTAGGTCTAGGAGGTTACCTGAAACTCGACGGGAAGCTTGGTTGCCGGTTCTGGTAATCCTTTCCGGCGAGTCGACGGTTGTTCAGCCCTGGTCCTGGTTCCAAATTGGTCGTCCAGGTCACCTAGACGAGTCCTAACAACAACACAATGATGTCAAAGTCACAACCAGGTGTTTTGAAGCCGGGAAGGAAAATGGTTACCTACGGGTTTAACGTCTGAACGCCGCCGTGTCGCCGCCGTACACTGTCAGGGTCAGCTCCTTGCCGTCCAGTAGTCACGGTGATCACAACCGCACGTTGGTTCCAGGCCTAGATCAATGGTTTGGATGGTTTGGTGACTTGGGTTCCGCAGGTTTCCTTCACGGGTTTGAAAGGATGCCGCCGTGCAGGGTGGCCGTGGAGCGGTGGCCGGCGTCAGAGGTGTGGCTGCTGGTTGTCTGAGGTGTGGGGTTGAGTGGTGGTGGCTGATGGGCTGGTTCCAGGGAGAAATCGCACACACACGGTTGAGAGAATGAACACATGGGTGCATGATCTCATGGAATTTTAATACTGAATAGGAAAATGAATCAAGGGCCAGGATTGAATCTCAGATTGAGATCAAAGGCTGAGATCAAATCAAGGGATTTCAGATCTAAGGGCTGTAATTTAAAGCAGATTTAAATGATAATTAATCCTATAGTGGATCTGATCCAATCTAGCCAATGGGTGAGTGACACTTGTCACTCACCAGATGTCCTCCAATCAGATTTCCTGAATTTAATATTCGACACGAAAATCGAGACACGAACTTCCCGAACTCACGTTTCTGACCATAACTTCCTCGTACGAAGTCCGATTTCGGCGTGCCGCCTGTCTACGGACTCAGGACGTCGAGGCCTACCCAACGGTCCTTGAGTCAACTGAAAATTAGTTGCCAAAAGAAAAGTCAACATTTTCCCCCCGAGAGTCCAAATTACGGTAATGCCCCTGAACTTCCGATAGTCATAACTTTTACCCTGATCGTCCGAATTGGACGTGCCACCTGTCTATGAACTCGTGACGTCCCGAACTACGTCACGGTCATAGGTCAAAGTCCATTTAGTTCATCAATCAAAAAGTCAACAATTTGACCATACCATTCACAGGGGTAAAATCGTCAAATCACACAATAAATTACAATATGAAAATCCTCGAATTTCCGGGGTGTTACAAGATTCTTGAAGTACGGTGCGCTCGGACTTGAGTTTTTGGAGGTCAACTTGGATATTGGCCCGTAGACGCAGCATACCGGCAAGTTTACAAGCCCCCGTCTTTACAATCTCGAGCTCTTTGACGACCTTGTCATGAACTTCCTGCGCTACTCCATTCCTGGCATCCTTCGAGGGCATCTCATGACAGGACCCGCCCCGATCCCCCTAGGACCACCTGGGGACGTGCCCTGCTCCCGTCTGACACTCGGCCTCATAATACCAAAATTTTCCTTAAAGGAACTCAAATGCATAAATATCCAAATTTAAGTCATACAAACATCCGAATACAAATAGTGTCAAACAAGGGATAATTTCCAAATACAGGTTATTGAGCACGACTCTAGACATTCTACGTGCCAACCTACCCAGCAGTAGGGTTCGGGTGCGCAATGTAAACCTACGCCTCTTCCTCGGGATCCTCTTCTTCCTCAGTAGCACGGCTTGGAGGGGTCAGTAAAACAATAAGGGTGAGTGGGCCGAAACTTAAGTTTATAAAACAGTACATCATATCGAAAACAAATATTTTTTCCCTTCTGTTTTCCGAAATGCATGCACCAGTATCAAAAGCCATAATATCATATCATATAAAGATAAGCGGAATATTGTAAACATAATCATAACCTCAGTCACTGCACTATACATCCCAACCCTGACATCCCAGATGTCTGACGTCCCAGACGTCCAATAAGGTCACAGTCCCAAGGCTACGCGTGCCACCCGGGGTCTCAATCTCGAGTCCAAGTCCCGAACCCAGTCCGGGTATAGCATCCTAGATGCCTGACGTCTCAGACGTCCAATAGTAGCAGTCCTACTCCTGAGCCACTCTACGATCCGGTCCCTCCGTAGAATGACCCCTCGCAGTCTATGCGCCGTGAGCACTCCGGGGTACCAACATTCGGAAGAGACAATATCGCTAGGGTAGATCTATACAGTGCAGTACTAAAGATAATCATCGAAACTCATATACATATATATAGAAAGGAAAACAATTATGCAAGCCAAGGTATAGTGAAATCAAAGGCCCACTCACTATACAATCCCGCTGCAAATCCGAGCGTATAACCCTGTCCTAGTGCTATTGAACAGTTCCTGTCATGTCCAAAACATATGTAAAGGTCACTATAAGTCCCTACTAATCAACCAAGAAACCCTAGACTGAAACCGACCGGGGAAAGCCGTCCGAACACGCTTCCCAAGGCTTCAAACGCTAATTTGACCAACCTAACGATCTCCGATTGACACGAAACCACCGTCATTGGATTCGTATCGTCGAAACCTTGAAAATGGAGCTGGTCCTACAAAATTTACTATTCATATGCACCCCCAAGCACCTGGTCAAAGGGTCGGTCACTCTGGTACAGTGCATGCTGACGTCAGCATGACGTCACTATTAAGGTCAGCAATGACAGTGTCAGAGGACACGTGTCACATGCTAATTGGTCCCTGGTTTGATAGTTTCTGACATGATGACATCATGATGATGTCACTGTTGATGTCAGCATGATGACATCATCAGCTACAGTAACCGGGTCAACTCGATTTGCTCGATTTGCAGA
This sequence comes from Prinsepia uniflora, assembly GCA_032719365.1. Taxonomy (NCBI): domain Eukaryota; kingdom Viridiplantae; phylum Streptophyta; class Magnoliopsida; order Rosales; family Rosaceae; genus Prinsepia; species Prinsepia uniflora. Next base: position 23,903,914 of record CM064872.1, on the reverse strand, counting down.
AACCGGGTCGTCGTTGACCCGCGGCTTGACCCGATCACAGATCTCCTTCCCGGCCACCATTTTCGATCAGACTTGGCCATATAGACTCGTCACAACCCACTCTACAGTTCTGTGGATTCAAAACCAAGTTTTAGGTTGAAGAAGATACCTGAAATTCAAAGGGAAAACCGGCTGCAAGCTCTGGTCGTCTTCTCCTGCGAGTCACCCTGATTCCGACCACAAAAACTGGTCCAAGCTGGTCGTCTAAGTTCCTAGAACATGTCTTAGAGATGAAAAATGAAATCTAACGTAAAAAACGGGTTGTTTCGAAACAGGGACGAAAAACGGGCCTCTCGGGTTTTCTGACTCATCGTCGCTGTGTCGCCGCCGTAGGTCGTCCTGTCCACTTCTCAGTTCTCCTGCCATCCCAGTTCACATAACCCTATGTTGGTTCGAGCTCTGGTGTGGAGGTTTGGACGGTTTGATGTTTTGGGGCTGGTTTGTTTCCTTTTGGGTCTGGGGGGTTTCGGGTCGTGCAGACAGGGTGGAAGTCCTGTGGTGGTGGTGACTGGTGGCTGGTGACTAGTGGTGGCTGGTGGTGGTTGGCCGTAGTCTGGAGGGGAAGCAAGGCAGACGGGTGGTCGGGTGGATGTGTGTTTGTTCTAGGAGAAGGAGTCGTGCTCACGACTTGAGAGAAAATGAAGGTGAGAGGGAGAGTGAGGTTCTGATCAAATAATGGAGAGAAGATGATGGAATCAACGGCCCAGATGAGTCCCTAGGCTAATATGAACGGCTAGAATTTGTGAGGGAAAAAGAAATAATTAAATATGTGGCCAATAGGGACAAGATCCTGAATTTAGGGAATGTGTGGGATGATTGACACTTGTCACTCATCCAAGGGTCCAGATTGATTTGATTTTTAAATCAGATTCTATTATTATAATATTATTTTAATTCAAACCTCGGTTCGTTCGGTTAATCGATTTTACTTCCGTGACCATAACTTTTTCGTCGTACGTTAGTTTTCGACGTGCCGCCTGCCTACGGACTCGTGACGTCCTAAACTATGTCACGATCATGGGTCAAAGTCCTAAATATTCCCCGGGGCAAAAGTCAACTTTTTCCTCCTTAGGGGAAAAATGGTCATTTTATAATAAAATAATATTTACGAAAGTTCGGGCCGTTACATCTCGGCTTCGCGGACTTCAGAATTTCCCGTCTTCACGGATGCAACTCTGACTCCTCCATGGTCAGTGCCTAGGACCTTACTGCAGGTTCTCTTTGAGGGATCTGAAGTTGGTCAATTTGAAAGAGGACGTGTAGCCGACACCTGTGTGGGAGGCATCAGCCGAACTCCAGGAGGAGAATAACCAACTTTCAGCTTCTTCGGGGACCTGACTGAACTCTTCACCGGACTTCTCTGAAGCTCGCCTAAAGACTTGCGCTTGCTGGATGATCCCACTGGGTTCAAAGGATAAGACACGATCTGGGAAGTGCCGCTTGGGGGCACGGGCTGGTTGAGCACCTTCGCTGGGGAGGCGTCCAACTCGTCTTGACTCTTGCGCACTGATTGGACTCCTTTCTTTCTGTGCCTCGGAGCAATAAACCAACTTCTGATCAAGTTCGCGGGAGCACGCCCACCAGCAATGCATCTGTGAGAACTAAGTAACCAGCTCATCTCACGAAACTGGGGAGGAACCATGAGGACTCTGTTAACCTTCTTGGTGTTAGCATGGAACTTGGTGATGGTGTACAAGTCAGACAGGCCACGGTAGCGCGAAGCAATATTCAGAGCACTGACGCAGTTACGATCCAATTCACCTCCAACTTCAATGCACGACGTTCGGTAAAATTTGTCATCAAGCAGCATGCCCACGAAAAGCTCAACCTTTGGGATTACATGTGTACTCCGCGTGCCGGGAATTGGTTTGTGCTCCACCGAATAGCAATGCCAGAACTCATCCTCAGTAAGCTCCAAGTTGAAGAGCTCATTCAGCTTCTCAAAGCACATGATGTGGTAGTAAGCGTCGACGTGCAGCTGGGAAGGACAACACCCTATCTGGCAGATGATCTTGGTGAATAGCTTCAAAAACGGAAACTTGAAACCCTAGTTGATGATCAAAGGGCAAAATTGGATCCACCGGGGAAGCTTCGCATTCTTTCTTCTAGAAACAGCTCCCCTCGGGGCCTTCGTAGCTCCACACGCGTCACCAAGAGCAACAACCACACCTTCAGGGAAAACATCTTCCTGAAGACTCTTCCACTTCTCAAACTCGTCAAGGTCGAGTAGCTCGATCTGCTCCCCGACGAATGGACGCCTGCTACGTGAACCTCCCCGTTCCCACAAGTGCAGCTTCCCCGACTTCAATTCTTGCTTCCCGCTTGACATCCCTGAAATCATTGTGATCGAGAACTTCGAACTTTCAGAATGTCCAAAAGTAGCACAACTAAAAAGGGAACAAAGTTGGTCAGTTTCAAAAAATATATATATATACATATCTATTACCTACGACAAAGAAGGTAAATATATACTTTATATCTTAGTATATATTTACTTACGTATATAAACATACACAAAAAAGGTAAATATATACTTTATATTTTAGTATATATTTACTTATATATATGTACAAAAATAGAAAAGGTAAGTATTTATTTTGTTAATTAATACATACTTACTTACATATTTTAAACAAAAGAAAAAGCTATAAAAAGAATAAATAAATAAAAACTACTGCTAGCAGCTGAAAAAAAATAAAAAAATTTTGAAAAGCAGCAACTGTCTCCTCCCGGGCATAGCAAGCAGCCGACAGCCTACTGGCATGCAGGCCCCGCTGCTTCTTCCCGCATCACCTACAACCGCACCAATGTGTTTGTCGTTCACGCGCTCAACCACCAACCTATTCACCCGCGACAAACCCTAGTGCCGCAAGGATTCACTGACGCCTGTGACCTGCCCGTTGTAGCTCCCTTTTTCACTGACGTCATCCTTGCAGCCACCTGCTAGTCGGCATGGACAAGGAAAAAAGAGGGGGCCACCAGTTGCTTTTGACAAATACAAAAGTTTCAAGACATTTCCAGTTTGCTGTTGACTTGAACAAAATTTCCAAGACATTTTTGCAAATCTGCCAAAGCCAAGACACGATCGAGATAGACCAAAAAAAAAAGAAAAAAAAAGGCTCTACTTGACGGACGGCGGAAGCAGAGTGCCTTCACACAGCAACCAATGACGTCAACCTTCTTCAGCAATAAAGCAATATTAGGGTTTGACGTCAACCTTCTTCAGCAATAAAGCAATATTAGGGTTCGTTTTTCTTTATAAAAATAAGAGTCACATACTCTCATTTAAATAAATAAAATTAAGCAAACCCTAGTAGTAAATTAGGCTCGCAAAGTCAACTCAAAGCAGGATTACAAGCCCAAAGAATTCCAATTAAGGCAAGGTCAAGGTTAATCTCCAACTACATCCAGGAAAGAGGAGTCCTACTCCCACATAAAAATATTAAAACGTATTTTACTGGAACCACAAGAAAATTACGTCTCTTAGAATTCTTCGAATTCCTAAGCGATGTGAGGGCATTTGTGGAACCATAAATTACCAGAATATTCTGGAGCCGCCACGTGGCTGACAATTCACATAATGCCAATATTACCCTTGATAACATTGACATCGACACGCTACGATCTCTGCATTAATTTAATATATTTACCAGATAAATATATTAATTAATCAGATCAATGCCAATAATAAATAACTTCCCAGCCAATTATTTATTTATTAATAAATAAGTGATTACACTCTGTACCATCACTTATTTAATACTTTCTCCCTCAACCAATCAGAGACTCCGATGACTCTCAAGGCTTCACTATAAATTGAAGACCTCATCTCACTTTTAAAGGTAATCAAAAACTTGTGCAAACACTCTGTCAGATTATTCTCTCTCAGAAAACTGACTTAAGTATCAGAGCGTTTACGGTTGAACCACTCCATCGGGATTCAAACTTAACCCCGTTTGATTTTCGTTCTTGTGTGTATGGATCAAGAAGGAATTCTACAAGTCCGGACGATTTCTGCATCAACAACTCATTCCTTAAAAAATAAGACGAGGAATTTAAAGCGAAGATGAGAGAAAGGCACAAAAACTAAGATTTGACTAATTTACCCCTCAAGTTAACCCTCATCGATGGAAAAAAGAGTAAATTAAAACGAAAATGGGTGTTTAGAGTATAAACTAGTAAAAAATGAATTAAGGTATATTTTGAGATAAAATTAGTAGTTCACGGTCCATTTTAAGTAAAAAGTCATTACTTTGATACCAATTATACCTATTTTCATATATGAATGAGAAACTATTAAATTTTAAATATTATTATTTTATATTTATTTTTTAAAATTATTTAATTTAAGATAATTCTAATTAAATTTCATATTGGAGATTTATTTTATATTTTCATATATGAATGAGAAATTTTCAAATTTTAAATATTATTATTTTATATTTATTTTTTTAAAAAAATTATTTAATTTAAGATAATTCTTACTAAATTTTATATTTGAAAAATTTATTTTATATTTATTTTATCAAATACCAACTGAAGGTACGATGTCTATCTTATTAATTTTTTGTTATTTTATTACTTTATATGTAAATTAATAATTACCTGTATATTTTATTTTTTTGTAAGTAAATTAATAATTATTTATAAGTTTTTTTTTTTATTTGAAAGTGGTAAATATTGAATATAACATACCTATTATGATACAGTTAAAATTTCCATGTATATATAGTTTATTTATGTGGCGAGTTAAGTAAACAATATTGTTTAATTTACTTTGTAAGTTTAGAATCAAATTATTATAGGTACATAAAGAGAAAAATAAGGAATATGACACTCTAAAATGATAAAATTTTATATGCTTAAAATAAATATTATATGTAATGACACACTTGTAATTTTGTAAAAAACAATGAACTAAAAATAATAATATATTTTGATCAACAACAAAAAAAAATTATTCTTATTTATTCACTATATACTATAATAAATTATCCTGTAATTTTTACTCTAAAATAGTACCTATTTATAATTACCACTATTTTATATCGGCGAGTTGATCAGTCCGTGGTTACAATGACAAATCTAAAAACTTCGCCTTCTTCATCCACCATTGAATCTCAGCGATAAAAGCCAGAGAGTGAGAGAGAGCGAGAAACAAGGTTGCAGTCACAGGCCTGATCATTTTCCCCATACCCGGAAACCATGATCATGTCTTTCTCAACTCGCCTCTTCCTCCTCTTCCTCCTATCTCTCTCCACCGCCTTCTTCTCCCTTTGCTCAGCCGAGATTCGATCCTCTTCGGTCCGATCCGACTGGCGCCCCATCATCCCTTTTGACGAGTTCGGGTTCACCCATAAAGGCCGCCTCGAGCTTAACGTCTCCAAAATCTCCTTCTCCGAGCTGCCCGGCCCGGATGCGGATCTCTCTAAAGTCGGGTTCTTCCTCTGTACCCGAGACTCCTGGATCCACGTCTTCCAGCAGCTTGAAGAAGGAGAAATTCGATGTGCGCTCGATTCCACCGTCGTGAAACCTGTCTACACCTTCAATTCGCTCAAAGGCGGCAATGAATTCTCCGTCGTCTTCTCCGAGACCGAGGCCGATCAGTACACGCTTCTCTTCGCTAACTGCCTTCAGCCTCTCAAGGTCTCCATGGACGTCAAATCGGCGATGTACAACCTCGAAGGGAAAAGCGATCGCCGCGATTACCTATCCGCCGGTAAAACAATCCTTCCGAGGGTTTACTTCTTGTTTTCTTTAATCTACACTGGTCTCGCCGGGCTATGGTGCTTCGTGCTATATAAAAAACGTCTTACTGTTTTTAGAATTCATTTCTTTATGCTCGCTGTCATAATTCTCAAGACCGTGAACTTGCTCTGTGAGGCTGAGGACAAGTCGTATATTAAGCGCACTGGTAGTGCTCATGGTTGGGATGTGTTGTTCTACATCTTTAGCTTCTTAAAAGGTATCACTTTGTTCACTCTCATCGTTTTGATTGGGACCGGGTGGTCATTCTTGAAACCCTTTTTGCAAGACAAGGAGAAGAAGGTTTTGATGATTGTGATTCCGCTTCAGGTCATAGCCAATATTGCCCAGGTTGTGATTGACGAGACTGGGCCATTTGGGGCGGATTGGGTTACTTGGAAGCAGGTGTTTTTGCTTGTAGATGTTGTTTGTTGTTGTGCTGTGTTGTTCCCTATTGTGTGGTCTATAAAGAACTTGCGCGAGGCGGCCAGGACCGATGGGAAAGCTGCTGTGAATTTGATGAAGTTGACTCTGTTCAGGCAGTACTACATTGTTGTTATATGCTACATTTACTTTACACGGGTTGTGGTTTATGCATTGGAGACAATCACTTCGTACCGGTACCTTTGGACCAGTGTGGTTGCCGCAGAGTTGGCCACACTTGCCTTTTATGTCTTCACTGGGTACAAGTTCAAGCCGGAGGCACACAACCCCTACTTTGTGATTGATGATGAGGAGGAAGAAGCTGCAGCTGAGCAGCTAAAGCTTGAGGATGAGTTCGAATTGTGATTTAGTGTTAAAAAGAATGAAGATGGTGTGCTGTGATCGAATTGGACAGCTGAGGTAGAGTTTCGACAATTACATTGGGATATATTTTATGCTCTTCTTGTGTCATTTTATTGACAGTCTGTTTTTTGTTATAAATTGGAGTTAGTTCTTACTAGGATAATGTCACACCCTAATGAATTTTTCTGTGAATTGAAGAACATGTGTAAGTACTGAAAGATATGTTTGGCATTATGTTTTCCAGAAAGTGTGTGCTTCTATCTTCTCTTTTGAAGTTTACTTTTATAAGCCGTTTAATTCTTCATAAATTTGGTCAAAGATGGAGCTATCTCACATAACACTGAAACGCATGTGTGGTGTTTTCATTTTTCATGTCAGAAAGAAAATTAATCCAAGTCGAATGCATTAGAGTATTGGCCTCTCATTTTCTTTTCTTAAAAAAAAAGGCATCGATGCCATATCCCAAATGAAAATGATTACTGTAAATGCGATGTATTGTAGCTTCATTGCCACATGTTGTGGTCAGAATTTGTAAGTAGCGAAATTGGTCTTTTGTTAAATAATGACGGTAGTTTTTGCAAGCATTCTTAACTTATACAAAGTGATCAAGATTAATCAGTCCCCTCATTTGTATGCTGTGTATTTAGATTGTGTTTTGCCTTATATTCTTGTGTATCATTAGATTCCATCCTTCGATTGCTTTTGGATATTGTAATTTTTCTGGTGGCTCAAATTCTTTATATAAAACATTCAGCCTAATTTAGATAGGTTTTAGTTACTGTGTAATAGGTTTGACATTAGGCTCCATTTGTGTTAAGAAGGATTTGGATTTGATATCAAGACTATATTTGCCACGAAAATTAGAAAACACTAGATTGATGGATTTGAAAAAACTAGATGTGGTACTAATGAAAGGGATTTGAAATGACTATGCACAAAGTCATTAAAATCCATTTGCTTTCCTTACTTTATTTCTTATTCGAATTCAAGCATGCATGCATTGTTATACTATAAACAACAAATTTAGCCCTTATTATCAAATCCAAATCCAATTCTAAATCCACGCTACTCCAGATGGATCCTAAGATTAGTGTGTTTTAGGTTCATGATATGATAAATTCACAAAGTTGGAATTTTCTATTGCAAAGCTATATTAGATGGCATGGTTGGTACTGTCTTGCTATTCAGTTATGTAAAGTCAGGGCACTAATCTGTTCAGACTACTTGTCTCTTTGAACAAAGTTTGATGCTTGCTAAAAGTATCATACATTCACATCTATGTTATTATTTGCATCAGATTTCACTGTTGATATATTTAGTTAGCTGAATTATGTTTCCAATGCCTTTTGTTCTGTTACATGCCCTTGAGTTGTATTCCTTTGCACTCCATACTCGAGGATTAGTATGCATGTATGCACTTTGACATGTTCTCAATTTTTGTCATTTAAGCCTTGTATGGGACGTCGATGAATTATTCTTTGAGCCCTTGAGTTGGTTGGCCATTCAAATTATGATGATAACTTTGGTATTTGTTTGTTATGGGATTGCAGTTTCGGTGATTTTGAATGCATTGTTTTAGTTTCGGTGATATATATATTCTTGATGTTAATGTGTTACCTTCCACCAACTATGACTCCTTCAACAATGCCATCTCAAACAAGATGTCTTGATCACCTTGCATTGTATTTCTTTGAGCGACCATTTTCGAGAATTGAATGCAAGCCAACTGGCCTCATCAATGACCTCGGCCTCATCAATGACCTCACGATATGCCCAATTCGAGGCCCCATCCAGAGGACCATGTGGAATCCTATTTATAAATGTAGTCCTTTTAATTGGTTTTTCGGTTTTGTTTTTTTTACTAAAATCCAAATCGAACTAGTTGAGAAATTTGTTTCGATTCGGTTCGGTTTTTTCTCAAGAAACCGACTAGCACCGAACCAAAATGTTCGGTTCGGTTCAATTTCGGGTAAAATTGACTTTTTTTGGTTCAAATTGGGCAAATCGATTCAGTCGAACCAGTTTGGTTTTCTCTAAAAATCAGATTTTTCTTTTTCTTTTTTATACCATAGTAAATATTTATTACCTAATCAATGTCCATTACAATCTAATTAATGTTCATTACAACTAATCAATGTCCATTAAAACCTAATCAATGTCCATTACAATTAATCAATATCCATTACAAAAAAACAAAATCATCAAAGCATCAAAATCCAACCTAAAATGTCCATTATAAACAACAAAATCATCAAGGCATCAAAATCAAACATAGAATGTCTATTACAAACAATAAAATCATCAAAGCATTAAAATCCAATAGAAAAAATCCATTACAAACAATAAAAATAGGAAGGTTGCAAAACGAAACTATCCAAGTGAACAAAATAATAGAAAATATGATGAAAAAAATCAGCAAGGCAGACAGTCTCAATGATTGGACTTTTGAGGCAGCTTAGCATGACCATTTTCCATTTCTACAAATGAGACACAAGCAAAGTTAATTATCTAAGTAAATTCGCAATTAATAACAAACAAATGTATAAAAAATAATAAAAAGATACAATAATTACTTTTTGCAAGAGCATGATAACACTCCACTTCTTCAACACTCGGCTCCAAATGTAATGCAACATTAATACTCGGCTCCGAAACTATTGTTGAAGCAGGTATGCCTAGAACATCTCGTGCAACTCACGACAAGATTGGATATTTAGATACCTCGATCATTTTGCACCAACCCAAAATATCAAACTTCGAATCCCCAATATCTTTGATAGGATCTAATAGATATCTATCCAAATCATTACAAATAATTTCCTTCTTTGCCTTCCTCCTTATCCTCCTTAAGATCTGTATCGATATACAAACTCATTGTCTTCTTTGCTACCGCAGAGGAGCTGCCACTAATAACCCCCACCACCCCCCACCCCCCCAAAAAAAAAATTTCACCACAACATCTATTTTATGACGAGGATCAAGAACAAGAGTTATGAGATAATATTGATTCATACGCTCCACTTCCCCCCAATATTTGTCAAATTTGGCTTGCATGGGGTTTGCAATGTTAGACAATAAAACACTCTTCTGTTCACGACACAAAAGAGTTAAAATCTTATACACATCAAGTAAAGCACATTGAATTGTGGATGTAGAAGTGCAACAAACTCTCAAAGTTACTTCATAGAAGGGTTTCAAATAAGCAGCAAATGAACTCGCTACTTACCAATCATACGCAAACGGTGGTCCTGCCCTTCTATCACTTGCAAAGTAAGTAGCATAATTAGGATCATCCTCGACTAGAACCTCAAATGCTCCCCAAAACTTTAGAGCTGATTCCAACATCAACTAGGTGGAATTACATTTAGTTGGAACATTTGATACCACAAGCCCTTTGCTATCAACTATAGTCTTCTCCGCACACTTCTTAAACATTTCTAACCTATTATGGGAAGATCTTACATATCTTACAACATTTTTAATACTTTGAATAGAATCATTCAACACGTTCAAGTCATCATTGACAATCAAGTTAAGGAGATGAGCAATACATCTAACATGCAAAATTTCCCTATTATTCAAAAGCATCACCGAAGATTTTCATTTAGCCATTTTCTTAATAAAAAAGACAATCCAGCATCATTCGAAGAAGCATAATCTAATGTAACAATTAGAAACTTCTCAATACCCCATCCAAGTAAACAATCTTTCAAAAGCCTCCCAATTGATTCTCCTTTATGGTTTGGAATCACACAAAAGTTGATAACCTTTTTATGCAATCCCCAATCACTGCCAATAAATTGAGCAATGATAACCATATAATTGATGTTTTGAAGGGATGTCTATGTATCAGTAGTTACACAAACCCTATAAGACTTTATCAATTCTTTAAGGGACTCTTTCTCATCATAATACCTACTAAGCACTTCTTTAGCAGCTGTCTGACGACATGGAATTTTCAACCTAGGACAAGCTAACGAACAGAAATCACGAAACCTATCTCCCTCCCCAAAAGAAAAAGTTAACTCATCAACTATGACCATCCGAACAAATCTCTTCACAAGCTCATTCTGACTAAACCCAACAACTACTTCTGTGGGTTTTTTTACCGATAGAACTTTCTGATTTCTTTTGGAAATCGTATTAGGCGGATATTTATAACATTTCTCAAGGTGACTAATCAAGGCCCTAGTTCCATTTTTAATAGAATCAGCAGCATACGTGACAGGACCCGTCCCAAATCCCTCGGGATTAGCGTGAGACATGCCCGCTCCCGTCAGACACGACCAGGGATATTTCTGTCCTTTGCCCAGTCGGGGCTATCAGAGTACGCTAGGATCCGAAGGAGGAATGTAATGTCTCGTCTCTGTTACAGCCGCATCCTCGATCAATCTGAAGGGCATTCAAAACATAAAAGTTGTGAGTGAACAAAACAAATATTTTATAAAAACATTTCATAAAAGACCTTTATGCCCTTCATTAAAAACATATGCATGCATTCAAAAACCATTTCTAGGGTTCATGCCCGGTTCCCATAAACTATCATGAACCATCAAACCATTTGGGCTTTGTCCCGAAATCAACCAAACAATACCTAGGACCTCCGCCATAACCAAAACACGTGGGAACTCGTCCCAAAACCATCTCATAAGGGTCTCAGCCCAAAAACAATACGTGTGGGTCTCAGCCCAACGCCATCTCAGTGAAAACTCATCCACATATACATATATACATATATAACCCATCCTAGGCACTTCCGGAGAAGATGCCAACTCGGGGCACACAGCCCCTAGGGAACACATCCCCGATATAGTCACGATGTCTATATATATATATATATATATATAAGTATGCATACTACTCGGGGTCTCACTCCAAGTCTTCTCCCAGGAATTCTCCATCTGGAAGGCTCATCTTCGGACCTAGTCCGATCATCTCTCCGGAATCTGGTCCGGGACTACATCATAACGCCCATTCCTGGAACAGGATCCCTATAGGGATACCCACTCTGGTCTGTAGATCGTGACTCTCCAGATCGACGTTTGGAGGAGACCAATCAATAAGCTCATAAGGAGGGTATATACATACCAGTATACAAAACCATAAAGCGGGACTCACGTCTGACAACACAAATCAACTGGGCCTTCCGCCCGAACATAAGACTCAATAGGGAATCTAGCTCAATTTCACAATAACTAGGCATCGAGCCCGAACTCGTATCAACTGGGCATCGAGCCTGATATCTCATGGTCAATCACGATCCCGATCATAGCAATGCGTGCAACCATCAATCCAGAACCGCTCTCAATCCTGGTATGTCGTCGTGAACACATCACTGCCGCGACCATCTCGAGACCATGGTGCACAGGTCGCCGATCGATCCTCTAAACCGTCAGCACTCTGAAGTCGAGCCTCCAGTGGCTGCTCAACAACGGGACGCGCATCGTGACCTCTCCGGAAGGAACGCATCCTAATCCGGAGGCGAGCGTCACGTCGTCCGTCGCCGTGCACACAGCACCTGTCACGACCACGACTCAGACCTACGTGTCGTCAATAGGGTCTCATTCCCGAGTCAAAATCAAATCCAAATGGGTCTCATGCCCGGTTTTACCTTTTCAAAACCATTTCATGAAAATCGAAAGCGTAAGCGAGTATAAGCACGTATAAAACCCGAAAACCTCAAAGTACGTGCCCATACGTAAACACACACCAAAATGCTCTCAAGGCATCCCATAACACATATTAAAACACATAAAACATTTATGCATGCATCGATTTCAGAAAGAAATTCTACTCAAAGACCGTCCGCGCTGCCGCCTCGATACGCCTGCAATACGGTTCTCCCGGATCAATCGTCGTCTCCTGGACTTCTAAACCTGTCCAAATCACTTTAGAGGGTTACTAACTACTTAATTAACCCCTCATTAAAGCCCCCTAATTTTCCGGGATTTTTAACTATTTTTAAGAGCGCACCGAAACCTTCGGACAACCCGAACTATATCGAGACGATGTCTGATCGACTCGAAACCAATCCCACAATGTTCGTTACATCGAATAGATAATTTCACATGTTGGAACCACCCTCAAATTCTTCCTCACGCGCCCCCACGTGCCCTAGGATTGCACTGCGTGTGGGCCTCGCGCGCCACTGCACAGTGCTTCTTCTTCCTTCAGCCGACCGGTTCGACCGGGCCGGTTCGGTTGGCCCTGCAACTTTGACCGGTGTGACCGGTCCAGCTTCATACCTGGTCCAATCTTCGATGTTTTCCTCCCTAATCAATCCTAATCTTCTTGTTTCGATCTTAGGAACTTAAAACTATAAACTAAAACCTCTAAAACCTAGCAAACCCGACCGGTCCAACCTTTTCATCACGGTCCAGTTTTCCAAACTCCTCCCCCACGGTTTCTCAACCTCGAACCTCCCTCAAAACTATCCTAACACAACCCTAGCAACCTATTTTACTCAATGAAATCAATGAAAACGGCCCATAATAGTTAGAATTGAAAATGGAAAAATCAGTTAAAACCGATACCTTTACACGGGTTCATCCTCCGCCGTCCATGGCAGCGTTCCCTTGGCCGGCCACCATATCCATCTGGTCCTCAGTTCACTCTCTGGCCTCTCAATCATGGTCCTAGGGTTGAAGGGTTTGGATTTGGGGTGCAAGGTTGATCGGATTTTGGGTTTGGAAATGAAGAAAATGATCGATGAAAAGGGGAATAGGATATGCATGAAGGAAAAATGATGGGGAATGGATGAATGGCACCTGTCATTCATCCATTGGGCCTGGGAAAAATCTGGGGCCCACTAAATGCCAAATAGGCTTCCGTCTCGAAAAACGTGCAATAATACGTTCGTACTTCCGTGAATCGTAACTTCGCCGTCGAACGTTCGAATTCGACGTGCCGCCTGTCTACGGATTTGTATCGTCCTGATCTACGTAACGTTCATTGGCCCTCGGCCACCTGACCTCCCGGGTAAAAGTCAACTATTGGCCCCTATTCACCAAAATTACCAAAATGCCCTCGATCTTCCGATCGTCACTTCTTTTTCCACGGATGTCGGAATCGAACGTGCCACATGTCTATGAACTCGTGACGTCCCGAACTACGTCACAGTCATCAGCCAAAGTCCATTTGACCGTCCGAATGGAAAGTCAACGTTTTGCCCATTCCAAGGGCAAAATCGTTATTTCGCCCTGAACGTCCGTTAATCCTCGTCTAGTCCCTGATTAACCTCGCTAATCCGTCATTAATCCTTAATTAATCCCGCTAATTCGGGACGGGTCGTTACAATACGTATTAGGGCAATAATTACATCTAGCCCTAGTGAAACCAGTATCAGCTTTGTACCTTTCAAAATGATCTCATATGCTTGCACGCTACCTTTTCTTCGCATGCTCCACAAACTGCGCATTAATTTCAGTGCTGGTCAGTGGCTTGCCATCCATATTCACCTCTTGATCAAATTTATCTACTTGTGAATCATGAATATTGTCCACCTACACAATAGAAAATAGAAAACAGTAAGCATGAAAACCGTAAGCATGAAAAACAGCAAGCATGAAAACAGATGTGGTTATGCATAAATATCATTTTCTATTCTGAATTTGCATTTGAGTGGTGAATTAGCTATTACAAAAAACAATTACAACAAAGAAACCATATGTCAAAGGTGGAAAGTCTGCACAAATGAAAATAATGTAATCTAATCCTTATTGTATTGCTTCCCGGGGCCAAATTTTTGGGTGTTTTCTTCTTTTCCCAATCCATATCAAATTATCTATGCATTGAAATCTCTAAACGGTGATGTTTTATACAATATATATATATATATATATATATATATATAGCAAAGTAAGCTTAATACATGACACTTACCGTCTGCCAGTTGTTAACGGAGTTTTTCCAATGTATGATGGCATGATATCGAACTTTCGATTTAACTTAACCCTAATTCATATTTAACATGACTTCATCCGATTGTAATATTAAACTAATTCTAATTAAGATCAGCCTCTACTAGTCATGTAAGGTAACATAAAATATAATTCACCCATGTGCCCTGCTATTAGATTTCTTCTAGTTCTAGATCAGTTCATAGTTCCACTGATTCAACATTTCAAGGAACCCAAAACAATTACAACAAAGAAAATGTACAAAACTTCTTAAATTAAGTAGAACATCTCATATATAACCAAAATCTTACAAATTTTCTAGTCAATGCTTATCTAGTAGAAAGCACAGCTCTAGAAGCATTGTAGCAAATATTGTCTAAGAATAAATACCTCTTCAGGAAACTCTGATGAGGAAGCAGACGCAGCACTAGCAGCATTCCCAGAGATACGAATGTTATTCAGTGATGATTATGGTGATGAGAATTGGGCTGTGCCCGAGAATAACATACCACATGACTGGAAACCTAGACAAACCTATGACTCAGGAGTTCAAGTGAACTAATTATTTATAGACCTGCAACAGATCATTAAAGTCCAATTTAATTATCAATTAAATTTTCTTTGTTCATGTTTTGATTATTCAGCTTCATTCATTAATGTTTTCTTTCGTAATTGAGAGTATGTTTGAATAAGAGGATTAGTTATCACAAATTCACAAGTTTCAACATTATCCTTAATGATGAGACAAGATTCTTAAGAACAGGATTTTATGGGTAAAGGTTAATGGAGAACTAAATTTGACACAACCAATGAATACTTCACATGAGGTTCAGTAATTGTTGATGAAAAAGAAAATGAATATTTGACACAGCCAGTGAATATTTGACACAGCCTATGAATATTTGACAGAGCCAGTATTATTAAACCTTTTGGGTCCATTTTAGCATCTTTAATTATCAGGCATTAAGAAACAAATAAATTGAAAATTATACAGACCCAAATCGTCATCAACCTCTCGTATTCAACACATAGACAATCACTACATACATTCACACCTAATCCGACTTCTGAAAGCAACAATAATGGCATGTTTTGCAATGGAAATTATATATATACATACACACGCAATCCATAACACATACACACGCAAACACACGCACACAAAAATAAATAGTTACCATATGACCCCTTCATATCTCAATTGATTATTTTAATTGGATCCTAAAATTATCAAAATGGAACATTTCAAAAGTTCAGGACTTAAGTGCACAACTGAGTTCCTCCAACATAAAAATGAGCTAGTTAATTGCCTGAAATCTCAGCCGCTGTAGTTTTCTAAAATAAGTTGTGTAAGTCTCTTTTATTTCTCTTCCTATTGAAAAGTAGTGGACAGAGAGTATGTTTGAATTAAGTACAAAATAAGTTCTGTATATCTCTTATAATTCTTCAGTGTGATGATATCTCCAAGTCAATGCGTTTACACTTTGAGAGAATTAAGAAAGATATAACATCATAATGGAAAAAGAATGGGAGATCCATCAAGTCATCAACATATATCTTAACTAAAAGATAAACAGATGCAGAATCAGAGTGAATAAACAATATAGAAGCCATTTGGATAAGTCACCAGGTAGCCTAACATAAACAAAATTCAACTTCAATATAGTTCCTTTTCGTATTAATGTGAAACTTACAAGGAGAGCAAGAAAATGAGGTGGTGTGTGCACAGCAGTGAGGGATCGACGCCTAGACGCGGTCCTGAGAGATTGACGGCGCCAATGGAAACTTCGATGAAGGGCGAGCGGCTGGAATAGATTTCGACAGTTCGAACTTTGAAGTTTGTCTCCTAGAGTGAAATCGACTTCGACAGTTCGACGGTGTCGTCTGGGGACTGGAAAGAGGAAGGAGTTTGTCGTTTAGGTTTGAGCGAGAGGGAGGGTCTGAAGTGAGGCGGCCGTCAAAAACTTTGAAGTGGGACGAACGGAAGTGAGAAAATTGGGGAAGTGAGACTCTGTCATCTAGGTCGAGGGTTTCGTAGATAAGAGAAATAAAACGACGCCGTTTTGTATAAAATTAACTAATGCATTTCGGTCCAGTTCGGGCCGGTTCAGTCTGGTTTTACTACCCTTTCGGTTCGGTTCTGTTTGGTCCGGTATAATTATATTAAAAATAGAGACTGAACCGATTCAGTCAAGTTCGGTTCAGTTTTCTCCACACGGTCTCGGTTTTTCCACAATTAGGTTACATTTCGATGCGGTTTTTTCTAACCAATTATTAGGGCCAGATAAATGTACCCAAAAGGCGGAAAGCACCAAAATACCACGTTATAATTAAGCAATAATATAAGTACAAATTATACGTTATTTGACACCAAGTTATACGCATGGATGAAAATATCAGAACTTTCGGTCCAAATTTCGTCTAACTATCGGAAAATCCAGTTGGCGACACCTAAAGAGGGTAAAGGAAATTGATCAAAATATCGCCATATTTTCTTGTTTTAAGTCCATAGATCTCTTTATGGGATCATAACGATCAAGATAGGGTATTCATTAGTGAAGTTTGGACATAAAACTATCGATTTTGAGTCGGATCATGCCGTCGGGTTCGAAAATCCGAATTGTAGACCCGGATCGAGGAAGGAGATGACCATGTATAGAAACGTGGCCACCGCGCATAGAGGCCGTCACCGACGAGTGGCGGGACGTGCGAGGGTTCGTTCGCCGTCCGTTCATCATGAAATATTTTTTATTTTGAGTTTAATGATACAACTTTTAAGTTAATTGGATACCATATGGGTATATTTCTGAATAGCCACTATAATATGTTTTATATTTAAATTAGTATTTGATATAAAAAAATTGGGAATAAAAATATAAAGTTAATTTGAATATTAATGGATTTTAGAAGCAAATTATGTTGAATAGAAGAATTCGTAGAGTATAGATGGTTATTTTGAAGCAAATTATGTTGAATTGAAGCAATTATGTTGAATTGAAATAAATTATGTTGAATTGAAGCAAATTATGTTGAATGGTTAATTTGAATATTAACGGATTTTAGAAAAATATGAGATGAGCATACGATTAATAAGAATTTGTTTTACGTCCAATTTTCATTAATTAATACCCAATTTTCTAAATTATTATGTAAATGTAAACTCCATTATTATGTTTATTTTTATGTTTTTAACTATATTGACATTCAATTATAATAATTCACTTCAATTTATGTTTATGTTTAAAATTTTATATTATTAATTATCGGCAGAACCCTATTGTATCATATTATTCATCATATATGTATTATTATCAAAGTCATTTTATAATTTTTATTAGTCCTATATAACCATTATTGGGTACTTGAGTTTTTCCCAAAGTTTAATTCCAAATTTCCAACTTTTAGACCAAAATTCCGTCATTTTTGTTAACGGTAAACGATATTGATATCGATATTAATATTTGGAACGAGATATCCCTAAATTTGGTGGTAAATCAAATTTCCCATTCTTCTTCACAGCAAGCATCAAATTTTGATGGTAAATCAAGAACGACATCTGCTCCTTTTGGTGTCACAACTTGAGCATTGTGTTATGTTTTGTTGATATCTATTTGCACAAAACTTGGATTGGTATGCCCTTTGTTCCATTGGAAAGTATACTCAAAGACCTTTCCTTTGATATATATCTTGTTGCATAAACCTTCAGATTCATCCTCTAAACTATGATGAAAATCATCATATTCCAACGGTTTGTAGCACTTAAGAAACTTTTAGAGTTGCTGCACTTGTCTCCTTAGATCATCCATTTATGTGTCATGAAGATCACGCTTTCACTCTTCACGACCATCATCGCTTTGTGGGTGAGAACGACCATGACACCCAACCATTACCGACAAGCTCTGATACCAAATGACATGGGACTAATGGAGATTTTTGGAGATAACACAAGTGAACATTTTAGGATATGAAACTCGTCATTCTAAAGATCCACCTTAGAGATAAGAGTTGAATAACTTGCCACTCAATAGAATCCACCAAGTAAATAAGAGAAGATAGTTAGAAAGAACACTCTTCACTAAAAAATTGTTTATTGAATAATTCTTAGATAATGCCTTCCTCAAAATGAGAGGGATTATTTATAAGCTAGTAATGGACATCCCTTATGTATAGGTTTGACTCCTTAATAAATAAAATGCATGAATGGCTCGTGGGAAACACACACATAACTCATTAAAAATACACAAGACATAATTATTTTTTGAATTTGAAAACACTTAATTTTAGACTATAATTAATAAGATGAATGCAAAAGGAATCAAGGGTAGATGAATCAACCATGTATCTTGGATGAATTAACCATGTGTCTTCAAGGATTAATTGCCACTCTAAAATCGGTATCACGCAATTACGCTAACATGGTGCTGAAACCGTCAGAAGTTAAAATAGGAGGTGCGACAAAGTTGTCGCCAAGGAGGAGCACGCGTGGATGCACGAGTCTACCAGCCTCACTCTCATGCTTCCTATAAAAAGAAAAAAAGTCTTCTTCTCAAAAAAACTAACAACACAATCAAACAAACAAATTAATCAAACTCAATCCATTTCAACAACTGCAAACCCTCAAAAGTTTTTTTGTTACTCAAAAACTCTCATTCTTGGAAAAATCAGTTTCTTCCAATTTAAGATCAAGATTATGATCTTCTCAACCTTTCAAAGTTCTTACCCTAAGAGCACTAAGCTTCCCTTCATTCCGACCTGCATTCCATGTTCGATTTTGAAGACTTCTTGACCACCTGACTTCATCCCGACTCAGTTCTACATCTTGCTTTGAAGGCCACCTAACACCCACACTGTGCCATTTTTGGCCCTAGATAACAGTGAAAAACTATCATCTAAATGTAGAACAAAGCGTCATATATATAAATATCATCTATTTGAATACAATCAGTTGATAGTTTTTTACTGTCATCTAATATAATTGTCATATATTGTAAGTGAAAAATCACTATTGATTGAAAAACTGTCATTTAGGTACCAATCAGATGACAGTTTAGTTGATAGTAAATCACCGTTATATGAAGCTTCAAAATATAACGATTGTAACATGTTGTTTGTTCATATATATGAATTCCTTTCAATCAAATTAAAGGAGTTAAATTCTTTGAAGAACATTTATCAAATGTGATTTTATAAATTGAAACCTCTAATATCCATGAGGAGCCAAAAATACATTTTAAGTGCATGCCTTAAGATATAACCAAAAAAAAAACGAAAAATTAACATCAAAGTACATATTTAGGAAAAATTAAGTAATTACTCTTCAGATCTTCAATACCCAATTCCTTCTCCAAGTAGTCAACCCCTTTCTCTGAGCATGTGCACCTTAAGATTGTAGGGGAAAAAGGATAGATTGATCAGATACTAATGCAGTTCTTTGGTGGAGAAATTTACTAGAACATTGTAGGAACAAAATTCAGAAGAAAAATTTTCTCACCTTGATTGTTCTTGCTGCCGTGCCTCTGCTTCATCCTGGAGGTTTGTAGCTTCCTCACCCACCCTAGAAATCCAAAACGAGTAAGATACATTTCTTACTTTGATTCTGAGGTCTATAAAACAAGTGGTTTGAAAACTTTGTCCCCCATAACTTCTATGTAGTACACATTAGACCAAAGCAGAACAAATAAACTACTAGTTACAATAGCCATGTCCATGAATACAATATGATGGAACACCAGAACCATATCGAATTGGTTTTAATTTGATGGAATTGCATACTGAGTCCAACGAGGGAATGAAAACTTTGAGAGAATTGCACAGGTGAACATTATAACTATCTTTGGAGGTAGCATTATAACCTATCTTTTTTTAGAAATTACCGACTCGAGATTACCAATGTAGGAAAAAAGCTAAAAGATGTTTATAATATATTGAATCAGCATCATATTGAGTGTTCACGTTTTGATAATTTTTTTTAATGAAGAGAAAAAACCTGTACGACTTCTTCCTGGACTTGAATGCTAAAGTCTTTGCAGCTTTCCGTGAAATTCCAAATATTAATGACAAACCTCAAAAGAACCTCCTCAAGGCCTCCCATTTCATTGATCCAGAGCCCATCAACAAAAAGCTTCATATCAATGACATAAAAGGCACAAAAAAAGGAATGATAACGAAAGGAAAACAAATTACAGGGAATGTAGTCTGATTCTATAAACCCTTCACTGCATATCAAATTAAAATAAAACAAACCCAAGAAATCTCCGGGGAATGTAGCCAGTCATAGCTGATCTGAGTACAAGTAATTTCATTACCTATATAGACCAAGGTTAAGAAGTTGTAAAACATGGTCAAAATAGACACAACCCACAAAGCAGCAATCGCCTAAATCAACTATATTCACAAGTACCAAAAATATATACTATCAAGTCAGTAACACATCTTTTGTCACACCATTGTATGAACTATGAATACACATTGCAATTCGTATATGCCAGAATCAAATTGCTATTCAAGATACAATTCTATAATCAAATTGTATGAATAGTAGCAACTCAAACTTATGTAACATAGTAAAGTAAAGGTTCCATACAGAAAACACAAGAGCGAGAGAAATAAACATACAGAGAGAAACTACTTGAGACCCTTCCCTGAAGTAATCTCTTGCATGATTAGAAAAGCTCAGTTTATCTCAATTCTAATTGCATACGCAATCTGTAGAATTGGCTTTCCCGGTATCTAACTTGTGGAATGCATGGCGGTGACCTAAACGTAATAACAGTTGGTGTCTAGTTAATCATTCAAAACAAAAACTCAAGAGAATTACACCGGAAAGAAAATCAAAGGCATGATCAGCCAAATCACATACCAAGAACAAAAAAACTGCTCATTTGAAGAAGTCTCATCAAGTGCAAGACCTAAAGCAAGCAAGCAAGCAAAGTTAGCTGAAATATTGCAGATTCACCAACCCAGTTTTTAAAATCTCCAAATTGCATCGCTCAGAACAGCCCATGTTCATCGCTCTTGGTGCAACTCAATCCCTCCCACATCTCTCTTCCTCAATGAATCAATGGAGAAGGCTCTTGATTCACCTTTGTGTTGTAGACTCAAATTAATATCTATAGCAAAAATTAAAGGTAAGAAATAGAAACTGATTCCAAAACCCTAATAGATGAAAATCAAATCGACCAAAAACCTAAGCGATGAGAAAAACAGCACCACTAGCCTCCTTAATCCAACTCTTAGAGCCTTCAAGATGAGCTTGGGAGAAAGAGACTGGTCACTCAGAGAGGGAGAGGGAGAACGGCGATTGAGAAAGAGACTGCGACCAAGAGAGGGAGAGAGCATACATGGTTGCGAACTTGATGGAGAATAAAAGAGACTAACAATTGGATTTTCAGGGGTCTGAACTCGCGATGTTGGTGGTGTTTTATTTCAACAGTTCTTAGCGTGTTTTTGGCTTTTGGCCTTCGCCGCTTTCAAATTAGGAAAAAGAAATTTGAATTATCAATGTTTTTAGACAACAGTTTTAATAAACTGGTTTATTTCAAGGTGAAAGTTAGGAACAAACACTTTTTCAACACTTCAACATGGTTATTGATGTCACTTTACAAGCACTTTTTTAACACTTTTACATGGTTATAGATGTCACTTTTGGTTAAAAATGTCGTCTTTCATAATAAGATGACAGATTTAACAAAAACTGTCATCTGATCAGTGTCATCTAAGGTAAAAAATGGTGAAGCTTCCCAACTGCCCGAAACTAGTCTTTGAGAATTCCATACTCCCACTTCCAGATGTTATCACGTCGTTCCTATAGCTCTACCCACCTTTGGTATGATTCCAGCAGTTTTCCACTCAGTTGATGGTCTCTCGACCAACTTGCTAGCTCATGGCGTAGTCTAGAGATAGTTTACCTGCTTCACTAGTAATTCATTTCTCACCTTAAGTATTCAAGAAATTTACTTTCTGTGTGTTTGTACTTCACCTCCATCTTAATACAATTGGTTTTGTCAAGTTTGATATAGACATCTGGAATATACCAACCAATGCATTCTATGATTGACTAAGTCATAGATCCATCTTCATGTTTTGGTCTAGTATCATCATTCCAACTCGAAGGAATTGATCTGTCTTAACTCCCTCCTAACCCAAAACGACAAGCTGCTAACATGAACACGTCGTAAAACAAATTTGGACAAGGCATAAGAGAATATATTTAAAGTCCTTGAAGAAGGCATAAAAAAGAACAACGTAAGCAAGATGCCCACTTGCTCCGACATCATTTGATTAAAGGAAGGTTTTTGGGCCTCAATTTAGAACCATTACCAGTAGAAACTTCTACTAATGGCACGCCTTTTTTAAAGACAGCTAGAAGGCCAACTCAACTGGACCAGCTCATCTAAGGTAGGACCACAACAATATGGCCCAAAACTTATAATTTTCAGTTTAGTCACACTTGTCACCAATACAACACATTCACTACGCTCGACTACAGTGGGGAGACCCACCCAAACACATCTAAGTTCGCTCCTTTGGAAGCGAGCTATTAAACAATGACTTCGGATTCCGCTACGGAAACTTTTGGATACGAACAAAATTTGGCACGCCCGATAGGGCCTTTTTGTAGTACATGTCCAAGTTCGGATACACAGAACGCATACGTGATCCTAAGGGAAGTTTATGAAAACCATGCCACAACAAGCAATTCGTAAGTTTCCACCAATGGAAGCCAGCACAGAAACTCCTCAAGATGAAATATTTGAGGATATTGCCAACCAAGAGACTGCCAAGGAAGAATTAATGAAATTCATCAAAGATAACTTGGCTCCCATCTATGCCAAATGAAGTCCTTGAATGAGCAGGTTCAGGAATTCTCCAAATAGAGGAAGGCGGAGCCGAAGAGAACTGCCACCCCGCCTCGAGAGGTAATAAGCCTAAACAAGGGAAAATAGATTGTACGCTTGAGAGTATCAATTTTGTAACCTATAATCATTGGGCCATCATTGTCGAGTGCCTCAGTAATTAGACTCTAAAAATGAGCAGAGCCCATGAAGGCCTACTGAAAGTGGACGTCGGGATCCTAGCAAAGTACCGACCACCCATTCGGGAAGATTTAAAGGTTAAAATGGCTAGGAATATCCCAACTGCCATTAAGGGAGACTTCAAGAATGGGAGAAGATTTGACGACAAGGAGTCAAAAGAGGAATTCAAGTTTTGTCACGACCCGACTCCCCTAGCACAATATTGTCCTCTTTGGGCCCAACCCTCCCGATTTCATTTCTAGGAACTCATGTGCAACTTTCCAGTAGGTTACCCATCTTGGGATTGCACCAGCCCAAACTCGCTTAACTTTTGAGTTCCCGATGAATCCATAACCAATGAGCTCCCAAAAGGCATTTTTCTAGATAGATATGTGCCTACACATATAAGACACATTACCTTTCCCTCCCCAAGTGATGTGGGATTGCTCACCGTTCTTCGCAAGACACGTGTCTTACAATCCACCCCGCTTGGGGCCAAGCATCCTTGCTAGCACACTTCCAATCGGGGTCCAGCTCTAATACCATTCTGTCACGACCAGACTCCCCTAGCACAATATTGTCCGTTTTGGGCCAAGTCCTCATGGTTTTGTTTCTGGGAATTCACGTGCAACTTCCCAGTAGGTAACCCATCCTGAAATTGCACCAGCCCAAACTCGCTTGACTTTGGAGTTCCCAAGGAATCCGTAGCTAGTGAGCTCCCAAAAGGCTTTGTGCTAGATAGATACGTGTCCACACATATAAGGCACTTACAAGCTTGACCAAAGGCTATCCCATGTAGTCGAGCATCGGACCATCAAGACTTAAATTAACGAGATTAAGTGTATGATTCAAGAACATTTGGTGCCTCCTAGGAAAGCCGATGTCCCGACATACAAGACGCCTTACCACATATACGGGGAGCAGGAAAATCTTATTCCTAGGAACTTCAAACCACCTTCTTTTTCACTCTTTAGTGCAGATGGTAGTACTTTGTCATTGAAACCTATAGGGCGATTCTTCAGCAAAATGTATAGCTCTTGAGGATAACTCCAATTCAAGTTATGCATGTTCAGTAGCTTTTTGGCTGGGGATATTTTTTCTTAGTATACATCACTATCAAAAGACTCCATGCACATTTAGGGGAAAATGGAGGCTAAGTTCCATGTGGAGTTTTACTGGGTGGAACCTGAGGACACGATCAGTGGCCTAACTACCATCAAACAACAGAAGCATGAAACTATTAAGAGTTTTATTGCTAGGTTTAAAAGACTGAAGATGAAGTGCAATGGAACGACCCATCCCGAATTTCAGGATTAGATTAGTGACTAATCACGATTAGTGAGGCTAATCAGTGATTAGTTGGGCGAAATCGGACGAACGATGCAAAATGACCGTTTTGCCTTTGAGCGTGGGCAAAACGTTGACTTTTCATTCTGGTGGTCAAATGGACTTTGACCGATGACCGTGACGTAGCTTAGGACGTCACGAGTTCATAGACAGGTGGCACGTTCAATTTCGACATTCGAGGACGAAGTTATGACGTTCGGAAGTTTATGGGCATTTTGGTAATTTTGGTTAAAAGAGTCAAATGTTGACTTTTGCGTTGACCAGCGCGTGTGGGCGCATGTGAACAGTATTTTGAGTAGGCCCAATGTCATTTTAAAGGTTTCCACGATCCGGATCCAATGGCGGTGGTTTCGGGTTGATCGGAGATTGTTAGGTTGGTCAAATTGAGGTTTTTCACCTCAGGAAACGTGTACGGGATACGTTGACTTTTCCGGGAAAGTTTAGGGTTCTTAATATGGACTTTTATAGGTTAGTAGTAACCTTCTATTATGATTTGGACAGGTTTGGGAGTCCCGGTGACGATGATTTGCCCGATGACGCTTACAACATGCAAACCGAGGCCGCAGCATAGGACGGTCTGTGAGTGGACCTTGATTTCTAAGCTGTGATGCATGCATAAATGTTTTATATGGATTATGATTATGATTCTATGATGTTGAATTGGATGATTGTGAATTATATGGTTTCACGTATTTCGAGGCGATTTACGAGCTTGCACGTAAATCGAGATTTTCCGGTTTTACACTTATTTTCCATACTTATGGGTTTGGATATGATTTCATGAAATGTTTTTAGATTTGATTAAGTAAACTCGGGTTCGAGACCCACTTGTTTGGAAACCCTCGGACTCAAAGTCCTTTTTGTTACGTTCTCGGGCCGGAGGCCCAATTGGTTCTTAAATTGATTTCGGATTTGGAAATATGGAATCGGGCATGAGACCCATTTGATTTATGAAATCGGGCACAAGGCCCAGTTGGTTTACGAATTGGGCCTGGGGTCCAGTTTGTATGTGGATTCGGGCCTAGGGCCCAGCTATGTGTTACAAATGGATTTATGGTTCATGACGGTTTATGGGAACTGGCATGAACCCTTGAAATGGAGTTACGGGTCATGACGGTTTATGGGAACCTACATGAACCCTTGGAAAGGATTTTATGGTTCATGACGACTTATGGGGGTCGGGCATGAATCCTTGAAAGGTTTACATAATGATTTCAAAGGTTTTTCATATGCCATCCTCTATATATGATTGTCTCCTCCAGGGAGGGTCGTTGGCCTGGGTGGACCCCGGAGTAGTCACGGAGCACTGACTGAGTGGAGTCGCCCCCCAGTTGGGTTCCTTACTCTCAGGATAGGCATGGTTCGTTACCTCCAGTGAGGGTTATTGGTCTACGTACATTGTCCTTGGACTCTGAGAGACTTGGGTTTGAGACCCCGGGTAGCACGCATGTAGCTTTGGAAACGGTGACAGAATTGGTTGTGTGAATTATATGTATATATGATATATGATATGTGATATGCACAGGTTTTGGACAGTGGCCCGTGTACGTGGTTTCATTATGGTTTTGGGCTGAGTCCCACATGGATTTGGTCAGGGGCCCGTACGGTTGATTCTTTATGATTCTTTCATTATGATTTTGGGCTTAGTTCCCAGTTATAGTTCTTTCGAATAAACGGTTTTCGAATGCATGCATGCTTTTTAGTGAAGGGTACAAATGTCTTCGTTAAACTGTTTTTATAAACTGGTTGTTTTGTCCACTCACAGTTTTTAATGTTTTGACTGCCCTTCAGGTTGACAACGGATGTGGACAGTAGCAGAGACCGAGATATCACATACCACCTCCGGATCCTGGCGTACTCTGATGGCCCGAGAGGGCAAAGGTCGGAAAAATTCCTTGTCTGACATTTCGTGTCAGACGAGAGCAGGGTCATCCCGCATTAATCCCAGGGGGATTGGGATGGGTCCTGTCATGCAAGTTCCCATAAACAATGCCTATATGGTAGTCATTGCTCAGAGAGTAGTGAGGTTCTTGTTAAGGAAAAATTTTGATGACACCACTTTTTCATATTTGTAGGAGTTGGTGTCATCTGCATCAATGTTTGACAGACTATTGGAAGTAGAAGAACGGCAAAAGCATAAATCTAAAGTGTTCCCTTTCTACAAAAAAATAAAGTACTTGTACGCTAGGTAGACCACAAAAATTCCGAGAAGGAATCCACAAAAAATGGAGAGTGGTAGGTAATACAGGGAGCTACCACCAAGATACAGACTACGGGTAAAGGGCCTGCAACCATCAAATCACTCGTCAAACTTGCGTGGGATCAGAAGCCCACTAATTCGACTAGAAGAGACTTTCTTAATAAGGTACTGATTTTCACCTCATACCTATTTGATTTAACCAAGGCTGGAGAAATATATGATGAACTTGTCAAGGAAAAAGTGATCAACCTAGATCCCATGCAGTTGATGCCTAAATCAGAGGAAATTAAGGGAAGACAATTTTACAAATGAAATGTATCACCACACCACTCCACTATGCACATTGTGTTTAATTCAAGGACACAATCCAAAGTTTGACCAACCAAAGACACAGCGCCATGGTCCAAATATAAAAAACAACAATGACAGTGGATATTAACCCCTTCCTTATGGCTTCAGTGAACATGGTGAGCCTACAATTTCCGCAGTAAAAAAATAGAAAAGTAACCAAAGAAGGCCAACCAAAGGCTTTCCAAAAAACTCAAGAGCATGGGAAGTATGTTCTAGAAACCCCTGCCACAAGTGCAGAGATAGACCTAGTTTCTAAAAGATCGACAAAAAATGGGATGAGGATTTCCTCAAGAATCCCAAAACTAGTTACGGTCCTCAAAGTCTGAAAGAAAATCTCCCTTGATGTTCTATCTTCCAAAGGCTAAGGGATGTCAAGAACAAATAAAAATGGCTAGCCAACTAGTAGAATCCCGAGGGCCAAAAAGCCACCTCGTTTGGATCAACAAGAACACAACCTAGGAAGGCCATAATCCAAGATGAATGATGGTATATGGTTGACAAGAATGAAAAGCCGACCAAGGAATTTGGAAGGACCGCCATGTGCCAGATCCAGAGATATTATCGATCCTACAAAATGGCTCAGACGAGATTGGAGCAATCCCGCTAATAACCAATAGGGAGTTCATATGTCTTCTTGAGGAAAAATGGAGAAAGATAAAAGATGAAGCTAGTCTGTAACAAACCATATCCCTCGAAAGCTTCACATCTTAAACTCTTGTGGGAGCCAAAAGAAAGATCATATTTGGCAACTTTACATAAGATAAATGGTTCAACAAGCGGTCCAAAAATCTTCATATCCTAACAACGAGCAAAAGTCATAGTAAGATGGAAGAGGAGCTTAAAAAGTTCAATAACGACTTGTTGGAGCTTATGGAGATGGAAGGATTGCTCGATGAAGAGCAATAAAAGGTTCACTAGGAGGTAGCCCTGATATTCGTGCTCCTAGAGCATTTGACGGTCGTCTACCACCAGGTAAACCAAATGAAAGGAAATATGATTTCCTACGAACCATCTTGAACAGTGATCGAGATCCCAAGCCACCATGAGGAAAGCTAAGGTGTTTCAAAGATAGCGAGCTTCAAGGAAAAACTGATCTTCCCAAGAGTGCCCGTCAGTGGAGGAAGCCAACTATGCAGGGGGATTCAACAATGGCCAAAGGCCCCGGGATGATCCATATTCCAATAGCTACAATCCAGGTTGGAGAAACCATGTCAACCTTCGGTGGACAGACCCCAACGCCATTCAAAATCCACCACAAAACCCACCGAGATTCCCACAAGCCGTAGCCCCTCAAAACACAAATTGTGGCCCCTCCACGAGCCAAAAAAACAATGGTGCTCTACCACACAATGACTTTATTCACACCATGCTTCATGTTGGGTAGCTTTCCTCCCAAATTCTATAAAGGGAAACCAAGTAACTCCCAACCAAATCACCGTCAACCCCAAAGGCCAGCATCACGCTTGGGTTAATACCATCATTCTTCTAAGTAAGGAAACTATTCATAGTTTGCTTAAGGTTAGCTATGGGGATGAAAAAGACGAAGTTAAGGAGAAGGATGAAAACTGCGCCTGTGTGCAGCAACTAAAGCCCTATGTTTCTTTCTAGGTCGTGCCTAAGAACACAGGGTTGGTTTTGCACTAGCCTACACTTTCTAACTCTAAAACTCCGATTTACATTCATGATAAATCTGAAGGGATACAAGATGATTATAATGATGATGTTTATGCGTACACTGCAAACTTACATGCTACCCATTCCGGCAGAAAAAAAAAATTTGTGCCCATACCTTATCTGCATGTCCCCGTAGACTTCATTGAGGCATTCCAGAGCTGCCATACCCTCAGACCCCTATTGATCCTCTAGAGGACCTTTTTTCGCATGGTCGCAGCCTACAAATGCAGCGGACATGTCCTAGACCAGCTCTGTGTTGGCCCAAGACACTCCATGAGAAGGTAAAAACCATGCCCAATGACTCGATCAGAACACCAGTTTCTAGTTCAGTACCCCAACTGGCAGACTAGCTCTGGCCTTCCAATTCCTTCCCCTCCAATTTAGCTCCATAAGGCGGCCCTATTTCCATGTTTGCCTTCTCTCTGGAACAACCCCCTTAATCCTCAATTTTCATGTTTGGGGATCTCACCCATGAGGAAGAGGAGTTTACTAAGGAGGCTATGCCCAAGGTTATTGAAACTAGACCTCCATCACTCTTTTGTACCAATGAAGGAGCACAATTTCCTAATTTCCTTTGTGATACAAGGGCGGTAGTAAGTATCATGCCCCTTTATATTTTTCAATATCTCGATTTAGGGCTTCCCAAACCTACTGCACTTAGCATTAAACTAGATGATTCTATGATTGCTAAACTAATGGGTATAATTAAGGTTATTGTGGTACGAGTTAGAATTATTGCAGATTTGTATGTCCTTGACGTTGGCAAACATGTTAAAAACAATGATCCACCTTTGATTTCGGCCACCCATTCTTGTCCACCTTTGATTGTGACATCAATCCCATGCAGGGGATTATAGCTATCGGTGCCTTGTAAAAACATTTCATAACAAACAACCATAAGCCTCTCACGGGCTAGGAATCTTGGCCTTCCAGCCAAGCCCACGACCAAGTATCATGGGAACCACATCCACCATGGCAAAGAAGGGATGCTCACCTACCTAACGAACCCCCTACAACTTTGAACCACCTCTCAGCAGACAGGACCCATCCCAACTGGACGTTGATAACCGTGCCCGGTCCTGCTCCCGTCTGACAAGTCGACTGAAGTCCCGAAATTACCGCTCAACAACTGTCAGACAAGGGATAACTGCACTGATTTCCGCTCATGCCTTCGCCTCTCGATCAGCCACGAACATCGTGCCATGACCTGGAGGGTCATCAAAACAGAAAAGGTGTGAGTGGAAAAAAATAAGAGCATTTGAAACACATTTCAAAATACATCATTTACCCTCCGGTTTATCAAACCATGCATGCATAGGGAAAAACATGTGAATAACAATCACCGGCTTTCCAGCCAAATCACATAACAAGTATCAAATTCCGGCTCTCTAGCCAAACATATGAAAACATAATCACCAGGCCACAAAGACAAAAATCCGTACTCAATACTAGTACGCAATCACAATCAACATCAAACAGCACTGCTCACAAGTGCACAATCAATCAATCAATCAATCACATCTGCACTATTCACAAGTGCACAAACAATTACACAGTCACATCCGCACTACACGTAGGAAAACTTTGGGAACTGCACTCAGGCACTATCCGAGTCATATCAGTCATATTTGGGGACTGCACACGCACCATCTAGACGTACCACATACTCGGGAATTGCACTCACGCAACATCCGAGTCACGTCTAGGAACTGCACTCGCACCATCCAGAACAAGGTCCAATATCCACAATCACAAACACAATCCATACCACAAACACCTATCAATCATATCCATGACTTCAAACCAAGTCAAAAGCATTCCCAACAAGGTCTCAAGCCCAAATGCCATTTACACGTAAATCCGTAAAATCTCATTTTCAAACAATAAAATAATCCAGAAATCCTCATTGACTCACAAATTAAGTCAAAACATCCATTTAGAAACATTTTTTACTCCGGGCCTAGCCCAAAACATCAATTGCACATTTCTCGTAAAACGTGTCCGAAAGATCGATTAAAATAATCATTAAATCACAAATAATCATGCCAAATCATCATGACATCATTGCAAGCCAAATCATGCAATCAATCATGTAAAACATTTAACTATGCATGCATGATAGTTTATAAAACAAACGTCCACTCACACACCGTCCAAACTGCTCGCTTTCCGTGCAACACGTGTTTCCGTAATTTCTGACATTTTCTAGGAATCTCGAATCCTGTCCAAAATCATTACTCAGGGTCACTAATGACTTAATTAACATCATATTAATTTCCCATGATTTTTCAGAAATTAATTCTGAATTAAACATGTAACATAAACCTTCGGACCCTCGAAACAATATCGAAACGGTGTCCGATTGACTCGAAACCAACTCCAAAATGTTTGTTACATTGCATAGAACAAAAGTCATGTTGAACTCACCTCGGGAATCAGGCCCACACGACCTCAGACGCCGCACAAGCAGCTGCGCGTGATGTCCACGCGCCTTGCTACAGTACCCCTGCACAGTCGTCTCTTTCACCCGTTTGACTGTTAAACGGGTCCGGTAACCCGCGAAGTGACCCGGCTGAATCTCCCTTAATTCTGGCTTGATTTCTACAATTAAACTGTCCATTAGCCTCGTTATGGATCCAATTAAGGTTCTGTGAATTCAATTACATGAACACTTACCTCAATCCAGTCGAATCAAACTGGACTATTCGAAGAACACCGAATACTGTTCATCGTCCAATCTTCACAATTTCTCATTGTTTTCCTTCAATTGATGCATCAGGAAGCATCGTAGGATCCTACTAAATACGTTTCCAAGATAAATTTCATCGTTCCATGTCTCCAATTCCTCGACTCAAACTCGAACATCCAATGTTCTCCCCCTTTCTATTCGAGCCCAAAACGACTCCAATTCCCTTCATGTTTCATTGGGTTCGACTCGGTTTGAGCTCAGGAAGCTTAATTCTAGCTCAATTTCACTCATGAATGTCTGCAAATTCAAATTCCACATTAATGCTCATGGGTGGTTTTCGGGTTTCTAAGTTTAAGTTCAACTGGGTTCAAGGTTCATAACTCCTCTTATTCTTCTCTATAATTCCTCACGATTTCACTCTCAATGACCTCAGTTCTCAATTGGTTTTGGTTGCTGGTAAGATTGATCAAGTGAGACCATGGTCTCTGTTTTTCCTTTTGTACGAACAGTTTAGTTTAACAGCTCAAGCTTGCCACTAATTCAAACATCACAGTGACAGATGTCACTATGCAACAAATCCTCATCCAATTTAACGAGCATAGGTGTCCTCACTCAATTTAACACATCATTAATATAGCTGAATCAGCCAGGACTAGTTAAATTACCATTTTACCCTTGCACACATAATTACCAAAATATCCCTCACAATTCTAGACCCATAACTTTCACATCCGAACTCCGATTGTCGCATGCCGTCTGTCTACGGACTCACTGTCTCGAGACCTATTCAACGGTACTTCCGGAAAGTCCAAACAAGGTCCCGATCAAAAGTCAACTTTCAGTCCTTATAACCAGGGGAAAAATCATCATTTACTTCCAATTTTTCCTTTTTCGAATTTCCGGGTCATCACAACCTTCCCCCCTTAAAGAATTTCATCCTCGAAATTCGAACATACATTTTTAACAACAATCATGGAGACTTAATTCACATCCATATCAATACCTCGGGTTCCCACGTGAACCCTCACTCGTTATGTACAACCGTAGCCACTTTTTCATCTTTCCCAGCTCATCTGGAGCCCTCATATCACATAATGACTCATTCCGAGTCCTAAACCAACTCCTAACTCATACCGAGTCCAAAACCAATGTCTTGACTCCTCTCGAGTCTTAATTCAACATCCACTAACATCAATGCCACCACTGGCGTATCCGGTCACCTAGCAAACACCCCTAGGCGAACCACATCCTATTCAGGATTTCTCAACACACACTAAACCAATTCTGGACTCCCTCTGAGTCCCATTCGATATCCAAAATTCAAAGGTCACCCATCCAACCCCTATCCTCGGGTCAAGTTTAGCTTGGGCCCAACATGCCCATCCATATACCATATCGTTATCGTAAACAACCATCCAGACCATCACAAGTCTGACACAACCAGAACACATGATACAATATTCGACCCCCAATCCAGGGTCGTAGGCACTATAGGGATTTCCGATACCCTCATATCCCGTCAAATCATCAGGCCGCGCACGGGGCTCGTATCTCGGAGGCATGACAAATCAGTAACCCAATGCTCTGATACCAATTTGACAGGACCCGTCCCAACTGGACGTTGATAACTGTGCTCGGTCCTACTCTCGTCTAACAAGTCGACTGAAACCCCGAAATTACCCCTCAACAGCAGTCAGACAAGGGATAACTGCACTGATTTCCGCTCATGCCTCCGCCTTTAGATCAGCCCTGAACGTCGTGCCACGACCTTGAGGGTCATCAAAACAGAAAAGGTGTGAGTGGACAAAAATAAGAGCATTTGAAACACATTTAAAATACATCATTTACCCTCCAGTTTATCAAACCATGCATGCATAGGGAAAAACATCTGAATAACAATCACCGGCTTTCCCGCCAAATCACATAACAAGTCGACTGAAACCCCGAAATTACCCCTCAACAGCAGTCAGACAAGGGATAACTGCACTGATTTCCGCTCATGCCTCCGCCTTTAGATCAGCCCTGAACGTCGTGCCACGACCTTGAGGGTCATCAAAACAGAAAAGGTGCGAGTGGACAAAAATAAGAGCATTTGAAACACATTTAAAATACATCATTTACCCTCCAGTTTATCAAACCATGCATGCATAGGGAAAAACATCTGAATAACAATCACCGGCTTTCCCGCCAAATCACATAACAAGTATCAAATCCTGGCCTCAACCCAAACATATGAAAACATAATCATCTGGCCACAAAGACCAAAACCCGTACTCAATACCAGTACGCAATCACAATCAACATCAAACAGCACTGCTCACAAGTGCACAATCAATCAATCAATCACATCTGCACCATTCACAAGTGCACAAACAATTACACAGTCACATCCGCACTACGCGTAGGCCAACCTCGGGAACTTCACTCAGTCACCATCTGAGTCATATCAGTCATGTCTAGGGACTGCACACGCACCATCTAGACGTACCACATACTCGGGAATTGCACTCACGCAACATCCGAGTCACGTCTAGGAACTGCACTTGCATCATCCAGAACGTGGTCCAGTATCCATAATCACAAACACAATCCATACCACAAACACATATCAATCATATCCATGACTTCAAACCAAGTCAAAAGCATTCCCAATAGGGTTTCAAGCCCAAATGCCATTTACACGTAAATCCCTAAAATCTCATTTTCAAACAATAAAATAATCCAGAAATCCTCATTGACTCACCAATTAAGTCAAAAAATCATTTTAGAAACATTTTTTACTCCGGGCCTAGCCCAAAACATCAATTGCACATTTCTCGAAAACGTGTCTGAAAGATCGATTAAAATAATCATTAAATCACAAATAATCATGCCAAATCATCATGACATCATTGCAAGCCAAATCATGCAATCAATCATATAAAAATTTAACTATGCATGCATGATAGTTGATAAAACAAACGTCCACTCACACACCGTCCAAACTGATCGTTTTCCGAGCTGCATGTGTTTCCGTAATTTCTGACATTTTCCAGGAATCTCGAATCCTGTCCAAAATCATTACTCAGGGTCACTAATGACTTAATTAACATCATATTAATTTCCCATGATTTTTCGAAAATTAATTACGAATTAAACACATAACATAAACCTTCGGACCCTCGAAACAATATCGAAACGGTGTCCGATTGACTCAAAACCAACTCCAAAATGTTCGTTACATTGTATAGAACAAAAGTCATGTTGAACTCACCTCGGGAATTGATGTAAGATTTTGATTAGCCTAAATTTAGACTATTCTATCTTTTCTTTATCCTGCAAGGGCACAGTTGATATGTAGTATGGCTCACTAAAACAGGTTTCGTTCCACAAGGAGTGATGTTTAAATTCAATTTATCAATTCAACCTAACTATGACTCTTTTCTAAGCTAACAAACACAAGTTTAAAATAAAATAAAATAAAAAGGTGAATCGAGTGAGGGAATTATTGACTGAGCACCAAACCAGATTTTAAACAACAAAAATAATTTCAAAAGTCAATTTGAAAGATCACAACAACTTAAAGTTTCTTGGGTTGTAGTTAATACTAGAGCATTGGATTAGTCACTAATTATCTTATTCAAATTCTTGAATGCAAGTTATAAATTTTACCAATTCAACTTGGGAAGATTTCTACCCCTAAAACCTTGGTCTAGTTTTAGGCCTAGCTTTCCTTATGTATGAGTTCAATCCTTGGTCCGGTAAAGAATCAACTATCCTTAAATGTAATCTATCCTTGGTCTAGTATAGAGTTAAATATAAGGATGCCTTAATCTTTATGAAAGCAAG
This sequence comes from Prinsepia uniflora, assembly GCA_032719365.1. Lineage (NCBI taxonomy): Eukaryota > Viridiplantae > Streptophyta > Magnoliopsida > Rosales > Rosaceae > Prinsepia > Prinsepia uniflora. Next base: position 23,868,343 of record CM064872.1, on the reverse strand, counting down.
AAATCATACAATCACACAATCTATGGTCAAGTATGTGTCAAATGCAATTCATAATCTCTTGAAGCTAAATACAGTGCAATACAATGGTCATTCATCCACCACACAACAAATCATCTAAATGAGAATTTTATTGGTCGCGAATCAACAAAATAATACAAATAAATCCTAATTAAAACAGAGAATAAAAATTCATCAAGCCAAATTGAAATTCAATAACCCAATATTCAGAAAATTTGAATAATCAAATTAGAGTTTCATCCTAGCTCTAGCAAAGAAAGCTTAGTACATAATTATGAAGAAAACACCACAAAATCAGAAATTAAAGGAAAAGAAAAGTGATACTGATTTTGGAACTCCAGCTGCCCAAATCTTCAAGGCTTTTTGCAGAGTTCTTAGAGTTCTTCCACACCCCCTTCAAGAATCTCACCTCCCAGTAGAAAGAGCAGATTTTGTTTTCAATTTTCTGCCCCCTTCCCTCTTCCTTCCGTTCAGCTCTTGTAGTCTCCCCATTGATGGCCAAATAATTGCTAATAAGTGAGATATTAACTTCTGAAATTGCCCAATTAATTGAACCCATCAGTTTTATTTGAGAAAATAAAACTGAAATTTGGTGTAGTAATTGATAGGGAGGCTTGTGTATCCTTTTCTGTTTCAGATTTTGGTGAAGAAGAAGAAGCAGCAAAATGTGAAGAAGATTAACAGAACACAGCAGACTTAAAAGAAGATGTGTGTTTCACCCATTTGTGGGAGAAATGACAAATTTTCCCTCGACTGAAAAACAGCAGCTTACAAATTCGCGCGGGATTTTCTCTGTTGCGCAGTCTGTATGTAAACAATCATAAATCCTTCTAGAAAACTCCGAATCATAATCCGTAAAATTCTTCGGAAAGCTGACTTCCGTATCTTTCCAACAATGTATGGCTCAATAGCTAGTTCACCCCGAGTAGGTACAGTTTATTCAGAAAAGTGGATGGCTGTGCAAAGGCAGTTTCTGCTCCTAGGATGCATATTTCTCTTTTATTCCTCAATCCTATTAAAACACAAAACTAAGTCAAAATGGACTAAATAAACTTAAATCATAGCAAAAGTCTAATGAAAAGGGTTATAAAAATGTATCAAATAAGGAACGTATCAAATACCCCCACACTTAATTTTTGCTAGTCCTCAAGCAAAGTAAAATAGAAGCAAGCTAAAAGATTGAAAAAGTCATGCAACAACTTCTCAAATGTAAGGCTCAAAGAAAAGATCAGAGGACATTTGGAAAACATTAGGAGTCCATACTACCGTTTGAGCAAGTCAGTAGTAGAAGCAACAGTTCTAAACATTATCCAAGTCGTAGATATATTCCATTAACATTTCTGCTCAAAGTGTGTGTGTGCATATAACAATCTTAATACCATTTCTAGTCTCAATTGTTACACAATTTGAATTCGCATACAAAACCGTGCTTCAACTTCAAATCTCACTGGATATTTCACTTGGAACAGAAAAAACACGCAAAAATTGGGTAACTGTTTCACTCAATATATATGTGAGAATGAATAAGAAAATTAGAACAGCTCACATATATTTAGTTAGCAAAGTGAACAAGAATAATAGTTCGATCTCAAGGACATGATGCCTCATACTTGAAAACGTTGAACCAAACACCATAGTGCCTCATCTACCTATCCTCTTCATATAAACCACACTACACCTAAGATCAATTAGGTCTTTACAAGGATTGTAACGGGGCTTAGGGAAATGGCTAATGAAAGAAAAGATATGGAATGCAAATTTTCTGAAATATTGATATAGGAATGGAAATTCACCACTATCACAGGTGAAACAATCAGAGCATAACACCAAATTGAAGAGCACCACATTTTGTACCTTTTGTGTTTCATACCAAATCATATATCTCCTTTTTCTTTTTCTTCTTCCTTTTTTTTTCTTTTTTTTTTCATCAAACTTTTCCTTTTAACAATAGATTTCCACTTTTCAATTGCTTTTGAAACACGCCTTCTCATCATACGGTCTCAATAGCTCAGATGCATCACCAATCAATTTTTGTATCAATTTCTTAGAAAAGAAGGTAGGAAATTATTGAATGAAATTTAAATCCATTATCAAAATTTGGTGGGACAAATTTTGTTTAAAAACAAAAAAAAACAAAAAGCTTAACATAAAGCTCAAAAGGGCGACTAAGGATTAAATAACACATATGGTAGGCAAGAAAGGATCAAACGATCCAACAAAACTGCCTATATCATTTCTTAGGTCTCATGTGGTTATTTTAAAGCCGTAAATAGATAAAGGGGGAAGTTCTAGTGTAATAGTCCAAATTTGATGTCGTTTTCAGTACTTGACCAAACCAAATATAATGAGATCACAAAATCAGAGTTTGACAAGAAAACATGGAATTAGTGCATAACTCTCACAAAGAAAAGGACTGGCTCAAAAGCTAACAAGGTTATAAGCCTCCACAATGATTTATATGACGCTCCAAATTATGTAAATTCCTCCACCAAAAATGGCATCAACATGGATATGTGAAATTTCTAGTTTCAAGCAAAAGTATCATAGAATTCATCTACAAAAGGATAATATAGAGAACTGCACATCCATAATCAACCCACGCAAATGCCAATATGGAATTCCTCATTTTAAAACCACTAGTACCAAGCCTTATTATAGCAAGAAAAATGATGCACAAGAACAATGACTTGAGAAAATGTTTTTTTTTTGTTATTGTTTGCAACTTCTTTTCTGTTTTTTTTTTCTTTTTTTTGGTAATGTTTATTTACCAAACTTCTGATTAAATGATTTAAAAGCAATCAATAAGACTCAAATGACACAATAAGGCTCAAACCATGAAAGCAAAGAAGTTCCAAACTGCAGTTTTGTTCAATTTCGTCACTGTTCAGTGTTTAACCCATAACTTTCGAACCACTTGGCCAAATTCAGCGTTCTTTATATGGTTGGAATCAGCACGGAAAAATAAAGAAGATATCGCGGACCAAAATCGAAAAACAGAAACAGATTAGTACAGTTTATATAGAACATAAACCCTTTGGTTCAAGCTATGAAAAAAACGAAAATTTAAGCTACTCTTCTACCCCCACACTTGAATGCAACAATGTCCTCATTGTAAAGAAGGGAGAAAGGAATGCAAAGACAGTAAGTGAGAGGAAAGTAAGTAAACATCCCTAGTTTGGAGCAGATGGAGAAACACTGCCAAAGAATAGACAAGCTAAAGTTCAGCAACTATTGACAGCAAAGTACTTCCTCAAGAGCTCCTTCTATTGACAATTAGAACCTACAAAATGATCTCAATAAAAAAATATATCGAGAATACTGATGCAAAACCCGCAAAATCAAGCTGAAAAATGAACAAAACTAAACCAAAAGAAGGGAAAGAGAATTGGGTTGCCTCCCAAATAGCGCTAAGTTTAATGTCTCCAGCCAGACATGATTCTGAATTATGCAGAAATTGAATCATTAAGAACCAGCGTCTCTCCGTCATGTGTTGCAAAAGTACTCTCCAAGTAAGGCTTCAACCGATGTCCATTGACTTTGAATGACATTCCAGATTTTAGATCTTTGATTTCCGCAGCCCCATAAGGAGATACCGAGACAACTTCATATGGTCCATACCATCTTGATTTCAGCTTCCCAGGAAACAATCGGAGTCTTGAGTTATACAACAAAACCTTTTGTTTGGGCTCAAATGATTGTCTCAAAATGGACTTGTCATGAAACACCTTGGTTTTGTCCTTATAGATCTTGGCATTTTCATACGCTTCATTCCTCAATTCATCTAACTCATTCAATTGAAGTTTCCGAACTTGACAGCTCCACCTGACCACTAGTTTGAGGATGGTATGGTGTTGCAACTTTGTGTGTGATGTTATATTTTTTCAAGAGAGTGCTGAAAGCTTTGTTACAAAAATGAGACCCTCCATCAATAATGATCGCCCGTGGTGTTCCAAATCTTGAAAAGATAGAATCTTTAAGAAAATTCAGCACCACCTTGTGATTGTTTGTCTTGCATGCTACTGCTTCAATCCACTTAGAAACATAGTCAACCGCAACAAGAATATAAAGATAACCAAAAGAGGGAGGAAAAGGACCCATAAAGTCTATACCCCAAACATCGAATAATTCAACAATCAATATATTAGTAAGAGGCATTTGATTACGAGAAGAGATATTACCCATTCTTTGACACCGGTCACATGAAGTGCAATAAGCATGAGCATCTTTGAAAAGTGTGGGCCAAAAGAATCCGCTTTGTAACACCTTGGCAGCCATCCTCTTAGCTCCGAAATGTCCTCCACATGCATCAAAATGGTAAATTCTGAGAATACTTGGCACTTCACTTTCTGGCACACATCTTCTAATGACTTGGTCAGGACAATGCTTAAAAAGATATGGCTCATCCCAAAAGTATTGCTTGGAAACTGATTGGAGTTTCTTCTGAACATGCTTTGGCAGATTTTTAGGCATGAGATTGGTGACAAGGTAGTTGACAATATCAGCAAACCAAGGGAGTTGATCAATGCTGAAAAGTTGCTCATCAGGAAAATTTTCAGTTATGGGCAGATTGGATGCAATGTGTCCTCCAGGCGGTAGTCTAGATAAATGATCTGCTACTACATTCTCACTGCCTTTCTTATCTCGAATCTCCAGGTCAAACTCTTGCAATAGAAAAACCCATCTAATCAACCTTGGTTTAGCATCCTTGTTCGTCAACAAGTAGCGGATTGCTGCATGATCGGAATAAACTATAACCTTTGAGCCAACAAGGTAAGACCGGAATTTGTCTAAAGCAAATACTACTACAAGAAGCTCCTTCTCTGTTGTTGAATAATTAACTTGGGCTTCATTAAGAGTGTGACTTGCATAGTAAATGACGTGAGGTAACGTCTTCACCCTTTGTCCCAAAACTGCACCTATGGCATAATCAGAAGCGTGGCACATAAGCTCAAAAGGAATACTCCAATCAGGTGGCTGCATGATAGGTGTTGTAGTGAGCTTCTCCTTTATTGTATTGAAAGCTACCAAACATTCTGGACTAAAAGAAAAAACAACATCCTTTTCCAAAAGATCACATAATGGCCTTGAGATTTTTGAGAAATCTTTGATAAATCTTCGATAAAATCCAGCATGACCCAAAAAAGAACGAAATCCTTTCACATTGGTTGGTGCTGGCAGATTGGAAATAAGGTCAACTTTTGCTTTGTCCACCTCTATTCCTTGACTTGAGATTATGTGCCCCAAAACTATGCCTCTTCGAACCATAAAATTACACTTCTCCCAATTAAGAACAAGATTTTTTTCTTGGCATCTTCTTAGAACTAATGAAAGATTATGAAGACAATCATCAAAATCTGAACCAAAGACAGAGAAATCATCCATAAATACCTCAATACATCTTTCCACCATATCAAAGAATATTGCCATCATGCAGCGTTGGAAAGTTGCCGGTGCATTTCATAGACCAAAAGGCATCCCCCGGTAAGCAAAAGTTCCAAACGGGCAAGTGAATGTTGTTTTTTCTTGGTCCTCTGGAGCAATAGGGATCTGGTTGTACCTTGAATATCCATCTAAGAAGCAGTAGAAGCTATGTCTAGCCAGCCTTTCAAGCATCTGGTCCATGAACGGCAAAGGGAAGTGATCTTTCCTTGTGGCTGTGTTGAGTTTCTGATAATCAATACACACTCTCCAACCCGTTACTGTCCTTGTCGGAACCAATTCACTGCTGTCATTCTTCACTACTGTGATCCCGGACTTTTTCGGCACAACTTGCACAGGACTCACCCACCTAGAATCAGAGATAGGATAAATAATGCCAACATCAAGGAGTTTAAGCACTTCAGATCTTACCACCTCTTTCATATTTGGATTTAGCCTTCTCTGTGGATCTCGGTTGGGCTTGGAGTTGTCTTCTAGGAGTATACGGTGCATGGATACAGTCGGGCTTATCCCTTTGATATCAGCGATGCTCCACCCAATCGCTGTTTTATGATCTCTCAATAACTGAACTAATTTTTCCTCTTCAAAGGGACTCAAATCAGCAGCAATGATCACCGGTAAAGTCTCAAAATCCCCAAGATAGACATATTTCAAATGTGCAGGCAACAACGTCAATTCAAGCTTCGGAGGTTCTTCAATGGATGTCATCATTTTGCTTAGACTTGGTGGCAATACTTCAAATTTCTGTTGCCACTTATGTTCAGAAGTGGCATCCAGGATGGAGTGGACATCAACTTTAACATTGTTCGGTTCCAGATCTGCTTCTTGAGTAAAACCAGCTACTAGTGGATCAGAAATACTCTCTCGAACAAGTATTTTTTCTACCATTTTGTCAACAACATCAACCCGAAAGCAATCTGATTTATTTAGGGGCTGCTTCAATGCATCAAAGATTCGAAATTCTATCTTCTCCTCATCAACCTCCAAGGTGAGAATACCCTTCTTGACATTAATACTCACCCCCGCTGTAGCCATGAAAGGTCGTCCTAAGATGATGGGAAGATCTCGATCATATTTCTCTGATTCCTCCATCTCTAGAATAACAAAATCTGCAGGAAATATGAAATCATTAACCTTTACCAAAACATATTCAACAATACCATTAGGAATTTTAAGAGAACGATCAGCAAATTGTAAAGTTATAGAGGTAGAAGAAAGCTCCCCTAATTTCAGCTTCATGTAAACAGAATACGGCATCAGATTTATGCTTGATCCCAGGTCAAGTAAAGCTTGCTCGAATGGTTGGGGTCCAATGCAGCAAGGAATGGTGAAACTCCCTGGATCTTTTAGCTTTGGTGGAAGCTTCCTTTGCAATACCGAACTCACTTCAGCCGTGAGTTGAACTTTCTCCAAATCCTTGACCTTAATCTTATTAGTGCAAAGGTCTTTTAAGAATTTCCCATAAGCTGGAATTTGTTTGATCGCATTGAACAAAGGAATATTAATTTCAACCCTTTTGAATGTCTCAAACAAATCCCTCCATTGATCTTCTTTCTTCGAAGATAGCAAGCGGGAAGGATAAGGAGCTTGAGCCACACTTGTAGATAGCATGGAAGAACTATTGGCAGTGCCAGAGGTCTGATTTGTTGGTGAACTTGTGAGAATTTTCTGCTTGGACAAATTCTGTTCATTTGCATTTCCATCTTCTTGAGATTTTACAGCAGCCACTTGTTCCTCTTTGTTGATAATTCTTCCACTCCTCAATGTTGTGACAGATTTGACATGTTCTTGACCTCTAGGATTCATCTCCGGTTGGCTTGGGAACTTCCCTCTTTCACGCTCAGACACTTGAGAAGCAATCTGTCCAACTTGAGCCTCTAACTTTGAAATTGCTTGCTGCGTTGTTTGTTGGTGTTGCAGCTGATTTTGCATCATTGTCTGCATGAATTGTTGAATAGTTTCTTCAAAAGAAATCTTCTTAGGCTCAGGTTGAGGATTAGATGGCTGCCATGGTCTTGAATTTGCATTGGAAACTCCTGAATTATTCGACCATGAGAAATTCGGATGGTTTCGCCATCCTGGATTATAAGTATTAGAGAATGGATCATGGTTCTGCCTTTGAAAAGTGTTGACTTGATTTGCATGTTCTTGAACAAAATCTGGATATGAACTACTCAAAGGACACGCCTCAGTCGAATGAGAAATGTCAGAACAAATAGCACACACCTCTTTTGGGGTCTTAGAGATCACATTCACCACCATGTCCAGCTTCTTTGCTAAAGCTTCCATCTTTGCTTCCATATTTGTTGACAAACTCACTTCATAGACTCCTTTCTTTGCTGCCCCTCGATCTCTAGCATAATCCCATTGTTGTGAATTTGCACTCAATTTCTCAAACAACTCATAAGCTTCATCCGCAGTTTTGTCCATCAAGGCACCCCCACACGATGCATCAATTGTTTGCCGGCTTAAAGGCATGACACCTTCATAAAAGTGTTCAACAATTCTCCATTTCTCAAACCCATGGTGAGGACACTTGAGTAGCAATTCCTTGTAATGGTCCCATGCTTCAAAGAAAGGCTCATTATCTTTTTGCTGGAAATTCTGAATCTCCCTCCTGAGAGCTTGAGTTTTCTGGGCAGGAAAGAATTTTGTAAGAAACTTTTGAGACAGTTCTTCCCATGCCCTAATTGATCCAGCCTCCAATGAATCAAGCCAAATCTTTACCTTATCTTTGAGTGAGAAAGGAAAAAGGCGAAGATGAATGTTGTCATTAGAAACCCCATTAAGCTTCAAAGTTGCACAGATCTCATAGAAATTCTTGACATGACAGTATGGATCTTCGGAAGGTAACCCATGGAAAGATGGCAACAAATGGATTATAGATGGCTTCAACTCGAATTGTTGAGCTGTTATCTCAAGATAGACTATGGATGAGGGAGTAGGACTAGGTGTTGGGATGGAGTATGACTTCATGGTTCTCCGTTCATTATTACCAAGCTCCAACGCCATGAAAAGCTTCTGCAAAGACTCCCCAAAACAGATTTCAGCGTCTTCTCTTCCTTGCTTTCGAATTCTCTTAAGCTCACGTTCAATTTCAGAATTATACAGAACGATGTCAGGATGATTAGAACGACGTCCTTGCATAAACTGCCTACACAAAAGAAGAGAAAGGAGTGACAGTAGGTAAGAAGAAAAAATAATAGAAAAGTATAAAGATAAGAAGGCAAAATAAAAACAAAATAAATTTAGACTGAACAAGTAAGGTGAATTTAATAAATCTCTCCCCGGCAACGGCACCAAAAATTTGATGTAAGATTTTGATTAGCCTAAATTTAGACTATTCTATCTTTTGTTTATCCTGCAAGTGCACAGTTGATATGTAGTATAGCTCACTAAAACAGGTTTCGTTCCACAAAGAGTGATGTTTAAATTCAATTTATCAATTCAACTTAACTATGACTCTTTTCTAAGCTAACAAACACAAGTTTAAAATAAAATAAAATAAAAAGGTGAATCGAGTGAGGGAATTATTGACGGAGCACCAAACTAGATTTTAAACAACAAAAATAATTTCAAAAGTCAATTTGAAAGATCACAACAACTTAAAGTTTCTTGGGTTGTAGTTAACACTAGAGCATTGGATTAGTCACTAATTATCTTATTCAAATTCTTGAATGCAAGTTATAAATTTTACCAATTCAACTTGGGAAGATTTCTACCCCTAAAACCTTAGTCTAGTTTTAGGCCTAGCTTTCCTTATGTATGAGTTCAATCCTTGGTCCGGTAAAGAATCAACTATCCTTAAATGTAATCTATCCTTGGTCTAGTATAGAGTTAAATATAAGGATGCCTTAATCTTTATGAAAGCAAGAAATCATACAATCACACAATCTATGGTCAAGTATGTGTCAATTGCAATTCATAATCTCTTGAAGATAAATGCAGTGCAATACAATGGTCATTCATCCACCACACAACAAATCATCTAAATGAGAATTTTATTGGTCCCGAATCAACAAAATAATACAAATAAATCCTAATTAAAACAGAGAATAAGAATTCATCAAGCTAAATTGAAATTCAATAACCCAACATTCAGAAAATTTGAATAATCAAATTAGAGTTTCATCCTAGCTCTAGCAAAGAAAGCTTAGTACATAATTATGAAGAAAACACCACAAAATCAGAAATTAAAGGATAAGAAAAGTGATACTGATTTTGGAACTCCAGCTGCCCAAATCTTCAAGGCTTTTTGCAGAGTTCTTAGAGTTCTTCCACACCCCCTTCAAGAATCTCACCTCCAGTAGAAAGAGCAGATTTTGTTTTCAATTTTCTGCCCCCATCCCTCTTCCTTCCGTTCAGCTCTTGTAGTCTCCCCATTGATGGCCAAATAATTGCTAATAAGTTAGATATTAACTTCTGAAATTGCCCAATTAATTGAACCCATCAGTTTTATTTGAGAAATTAAAACTGAAATTTGGTATAGTAATTGATAGGGAGGCTTGTGTATCCTTTTCTGTTTCAGATTTTGGTGAAGAAGAAGAAGCAGCAAAATGTGAAGAAGATTATCAAAACACAGCAGACTTAAAAGAAGATGTGTGTTTCACCCATTTGTGGGAGAAATGACAAATTTGGCCTCAACTGAAAAACAGCAGCTTACAAATTCGCGCGGGTTTTTTCTCTGTTGCGCAGTCTGTACGTAAACGATCATAAATCCTTCTAGAAAACTCCGAATCATAATCCGTAAAATTCCTCGGAAAGCTGACTTCCGTATCTTTCCAACGATGTATGGCTCAATAGATAGTTCACCCCGAGCAGGTACAGTTTATTCAGCAAAGTGGATGGCGGTGCAGAGGTAGTTTCTGCTCCTAGGATGCATATTTCTCTTTTATTCCTCAATCCTATTAAAACACAAAACTAAGTCAAAATGGACTAAATAAACTTAAATCATAGCAAAAGTCTAATGAAAAGGGTTATAAAAATCTATCAAATAAGGAACGTATCAGGAATCAGGCCCACACGCCCTCAGGAGCTGCCGCAAGCAGCTGCGCGTGATGTCCACGCGCCTTGCTACAGTACCCCTGCACAGTCGTCTCTTTCACCCGTTTGACTGTTAAACGGGTCCGGTAACCCGCGAAGTGATCCGGCTGAATCTCCCTTAATTCTCGCTTGATTTCTACAATTAAACTGTCCATTAGCCTCGTTATGGATCCAATTAAGGTTCTGTGAATTCAATTACATGAATACTTACCTCAATCCAGTCGAATCAAACTGGATTATTCGAAGAACACCGAATACTGTTCATCGTCCAATCTTCACAATTTTTCATTGTTTTCCTTCAATTGATGCATCAGGAAGCATCGTAGGATCCTACTAAATACGTTTCCAAGATCAATTTCATCTTTCCATGTCTCCAATTCCTCGACTCAAACTCGAACATCCAATGTTCTCCCCCTTTCTATTCGAGCCCAAAACGACTCTAATTCCCTTCAAGTTTCATTGGGTTCGACTCGGTTTGAGCTTAGGAAGCTTAATTCTAGCTCAATTTCACTCATGAATGTCTGCAAATTCAAATTCGACATTAATACTCATGGGTGGTTTTCGGGTTTCTAAGTTTAAGTTCAACTGGGTTCAAGGTTCTTAACTCCTCTTATTCTTCTCCATAATTCCTCACGATTTCACTCTCAATGACCTCAGTTCTCAATTGGTTTTGGTTGCTGGTAAGATCGATCAAGTGAGATCATGGTCTCTGTTTTTCCTTTTGTACGAACAGTTTAGTTTAATAGCTCAAGCTTGCACTAATTCAAACATCATAGTGACAAATGTCACTATGCAACAAATCCTCATCCAATTTAACGAGCACAGGTGTCCTCACTCAATTTAACACATCATTAATATAGCTAAATCAGCTAGGACTAGTTAAATTACCATTTTACCCTTGCACACATAATTACCAAAATACCCCTCACAATTCTAGACCCATAACTTTCACGTCCGAACTCCGATTGACGCATGCCGCCTGTCTACGGACTCACCGTCTCGAGACCTATCCAACGGTACTTCCGGAAAGTCCAAACAAGGTCCCAATCAAAAAAATCAACTTTCGGCCCTTATAACCAGGGGCAAAATTGTCATTTCCTTCCAATTTTTCCTTTTTCGAATTTCCTAGTCGTCACATCAGCTCCATCCTGGGTCTCATAGACTTTCTTCCGCTCTTGCATAATGGGTCGTGCCTCGTCTTGTCTAGACTTTAGATTTAGCACTCCGAGCAGGTAACCTAGCTACAGTTTGTTCTTTCCAACCCTTCTTGTTTTTGTCATTTTTCCTTTAAACCTTGCTTATATTCTTTCCTTATTACATGAATAATACATTGGGGAAAATTTTTGATTTAGGGCGGGGGTGAAACTTACTTATTGCATATAAAAACAATCGGTTTAGCGGGGGTAAAAAAAAAATTTTGTTTTCTATTTTTTTATGTTTTTATCTTGTTTTGCAGCATTTTCATGTTAGTTACGATTTTTAAACTTGTTAATTAAGACTTACATGGTAGGTTAAATGCCTTGTTTTATTAGGGGTTATGCCACACCTACATATCATACCATACAGTACACATATGCCATGTTTAAACAATCGAGCAAAATGAATAACTGAATTTGAGTAACTTCGGAAAATTAGTGGAGACTACCCTTGTGAGATGTTTGAGCCTAATTACCATTCTTTCGGAGTGATCTACTTGTTTATACTCCTAAACACTTATCACTTTTATTATGCGTTGATGTTCAAAGAACTTTATCATATAGATGCTCGTGATTTAATGTATGATTGTTTATAAGTCACGATATGGGCTATGTGTGTTTAATCTCCTAAAGGCCTTTTTCAGCCTTCTAGGGTGCATAAATGAATTTGTTCTTATGCATGATCGTTCTAAAGTGTTGGCATAGTCACTTAAACACATGAACCACGATATTGTATATATCTCTTGGTTTGACTAAGCATGGTTTCTATCATTGGTCCCTATTAACTTGTTTACATATTGTTTCTAGAATCCTTGTTGTCAACATAAACGTTTGTAGGTATCGTGTTTCCATAACCCTCAGGAGACAAAACTCCTCCTACTAGGTAAACCTAGAGGTTTAAATGCTTATTTGAATTAGATTGAGTGTTTTGTTTTCTGTTTTACTTGAGGACTAGAAAAATATAGGTTTAGGGGTACTTGTTCAGTCATAATTTATGTATGTTTTATCAATGATTGAAGACCCTTTTACTTCTCGTTTGTTAATATTTTCTTCTATGGATTTGGAGAAAGTTATCTATTTAGTGAGAATGTGCCAAATTAGATGGAGCTTGTAATTATGAAAATTTGAGCGAAAAATCTTCTCAATCAGAGTTATATAGAAGAAGTTATGATTGAAACAAATGAAACCACCAAAAAGTGTGAAACAATTTGGTAGGACGCTAGTGAATCCATCTAATCACACCAAAATTTTATTCGGCAAGTGCATTTTGAACCAAAAGCTGCATTTCAGCGTGCGTTCACCATACAACCATCCTAGAACCCTTACGCGTTGACCCACTGCTGACCATTGATTCTTCCTTCCTTTTTCGACGTGTGTTTGCCGAATCTCCCTCAGCTGTTCCCTTTCATATTGACTGACGTTGACCATCGAAGTTCTTCATTCTTTTCAGCGGTGTCTACCGAATGCTCCGCTGCACTTCTCCAGATCAAGATTGGATTTTCTTTCCATTCTCCTCAATGAAACCTTATTGCATTAGGACTTCAATTTGTATTCAAAACATTTTCCTTCTAGGATTTAAATTGTGAATTCCTAACTATTTGAGAATTAATTTTCTCCTATAAAATGGAGGTTTCGACCAAATGTAAAATCAATCAATCCATCCACATCACAAGGCGTTCATCACCATACACCACCTTCTAGACTAGAAAACACACCTTTGAAGGAAGCTTTTCCGTGCCTTCTCTTTGCCTCATTGTCTTCATGTCTCAGAACTATTAAACGTGCTTTCTTATTTTTAATGTAATTCAATATTCATTCATGGAAGTCTAACTCGCGCCAACACATGTCAAGAGGATCCTACCTAACACCTTGAGGTTCAAATAAAGAAACGAACAAGTGAAAAACCTGTGCATGATGTTTTCAAGACCATTTTTAAAATGAAATAAACAAGGCATTATATTAGGTTTAGATATGGGATTACAGAAAGGGATCCAAATGGGTCAAAAATAAACAAGCACCTAACAAATGGGCGACCATTGGTAGAGCCAACACATGGCTGTCACAAAACAACCACCAGTAAAAACCCTAAAGCACTTCCCCAATATTACAACTGTCGGTCATATTCTGTGACCACATGGAAGCATGATAGGATTGTGATCTCTTCCATTCGTTTTTCATTGGACTACTCGTCCAGATAAGGGCGGTCGATGGCTTGGGCCAGTACCCATCATCATATCCGTGCTTGAAGGAAAAAAGAGTAATGGTTTCGAAGACCTGGTCGCGGAAGATACGTACCATCTATAGCAGGTTGGAAACTCGGGGCTTCAGGAATGCATGCTCTCCTTAAGCATGCAAAATCTCTATATACGTTTTCTGGAAGGAGGTTTCTAGAGATTGTACTTGCTACTGAAACGACTGCAGAGTCATGGCAGAAAAATGAAGGTTGTTCTGCTAGTCAACTTGGTGGGAGTGCACCAAATCTTGTAGGTGTTGTATCTTAATGGCCTGAGAATCGACCAAGCGCCTAAAGGTGATGGTATGATTTTCAAGAAAGTGACCAAGCTTGAATATCCACTCTAGATATTTCTTACTTGAGAATTGGTTGGATTGCTGGAAATTGTTATTTTTGAGGAAGACAAAGTGAATGGTGAAAAGTGTTAAGATTTGTCAACCTTTATAAGCTGAAAAAGAAAGGATGACGTCAGCATATAAGTGATCAACACGCATGCATTTAGCAAACAAAATGGTGCATTTAAAAAAGAAGGCTAGGATTCAAAGAACTTGAGTTGTGCCAAGGCATCATAAGTCATGACTTGAATTTTTAAATTCTTAATTGAATCCTTGCTTGAGGCCAATGACATCATTCCTTCTTGATTGTAGAGTTGACGTTCTTCCTTTTCTTTCTTTCTTTTTCGGGTTTTTGGTATATTTTCTTTTCTTTTCTTACAAATGAACCAAGATCGTGCAATGAATTCCCTCACACACTAAACGGCTTGTCACTCATTGAACTTGTGAACTTTGAACGCCAATATCATTTAATAGGGCAGCACTTACATTCACTCATTTTATTCTTACCATGATTCTAACTTGATACAACCTTAACACAAACTCATATTATAGGTTGTTACGTGGGTAATGAAAGAAAGGTCTAAGTTTTCGATTCAAAATTAGCTTAGGGAGCATGCAAACGGGTAGGATAGAACCTTTAGAAGTTTAAGGACACAAAGCCTACATCACTTCTTTTGGAAAACTACACAACAAAATAAGAGTAACTATTAGATATAGTTCTTCAAATTCCAATGCAACAACCTCACAAGGAAGTCTCCACCACATTTTTAAGGCTACTCAAATTTAGTTGCTTTGTTCACTTAATCACTTAAAACATTGCCTTATGAAGTACAAATTATGGAATATATGGACATGTCATGACTCTTAGTAAAGAAAATATCATTCCCAAAACATGTACATTCTAATTAACAAGCAAAAATATTGTAGCTAGCAATATAAAAACAGAAAATAGCATTTAAACAAAACAGAAAAACAATTACATGTTGGCTATGTACCCCCAAACCAATTAGTTTCCATATGCAAAGTTAAATCCTCACCCGCAAAACCTGAATTAAACATTGCCCTCAATTTTACAAGCACGAAGCATGAAAAAAGACAGATGTATGGTTCCAAGGATAAAAACAGAAAGAAGAATGGTCGAGAGATACATACCTTGGCTAGGTTAACTCCTACCAGTGATTTATTTAATGTCTAGGAAAGACATGTACCTTAATTAATCCGCAGAAAGTGGTGCATCCTGAAAGGGAACTGACACGACCCATCCCAATCCACCATGGATTATCGTGGGATGTGCCATGCTCCCGTCTGACACCTCATGTCAGACTAGGGATAAAACTGTAACCCGCTTGGGGTTATCAGAAGTGCGCAGTGACTTGTGGAATACGCAGCAGCATGTAATGTCTCGATCTCTGCTACCACCCACATCCGCGATCAACCTGAAGGGTACCAAAAATCATAAAAAGTAGTGAGTTGACAAAAATAAATAATTTATAAAATCATTTAATGAATAGACATTTATACCCTTCACGTCAAAGCATGCATGCATCAGAAAAAAATTTCTCAAATACTTTCTTAAAAGAAAATCATATTGCTTTTCAAATCAAAACACAATTAAAACATGGCTCAATCAAGCCATTTCCTCAGTAGGGTCTCAACCCAAATCAAAACCACGTAGGGACTTTGCCCAAATCAAATCACGTGGGTCTAAGCTATAATCCAATACACATGGGTCTCAGCCCAAATCCAATACACATGGGTCTCAGCCTAAATCAAATCTCGTAAAAGCATCACAATAGGGCCTTTGCCCAAATCATAATGTGACGCCCCGGAAATTCGAAACACGAAAATTTGAGGAAAATGACGATTTTGCCCCTAGAATTGGGCAAACGGTTGACTTTTTATTCGAGCGGTCAAACGGACTTTGACTGATGACGGTGACGTAGTTCGGGACGTCACGAGTTCATAGACAGGTGGCACGCCTGATTCCGACATTCGAGGAAAAAAGTTATGACGTGCGGAAGTTTGAGGGTAATTTGGTAAATTGGTCAAACGGGGCCATTTGTTGACTTTTTGATCGGGACATTGTTTGGACTTTCCGGGAAGACCGTTGGATAGGTCTCGGGACGCTGAATCCGTAGACAGGCGGCATGCGTTAATCGGAGTCCGAACGAAAACGTTATGGGTATAGAACGATTAGGGATATTTTGGTAAATTGTGCGAACAAGGGTAAAATGGTAATTGTAGTAGGGACTAAATTAAACGGTGCTATTAAGGGATATTAAATGGTTTCAATCGCTGATTCATCCTAAGAGGATGAGGTTTAATTATTATGTGACATCTGTCACTTACATTAGGTGGATTAGTGGCACTTAGTTGCTATTTGTACATTAACTAATGAATAAAACGGTTGTATTGTTAAGCATATGAACTGTTCGTACTTAACCAAAAACAAAAAACAGAGAACAAGAAACCGTCCACCTTGTGTAGTCCAATTCGTCCAAATTGCTTGATCACGATTCCATTGTTGAACTGAGGTTGAACAGAGAGAATTATGTGAGGAAATTGAGTGGAAAACCGAAAAGAAAAGGGTTGGGAAACACTGAGAATACCCGAAAACTCAATTAAGAACAAATGTCGAATTTGATTGTTTAGATGCTTTTGATTGAAATTGATTGAACAATTAGTCTTCTGGGAGCTCAACGAAGTGAACCGAATCAATTGGGTGGTCAATTGACGGTGAATCGACAGAGAACAGCCCCTGCGACTGTGTCGAAGTTGGGTGCTTGGGTTCGATTACTTGGAGGTAAGGGTTCTTGCAATTGACTTTGAATTAATACTTAGAATGACTAGAGAATGCTCCTTGTGCAATCAATTTGATGCAACAAGGTGAAATGAGATAGAACCCGATTAGGGACCCGTCGGGTTTCGAGGTTGAGTCGTGGACTTTGGGGCATGGTTTCACGAAATTAAGTTTACATACCCTTAATCCATATTAACTTGATGATAATGAGTGAAAGAAACAGTGAAATCGAGTTCGAATTGGTGAAGAACTAATCGGGTCTGATCGCGGGTCGTAGGATCCGTTTATCAGAGAAACGGGTAGAGAAGGACACTGTAGCAATCACTGTAGCACGGCGTGTGGACTCACGCGCAGCCGCTTGCGGCGGCGTGTGAGGGCGCGTGGCATGTTTTCTGAGGAAAGTTTAAACAGGTGTTTTACTCCCTGTAATGTAACAGACATTTTAAAATTGGTTTCGAGTCACTCGGACACCGGCTCGATAATGTTTCGAGGGTCCGACGGTTTAAGTTCTATTTTAAAATAATATTTAAATCCAGGAAAATTATGGGAAATTGATATGATGTAAATGAGCTTGTTAGTAACCCTACATAATGATTTTGGACAGGATTCGAGATTCCTGGAAAGTGGCGAAAATTTCGGAAACGCGTGCAGCTCGGGAAGCGAGCGATTTGGACGGTGTGGGAGTGGACTTTTGTTTTCTACCCTAAATGCATGCATATATGTTTTAAATGCTTTATAATATGATTTGACATGATTTGGTATGATTGATGTTCCGATATGGTGAATTCTGGATTTTGGGGAATATTATATTATTCTAATCGGTGTTTGGCACGTTTTTCGAGGAAATGTGAAAATGGTATTTTGGGCTAGGGCTGGAGTTAAAAAGGTTTCCAAAAGTGTATTTTGACTTAATTGGTGAGTCAAGGATGAGTTTTGGGTTATTATCATGTTTTCTATGTGATTTTATGGATTTACGTGTAAAGGATATTTGGGCTTGAGTCCCGGTTGGTAAGGATTTGACTTGGATTGAGTCATGGAGCTGATTGACATATTTTGGGATATGCTCCCGGGATGATTCATTGTGATTGTGATTGTGAATACCCAGACGGTCGAAGCTAGGGGTGTTCCCAGACGACCGGAGCTCTGGGATATGATTGTGATTGGTCCCAGGCAGCCGAGGCTTGGGGTGTTCCCAGACGGCTGGTACTTGGGGTGAGATATTTTCCCAGATAGCCGCGGCTTGGGGTGTTCCCAGACGGCTAACACTCGGGGTGATGCGTGCCGGGGCAGTCGGAGCTCGGGGTGACTTCCCAGACAACTGAGGCACGGGTTATGGCCTACGCGTAGTGCCGGTGTGACAGTGTAATGGTTTGTGCACTTGTGAACAGTGCGGTTTGATTGATTGATTGCTTGAGTAATTGATTGTGACCTTGTGTATGGTACTGTTTGATGTTGATTATGAGTATGATTGCGTACTGGTATTAAGTACGAGTTCTGGTCTGTTTGGCCAGGTGATTATGTGTTCGTATGTTTTGGCCTGAAAGCCGGGATTTAACTTGTTATGTGGTTTGGATGGAAGGCCAGTGTTGGTGTTTCATATGTATTTCCCTATGCATGCAGGTTTGATAAACTGGAGGGTAAACAATGTGTTTTGATAAATGTGTTTTAACGAATATATTTTTGTCCACTCACACTTTTCTGTTTTAATGACCCTCCAGGCCGTAACACGACATTCGGGGCTAACCAAGAGGCGGAGGCATAAGCGGAGAAAATCCCTTGTCTGATAGGTGCTGAAGGATAGTTTCGGGACTTCAGTTGACTTGTCAGACGGGAGCAGGACTAGGCACAGGTATCGAGGTCCAGTTGGGACGGGTCCTGTCACATAATCACCAATCCTCTTTATCCAATATCGAACATCTCACTAGTCATGATATCAGCGCTACGCGTGTGACTCAGAATTACACATGTGAATATACACTAGGCCCGGAGCTCGCGACTAGACATCTAGGTTCTTTAACTCAGGATCACACATCTCACATGATAGTCGGCGTCTGAGAAATGGCATCTACAGGCTCAGAACACCTGGCTTCACGTCTGCAAAATGTCCATCTCTGATACTCATGCAGGCAGTGTCCTTGTGACCTCTCCAGGATCACACATCACACTGGATGGTCGACGTACGAAGGCTATCATCACATCATAGAGCATGGTCGTATGGAAAACATTTCACAAATCATCTCAAAGGGATCCACGCCCAAAATATAGTTTATCAAATCAGTTTCTACAAAACCATCATAAAAACAGTGTACAGAAACACTTCATAAATCCAAGATTCCTCGAATCCTATAAAATCCAAACTCGTAAATTCATAATGGGGTCACAGCCCGAAATCTCATATATCATAACTGGGTCACAAGACCGATATATTTCACGTTTGACTATATTCTAAGCCAAACTAAAAATAAACTGGGACACAAGCTCGAATGTTATTTCCAAGTCTGAAAACCATTTCATTGTTTAAAATCACCTTTGACCATCATCCAAGTCAAGGTCTAAATCAACTGGTCTCGTTCCCGAAATACCAATTTCACGCATCCCCGTGAAATTACTTAAAACTGATAATCAAATCCTTGATTTCACGCCTCCCCGTGAAATCATTCAAAACACATAAACTACATGCACGTAGAAAACTTGGCCTAAGCTCAAATATCATATAAAACAGAAATATCAAAATACGTGCATATATCGTTTCAAGGAATTATAAAAAATCAAACTCAAATCATTATGCAATCAATGCATCGCAAATCATGCTCATAAAACATATAAAACAGTTATGCATGCATAATTTCATAAAACAAAGTCCACTCACAAATCGTCCAAGCTGCGTGCCCAAATCCAGCGTCATAAGCAACTCCGAGGCTAATCCACAATCTCCGGGACGTCCGGACCTGTCCAAATCATATCCAAAGGTCACTATCAACCTATAAAAGTCCATATCAAAGACCCCTAACTACCCCAGAATCGAGAATGCGTCTCGAACACGCTTCCCGAGGTTTAAAACCTCTAAATAACCTATCAAACGATATCCGACCGAACTGAAACCACCACTATTGGATTCAGATCGTCGAAACCTTTCAAACAAGACCAGTTTGACCTTGAAATTCGTGCCCACACGTCGGTCAAAATTTGGTCGATGAAAAGTCAACGAACAATGCTAACGTCAACGGTCAAAGTCAACGTTGATGTCATCGGTCAATGGTCAAATCCTCCATAACTCTTTCATTCCTCAACCAATTCCTAAGTTTTTTATTTGTAAATCTATCTACTCGAGCCAAGAAATCCAAATTTGAACCCAGAAGTGAGAAAGTATCTGGTTTTGAAGATATGGGTTTCCAAAGTATCGGCCAAACTTTGAATTCTTTTTCCAATCTCTCTTGTCATCCAAAACCTTTCCTTTTTGCACCTACAAGCTTGTATGAGCTCAAAGAACATGAATATGGGCTTAGAATCGATCCAAAACATCAAAACTAAAAGCAAAAATCAAACATCCCCCACGACCTTACCTTTTTCCATGGTTTTTGGCCACCTCACGGCGGCCCCGCCGTCCTGCCACCGTCTCTCAGTCTCTGTCTCACCCTCTCACTCTCTAGCTAAACACATGAAGAATATGATGGTGTGGGGGTGGGTATTCAGGTGGAATGAATAAGATGAAGGAAAATGAGAGATGGTGAGATGCATGTATGTGTTTGTGTGGATCAATGGATGAGTGAAACTTGTCACTCATCTATTGGTCAATAAGACATATTTTGGGTCCCATTAAAGACAAACCAAGATTCATTTAATTTGAAAACCGTGCAACTGTGAATAGTTCCCAAAACCGTCCTTGACCCGTAACTTTCCCAAACAATGTCCGATTCCGACGTGCCGCCTGTCTAAAGACTCTCATCGTATCATCTACATAATAGACCTCGATCCACATGCCATTGACCTCTTGGGTAAAAAGTCATCATTTTCACCCTTCCAGGGGAAAATCGTAATTTTACCCCGATTGTCCAATAATCCTCCATTAACCCTTAATTAATTTTTAATTAATTCTTGTTAATCACGAAATTCAGGACGGGTCGTTACAGGTACTTCCTCCAAATTATGCTCCACAAGGCCCCATAGTAAAGCTTAAAATATTGGTTGTTCACCATGGACTCGTTTCTAGTCTTTTGACTTTTAATCTAGATATTACAATGGGGAAACACGTTAGTGACAATGAAAGGGCCTATCCATCGAGAATGTAATTTACCTAGAAAGAGTCGAAGTCAGGAATGGTATAGAACCACTTTCTAACCAACTTAAAAAGTCTTTCCACAAATCATCCTATCATGTAAGTACTTTGTCTTTTCCTTATCGATTTGAGCACTATCATAATATTCATTGCAAATTTCCTCAAGATCATGAAGTTGCACTTCCTATGAAGACAAGCTGCATCTTTTTCCACGTTAAATCTCGACAAAACATTTCATCCCCAACCCAATAAGGGGACATGACAATTGGAGTCTTCTATGTTGTTCCCACACTTATGATAGCTGTAGGCATTCCAAATCTAGCAAAAAGGTTAGAGTGAATAAATTATGCAACAACCCTAGAATCGTTAGTACGGTTGGCTTTTACATCTACCCATTTTGAGACATAATCAACAACCAAGAGTATGTAAAAGAAAACATTGAGATAAGGTGAATGCCCCATGATATCTACAACCCAAACATCAAAAACCCAAACATAAAAAATCTCTACAATATAAATTGAGTTTAAAGGCATTTGATCCCCAGTTCCATTATTTATATTCTGTTGGCACTTATCACATGTTATACAAATATTATATGCATCTTTAAATATAGTTGACCAATAGAACCAACATTCTAAAACCTTAAGAGCAGTTCTTTTAGTTCCAGAAAATCCCCCACATGAATCATAATGACAATGTTAAGAGACGAGTGAAATTCAGTTTTAGGTAAACAAAGTCTCATTAATTGATCGACACAATGTTTCCACATACAAGGATCATCCCACGCATATTGACGAGAAATTTTCTTAAGTTTCTCATTATGGGCACGATTGGTCTACCATTACATTTCCACACCCCTTCTTGTGCTTTATCTCCACGTCAAACTCTTGAAGAAGCACGATCCCTCTAATCAGTCTCAGCTTTGCTTCCTTCTTGGCCAATGGATATTTCAAACCTACATGATCAGTGTAAATAATTACTCTAGTGTCAAGCAAATATGACCTAAATTTTCAAGAGAAAATGCAATGGTAAGAAGTTCTTTTTGTTGTTGTTGGGTAATGAAGTTGGGAATCGTTGAGAGTACAAGTGGCATAGAATGAGGCTTCTTGTCCTTGCGTTGGCTGAGCACATCTCCAATGACATAACCCTAGCCATCACACATCAAATCAAAGGTGGTGGACCAATCTGGGGGCTGCATTATAGGCGTCGTGGTTAATAGTGTTTTTAGGTGAGCAAACATAGTCTTTTACTCGTCATTGAGCTAAAAAGAAACATCCTTCTATAGTTGCATTGTGAATGGCCTCAAAATCTTTGAAAAGTCTTGGATGAACGACCTACAAAATTTGGCATCACTTAGAAAAGAGCGAACTTCTCTCATGGATGTGGGAGGTGGTAAGTAACGTATCAGATCTACTTTAGCTTTATCCACCTCAATACCCCTAGAAGATACAATATCTCCTAACACAATCCATTGTCTCACCATGAAGTGACATATTTCCCAATTAAGCACAAGGTTCGTTTCAACTCATCTTTTGAGTATTAAGGCTAGATTAGCAAGACAATTACTAAAGCTCTTAACAAAAACACAAAAATCATCCATAAAAACTTCAATAATCTTTAAAAAAAATCAGAGAAGATACTAACCATTCACTCTTGAAAGGTACCAGGAGCATTGCATAATCCAAATGGCATTCGTCGATAGGAAAAAATGTCAAAGGGGCAAGTGAAAGTTGTTTTCTCCAGATCCTCTTAAGCTATAGTAATTTGATTATATCCAGAATAACCATCAAGAAAACAATAAAAAGAATGAGTAGTTAACCTCTCAATCATTTGATCGACCAAGGGAATAGGAAAGTTATCCTTCCTTGTTATGTTGTTTAGCTTCATGTAGTCTATGCACACTCAGTGACCCGTGACTGTCTTTTGAGGTACAAGCTTATTCTCAGCATTCTTCACCACCATGACTCCTGATTTCTTAGTACTATTTACACAGTGGAGACCCACTTAGAGTCCACGATGGGGTAGATGACACCACTAGCCAGTAAATAGATAATCTCTTTTTTTCACGACTTTGTTTAGATGACTTTGTGCCTCCGAAGTTGGTTTTGGCCCCTTCTGAAGAAGGATCCTATGCACACAAGCTGAGGGACTAATTCTCTTGAAATCTGCTAAGGTCCAGCCTAGGGTAGACCTATATGCCCTTAGCACACAGATCAATTGCTCCTTTTGTAGCTCTATCAAAGATGTAGATCTGATGGCCGGAAACGTGTCATTATCACCCAAAAACACAAACTTCAAAGTATCCAGAACTGGCTTGAGTTCAAGTATAAGGGATTTCACAATGGAAGGAAGTTGTTTTTTAGTAGATAATGGAATTTGAAAGGGTGGAGACTTCCCTTCAAATCTATGACTCAAGTAGTGTGGTGGTTTCGACAATGTTGTCTTCTTCATTAGTCGCAAGCTCTTGCATAGGAACCAGGGTTCCTTTGCTGGAAATTCCCATGCCTTGAGAGATAGTGACATCCAGGGCATCCTTATTCATTGCCTCAAAGACTTTTTGTCAAGTGTACCAATAACATCAATGGAAAATAAAAATGATTATCTAAAGGGTACCTCAAAGTTTCGAAGATGTTGAAACCAATTGCATCTCCTCAAATTCCGTGGTTAATGCTACTGAATACATGTCAATCTTGGTCCTTGCTATTCTCATGAAGGAATTTCCTAGCAATAATGGGGTAGGGATTGGGGTGCTTTCCTCCATCTCCAACACATAAAAATCTATGGGAAAGATTAGGTAATTAACCTGCACAAGTATATCCTCCAACAATCTTCTAGGATATGAATTTGATCGGTTAGCTAATTGTATAATTACATTATCATATTTAAGTTCAACTAATCCTAAAAATGTATAAATAGAATAAGGAATAACATTTATGGATGGACCTTGGTCGAGCATAGCACTTTCAAATCTATATTTAGCGATTATACATAGAATAATGAAAATTCCGGGAAACAATGGTCATATTCTCACTTTCCTTAGCCACCGCTTTCTTATGGTTGTGCCTCCTAGTTGTACATAGTTCATTTAAGAACTTAGCATACGTAGGAATCTGATTGATGGCATCTAAGAGAGGTAGATTGACCTGTACCTTCTTGAAGGTTTTGAGGATAGTCTTCTCACTTTCATTTTTCTTAGATTGAGAAAATCTATTTGGGAAGGGCAAGCATGAAGGAAGGTTAGAAAAATTGAAACTTGAGGGGAGAGAAGGTTTGACTTTAGGTGCTGATTGTGTTGAGGTCGGTAGTAATGGTTTCTTAGTTGCTAGATCCTTTTCCTCATCAAGCCGTGAGAATCCCATGGTTTCCTTAGTGCTGATTGTGTAGCCATGAATTCATGGCCTTCTTGGAAGGCTTTCCTAGCACATTCTCACTCCTTGTAGTCATAGAAAGATCTAGTTTCGTTGAAGTAATGAACTCCTTAAAAGGATCCTCTGATCAATCCAGAGATCATTTTGATTCCAATAGTAATGAGGAATCAGAATATCACACATTGATCAATCAAAGAGAGAATCAACAATTAAAAGAAAGATTGATTCTTTGGGATCCTTCTTTTCTTCAAACAGAGCGAATAGAGATAGAATCAGACCGATTCCCTAAATGTTGTTTAATAAGGATAATACCTCTATAAAGTTTCCCTTGCTCTCAAATTTGGTTCAAAGTGCTCACAACATCACCCATTTTCTTCTTAAGATCAAGAATGTCATGTCCTTGAGCTTGTTAAGTCTGCACCAAGCCTTAGTAGATGCAGTTATAGCTTCAAACAAAATATCATAATTTGCATTAGAATTAGAACTAGAAGCATTATTAGGAAGATTAGAGTTTAGAAGAACTCAAGGCTTCAGAAAGAAGCCCATTTTGTTGCTGTTTTGGTTTGCATTATGGAAATTGTCATTCTCCTTGCATCTGAAATGTCATTGGTTAGTCCATCTGTCACTATAGGAATACGAATAGGAATCATTGCTAGGCCGATTTTGTTCGACTTGATATCCTTGTCTAGCTTGGTAGGCCATGACATTGGCACTCTCCCATCCCTAGTTTTTGGCCACTTGAAGGCATTGATTAGTCAAGTTCCCTTGCATAGAGCATACACCACAACCTTGTACTATTCCAACTTCCTTCTGCATTAAGACCTGAGATAAAACAGACATAAGTTAAGAAATATGCTTTCTTAATCCGACATTAGAACTTACCTTGTGTATTTGACCAGTGTTGGTTTTGTTTCCCTCATATTTCTAGGAATGATTAGCATGATTTTCAACCAATGATTGTCCACCTAACTGTATCTTGTCCAAAAATGATCCACTACTTGCAGCATCAAGCATTTGACATTCTAAGTGTTACAATCCTTAATATAAAAATTGGAGCAGATTTTCATACTTGAATTGTTGTTTAGGACATTGTGCAAGGAGAGTTTGAAACCTCTCATAGTATTGCGAGTAGGACTCGGCTTGAGCTTGAGTACTGTCCATGGTTTTATTTTTTAAAGTGATGACACAAGATATAGGGTAGTACTTCTCCAAGATGGCCTTCATTATGCCTTTCCATGTCGTGATATGACCATTAGGCAACTTGTAGAGCCAACCCTTAGCATGGTCAACGAGTGAAAAAGGGAAAGCCTCTAGTTTTAATATATCCTCATCAACCTCCATAGGCACCATGCTAGTGCATACAAATTGAAATTCCATGAGGTACATACATGTTTGGGTCCTCAGTTGAAAAACCATGAAATATGGGAATCCGACGCAGCAAGTATGACTTGAGCTCCGAGCCTCTTGATTTTCCTGTGGCTAGGGTTCAGTATGAGATACAAGCTTGCACAACACTAGCTAAACCGAAGAGGAGAGGTCACGGATGGACCTGATTACTGCCAATTTTTAATGTGGTGATTGTGGTTTAGATTAAGAATTAGAAGCGTCGAACTCCTCCTCACTATTGAACCCTCGGATTTGTCTCACTGATGAACTAGACACCTCCTCCTTGTTCTTCAGAGCTTGGAATTTTCTCTCCATTTCGGAAACAAAAGGTCAGATGTCGCCTTGACAGTGACATCTATTGTGCATGTACCAATCCAAGAAAAAATGTTCCTATGAGTAACTCACACTTCGAAAAAATAAATAAAAACAATACTACTAACTAAAACGACATAGAAACGCAAAATTGTATGAAAAAAGTGATTTTTCAATCCCCTGCAAGTTGTAGTCATTAGCAATATAGGATAAGCAAGGCATTGTTTACACCAAGGATTTAGGGTACACACTTTCACACAAAAACATAATACAAAATTAAACCTAGATTTAACACTTGAACGAAAAAAAAAGGATCTTCAGGTT
Source organism: Prinsepia uniflora (assembly GCA_032719365.1). Lineage (NCBI taxonomy): Eukaryota > Viridiplantae > Streptophyta > Magnoliopsida > Rosales > Rosaceae > Prinsepia > Prinsepia uniflora. The sequence goes on along the minus strand of CM064872.1, from coordinate 23,841,613 downwards.
TTTTATTGCAGAAAATAAAACGATTGAAAGTTGTAAAGTATGTATGTGATGGGATAGTTAAGAGCATGTTAATCCACCAGTAAACACATGCCAAGCCAATTGTTAGTCCTAATTTCTTTATTATGTCGTGACAGATATCAATCAAGAACAAAACGTTACACACAATTAATTCCTTGTTACTTTCCTAAAGTATTTTAACCCGGTGAAGAACCGAAAGTTAAAGAATTCCAAAACAAGCAATCCCAACTTGGCATGTTTTTCAGACTCGTGGGAGATATACATATAATCTACCAAGTCCCTCGGTCAAGAGAGGTCGATGTGCTGTCTATGTTTGTTTGTGTGTACGGAAGCCCCTAGTGGTCGATGTTCCATCTCCAGGCTGATCAGACTATGTCCCACTCAGCATACAATTTACGTGAAGTGGCTGTTGGTTCATATTAGTCGGTGTGTGCTCGTAGGCCGAGTGTAGCATAGCATTGTAAGTTTATCAGTCTAGGTACTGAGGGTGGCATGGTACTCAGATTTGGAGCAAGGGCCAAATGTCCATTATATAATGCCTTTGATAACCGTGGTTTTAACATTTTGATTTATGCTTTGAAAGTGGTCGGCCTTGATGTAGTCGACCTTCTACATGCGCGACACAAGTTAGCCTAGAGGTAGTTGATTAGCTCGTCCTTATCGTGGCCCTCTGTATGTAAGACACGTGTTGGCGTATGAAGGTGTGTAATGGGAGAATCCTCGATGTCTATGCCATCCTCTATAAATAATGAAAATTCAATTTTGAACTTCTCATTTTTCACTTTGAAAAATTTCACGAAATGCTGTCCATGTGTGAAGGCGATTTCTGGTGAAGTGTTTAGGGCAATTTTCACGGTGGTGCAATTTTTGATTAGCCTCCTCGGCCATGAAAAAACAAAGGTGAGTGTTCTTCACTGTTTGTTTTTCGATTAAAATGTAGAAAGATGAAGAAGTTTTCCATGAACTTGTTGTGGACAAGTGGCTTGATCGTCTAGGTTGTAGCACCCTTTTTTTTTATAGTTTTCTTTTATCTATTAAATTGATGTCAAAGTCAAGTGGCTCGGTAAAAGTTCAAGGTAACAATTTTGATGTTGAAGAGGTTTCTTCGTGCGGGGAAATGGAAATAATTAGTCCTTCGGGGTTGACCAGTGATAAACAGTCGAGGGCTAGTGAGGTTAGTGAAGGCAGAACTCAGCCAGATGTAGAGATGGCTGATTGGTGTGACAAAGATAGAGAAATGATGGTTGTAGAGATGGCCAATCAATCTGAAGATGATGGTAATCTAGGAATTGACACCGGTCGGCTGTTGGAGGAGCAAGTGGTCTTAGTGAAGGCGGTGAAAATAACCAAGCAGCACTGGCTTGTGAAGGTGCCTACCATTGGGCCATCCAGTGCAAGCCAAATTCTAACAGTAGTACCGATTGCCTGACATGAGTTCACAATCGATGAGCAGGTAATCTGCGAGACAGAGGCTCATTTACACAAGCTTTGAGACAACTTCAATATACCTGACTTGGTAGAGCTGCGTCTTCTAAAAGAAGGTGTGTTGCCTAGCAATTTGCCAGATGGTATGACCATATTCTACCCAAAGTTGTATGCATAGGGAATCTGACTACCCCTCCACTTGTGACTTAGGAAGAGAGTGAACACGATGACATCACACTTGGTGACATGACTCATCCCTATTTTTTGGGAAAACGCAACTGGTCCTATTCTCATCTGACAATTGTTGCCAAACAAGGAATTTTGCCATAATTGTTTACGTTTATAAATTATTAACATAACCAAATTTAAACCACTCTTTTGGGTTACCCCCCACATCCACCCCGCTAACCCCGAAAAGTAGTATAAAGTACGAATTTGATTATATTTAGGTTCTTACTTGATTCGACCTCATTCGCCCTTGCAATGATATATATATCGGAGTAATGACACAAGTTTGAAATACATAATTATTCATATATTAAAACCCATTTTACAAAGTGTGACTTAGAACATTCCTTTTCGTTACTTGATAAGATTGTTAATCATCATTGTGCCAATCGTTACTCTAATATTCAAGTTGGGTAACAAAAAGAATATATAATTGTACAATATTTATAATCTTGATAAGTTTGTAATCCTTTCCTATTTCCGTCATATTTAACTTCACCAATCCTCATAATTCTATTTCCATTTTACATAACTTTTTAGAGGCAGGTTATTCATAATTTGTCAATATTCCATAATTAACCGCATATCATAATATTAATTATCCACCACATATCCACTCATCTATAAGAAGTACACATTCATTGACATACTCTAATACCAAATATAATATCCCTTATTCCTATTATTAACAACATAATCAAACACGTTCACTTCTTCTCTTACATATTTCCACTCTTCGAAGTTTATTATCCTAAATTCACTTAAACATAATCATGATTAAGCCCTTAATAACCCTCAAAATTTGAGTACCAAATAGGGACATTTAAATAAAACCTATAAACTTTGAACGGACATAACTTTCTCATATGATATCCAATTAGTTCAAACCTCGGACCATTGAACTCAGGATAACAAGCTGAACACTTTTCATGTTGATCATATTCCCAGATTCCGACTGATGCACCCACACACGCTGTAGGTTGTCTTTAACCACTCACTGGTCCTGATAGTCGAGTCGTCCAACTCGGCGTCCTAACCCGATTATATCTCGTTTGATTTACGTCCAATTCTCTTGCTTAATTCATCAAATCAACTTGTTTCTAACTAAAGAAGATCTGTGTGGTCTTAGAACTACGAAAAGCACTCTAGAAAGGCTGGAAACTCACCTTGTATAGCTCAGCCATGGTTTCTAGCATTGCACTGCGATGTTTATGATAACGCTCAAACTACACATTAAATTAATCACGTAATTCGAGAATTATGCAATTTAAACCCTTTTTGTGTGGATGTAGTATTCATAAATATGGATCGTTCTTAACCGGGAAAATTAGGGAATATTAATAATATGTTAATGAGAAAGAATAATGAATAATCAAAGAATAAAATAATTAATGAATAAATGAATTAATGAATAAAATAATAAATAATAAATAAATTAAAGAATAAAAGAATAAAAGAATAGAGAATAAAGAATAAAGAATTAAATGGGGGGTTTGTAAAGATTGTAATCATAAAATAAAGAAAACAAGTAAAAACAATTAAGAACTTAATTCTACTTCTACTATAACCTTTGCACAAGTGAACGTTCTTCAAACACATATTTTTACTAACACTCTAAAATTTTGCTCATATTGAACCAATCCCGAAATTCTACCTTCATCATCTCAATTACATGCATACATTATTCAATACTATAAATGCACCAAACAGTGACCATAAACACTTATAATACGATTCACTTTACGTTATTGATTTTAATGTGCGTCAAACATTTAAATCTCTTCAACCCTATTCTAAGTGCACCGGACAGAGGTCATAAACACTTAGCGTAAATTGAAGGTTAAGCGCTAAAACATATGAAGTAAATGAAATTCAAAAAGTAAAACACATGGAGATTGTATTCACATTTACAAATGTTAGAAAGAAAATACCAACACATATATTGAAATATAAATAAAACCAAAACAATAACTAGAGTTTAAGTAAAGGGAGAAAGGTTACACTTTCGGAACCCAAGAACAGCTTGTGATTCGGAAAGTGGATGGAAACAATGAAATGTTAACCATAAAATTCTCTGAACAACAAAGGAACCTTATGAAGATGGAGTAATAAACATAAAAATGTGTTTAAGAGCTCTCAAAGAAAAATCACAAGAACAAAGTTAAGAAGAAATGAAATTAAGAAACAAAATGTAATTACATAAATTAAAAACAAGGATTAAACGAAATCTAATTAATAAGAAAATCTACAAGAAGCTACAAATGGTCCAAAAAATAAAGAACAAAATAGAAAGAAGATAAAATAAAAGAAGAGAGAAAAATTACACCAAAAATGGACCATTGGGGACATGAAATGGCCTCCCTATTTATAGAGGGAGTGATAAAATTCAAATAAAAAATATAAAAATAAAATAAAATAATGAAATGATGAACAATGATGAAAAATGATGATTTTAGGGACGGGTTGTTGCTGGAAAATCAGAAAAGAAGGCTGAAAAACTGCACAAAGTGGAGCAGGTTGGTGCAGTTTTGTGTAGGAAATGGGATGCTCAGATTCGGCAGAGTGCATCTGAAATTGCAGTCTGAAATTCAGTAGGAAACTGCGTAGAGGGGCAGGTGAAAGTCGGTGGAGGCGTGCTGGCAGGCGTACGGTGAGTCAGCGCACGCTCGCTGAGACTGACTGCTATGATTCGGTATGTGTGCCCTGAATGATTCAAGGTGAGCTCGACAGATGTTTGCTGATCATGGCGTTGGGCTGGACCATTGTGTTCGCGGGCCTTGCATGATTTTGGACTGGATTTGCGGCTGCTTCTGGGCCTTGGTCGTCGTCTAGGCCGATAGCATTTGGATTGCACAGAAAATGAATTTGGGTTGGGATTCAGTGGCTTCCCACCGAAAATCCATGAGATTTTCGGTGGCCTCCCTTATTTCAATCATATCTTCTTCGTTAAAACTCCGATTGGGATGATTCTTTCGCCAAAACGATCCAAATTCCAAGATTTATTTAATTCTACAAAAATCCCACAAAATATTTTATTTTATCTAATTTTTTATTATTTTAATCTTAAAAATCAAGTATAAAGGATATAAAATACTATAAAATAATGCTTATTTGATGACCTATCAATTTACACGTCCCAAACTTGTTCCTTTGGCTCCTAAATGGCCATATCAACTCATTTATCACAATGTTATCACTGGCTTGAGTGGGAAAGCCTTAAAACCAAACAGAAACCTATAACTACCAAAAACTTCTCACTGTTATGGAGGATTTCCTCCCATTTTCCCCATCATTTTCCTCCTTTGTTCCTGCTCTCTTCTTAATTTTCTTCTCTTCTTCTTTCTCTCTTCTCTCTAGTTTCCCTATCCACTTTCCCACCATTTCTTCCATTTTTCTCTTTTTCTCTCTTTTCGAGTCACACCCCTCGAATCACCCACACCCATAAATAGGATTAGTAGGTCAATGAGGAAAAGGAAAGGAAATGACCAGATTTCTATAGACATGTGTCACCATTTCATATGATTCACATGCTTAAAACGTGAAATTACCAAATTACCCTTCATCACATAATTACCAAAGTACCCTTGTCTTTTGTAAGCCCCTAACTTACTTATCTAAGCTCTATTTTCAGCATACCACTTGTTGACGTACTCAGGAGATTGAGATCTTCATAACGTTCTTTTAGGAGTATCTAAAAGATGTCCTGATCAAAAGTCAACACTTTGACTTTCAAGGACAAATGGTCATTTTTCTTTTTTCTCGAATATCGGGGGTGTTACAATCTCCCACTTTACAAAATTTCATCCTTGAAATTTTAAAACCAAACGAAACTTATCAAGATACCCAATATTATTTACACATAACAATTTCCTATTACAATCACACCCTCTCAAATCCGTAATCAAGCCATGTTTGAATACTGGCCCAGAGGCCCAAAACATACTTTATATAGTGCAATAATATAATAATAAAATGAATCATCGAAATCATATACAAATTGCAATCAAGCTCTCATCATCAAAATCTCATGGGAAATCATTTAAAAATATATAGATATGCTTGCATAAGATTTAATGGAAGTAAACGTCCATTCAATACCGAGATCACGTATGGTCTTAACTTATTTCATAATCCATAATCTAACTTAACCCATTACCATTTAAAGTACGAATCACTTTACAATGTAGCACTATACGTAGGCCATTACCTTGTATATCATCTGAACCAAGTTCGAAAACATCAATAATATCACCAGACAACATTTCCTTGGGGGTATCACTACACAGTACTCGGGAACCGGAGCCCAGCTCGAGGTTCGAGTGCAACCTCACTCTTCACTCAGGAACCGGAGTCCTGCTCGACGACTAAGTGAGCTTTCCCATAACAATCTCAAGAACTGGAGCTAGCTCGAGGTCTGAGACTAACCAACCATCGTCCACTCAGGTACTGGAGCTTAGCTCGACATCTGAGTGGTTACTAACATCCCACCAATCGTAAGAAAGGGGCCCTAGCCCGACGTCTAAGACTGTCCACAATCAACTCACACAACTCATACATCATATCAATTCACGTCATCACGTCATGGCTTCATATCATCAAGTTATCAAACATATCATCATCATTATTATCATGTCATAACATCATTAGTACACATGTCATCAACATATCATCAATATACATCATGCCATCACATTATGTTCAATTAATCATTCTCAACTCACATTATTTCAATTTATTTCATATCGTAATTGTCAGGACCCGCCCCAAATCCCCAGGGATTAACGTGGGACGTGCCTGATCCCGTCTGACACGAAGTGTCTGACCAGGGAAATTCTGTTCTTAGCCCAACCGGGACTACCAGAGAACGCTAGGATCCGAAGGAGGAATGTGATGTCTCGGTCTCTAATACAGCCCGCATCCGCGATCAACCTGAAGGGCATTCAAAACATCGAAAGTTGTGAGTGGACAAAACAAAGAATTTAATAATAAACATTTCATAAAAAGATTTTTATGCCCTTCACTAAAAGCATGCATACATTCGAAAGGCCTTGGCCCAAAATCAAAATCAAAGTACCTGGGAACTCATCCCAAATCCAACTCACGTGGGTCTTAACCCAAAACCATCTCTATAAAACCTCGTACAAACATATATATATATATATATATAACTCGTCCTTGGCATCTCAATGCCCAATCAATAACCCGTCATGATATATCTATCAGTGTGCACACTACTTGGGGTCTCACTCCGAGTCTACTCCCAGGATCTACGACGTCTGGGAGGAATCGTCCAAAATCTAAGATCTACGACGTCTAGAGGATGGTCTGCGGACCTAGTCCGAGACTATACCATATCACTCACTCCTGGATTATGCTCCCTCTTGGAGTCACTCATTCCAAGCAGTGAATCGTGACACTCTAGGATCAACGACATCTGGAGGAGACCAATACGCTCATAAGGAGGGTATATACATACTAGTATGAAAAACCACAAAGGGGACTCACACCCGATACCACAAGTCAACTGGGCCTCCAGCCCGAACTTATGACTCAACGGGGCCTCTAGCTCGATTTCACAATCTAACTAGGCATCAAACCCGAACTCGCAATCAACTGGGTATCAAGCCCGATACCTCAGGGCCAATCACGATTTCGATCATAGAGATGCGTGCAACCATCAATCCAGGACCGCCCTCAATCCTGGTATGTCACCGTTAACATATCAACCGCCGTGACCATCTCTAGATCATGGTGCACACATCACCGATCGATCTCCTATACCGTTAGCACTCTGAAGTCAAGCCTCCAGTGGATGTTTGATCACGGGACATGCATCGTGACCTCTCCGGAAGGAACAGATCCTCAGTCCGTAGGCGACCGTCATGTCGTCCATCGCCGTGCACACATCACTCGTTGCGACCACGACTCATACCCGTAGGTCATCAATAAGGCCACATACCCGAGAAAAAACCAAAACCAAATAGGTCTCATGCCCAGTTTACCTTTCAAAACCATTTCATTTAAAACCGATACCACAGACGCGTATAAGCACGTATAAAACTGAAAACCTCCAAATACGTGCCAATACGTAAATACACATACGAATGCACTCATGGCTTCATAAAACATGTATTAAAACACTTATTAAACATTTATGCATTCATCGCTTCATAAAAGAAAGTCCACTCACAAACCGTCCGAGCTGCCGCCTCGATATGCGTGCCATATGCCTTCCTGGGCCAATCACCATCTCCGGGGTTCCCAAACCTGTCCAAATCGTAATAGAGGGTTACTAACTATATACTTAACCCCTCACTAAAGCCCCCTAATTTTTTGGGATTTTTCACTATTTTTAAACACAATCCTAAACTTTCGAGCACTCCGAACTATATCGAGACGATGTCCGATCGACTCGAAACCAGCCACAAAATGTTCGTTACATCAAATAGATGATTTCACATGTTGGAACCATCCCCAAAAACCTCCCCACGTGCCACCTGAAGGTGTTACGCGTGGGCTTTACCTGCTTGCACAGTGTCATCCTTGTCCTCCAGTCGACCGGGTTAGACTGGCCAGTCTGGTTCAGCCTCTGCAATCCGGTCCAGCATAACCAACGAAGCCGGTTCAGGCTCCTAACTCGTCCGTTCTTCATCCGTTTATTCCAATCCGCTTCCATTCTTCCTATCTCGACCCTAGAAACCTATCCATGCAATTAGAATCACGAAACCCCCTAAAACCTTATCGGTTCAAAACCTTCCTCACGGTTCAGTTTTTCCAGTTTCCCCCCTGGGCTCCTCAGCCATCAACCACCACCCAAAATCATCCCTAAACCTTTCTAACAACCTATTAATCCTGTCCTAATCAACTAAAACCGGCACTAACATTCAAATCACAAAATAGGAAAATTTGAACATAACCAGGTTTCAAGTTTTACCTTGCACAGGGTTCCTCCACTGTCCACAGTGTCGTTGTCCTTGCCCATCCACCGTAAAAACGTCCTCACCTCACTCTCTCGGCCTTACACATGGTCAGATGGGAGAAGGGTTTAGATTGGGGCCGAAAGGGTTGTTCGGGCGGGTGGAAAATGATCGAACAAAGGGGAAGGGATAATTGTCAGGGCCCACCCCTAATCCCCCAGGATTAGGGACTAAACCCTGCTCCCGTCTGAAACCCAAAACGAAAGACCGGAACAACCTCACGAAAACCACAAATTACATTGTCAAATGCAGGAGAAATTAAAACATCCCAGAGTCACCATTATACAGAGCATAGTATCAAACTTAAGGAAAACAAAGCCGATATACATAATACACGCACAACGGAAAATCGGAAACACTCCGGGAAACTCTCGAGTACTCTATGCCTCCGACGTTGCCTCAACGTCAACCCCCCGCTCTAGCTCCATGACCTGGAGGGCAATTAAAAACCAGAAAGTGTGAGTGGACCATAAATAAAAATAATAGTTTCCAAAAACCATTTCATAAGCAAACTAGGGTTTTAGCCCTCCGTTTTGAAAACATACATGCATAACCCATTAGATGAAAATAGTTATAAATCACATAAGGATCGTCATAAAACCAATTGCAGAATCACCATAAACATAATTATAGAATCACGTCATAAGCATCATAAAACCGTATCATAAAACATAAATACCAAACAATCATTATCCGATCAAACCTGCTGGACCTATCTGAGTCTTTAAACTCCCGAGTCTTTAAACTCAATCCATGCCTCAATAATCCGAGTCTTTAAACTCCCGAGTCTTTAAACTCAACAGGCCTACGGGGGATATTTCAAAATATCCGAGTCTTTAAACTCAATCTGGGTCTTTAAATCCAATAATCAGATCCAGTAGATACAATCCAAAACCATTTGAAAACAATTTATAAATCCATATCCAAACCCGAATTCGAAACCACTGGTCCGAAGCCATTCCGACATCCAGAACCGTCATTCCGAACCCAAATCCGGAGTTTCACTTTTCAACTTTAAAACCAAATCTCGATACTCAAAATCCGATTCTAAAACCGAAAACCTTGATCCTCAAATCATGTATCAAAATCCACTTATAATCATTGAAAACCCTTTATCGTTTAAAATCCCAAAATCATAGCATCATAATCAAAAATCAAACATTTCTCGTAAAACGTGCCAAATACACAATTTCTCGAAAAACGTGCAATAATGTAAAATAGTTATAGCTTATTCAACAAACATGAAATCACATGTAAAACCATGAAACAAGTAACTAAAAGCAGTTATGCATGCTTAGTTATAGAGAAGGGGTCCACTCACAGATACCGGGCACGTCACTCGCGTCCCGAACGTCATGCACGTTCCTCGACCTCCTCGGGGATTCCTGATCCTGTCACAAATCACCATACTACGTCACTAACACGTTAACGAAGGTTCTCCTAATTCCCCGCAGAAATCCCCGGATTCTAAACGTAACGAACCGAAATCCTAAACCTTCAACCTCGCGGAACTATCCCGAAACAACGTTCGTTTAACCCGAAACCTATCTCAAAAGATTCGTTACAACTTCTAAACCAAAAACCTAGTTGGAATTTTCCCCAGAAACCATCGCATGCGCCCCCATGCCCCTGCTACAGTGTCATCGTCAACCTCTGTCCAGCCGGTTCAAACCGGACTGGCTGAACCGAACCGGCGTGACCGATTCTCCGCCGTCCGTCCACCATTTCAGTCCCTCTTTCCACCAGTCTCTTCGTCCTCTACCCAGCAATCCAGTCCCCTACTCCAAACACTCCAACACAGCCTACATCTCAACATCCCAAGCTCGAAATAAAAACCACCCATACCGCTGTTTTTCAATCCGACCACCCGCACACTTCCCCTTCACGGCTTCGACACCAAAAGGTTCGTAAGGACCTAAGGAATCGTTTAGCACCTACCAGACCCCTCGACTCGTACTCAAAAATCACGACTTCCAGTTTGAACTTTCACGGCAAAACAGAGCAACTGAACGGGGGAAAGAAATTACCTGCCTGTCGATCACCGCTGTGCTCGCCGCCGCGTTCACTGGAGTTCACAGATCCGTCCTAGCCTCCCTCACGTCCAATTTGATCAACACACGGCAACACCACCACCAAGTTCCCTCAACACCTCTCAGTTTTCTGGTTTTCCCGTGACCTCACCCTCTTCTCACACCAGTTTTCCTCAGACGAAACCCTCACTCAAATTCACTCCTCAGGTCTCACTTAATCTCTACTCTCACTCACCAAAACACAGCACCTCACACCGCCCTTCACCTGATCGATTTCCCTCTCAAACCTCACTCTGTGTTTTTCTCTCTTCGAACAAACACGATGCACACACTGTACAAATTTAAAACACACACCGTGCACTCCCTAGAACCCACTACACACACTGCACGTGTCACCATTCCAAGGGCCAATTCCAAAAATATCCCAATCCCCACTGTACACTTGGCCTTATCTGATTGGCCCAATTCCCAAGACACAGAAAGACCAAAATACCCCTAAAGTCTAAATTACGATTATGCCCTTGCCGTTCTAGACCCGTATCTCACCCGTCCAACGTCCGATGAACACGTGCCGCCTGTCATTGAACTCAAGACGACGAGATCTACGTAACTGTCCTCGGTCTACTCGTAAAAACCTCGTTACACGAAAAGTCAACGTTTCCCCCTATTTTTACCAAATTACGGTAATGCCCTCAACCTTCCGAACATCATAACTTCCTCCTCAGATGTCGGAATCGAGCGTGCCACCTGTCTACAGACTCGTGACATCCCAAAATTCATCACGGTCATTGGTCAATATCCAATTGACCACCCGAACTCAAAGTCAACATTTTGCCCAAACTAGGGGTAAATTCATCATTCTACGCTCACGATCCAAAAGTAACCCACTAACCAGCAATTAAACTCACTAATCCGATACTAATCACTTCACTAATCCCGTTTCTCGGGACGGGTCATTACAATATTCATGAACGGGAAATGGTGGGGAGTGGATGAATGACACTTGTCATTCATCCATTGGGCCTGTCCTAAAAATCTGGGCCCACTTAATGCCAAATGGCAGTCGTCTCGTAAAATGTGCAATAGTTCATTCGAACTTCCGTGAACCGTAACTTTTCTGTCGAACGTTTGAATTCGACGTGTCGCTGTCTACAGACTGGTATCGACCCAACCTACGTAACGGTCCTCGGCCCTTGGCCATCGGACCTCCCAGGTCAAAAGTCAACTTTTCGCCCTCGTTCAGAGGCAAAATCGTAATTTCGCCCTGAACGTCCGATAATCCTCGACTAATTCCCGATTAGCCTCGCTAATTCGTCAATAGTTCTTAATTAACACTTAAAATTAGGGACGGGTCGTTACAGTAATTCCTTGAATTAATTTACCAACTCATAACTCGTGTACTTAAATAATATCCGTAAAATCATAAGAAATCGTATTTCGATCAACTTACGTTAAACAATTTATAATTTTCAAAAAGGTTATCTATGACTTATTCAAAATCATATTCAAATACCATTTTACTTATTTCACCATTTGCCCATTCCTTAAAAATCAAATTCACATTTCCAACATATTTATATCTCTTCAATTTCAAAATTTTTAAATTTTAATTTTGGTACTTAACGTATTCGCTAGAAATCCTCGTAAACATGCACCTTTAACTTTCGTAAAACTTTGTCAAAACTTACATAAAAGCTATAACCAACCAAGATTACCAAAATCACACTTTTATTTCATAACCCAAATCCAAATCTTAAAATCCAAACCTTCACTGAAAATTATAATCATTTTCACAAGAATCAATTGCTATCACACACAATTGTAAAATAACATGTGGCTCGTATTTCAAGTCAAACCCAACATCCAATATGGAAAATGTATTTACAAATAATTCCATAAAAGTGTCAAATATAACGCATAAATAAATTTAATGCCAGATTCGATTTAAAATTCACATACTGTAATTTTCATTAAAACTTAGTTCAAATTATTTGAAAACCCAACATAATTTGTCATTACATTAAATAGATCGTATAACAATTTTGACTCATATTATAGATCAACCCTAGGTTCCAAATTTGTTTATAAATTGTGCACTTCCAATAGTTCATGTGATTATCAAATCAACATATCTTAACCAATTCAAAACCCTAGCTCTGATACCACGTTGACATGTTTTTTGGGAAAACCCAACCGGTCCTGCTCCCACCTGACAATTGTTGCCAAACAAGGGATCTTGCCATAATTGTTTACGTTTATAAATTATTAAAGTAACCAAATTTAAACCACTCTTGCGGGGTTGCCCCTCACATCCACCTCGCTAACCCTGACAAGTAGTAGAAACTACGAATTTGATTATATTCAGGTTCTTACTTGATTCGAAATCATTCACCCATGCAATGATATACGTATCGGAGTAATGACACAAGTTTGAAACACATAATTATTCATATATTAAAACCCATTTTACAAAGTGTGACTTAGAACTTTCCATTTCGTTACTTGATAAGTTTTCTAATCGTCATTGTGCTAATCGTTACTCTAATAATCAAGTTGGGTAACAAAAAGAATATATAATCGTATAATATTTATAATCTAGATAAGTTTGTAATCCTTTCCGTCATGTTTAACTTCACCAATCCTCATAATTTCATTTCCATTTTACATAACTTTTTAGAGGAAGGTTATTCATAATTTTTCAATATTCCATAATCAACCACATATCATAATACAACTTATCCACCATATATCCACTCATCTATAAGATGTACACATTCATTAACATACTCTAATACCAAATATAATATCCCTTATTCCTATTATTAACTCTTAGTCATCGCTCTTATTTTGTACTCAACAACAGAATCATACATGTTCATTTCTTTTCTTACATATTTCCACTCTCTGAAGTTTATTATCCTAAATTCACTTAAATGTAATCATGTGTAATCCTTTAATAACCCTCAATATTTGAGAACTAAATAGGGATATTTAAATAAAACCTAGTAACTTTGAAAGAACATAACTTTCTCGTACGATGTCCAATTAACTTATAGAAGAAGATATTTAAAGAGGTCGATAAGCTGATGACGAAGAATAAGACTGGTGTCGAGTCAAGTGAGGTTGAGCGGAGGAGGAGCTCAGATGCAACTTCTCAAATCTTTGTCAGTGGATGAGGCTGCTGGCTGTCGGTTGGCTATCATCATGGGTTCAAAGCCCAAGAAGAAGAGAAAAAAGAGGTAAAAGGGGACTCAAACCCTCGTGATTAGATTGTCCCACCCCAAAATCCAAGGGGAGGATGTTCGCCCGGATGAAGCTCAACGGACGGCAGAGACTGTGGCTTAAGTCCAAGATATGTTTGTCGCCTCTGATGCTCGGCAGTTCCCTTTATCAAACTTCGACCAACCACTTTCTCCTCCTTGGCTAAACGAGAGGACATTCAAGTTGCTGGCTCTGCGTGGTGAAAGGGTTTACCTATGCTGCTTCACCGACATGAGTGTCGAGTGCTCGTTGACCACCATTTTCTTTAAGTAGAAAAAGCTGCCTCTCATAAATGGTGTCACCCAAAGGGCATCGATGGCATTAAACGAGTTAGTCATTCTTTCTGCGCAATCATCTACTGAGAAGATAGAGAAAGCCTTGTTTCTGTTGTCCAACGTAAGTTGTATATTGTTGTGAGTTTTTTTGGTTGAATATCTTATCAATCTCCAACCTTTTGTTTGTTGCAGGCTCTCCGTGAAGTCTTTCTCTAGTACATTCATGTCCAAAGGCGTGTGTCTGTACCAGCCAAAGAGAAGGCCAAACTGAAAAAGCAACAAAGTTGCTGGCTCCTAAAATTCAGCAGGCCTAGTTAGCCCTTAAGGACAAAAATGATCTCATTCGGTAGTTAGAGGCCGAGAAAAGGAGGACTAAAGGGCTAAATGGTAATCTAGAGGCCAAGCGAAAGAGGGTGGATGTAACGACCTGTCCCGAATTCCTAGATTAGATTAGTGACTAATCACGATTAGTGAGGTTAATCCGTGATTAGGTGGGCGAAATCGGACGAACGATGCGAAATGACCGTTTTGCCCCTAGTCGTGGCAAAACATTGACTTTTCGTTCGGGCGGTCAAATGGATTTTGACCGATGACCGTGACGTAGTTCGTGACGTCACATGTTCATAGACAAGTGGCACATTCAATTCCGACATTCGAGGAGGAAGTTATGACGTTCGGAAGTTTAGGGGCATTTTGGTAATTTTGGTTAAATGGGGTCAAATGTTGACTTTTTGATCGGGAGGTCGGATGGCCGAGGGCCGAAAACCGTTACGTAGATAAGGACGATACGAATCCATAGACAGGCGGCACGTCGAATTCGGACGTTCGACGGCGAAGTTACGGTTCACGGAAGTTCAAGTGCACTACTGCACGAATTACGAAACGAGTTAACTTTTGGATTTTTATGGGGCCCAGATATTTATGGAGGCCCAATGGATGAGTGACAAGTGTCACCCATCCATTGCCCAGCCAAACAAATTCATGCATCTCACCTTCCATTTGCATCAATCATCTTCATTTCCTTTGTTTTTCTCCCTACTACCCGATCTCACCCAACCATCCAAACCCCATCCAACCCCTCCCATGCGGCTAGGACTGAGGACGGAGTGAAGTGAGGATGGTGAGGACGTGGTGGCCGGCCAGGACGGCGCCACCGTGCACGGCCGAGGCCCAAACCCGAACAGGTAACCCGGTTACCCATTTTCTCCCTTTTAATTCGATTTAAATGTTGTAGTTGTTTTTGGATGATTAGGAAGTGGTTATTAGGTTGCTAGGGACATTTTAGGATGGTTTGGAGGGTGGTTCAGGGCGGAGGAAGGCTGGAGGGTGGCCGAGAAAAACAGAGGCCCGGGGGGGGGGGGGTGATTTTTAGGGATCGATTTAGGAAGTTTTGGTTGGTTTTGTTAATTGGGTTAGATAGGAAATGAGAAAATAGGAATTTAGGAATCGAAATGGGAGCAAAAGGACCGAAAATGAGGGAGGAGGAGCACTGAACCGGTTTCGCCGGTTCAACACAGTACCCGGACCGGTTCAAACCGGTTTTCCTGAGGTTGATGGTGATGAACAGTAATAGGGCCTTCTAGGAGCGTGTGAGTGCGCGTGGACCATAATATGGGAAAGTGTTAAACACGGGAAATCTTCTATTCGATGTAACGAAGATTTTAGGACTGGTCTCACGTCAATCGGACATCGTTTCGATAGTTTTCGGGGTGTCGAAAGGTTTAGGGTCGGCTTAAAAATAGTTAAAAGTTCGGGAAAATTACGGGGCTTTGATAGGAGGTTAATTAAGTAGTTAGTAACCTTGTATTAAAATTTGGACAGGTTTGGGAGTCCCGGTGACGGTGATCGGCTCGGGGAGCCGTATGGCACGCAAATCGAGGCGGCAGCTCGGACGGTCTGTGAGTGGACCTTGTTTTCTAAATTGGTGCATGCATAAATGTTTATTATATGTTTTATTACATGTTTGATGATGCCATGGGTGCATTTGTATGTGGTTACGTATAAGCATGTATTTCGAGGTTTCGGCCCTATACGGTGTCTATACGGGTCTGTATTTCTTTATTGGTCTAAATGAAAATGTTTTCGATTTCTGAAAGGATAAACTCGGGTATGAGACCCATTTGGTTTTGTCTCGGGCATATGACTCAGATATTGGGCACGGTACCCAGCTGATGTCCTATGTTCGGGCACGAGACCCAGTTATTTTTACGGTTTATGATTTCGGGTCAGGGACCCTAGATGGATTTCTAAGTTCATGACGGTTTATGGAAACCGGCATGAACTCTGGAAAGGTCATTGTGGTTCATGACGGTTTATGGGAACCGGCGTGAACCTTTGTCAGGTCATTCTGGTTCATGACGGTTTATGAGAACCGGCATGAACCTTTGTCAGGTCATTCTGGTTCATGACGGTTTATGGGAACCGGCATGAACCCTTGTTATGGATGTTATGGATCATGACGGTTCAAGGGAACCGGGCATGAATGTTTATGTTATGTATATATATGTATTCATATACTTTCCTTTACTTCTATTATCTCCTCCGGGGAAGGTCGTTGGCCTGGGTGGACCCCGGAGTAGTCACGGAGCACCGACTGAGTGGAGTCACCCCCCAGTTGGGTTCCTTACTCTCGAGAAGGCTATGATTACTATTACCTCGGGTAGGGTCAGTGGTCTGCGGACATTGATCTTGACTTTGAGAAGACTCGGATTGAGACCTGGGTAGCATGCGCGTAGCTTTGGAAACCGTGACATGATTGGTTGTGTGAATTATATGTATATATGATGTATGCTATATGATATGATATATGATGTGTGTTTACACAGGTTTTGGGTAGTGGCCCGTTTGGTTAGTTTCTTCTGATTTGGGCTGAGTCCCTTATGGATTTGGGCAGTGGCCCGTGCACTTGATTTCATTATGGTTTTTCTGGATAAATGGTTTTCGAATGCATGCATGCTTTTTAGTGAAGGGTGAAAATGTCTTCTCGTTAAAATGTTTTATAAACTCTTGTTTTGTCCACTCACAGTTTTTAATGTTTTGACTGCCCTTCAGGTTGACAGCGGATGTGGACTGTAGCAGAGACCGAGATATCACATACCTCCTCCGGATCCTGCGTACTCTGATAGCCCGGGAGGGCAAAGGTCCGAAATATCCCTTGTCTGACACTTCGTGTCAGACGGGAGCAGGGTCATCCCGCACTAATCCGGGGGGAATTGGGATGGGTCCTGTCAGCGTGGTATCAGAGCATAGGATTGCTTATCAGAGCGGGGTTGTCTCTATTCGAGCAACCGTGTAGCTCTTGGAGTATGTATGTAGGTCGAGGATGTGATATCTCAAGTGGTTACAGTTCATGGTCAATCTGACAGTTAGGGTGCCGGTACGATAGTTAGTAGGATTGAATTGTGGATTGTTTTGGTTCGGCATTTGATGTCGGGGTTGCCATAGTTCTGTCGGGGTTGACAGTGTGGAGCCCTGCGAATGGTGAACGTAGTATTATGTTAGAGTTTTGGATCGTGAGACGGTTAGTTGGGATCATCTTCACGATGTCGTAGGATCGGTTCCGACGACTGGTTGGATATAGTGGCCATTCGATGGTCGGATATTGTTGAGTTAGACGGATATGCTGCAGGGGGCAGCCGGATTCGGGGAATCCTAGTTGGATTGACGTCTTTACGATGTCTGGACCGCGGGGTCGGTCAGATTATGGATTATATTGCCTTATGCTGTTGGGTTCTGTGGAACTCTAGGTGTGATCGTGGAACCCTACCTTGGGTGTATGGTTCGAAAATGTGAATTGACGAGTGGTGTGACTTTGACGACTATTCGGATTTGGGTTTGTTAGTCGGTCTAGTCATGTCAGCTTTTGTTGGGATTGCACTCTGCAGTCGAGGTTGTATTTATCGGTTAGACCTAGTTGGTTGTCGTGCTACTTCAGTTGTGGTTTGGTGCAACTAAGGTCATGGATGACCTGGTAGACGACATTGGTTTAGTCGAGTTACGACTGGTAGAGTTTGATTTGGACAAGTTATCAGGGTTGGTACTTGTCGATGGAATCCCTGAGTGGGATCTGGAGTAGTTAATACAGGCGGTTGATTCCGTTGGATGCGAATCTCGATAGTGATGACTGGTAGTTAGGTCTGCACGAGTGTGTGGCAGGCGCTACTACCGAGAATGGTCGTAGTTACGATTGTTGGGAATTGGGGACGTTCAGGGGACGTTTCCTTTTCTCGTATGAGTTATCAGTGTGACTGTACCCAGAGTTGTCGGGTACGAGGGAGGCAGAGTTTCTCCTATTCTAGCAGAGGTACGGGGTCGTCGCTCTGTATGAGCGGAGATCCAGGGTGTCAGTTTTGCACACGGCGTGCTGATACTGACACTAGTGTTGGTGATAGTGCGTGGTGGTGGTACTAGCGCTGGTGCTGGTGCCGGTGATCTTGATGAGGGTGAGTTACGAGTCGGGATGTGACATCCATCGTGATGTGCATATGTTCGGTGTCTGTGGTCCCAGAGTGGATCTCAGATAGAGTTAAATTGGTTAGGGGACACGTGGTTGATGTCCGGGTATGTTGTTTCCAATCTTGTTGGAATTTCGGAATCGCGATAGGTTGCGATTGAGGTGACGAGGGGAATTCGGGCTTTCCGCATTAGTAATGAGTATTTCGAAGTTAGGTGACTGAGATTTCTCATTTTCTGCTGGGTGGCAGAAGATGTTGGGTTACATGGTGTGGTGAATGCAGCGAGTTTTGGTTGCATTCACGTAGGATGAGTTTTGATGTCATTGTTTTGGATCATCTTTGGTTTTTCCTAGGTGGAAGGACAAAGATTGATATGAGGTAATCAGAGAGAACCCACAGTTTCGATGTGTCTCATCGTTGACTGATGTATTTAAGATGTGGGAAATGGTTGAAGACTTTGGACGTCGTGACGATCGGGGATCGTGACGTCTATGGTCGGTTGACGTAGTGTTGGATCTGGATCGGGATCTTGATCTTGATGATCCAGATAGGTGGAGAGTTTATCACTCTTACTGGGATGTTTGAGTGGAGCATGATGGGACTGAACTTCTTTTCGAGGTAAATACCATATGGCTTGTTACTCGAGTGAGTAGGTGTCTGACGTGGTTGGATATGGTCAGCCTTAGAGATGTGTTGATATTGTGATTGGCTTCCCTATGAAGTCAATCGATGGTAATAGGGTAATCGGTTGATCAGGTAACCGAGAGGTTCAGTTTTGGTACGTCTTGGTAGACGTAAATGAGATTTCGAGTTTTGGAATCAGATTTCTGGATGACGATTCAGGATTTGATTTTGGAACTTGAAAGAGGATTTCTGGATTTGGGTTTTGGAATCGGATTCTGGGCGACGATTCAGGATTTGATTCTGAAGCTTGACTATGGATTTTCTTTTATGGATTTGGGTTCGGAATGGTTATTCCAAATGCTAGCTTACGGAATAATGATTTCGGATTCAGATTTGAACATGGCTATGTATATGTTTTCTGGGTTTGGATTCGGGATTTCTTACCAAAATTGCGGATTCAGATTCGGATTTGGAAATAGATGATGGGTTGGAGTTTCGATTTGTTTAGTCCGGGATTGGACAAATGGACTCCATAGTAGAAACATGATTGGCTACAGCCTAGGTGGTAGTAGGCTGATTAATGGGTAGTTGTATGTACCTTGTACGTTGTTCGAGGTACGATACTGGGTGTACCTGTCGTGTCAGGTGACGGTATATAGGTTATACCGGTAGTATGTTGGTAAGCGTGTTGGTAGACGGATTGGTTCCGATACCATTGGATTAGTCGAGGTCGTGAACTAGACATTGGATACTGTGCAGTGGGTCATGGTATTTCTGATGGGTCTAGTTACACACAGATTGAGTGAAATGCTTTGTGGGTGAGTGTTTACCCATGGTTGAGTGAGTTGGTGGTTAGTGTAACCACGAGTGAGTATAGTGACAGTTTTCGATTGACGACTGTCAAGTGATGACAGTTTGTAGGAGGTGTCAGCGTGGATCGCGGTGTGAGGTCTGATGACTCCCAGTGGGAGCAGATGACAGGATAGTTAGTGGTTGAGCAGGGAACCGTCTAGTTGGTTGTGTCAGAGAAATGGTAGATCTGACAAGTGGTGTCAGTTCGGAGCGTACGACTTCTGTCATTCGACGTGGTCGAATGTAGTCGATACGACGTGAGTGTTAGTGGTACGTCTGGTTGCAGGCGAGTATCGTTCTGGTTAGTGGGTGTACGAGTGTACACGAGTTTCGAGGTCGATTCTACATTCCGCGGGGTGGAATCAAGATAATTGGAGTTTCGAGAACGAAACTAATTAAGGAGGGAAGAACGGCTAAAATTAGGTCGGTTGGAATTTCGAGGGCGAAATTAATTAAGGAGGAAAGGTTGTAACAACCCGTCCCGAATTCCTAGATTAGATTAGTGACTAATCACGATTAGTGAGGTTAATCCGTGATTAGTTGGGCGAAATCGGACGAACGATGCGAAATGACCGTTTTGCCCCTAGTCGTGGTAAAACGTTGACTTTTCGTTCGGGCGGTCAAATGGACTTTGACCAATGACCGTGACGTAGTTCGTGAAGTCACGAGTTCATAGACAAGTGGCACATTCAATTCCGACATTCGAGGAGGAAGTTATGACGTTCGGAAGTTTAGGGGCATTTTGGTAATTTTGGTTAAATGGGGTCAAATGTTGACTTTTTGATCGTGAGGTCCGATGGCCGAGGACCGAAGACCGTTACGTAGATAAGGACGATACGAATCCATAGACAGGCGGCACGTCGAATTCGTACGTTCGACGGCGAAGTTACGGTTCACGGAAGTTCAAGTGCATTATTGCACGAATTACGAAACGAGTTAACCTTTGGACTTTTGTGGGGCCCAGATATTTATGGAGGCCCAAGGGATGAGTGACAAGTGTTACCCATCCATTGCCCAGCCAAACATATTCATGCATCTCACCTTCCATTTGCATCGATCATCTTCATTTCCTTTGTTTTTCTCCCTACTACCCGATCTCACCCAACCATCCAAAACCCATCCAACCCCTCCCATGCTGCTAGGACTGAGGACTGAGTGAAGTGAGGATGGTGAGGACGTGGTGGCCGGCCAGGACGGCGCCACCGTGCACGGCCGAGGCCCAAACCCGAACAGGTAACCGGGTTACCCATTTTCTCCCTTTTAATTCGATTTTAATGTTGTAGTTGTTTTTGGATGATTAGGAAGTGGTTATTAGGTTTCTAGGGACATTTTAGGATGGTTTGGAGGGTGGTTCACGGCGGAAGAAGGCTGGAGAGTGGCCAGGAAAAACAGAGGTCGTGGGGGGTGATTTTTAGGGATCGATTTAGGAAGTTTTGGTCGGCTTTGTTAATTGGGTTAGATAGGAAATGAGAAAATAGAAATTTAGGAATCGAAATGGGAGCAAACGGACCGAAAAAGAGGGACGAGGAGCACTGAACCGGTTCGGCCGGTTCAGCACAGTACCCGGACCGGTTCAAACCGGTTTTCCTGAGGTTGATGGTGATGAACGGTAACCAGGGCCTTCTAGGAGCGCGTGAAGGCGCATGGACCAGAATTTGGGAAAGTTTTCAACACGGGAAATCTTCTATTCGATGTAACGAAGATTTTGGGACTGGTCTCGCGTCAATCAGACATCGTTTCGATAGTTTTCGGGGTGTCGGAAGGTTTAGGGTTGGCTTAAAAATAGTTAAAAGTTCGTGAAAATTACGGGGCTTTGATAGGAGGTTAATTAAGTAGTTAGTAACCTTGTATTAAATTTTGGACAGGTTTGGGAGTCCCGGTGACGGTGATCGGCTCCGGGAGCCGTATGGCACGCAAATCGAGGCGGCAGCTCGGACGGTCTGTGAGTGGACCTTGTTTTCTAAATTGGTGCATGCATAAATGTTTATTATATGTTTTATTACATGTTTGATTATGCCATGGGTGCATTTGTACGTGGTTACGTATAAGCACGTATTTCGAGGTTTCGGCCCTATACGGTGTCTATACGGGTCTGTATTTCTTTATTGGTCTAAATGAAAATGTTTTGGATTTCTAAAAGGATAAACTCGGGTATGAGACCTATTTGGTTTTGTTTCGGGCATATGACTCAGATATCGGGCACGGTGCCCAGCTGATGTCCTATGTTCGGGCACGAGACCCAGTTATTTTTACGATTTATGATTTTGGGTCAGGGACCCTAGATGGATTTATAAGTTCATGACTGTTTATGGAAACCGGCATGAACTCTGGAAAGGTCATTGTGGTTCATGACGGTTTATGGGAACCGGCGTGAACCTTTGTCAGGTCATTCTGGTTCATGACGGTTTATGAGAACCGGCATGAACCTTTGTCAGGTCATTCTGGTTCATGACGGTTTATGGGAACCGGCATGAACCCTTGTTATGGATGTTATGGATCATGACGGTTCAAGGGAACCGGGCATGAATGTTTATGTTATGTATATATATGTATTCATATACCTTCCTTTACTTCTATTATCTCCTCCGGGGAGGGTCGTTGGCCTGGGTGGACCCCGGAGTAGTCACGGAGCACCGACTGAGTGAAGTCACCCCCCAGTTGGGTTCCTTACTCTCAGGAAGGCTATGATTACTATTACCTCGAGTAGGGTCAGTGGTCTGCGGACATTGATCTTGACTTTGAGAAGACTCGGATTGAGACCTGGGTAGCACGCGCGTAGCTTTGGAAACCGTGACAGGATTGGTTGTGTGAATTATATGTATATATGATGTATGCTATATGATATGATATATGATGTGTGTTTACACAGGTTTTGGGCAGTGGCCCGTTTGGTTAGTTTCTTCTGATTTGGGCTGAGTCCCTTATGGATTTGGGCAGTTGCCCGTGTACTTGATTTCATTATGGTTTTTCTGGATAAATGGTTTTCGAATGCATGCATGCTTTTTAGTGAATGGTACAAATGTCTTCTCGTTAAAATGTTTTATAAACTCTTGTTTTGTCCACTCACAGTTTTTAATGTTTTGACTGCCCTTCAGGTTGACAGCGGATGTGGACTGTAGCAGAGACCGAGATATCACATACCTCATCCGGATCCTGGCGTACTCTGATAGCCCGGGAGGGCAAAGGTCCGAAATATCCCTTGTCAGACGGGAGCAGGGTCATCCCGCACTAATCCCTGGGGGATTGTGATGGGTCCTGTTAGCGGATGAGTTGAATGGTAAGCTTGCCTTATCCGAGAAGGATGTTGGCTGACATAGTGTGAAGTTGAACCTTGTTAAATTTGAGAGGAAGATTTATCTTGCCCTAATCCGAGAGAAGGCAGTGCCCGTGTTCAAGGGGTTGGACGAGTTGAAGTAGATTAAGTAGACCTTGCTACAGACTACGAGAAGGCCTGGTATAAGAACCTCTTCAAGCATAACAGTTATATGCCGATTACAACTCCCTAGCTCGCTAGAGACATGACAGCCGATGACTTCCCCTCCGACTCTAAAGGTGGTGATGAAGAAAAAAGGGAGAAGTAGGAAGAGCTGGAGCAAGAGCAGGAGCAGAAGTGGTGAGTCAGTGATGGTTGTGACCCTTGTTTGTTACTGAGTGAGTTTGTGGTTCTGTATTGCATTTTGTGTTACAGCTAAGTGTAGTGTATTACATCGACTTATTATGGTAGGTCGGGTTCAATTTATATTGCTCATTTGACCGTTGGGTCCTTCAATGAAAAAGTTGGTACTTGAAATATGAAGCATGTTTACTTTTATTGTCATATTTTTCCAAGTGTTTGTTTGTTACTGAGTGATCTTGTGGTTTGTTACTTTAGTTTGTGTTGCAGCCGAGTGTAGTGTATTATGTCGACTTATAGTTGTTGGTCGGGTTTAATTTATAGGCTGAGCATAGTGAAAAGTCAATTTTCATGTTTGAGTCGATCGCATTTTAGGGCATGTTAAATGAAGTCCGAGTATGCCTATAGGTCGACCTATATGTTTAGGTAGAATGATATGTAAAGCCAATTGTTGAGTGTAGGTCGAGTGTGTCTGAAGGCCAACTTGTATGTTTAAGTCGAATTAAGTTTTTAAGTCAAATGTTGAGTGTATGCAGAGTGTGTGTGTAGGCCGATTTATACGTTTAAGTCGAATTATTTTTTAGGCCAAATGTTGAGTGTAGGCCAAATATGAATGTACTTGGTGTTGTTTTGAGCCTTTAGTAAAAATTGTTGTATTTTAATAGACCATTTGTGTGTGTGCTTGGTGTATTTTGAACATTATAATTTTAGAACTTGTCATTGCTAATTGTTGGCCAAGTTTCGCTAAATACAAGTTTTTTAAGTAAAGAGAGTCGGTGCCAAACTGTTGAAGTACAAAATGTTCCAACCTAGCGATAACATCTTGTCCAATCATCAAGTGTCACATATCCCTTTTTGAACCGGTAGACTAGGAAGAGCAGTGGGTAATCGGTTATGGATAGGCACTAGTGTAGTACTGGCCTAAAAATATTCCGAAAATCAAGTCAGTAAGTGAGTTCGTAATAAGTAACTATAAATGATAATTTTAATAGAGTAATAGTGAATGGTTAATATTTGTTGAGGGGATCTTCATGAATAGTTTCGATATGGGATAAATGCACTTCCTTTGATGTTGACACGTGGCATGTAGATGGATGATGATGATATGTCCTTGCGTCATCCCATGTTTGACCCATTGTTAGGGTTATTTCAATTTGTGAATTTCGGCCTAAGTTTCCCTTTCAATTATGTGATTACTTTGGGACTTTGACCCATCTACATATTTAGACTTTGGGTATGCGGCTCGGTAAGTCTGATCCAATATAGTATCAACATTGAGTATTTACCTTATTTTTTAAGAATGTTGAACCAGAATACCAAACTGTTTCCACTTTGCAGGTAGAATAAAACCAATAATACTAGTGGCTTATTTTTAACCATGTAATGGCCATGGAACTAACGTAAGTCAAAATTGGGCAAGAAACTATAACAGAAGTAATTTTTTTTGGAGAATGATAGAAGCTATAGTCATAAGACATTTACTAGGGTTCATTGCCAATATTTCATCGCTCTCTGAATAATTATAAGCCATTGGTACAATTCTCGGATCCTCTGGGGATCTTGTCAGATCCCCACCATAGGTATCTTTTAGTAGTGGTCATTGAATTCGATCCAATGGTGAGAACTCGGTTTTAATTTTTCCCTCGTCTTCAAGCACCAAAGCCAAGCGTATTGGCTCTTCTTTAAACACATAGTGTCGAGTGCAAGAAAAAGGATGCAGCCGCTTCCTTCTCTTCTTCTTTTCACTCACTTAGGTTTGTTCAATTCTCTCTTCTCCAGCTAAAAGCCAAGGTAAATGCACGAAGAAAATCAAATCTCCTTTATTTTTTCCCTTACTTTCACCTTTCTTTTGTGATAAATGAATGGGTATTCGATTTTGGTTCAGAGATTTAGCAATTGAATTATGTATTCATTCACTTTCCTTATTTTTCCTCCCTATTTCTTTTCTTTGGCAGCTCGATATGAAATTTGGACGAAATTAAAGGACCCCGGTTGAAAGCCACTTGTGTTGCTTTTATTTCACTTTCATCTATTTCAATTTCTTGTGGGGTGTGTTTTATATTGGAAATTATTGTTGGGCTGTCATTGTGGCGAATCCCACTTCACCTAACTAGTGTGGGCAAATTATAGCACACCCAAATACTTTACTTTGAGTTCAAGAACTTGCATTGCATTGTGGGTTGTCATTTCCAATTATCTATATTGATCAAATTTTTGTTTTTTTTTGTTTTATATTTGTTATATTATTAATTGTGGCAAATTTTGGGTCATGTATGTTTTTTGATTTATTTGCATGGCGTGATTAGCTTAGTGTGTGCTATGCAATTTCAGATTTTGTTTTTGAAGCCAATATTTGGCTTCATAAAACTCATACTTGGTGAATTTAGGACTGCAATTTAAAAGGGGGTGTTGGAAGAATCTAGAGACATTTTGACAGGACCCATCCCAATCCCCCCCGGGATTAGTGCGGGATGACCCTGCTCCCGTCTGACACGAAGTGTCAGACAAGGGATATTTCCGACCTTTGCCCTCTCGGGCTATCAGAGTACGCCAGGATCCGGAGGAGGTATGTGATATCTCGATCTCTACTACAGTCTACACCGTATCCAACCTGAAGGGTATTAAAAACAGAAAGACTGTGAGTGGACAAAAATAAAGAGTTTATAAAACACATTTTATAAAAGACATTTATACCCTCCACTAAAAAGCATGCATGCATAGTAAAACCATTTATCCAAACACATAAGTTTAAACAACCATAATTAGGGTCTCAGCCCCAAATTCTATAAATACAAGTTCTACGGGCTCCTGCCCAAAACCATTTACAGAAAACCATAATTTCCCAAACCAATTTAAATCATGTTTATCCCTTATATTCATATCCAGAACCTGTCACGGTCAAATAGAGCTACACGTGTACTAACCGGGGTCTCAAACCCAAGTCTCTCCAGGGTCCACCAAGGTCAATGTCTGTAGATCAATGACCCTCCCTGGAGGTAACGAACCATGCCCATCCTGAGAGTAAGGAACCCAACTGGGGGGCGACTCCACTCAGTCAGTGCTCCGTGACTACTCCGGGTCCACCCAGGCCAACGACCCTCCCCGGAGGAGACAATCATATATAAAGGATGGAATATGAAAAACCTTTTGAAATCATTCTTTAAACCTTTCAAGAATTCATGCCCGGCCCCCATAAGCCGTCATGAACCATAAAATCCTTTTATGGGTTCATGCCGGTTCCCATAAACCGTCATGACCCGTAAATCCATTTCAGGAGTTCATGCCGATTCCCATAAACCTTCATGACCCATAAAAACTATTTGTAATACATAACTGGGCCCTAGGCCCGAATCCACATAGAAACTGGACCTCCGGTCCGAATCGTAAACCAACTGGGCCTCCGGCCCGATGCCTCGTTAAATCAAATGGACCTCAAGTCCGAGAGTTACCTTTTCAAAACCAAAATCATTTCATTTAACTATTTTCAAAACCATAAGAATGGAAAATCAGAATAAAACTGGAAAACCTCGATTTACGTGCAAGCACGTAAATCGCCTCGAAATACGTGAAACCATATAATTCACAAATATCCAAATCAAAATCATAAAATCATATTCATCATCCATATACAACATTTATGCATGCATCACAGTTAAGAAATCAAGGTCCACTCACAGACCGTCCGAAGCCGCGCCTCGATACGCGTGCCATACGGCTCCCAGAACCGATCACCGTCACCGGGACTTCCAAACCTGTCCAAATTTTAATAGAAGGTTACTAACTACTTAATTAACCTCCTACTAAAGCCCCGTATTTTTAAATATTTTTAATCTCGAACCTAAACCTTCCGATGCCCCGAAACATATCGAGACGGTGTCCGATCGACTCGAAACCAGTCCCAAAATGTTCGTTACATCGAATAGGTAATTTCGTATGTTGGAACCTTCCTCAAATTGTGTGCCACGCGCCCTCACGCGCCCCAAGAAGCCACTGCGCGTGGGCCTCACGCGCCCTGCACAGTGTCACCAGCTCCAGCGATCGAACCGGTCAGGGCCGGCCGGTCCGGTCCAACCCCTGCAACTGGACCGGCGTAACCGGTCCAGGCCTCCTTCTCCATCATTTTTCGGTCCGTTTGCTTCCATTCCAATTCCTAAATTCCTATTTCTTCATTTCCTATCTAACCCAATTCCTAAATCTAAGAAAAACCCACCTGAAACCCCTTTTTCGAAATGGACCTCACGGTCCAGTTTTTCCCCGCCGTTCCCACGGCCTCCTCCTCCGTGAACCACCCCCCAGACCGTCTTCAAACCTCCCTAGAAACTTATTGAACACTTCCTAATCACCCACAAGCAACCATAATGGAAAACACGAATTAAAAATGGAATTTGGGAAACCGAGTACCTCTCGGGTTTCATGGCTGCCGTCCACGGCGGCGTGGCTTCCAGCTGGCCACCATCGTCCAGCCTTCATCCTCTCTACCTCTGGGCTTCACGGGCATGATCAACTGGGTCAAGGGTTTGGTCTTGGATTGAAAATGGGATCGGGAAATGTGGGTTTAGGGAGAAACGAAGAAAATGAAGATATACGGGAAAAGGGAGATGCATGAATCAATTTTGGGTGGCCTGTGGATGGGTGACATGTGTCACTCATCCATTGGGTCCCCATAAAATATCTGGGCCCCATTAATTCCAAAAGTGCCACCGTCTCGTAATTCGTACAATAGTACGTTCGAATTTCCGTGAACCGTAACTTCACCGTCGAATGTCCGAATTTGACGTGCCGCCTGTCTACGGATTTGTATCGTCCTTATCTACGTAACGGTCTTTGGCCCTCGGCCAATGGACCTCCCGGTCAAAAAGTCAACATTTGACCCCCTTTTATCCAAAATTACCAAAATGCCCCTAAACTTCCGAACGTCATAACTTCCTCCTCGAATGTCGGAATTGAACGTGCCACCTGTTAATGAACTCGTGACGTCACGAAATACGTCACGGTCATCGGTCAAAGTCCATTTGACCGTCCGAATGAAAAGTCAACGTTTTGCCACCATCAGGGGCAAAACGGTCATTTCGCATCGTTCGTCCGATTTAGCCAAACTAATCACCGATTAACCTCACTAATCGTGATTAGTCACTAATCTAATCATGGAATTTGGGACGGGTCGTTACACATTTGGCTATAGTTGAAATCTTCATTTAGTGTTGGCAAGGAAAAGGAAGCAACTTGTACATGAAAAATGATGCATCAGGTTTGGCAGCGGCTGTAGGATCAAGATTTAATAATGGCTATTTTTTTGGAATGTTGGACAGTAATGGCTATCTTTTTATTGTAGTAATGGCTAGTTGTTTTTCTCTAATTCTATTGGATACATGAGAATGTTTATTGTGTCTCTAGATTACAGTAATGGTTAAAATGCTTTTCTCTTATTGCAATAATGTCTAGTTTCTTTTCTCTAGATTGCAGTAATGGATTGTAGGATACTTGAGAATGCATTTCTCCATAAGTCCATTTTGTTGAAGGGAATATATGAAACCTCCATTTCATGGATTGGTCTTCTCAAATTTTAGTTATTTTTCTATGGGAATGCTTGTATTTAAACATTGCACCTTTGGTGTAGAATCTGTATTTGTGTTGATTTTGAGAATGCTTGATTTTGTTCAAAGGAATTAAGTATTTGTCATTTCTTTAGAAGTCACCTATATTTGTTTTGAATCTTCAACATGTGTTTTAGATTACTCTAAATTCTTTAAACTTATTAAGTTCATCGAGGAAGTGTCTTGGGGTTTTTACGTTAAGTTTCTATATCCAGGATTGCTGTCTTGTGCACATTTTGAGTGGTGGGATCTGTAGATATTCAGATTTAATTGCATTTCTTGGGTCCGAGCCTTGTGAACATCTTTATTGCATAGCTTATGCTGACTTTGTTCTAGTGTATCATATACTGACTAACCAAGTTGATTTCACGTGAAGCATAGAGTGGAGATTCTTAAAATGGCTGCCTTTCATATGCTGACTAACATCTTTATTACTTAGTTTATGCTGACTTTGTCCATCAGATGAATTATAGAGAAAGACTGATTTCGTTAAGTTACTATCATTAATGTCAAATTTTGTTTTCCTTCGTTCTTATCCTTCAATTATGACAAGACCCGTCCTAAATGGACTTTGATAACTGTGCCCAGTCCTGCTCCCGTTTAACAAGTCAACTAAAATACCGAAATTACCCTCAGCACTCGACAGATAAGGGATAACCACACTGATTTCCACTCATGCCTCCGCCTCTCGATCAACCCTGATCTGCATGCCACGGCTTGAAGGGTCATCAAAAACATAAAAGGTGTGAGTGGACAAAAATAACATCGTTTGAAAATAAATTTCAAAACTGACTTATTTTCCCCTCCAGTTATAAAACATGCATGCATAGAGTAAAAGACATGGACAACCAGCTCTCAAGCCAAATTACATGAAAATCATCAAACTAGTCACCATGACCAACAAGAATAGTACTCATCACCAGCACTCGTCACTAGTACTCAAATATCAAGCACAATAATCAAGTAGCACTACTCACAAGTGCATAGACACCAATCACAATATCACAATATCAGCATTACTCGCAAGTGCACAATCATCACATAAACACATCAGTCATATGCGTAGGTAGCCAACAAGCCACATTCTCGGGATCAGACACATCTGAGTTCAACCCTCGGGATCAGTCACATCTGGGCGGATACCACATCCCCAGTATCAGACGCATCTGAGTGGTACATTCAGGCTCAGTCGCATCCGAGAAGCTAGCTCACCGTAAAAACAACTCACAAAGCCAACCACCAGGCTTTCACAAGGTTCTTGACTCAAAACCAAGACAAACCATTTCCAAATAGGGTCACAAGCCCAAACTATGCTTTCCAACAGGGCCTCAACCCAAAATGTCATTTTCACGCAAATCCATAAAATCACATCCAGAAATCATTTAGTAAGTCGTGAAATCATTCTTGACTCAAAATTCAAGTAAAAAAAAATCATTTTCAAACCCGGGCCTAGCCCAAAATATCATTTTCACCATTCATCGTAAAACATACTCAAAACTGATTAAATAATCCATAAAATCAACAAATAATCATATCAAATCATCAATCCAATTATTGCAACCCAAATTATGTAATCAATCATGGAAAACATTAAACTATGCATGCATAACTGTTTATAAAACAAACGTCCACTCACACACTGTCCAAGCTACTCGATTCCGAGCTGTGCGTTTTTCCGTAAATTCCAGGAATCATGAATCCTTTCATAAACCACCACTAAGGGTCACTAACACCTCAAGTAATGTGACATTAAAATCCCATAATTTTTCGGGATTAAAATACGTATTTAAAACGAAATATCACACTTTGGACCCTCAAAACTATATCGAAACGGTGTTTGATCAACTCAAAACGTGTGCCAAAATGTCTGTTACATCAAAAGGATCAAAACTTATGTTGACCGTACCTCGAAAATCGGTCTCATGCGCCCTCATGTGCTGCCACAAGTGGTTGCGCGTGAATTCCACGCGCCTACTACAGTGACAGCTACAGTGTCACCTTCCTAGCCCGAATACCTGCAAAACGGGTATGTTTACCCGCAATTTGACCCGATTAGAAATCCATCAATTGGACCTCAATTTCAATGTTTTAAACGTCCAATTGCATCGCCTTAATGCTAATTAAAGATCCATAACCTTAGTTACATGAGTCCTTACCTCAAACGGTTCGATTCCAATCCAAACATTGAAATGGGCCGCGACTCTGTCATGGGTTCAATTCCCTTTAATTTCAACTGTTTTCTCCATTCTATTCAATCAGGGACCTTCACAGGACCTTCCTAAACACAAATTCAAATTCAATTTCATGATATTTTCCCTCTAATTACTCGAACTCAGAATCAGAATTATGAACGAAAGCAGGGTTTTTCTGGGCTTGTTCTTCGTCCAAATCCTTCGATTTTTGGATGGTTGGATTCGTACAGACCTCAAGAACCTTAAATGAACCTCAATTTCAATAATTAATCAACCAAAAATGGAATTCAATCTCAAATTCTCAATGACGAATTTGGGTTTCAAGGTTCTTTCTCTCCCTTTCCTCTCGATTTTCTCCTTGTTCCTATCTCGTTTTTTTTCTCTCTTATAGTCTCTCAAATTCCCAGTCACTCTGTGTCTCTCAAATTGCAGGGAAGATCAGACCAAAGTAAGTGTTTGTGGTTTGTGTTTCAAAGGACACACTTCACGTACACACAAGGCCAACAAGGCCAATTTGCCACCAATCTCATCCATCAGGTGGTACGTGTCACAGAAATAGGGGGTGAGTCACATCTTTAATGACTCATCAAAAACCGAACCAAATGACCATTTTTCCATTTCTTGCATAATTACTAAAATGACCTTGACCGTTTTAGATCTTAACTCTCGTATCCGAACTCCGATTTCGACATGCCACCTGTCTACGGACTCAGCGTCTCAATACCTACATAACGGTCTTCGTGGAAAGTCCAAATAGCATCCCGGTCAAACAGTCAATTTTTGACCCCATTAATTAATGGTAAAATCGTCATTTTACATACCAACTTTCAAATTTACATTTCTCGAATTTCCGGGGCGTCAAAAATTAATTGGTATTGTTGTTGAAAAATATAGCCTTGTGTGAGTGAAAAAACATAGAAATAACACTTACTGGAATATGGGGACATTATAGGACTATAAAGACAACAAGTATCATTCTTTGACTAAAATTCAGGAGAAAACATAGACATAGCACTTATTGGACTATGGGGCACTATGGGCCACTACTGGACTATGAGGATAGCAAGTATCATTCTTTGACTAAAATCCAAAAGAAAACATAGACATAGCACTTATTGGACTATGTTGCACTATCGGGGCACTACTGGACTATGAAGTTAGCAAGTATCATTCTTTGAGTAAAATCTAGGAGAAAACATAGACATAGCACTTACTGAACTATGGGGCACTATGCGGGCACTACTGGTGACAGGACCCATCCCAATCCCCCCGGGATTAACGCAGGATGACCCTGCTCCCGTCTGACACGAAGTGTCAGACAAGGGATATTTCCGACCTTTGCCCTCCCGGGCTATCAGAGTACGCCGGGATCCGGAGGAGGGATGTGATATCTCGGTCTCTACTACAGTCCACATCCACTGTCAACCTGAAGGGCAGTCAAAACATTAAAAACTGTGAGTAGACAAAACCAAGAGTTTATAAAAACATTTCCATAAGAGAAGACATTTGTACCCTTCACGAAAAAGCATGCATGCATTCGAAAACCCTTTAACCAAAGAAACCATATGTGGGAACTAACCCAAATCAGAAATAAACCAAGATCGAAAGGACCACTATGAAATCGACCATACAGGCCACTACCCAAATCCATAAGAAACCAATAAGGGACTCAGCCCATAACCATAAACATACATGAGCCACTGCTCAATCCTGTGCACACCTGTGCACACCACATATCAAATCTCATATACCATATCATATATACATATAAGTCACACAACCAATCCTGTCACGGTATCCAAAGCTACGCGCGTGCTACCCGGGTCTCAATCCGAGTCTTCTCAAAATCAAGGTCAATGTCCGCAAACCACTGATCCTACTCGAGGTATAGTAACCATAGCCTTCCTGAGAGTAAGGAACCCAACTAGGGGTGACTCCACTCAGTCGGTGCTCCGTGACTACTCCGGGGTCCACCCAAGCCAACGACCCTCCCCGGAGGAGATAATAGAAGTAAAGGAAGGTATATGAACATATATATACATAGCACAAATATCCATGACCGGTTCCCCTGAACCGGCATGATCCATAATATCTAGTTCATATACATATAGACCATATCCTCCATGTCCGGTTCCCATAAACCGTCATGTACCAACATAACATAACTAAGGTTCATGCCGGTTCCCATAAACCATCATGTATCAAAATAACATAACCAGGGTTCATGTCGGTCCCCATAATCCGTCATGAATCACGATACCATAACAAGGGTTCATGCCGGTTCCCATAACCCGTCATGAACCGGGAAATCCATTTAAGGTTCCCTGACCTGAAATCAAAACCGTAACCTGGGTCTCGTGCCCGAACATATGACATCAGCGGGGCACCGTGCCCGATATCTGAGGTCATAAGCCCGAGACAAAACCAAATGGGTCTCATACCCGAGTTATCCTTTTGAAAATCCAAATCCAAATCATTTAAACCATTAAAGAAATACAGACCCATATAAGCACCGTATAAGGTCGAACCCTCGAAATACGTGCTTATACGTAACCACATACAAATGCACCCATGGCATCATCAAACATGTAATAAAACATTTAATAAACATTTATGCATGCACCAATTTAGAAAACCAAGATCCACTCACAGACCGTCCGAGCTGCCGCCTCGATTTGCGTGCCATAGGCTCTCCCGAGCCAATCGCTATCACCGGGACTCCCAAACCTATCCAAATTGTAATAGAGAGTTACTAACTACTTAATTAACTTCCTACCAAAGCCCCGTAATTTTCCCGAACTTTTAACTATTTTTAAACTGACCCTAAACCTTCGGACAACCCGAAACCTATCGAAACGATGTACGATTGACGTGAGACCAGTCCCACAATCTTTGTTCGTTACATCGAATAGAAGATTTCATATGTTGAACATTTCCCCAAATTATGGCCCACGCGCCCTCACGCGCCCCTAGAAGGCTCAGGACACTATTCATCATCTTCTACATCAGGTGAACTGGGTTTACTGTTCACCCGTCTTCAACCTCGGTTTTGTCTGTTTTTTGGACCGATTCAGGATCCATTTTAGGTCCATTTCAACCCATTTTAATCCTAATATGTTCCTAATCTCATTTCTAACCTTTCTAGCTAATTAAAACGAAAGAAAACGCCCAAAACCGTACCTTCATCCGTCATCAATGGTGGCCGGACCTTCCCCTGCCGTTCACGGCTGTTCCAGACCATCCCAAGCCACAAAAACAATCCCATTAGCTTCCTAGGTTCCCCAGAAACATTACCCAATCCTTAGGTTTGATTAAAACTCAATAAAACCAAATTTCCAAAATTTGAATATTTTACCTCACAAGTTCGAGCTCCACCGTGGCTGCCACCGTGAGCCACCGTCCATCCTTCATCTCACACTCCTTCCTCTCATTCCCTCACGGTCATGTTCAGCTCATAGGGTCATGGTGGTATGTGTGGGTTGTGTGTTTTGAAGAAAATGGAGAAAATGGAGGTAATGGATGGTTTCGGGTTTTTGTGTGGAAATGGAGAAATGAAGTTTGATGAAGATGATGATGTTTGATCAGATGAGAGAAGAGAAATGGAGGGTGAGGATTTGAGAGATTAATTAAAATGAATGGTTAGGATTGAGTGAAGAAAGATTAATTATTAAATAATAAAAATAATAGTATTTAATTAAGTTAGATCCACAAATTAGGGGATCTAGCCAATGGGATGAGTGACACTTGTCACTCATCCATGGGACCCACCTAAAATATCTAGCCCAATCAGATTTTGCCAAATCATCACTGTCTCGAAGTACGTGCACAGTGAAATCGAACTTTCGTGACCTATATCTTCCCCGTTTGAAGTCCGATTTCAGCATGCCGCCTGTCTATGGATTCGTATCATCCCGATATACGTAACGGTCCTCGGCCCTCAGCCATCGGACCTCTCGTTCAAAAAATCAACATTTGACTCCTTTTAACCAAAATTACCAAAATGCCCCTAAACTTCCGAACGTCATAACTTCCTACTCGAACGTCGGAATTGAACGTGTCACCTGTCTATGAACTCGTGACGTCCTAAACTATGTCACGGTTATCGGTTAAAGTCCATTTGACCGCCCGAACGAAAAGTCAACGTTTTACCCAAGCTAGGGGCAAAACGGTCATTTCGCATCGTTCGTCCGATTCCGCCCAACTAATCACAGATTAACCTCACTAATCGTGATTAGTCACTAATCTAATCTAGGAATTTGGGACGGGTCGTTACAACTGGACTATGAGGACAGGAAGTAACATTCTTTGAATAAAATTCAGAAGAAAATATAGACATAGCACTTATTGGACTATGGGGCACCATGGTGGCACTACTAGACTATGAGGATAATAAGTATCATTCTTTGACTAAAATCCAGGAGAAACATAGATATAGCACTTACTAGACTATGGGGCACTATGAGGGCACTACTGGACTATGAGGACAACAAGTATCATTCTTTGACTAAAATCTAGGAGAAAACATAAACATAGCACTTACTAGACTATGGGGTACTAAGGGGGCACTACTGGACTATCTGAACAACAAGCATCATTCTTTGACTAAAATTTAGGAGAAAATATAGATATAGCACTTACTGGACTATGAGGCACTATAGGGTACTACTGGACTATGAGTACAACAAGTATCATTCTTTGACGAAAATCCAGGAGAAAACATAGACATAGCACTTACTGGACTATGTGGCACTATGGGGGCACTACTGGATTATGATGATAGCAAGTATCATTCTTTGACTAAAATCCTGGAGAAAATATAGACATAGCACTTACTGGACAATGAGGAACTATGAGAGTACTATTGGACTACGAAGATAGCAAGTATCATTCTTTGACTAAAATTCAGGAGAAAACATATACATAGCTCTTATTGGACTATGGGGCACTACTGGACTATGAGGACAGCAAATATCATTCTTTGACTAAAATTCAGGAGAAAATATAAATATAGCACTTACTAGACTATGGGGTATTATGGGGGCACTATGGGGGCACTACTGGACTATGTAGACAACAAGTATCATTCTTTGACTAAATCCAGGAGAAAGCATAGACATAGCACTTACTAGACTATAGGGCACTATGAGGGCACTACTGGACTATAAGGACAACAAGTATCATTCTTTTACTAAAATCCAGGAGAAAACATAGACATAGCATTTACCGGACTATGGGGTACTACAAGACTATAAGGACAGCAAGTATCATTCTTGGGATCATTCTTTGACTAAAATCTAGGAGAAAACATAGAAATAACATTGAGCAGACTATGGAGACACTACCGGACTATGATGACAGCAAGTAGCGTTCTCTAATTAAAATCCGGGATAAAACAAAGGAATAGCACTTAGCATACTATGGGGACACTACCCAACTATGAGGTTAACAAGTAGCATCAAGAGAAAACATAGAAATTGATTGAAACTAAAACACATTCAATGTTATAATCTAAAATTACATGGCCCTAGTCTAACATTGAGGTAGATTACAAAGAACTTCAAAAAAACAATGGTTAGCACACAATATAAGGGTCAATAACAAATAAGGAACAACTTTGGATCCTATGGTCTCATAACCAAAATGTAACTGATTATCCAAAAATTATGAGGCACCTTATAATTGATTAATAAGGCTACATTTCTTCATTTGATGCTTGAAAGTTTTGCGAAGAGGATGGAAATGTGGAAACTTGTACGTTAGGATTCTCCATTTGTTGAAAAGGTGTTTGGAAACTTGTATGATGGGATGTTGCATAAGACACCCATGGCATTGAGTTTGACATATTCATCTGATTCCCTGGAAACTACGATAGTAGGGAAGAGATTATAAGTAACAATTTTAATATACTCATTACTCAATAAATATTTTCCAATCCAAAAATTAGAATAGAAAATAAGCACTCACATGATATGAATAAGATGGCATTGACAAAGACGAGTCATTTCCAACCATATGAAAATGACGCACCGACGCCTTCACATCAAATTCGTAATTAGCTTATGCTATGAAGAAACAAAATAGCATTTAAAACTACCATACCTGAGATGGATGAGTGGTTGGGAATGACGAAGAATTTGGACCATTGATACCAACAAATTTGTCGGGAATTACAGCCTATATCCACAAAATATATAGACTAAAATTATAATTTTATTCTTCATCAAAAGAATTAAATTTGAATTGTATTCTACATAATAGTTGCAAAGAAATCTATTTTACTATCTTATCACACTTCTTTTTCTTTGGTAAAGATTTTTCCAAACAACTCTTGATCCTTCTTCTTCCTCAATGGGAAGTTGATTATTTCTTCTTTAGTCCTTTTGTAATAACAACATTAGCATCATCAAGGCCACCCTTATTCTCATTATTACTTATGTGTTGGATAGGTTGTTGTTGATTTTTTCCTTGTACATCACCATCCATTTGTAAACACAATACATCCTTAACTTTTTCCAATAACTTATTTGCTTCTACAATTAATAGTTCATATGCTTTGTCACTCTCAGATGCTCTAGATGATATTCTAGTGAAGATACAACACAAGGACCTATATCGCGAAGCTTGTTTAATACAATCTAAACTTTTGCTTCTTTGCTCCACCTCTTCAATATGTATTTTTCAGAAATTTCCTTAATAAACATGGCTTCTCTGAGGACTTTAATAGTATGACCACACGGAATACCTTTCATCTCAAACAATCTACAGCTACAAGAAACATTACATGCACCTTCATTTTTCACCTGTCGCTTTTTAGATTTGCCATCTAGAGAAATTGTGTATACAAAAGCCTCTTCATCAACAACACGATTTGTTATGGATATGTCAATAGATAGCTCAAATTGATCTTGAAACAACTTAAATATCGCCTTGGTGTAAACCTCCCTAGCTTATTTCAACATTTTCACAGGCATTTCAAATGTGCAATTCTGAATTGTACGTAGGTCATACTCCGCTTCCCACTCCTTGTACCTATTATCATGTAGAACTCTCTCAAAGTTTGAGAAAAATTGTGGCATATTAATATTTGACTTCAAATAATGCTTCAATCTTGCATTAAAACCTTCACTAACCTGGGTTCTTTGTATTCCTATGGACCATGCATCTCTAACATATGCATGTGCCCATTTCTTTCTAATTTGACATGTCGTCTTCAACCAAGGATTCTCATGTGCATTATATTCATCAGGCATAAAAGCCCAAGCTGATAGAAATTCATCTTCAACTTCAATGTGATCAATAAACTTTTTCAAAACATTGTGAACCCCATCATCACCTCTGAACACGCTATTTACATTCCTACAAGCATTATGCATGAGATGCCATAAACACAGTTTATGGTATGTATGAGGAATTACTTGCAAAATAGCCTTAGACATACCGCATCCTGATCTGTAAATATAGTTTTTGGGGCCTTAATTTCCACTCATTGCACTTAGAAATGTCTCGAATAACCAAATGAATGAATCTTCTATCTCATCATACATCAAAGCTGCTCCAAATACAACAATCTATTTATGGTGATTAAAACCAACAAATACTCCAAAAGGTCTATTCGCTTCGTTGAGTTTGTAAGTCGTATCAAAACTTACATCATCTCCAAAATGACCATAATCAATCCTTATTTTAGCATCTGCCCAAAACATGTTTGTTATGTGCTCTTCCTTATCTAATTGTAGTTCACAGAGGAACAATGGATTTTCCAATGTCTGTTCTGAAAAGTATTTTAGTACATATCCAATTTCTCCATGTCCCATTTTTCTTGGCGTATAGTTCGAAGATAATTTTTCTGATCTTGTTTCATGTAGCCTAATGACGCTCTTCCACTTGCTTGTTTGCTCACTAACTCATGAACCAACCTAAGTGGGATACTCGATTGGTTGGTCAACTCTACATCAATAGCTTGAGAGGATGTGATTTTTCATTGAGAATGTAACATATGCGCATATGTTGTAAATGTATTAAAGTTTATGGCTATTTATGTAATATGATTAAGGGTAGTTTAGTCATCTGTAAATGGGGTAAATAGGTAATCTTTGTGCTTTGTACTTAACCCTAATCCTACTTCTATATAAGTGAATTTAACTAAATGAAATACAAGAAAACGATTCTGATCGTGTTCGCAACACGTTATTAGCACGAAACCATTGCTTTGTTTTTCTTTTCTTTATTCTTCCTCCAATTTCACACACGCTACCTAAGGAAAACTGAAACCTGCCTCTTCCAAATTTCACAACCCATCTGAGAATTCCTGATTGATGCATGGAGTGGATCTGAGAAGCAACCAAACAGCACGACTACCCAATTGAGAATTTGATTTTCTTGATGTCGATGGTGAGAGATTGACCATGCTCGTACAACAAAACCCGTCATTGGAGACCCTCAAGATCTCTGTGCTGAAAAAAAAACTAAAATAAAAACTAAGATCAAGAATGGGGTTCCTTTGCTTCGCAGCCGCCGCCGCCGGCCTAATTCTGATGGGTGCATACGAAGCCATTTCGACCTCAGTCGAGAACCAACCCAAGATCCAACTCTGCTACCGTCAGTTTGTCCGATTTAGAGCCCACCACGATCAACGACGACGGTTTATTACCTATTCGCCTTCGTCATTTCATTACTAATCACCTTTGGAGGAGGTTGTTGTTTGGCTCATAGACGGCCATGGCGGACGAGCCACAGTCCCAAGAGTGGGACTCCCATGGGTTGCCAGCCAACATTGTGGTTCTGATCGCTAAACTCAATGGGTTCAAGAAATACAAGGTCTCCGAGATCTTGTTCTTCGATCGGAGGCGGTGGAGTACCGTTGGCACCGAAGATTCATTCTTCGAAATGGTCTCTTTGAGACCTAGAAAGGTTTACACCAGAGCCCAGTTGCAGAAAGAACTCGAGGCAAAAAAGCTCGAATGGCGGCGAAGTACCACTATCATTCACTGGCAAATTGATTCCATACACGTCAAAAGTTGAATGATATAAGTGCCACTTGAGCACCACCGGAACACTCTCCATTTCACTGATGGAAGAAGTGTTTGTCCGGTTCCAGCTGCCAATCCCCTGACTCCGAACCCAGTCCCGATCCGCCAAGAACCTGACATTGCATGAACTCGCCGTATGGTTTTCGTCAACCTAAATAACAGTTTCGAAGCCAGAGAGCACAGAAGTCAGGGAAGTCTGGCGAAAATTACTCATATTTGCCGAAGCTCCACATTCTGATCGGCATCCACTGGAAATAGTATAGCCATTTGAATCGGATGTGATCATGGCCATAACGCCACAACCGATTGTAGAGAATAAATTTTTTTGGGAGTACTCGAAGGGGCTTCCCACCAAGTTGGTTATTTGGCGGTTATTTGTTTTGTTGCTGCAATTATGAAATGTTGTAGGACTCATCATCTGTAACATGCCTTCTTCAATTGAAATTGAAACCACCTCCAATTTGGTCTGGTTCAAAAACGACCTCGGAGGTCCGGTGGAGTTGTCGCATATTACTTGGAACCAGCCGTCGTTGATGTAACAGCCTAGTTTGATTCCGAAAGGGCATGGGATGTCAAAGTCGCCGCATTTCGATTGACAATTAGGCCTCGCTATGAGTGCTTGTTGTGCTTGCGCTTGTGTAGGATAGCTTATGTACCAACAAAAGAGAGTAAACAGAGCAATACGAGGAAGGGACTCCATAGCCGTTGTGCTTCGTCTTGCTCTTGTCTTCCCATATTTTATTTGGTTGATTTAATTAGAATCAGAGTTTTTCTGCAGAATAAATAAAGAAGATGGACCGAAATTTTCAGTATCGTCTTTACCAGCAGAGGCACCGTCGCTCGTGAGTATGAACATGAGATCCACAATCCAAGTGCAGCATATTACTATGCTAACAAGGTGCCTCCCTGCGATTATTAGGTTGAGAGAACAGTTAAGCTCTGATCTGTGGCAAAGGCGATGCCCATAAAAGACGCAAACGACATGAGATCAATGATGATGCTGATGGATACGACATGTCGTTTTCGGTACTAAAAAAACGATATGTCACTTTATGGTGTCATTGTAAAACAAATAACTCATGTCGTTTTTGAGAAAACGACATGTGGTTTTTTACATTTCCCTATGCAAAGTTTGTTTCGGCGTTAGACTCTTCTAAAACCCAGATTTCACCCCAAAAGATACGTTCTTCTATCCTTTAAATTCATTATATATATGATCATATGAAATGATAATGATGCTATATTGGTAGATATCTTGAGTAATGAGGATAATATGTTGAAAATAATATGATACATATATGTATATGATGATATATGTATATATATATATGATAATACATTATATATGAATGATATATGTGATGATATGATGTCACATGGTTTGGTATATGTGATATATGATGATTATGGTGATGTTTATATGATGAAATTGTATATGGTATACACATGATGTGATAATATGATGATGATGGTATGACGATAATGATATAATATATGATGGATACATAATGCTACCATGTATATATGATGGGATGTATCGATCATGATATATTGACATATAATATGATGATATTATATGTTTTAGTTTTTAATGATGATGATGATGGTAATTTATAAATTGATAATTAATTATGGCAATGGATTTAATTGATAATCCATGATGATATAATTGATGAATGAATTGATAATTGATAAGGATCAGAGGGTTGCACCCAAAGCCTGTGCCTCATGGTAGGTGTGCCACCAACAGCTAAGTCCAAAACAAATCAAAGTAAGGCCCAGAAGACCACAACCCACAGACTCATGAAAGGTCCAGAAGACTTAGGGTTTTAGGTAATCATTCTCCATGCATGTACGCGGCCTAGAAGGCCAACAAATACAATAGACCCATGACTCAGATTAGTCCGATCCAATCAGTTCATACTCAAAAAAAACATACGGGGAATTTATTTGCACCCCTTTTGATTTTGAGCCATTGACATGCGTAAAACACGATCTTTAATTATGCGAGCACTAATACTTTCAATCCTAGATGGATTCGTTTATATATACCACACCATATAATGCCAGAAACATTAATTTAAATTATTTTCACATGCTATTTAATGTTGGTTTATTTAGCAAATGTATGTTTAAATGAACCAGAAGTTCATTAATAAATTAGAAATTTCATAAACGAACCGATAATCTATAAATGAACCAGTAGTTCATACTAATCATCGAATCCATAATTTTTGGCAATTTCTATGACAAAATGGGAACCCGAAGTTTCCTTCATAAATTCATCGGATATGATAACACTGGTACATTTTACATGTTTTAAATTCGATTTATCTCATCACGTCATAGAACCTGCAGTTCCTATTAGTTACATATGAAAATATCAGAATAATCATCATCATAACAACTTGCCGGAAGCAAGAAATGAATTACACATCATTTATCCTTAGAATTTTAAATACACGGTTATGAATATAATTCGGTGATAATGTCGAATTCGATCCATATTGCAAGTCACATATGAGTAACATGCCAGTTGCGGATCTCGAGAAACGAACTTAATCGAATGATAAGCCCTCATATATGGAATAAACTGGTAGTTTGTGTTTCTCGAAATTGAAAATATGGTTTCTGTAACGACCCGTCCCGAATATCGGGATTTAATAATATTTAATTCTGATTTACTAATCTGGGATTAGTTGGGCGATTTCGGACGAATTGTGCGAAATGACCGTTTTGCCCCTGGGCGTGGGCAAAACGTTGACTTTTATTTCGGATGGTCAAATGGACTTTGACCGATGACCGTGACGTATTTCGGGACGTCACGAGTTCATAGACAGGTGGCACGTTCGATTCCAACGTTCGTGGTGAAAGTTATGATGTACGGAAGTTCAGGGGCGTTTTCGTAATTTGGACGAAATAGGGGTAAATGTTGACTTTTTGACCAGGATGTCCGACGGCCGAGGGCCAAGGACCGTTACGTAGATTTCTTCGATGCGAATCCAACGACAGGCGGCACGCCGAAATCGGAGATTCGACGACGAAGTTATGGGTCACGGAAATCTGGGTTTGTTATGCACGCATTACGAGGCGGGGACACGTGGCATTTTCTGATTGGTCTGTGATTCTGAGTGGGACACGTGGACCACTAACCATTAATTATGAACTCAGATCTGGATTGGTGGGATTGGATTAAATTATTGGAATTAAAAAATATGAAGAATTCCCACTTATTGCATCTTTTGATCTGGGCCATCCATCTCTAACCATAGATTTAATCTGGGCCGTTGATTCTGTTCCCCCTCTCTCTTTAATTGTATCAGACTACATCCTCTCACTCTCATTTTCTCTCCAACCCGTGAACACGCACACGGCTCACACTACACACCACCACCATATCTGTATCCTTGGGCCGTGCAGGGGATTGTGTGAGGACTGTGGTGAGCTGGGCACGGCGGGAGACGACGGGAGACGGCGGGGTTGGCGACGGAGGGGAAAAACAGGGGAGGTCCGAAACTCACAAATTGGGGAGGTCGATGTTGACTGTTTGTGATCGTATTGATGGGTGGTGGATGTTCCTGTGATCAGTCCAGGCGTTTCGGTGGCCACGGGGGTGACCACGGCGGCGAAGTGAGCCTAAACCCGCGAGTCCGTTCTCGGGTCTAAAATGGCAGCTTGGGTTTTTCGACGTTTTAGTCGATCTAGTGACCAGGGTGATGACGCAGAGGATGAGACAAGTCTATAGGGACCGTTTTCAACGAGAATGGTGGTCGGAGCTGAGAGCAGTCGACGGAGGAGTCTTGGCCGTGAACTTCTCGATCGGGGAGGTACGATCTTGACGTTACTTCTGGTTTTTGATTCCACAGAACTATTGGGTGAACTCAGACGGTCTTGCAGGTGAAAACCCCGTCCAAAATGATCGAGGAACGGCGGAGAACCAGTCGGGTTGGCCCGCGGGTCACGGCGACCCGTTTACCAGTCATTCGGGCCTGAACGACGATGAACAGTACCCGGCGCGTGGGTTTCACGCGCAGGGAGTTCAACCGGTGCGTGGGGGCGCGTGTGAGGTAATTTTGGGAAACTTCCAACATGACTTTTGTCCTATACAATGTAACGAACATTTTAGCGTTGGTTTCG
Source organism: Prinsepia uniflora (assembly GCA_032719365.1). NCBI lineage: Eukaryota > Viridiplantae > Streptophyta > Magnoliopsida > Rosales > Rosaceae > Prinsepia > Prinsepia uniflora. Next base: position 23,796,904 of record CM064872.1, on the reverse strand, counting down.
TGTCGATCGTATCCCGTTTCGTTATTGTTCGGGATGTCCGAAGGTTTTAAATCCAATTTAAAAATACTTAAAAATTAGGGAAAATTACGGGACTTGAATAGGATGTTAATGATGAGGTTAGTGATCCTCTAATGTGATTTGAACAGGATTGGGAGTCCCGGTGATAGTGGTGTGGCCCGGGAAGGCCTATGGCACGCGTATCGAGGCGCTCGGTTAAACGGTCTGTGAGTGGACATTGGTTTCATAAATTCGATGCATGCATAACTGTTTTATGATTGTTATAATTATGATTAAATGATTTACTTTGGATATCGGTGAATTTAAAATGATTTCACATATTTCGAGGGGAATTACGTATTTGCACGTAAACCAAAGTTTTCTGGATTTGCACCGATTTCCATAAATATGATTGAATATGATTTCATGAAACGGTTACGAACTTGAATAAAGTAAAATCGGGCCAGGGCCCAGTTGAACTTTGAAATCAGGCCAGGGGCCCAGTTAACATGTGGATCGGGCCTGGGGCCCAGTTAACTTGTGAAATCGGGCCAGGGGCCGAGTTGATTTCTACATGTGATTGCGGGTCGGGGACCCTAAAATGGAATTGAATAAATGTTTCCTGGTTTACATTTTATATATGTTCACATGCTGGAATCACTAAATGGTTTTGATGATATTTCGGTTATGGCACGTTTCACGGTATTTGGGCATGAGACCCGTTTGATGAAACGTAACGATCGGTTCGGATTTTACCTATGTATACCTATATGTTTTGCATGTGGATATCAATAAAATGTATTTAGTACTGCACTGTATAAATCCTTCCATATTATATTGTCTCCTCCGGATGAGGTACCCCGGAGAGGTCACGGACGTCTAGTACGTCCAGCGTCTATGACGCTAAGCATCGGGGATGCTGTACTCGAACGGGGTTCGGGGATTGAACTCGGAAATTGAGACCCGAGTGGCACGCGTAGCCTTGTGATTGTGACCTTATTGACGTCAGGGACGTCAGACATCAGGGATGTCGGATTGGAGTGTATAGTGCAGTGGCTAAAATAATGGTTATGGTTTACATTATATGCCTTATGGTTCATATTACTGGATTTATGAAATAACTCTTGGATTTACTTTTGGAAATGGAAACTATGCCTTGGTTTCCGGGCTAAGGCCCTAATGGTTATTTCTAAATAAATATGGGATTATTGGTTTTGGTGCATGCATATGATTTTACTGAGGGGCATAAATGTCTTATAAATGTTTTTAACAGGATTGTTTATTTTCGTCCACTCACAGCTTTTGTTTTTAATGCCAGGTTGATTCCGGATACGACTGCAGCAGAGACTTGAGCATCGCACACCTCCTCCATCGATCCTTACGCACTCTGGAAGCCCTTTCGGGCAATGGCAATCGGTTATCCCTTGTTTGACGCCTCTTGTCAGACGGGAGCATGATACATTCCATGGTAATCCCGGGGGGATTGGGATGGGTCGTGTCAGTTTCACTCGAATATAATTTAATTCAATACAAACATTTATTCTCATGCATGTGACCCATTGAATTAAATCTATAAATATGTATATTTTGTGGACGTTTAATGTCTGGATGACAAAGTTATACTCTGAGAGATATGACAAAAGAATGTTGTAGAATGGTACTGAATTACCATCAATAAGATTTTTATTCTCCAAGTTCTCGAAGAACTTTGTCGAGATTTACGGATATTCGAGCCAACAGTTATCACATTGAAACCACTAATGACAAAAAAAAAACAGAATATCTTTGCATAACCTCCAATCAGTATGACCAGAAGCATACACTGGAGAAAAAAAGCAGAATATCTTTGCATGTCAGTTATGATTCACTCTCCATTATATGCTATTTACAGTCCTTGACAGGCAATCTCATTCTCGCAATATTGTGGATTGTCACTTTGATGAGACTGTCTTCCCGTCGTTAGGGGGAGATAAGAACGTCAAACGTTCCTAAAGAATGACGTGAATTGACATAGAATGTCCCCACTATGTCTCATGTTGATCCCCGAACGCACAAAGTAAGAAGAAAGTGTGAAGATCACATATACATGCTGCAAACTTGCCTGCAAGGATAGAGGTCCCAGTAGGACGCGTCGTCCCAGACAGACGAGGTACGGCCATGGCGGCTAACCAGCCATATGTCCCTGCCCAAAAACGAGGTAGACCAATCATTTCGAAGGATTCTTATCCCTGGAAGATGATATTTGGCACAATTGAATCCCTTCACAATATCATCTGATCCATCTCATGAGATAATTCTGGATTATGGGTCTGTCTTAAAAGAGACGACGTTGGGGGGTCAACGTTTGAACCCACTCCCAAGAATAAAGAGATCTCGGTAAATCATGTATGCTTATATGAAATAGGAAATTAGAATGATATTGTCATCGATGATTTATATGTATTCACGGTAGCTACGGAAATAATAACTAGAAATGAAAACGAACCTTACTCCATTGATGAATTAATTCCAACGTAGAGAAGACTGGCCAAAAATGGAAATAACCAATCCAGGTCAAATTAGATTCCTTGACAAAAAAGGAAGGTATTTGGACCTGTAGTTCCCATACCTCCCCATATTAAACCTGCAAGATTTAAATGGGTAGTCACAAGGAAGCGTAATGAGAAAGATGAGATTGTGAGATGTACAACTCATTCAATGGCGTACAGTTTTCTCAACGCTCTGTGATTGATTACGAGGAGACGTATTCTCCCGTAACGAACGTCATAACGTTCTTCTACCTTGTCAGTTTGGTAGTTTCCAGAAAAAACTGAATATGCAGCTTATAGACGTGGTTACTGCTTATCTCTATAGGGATACAAATAAAGAGATACATTTGAAAGTTTTTGAAGGACTCACAATATCTGATGCAAATAGTTCCAGACCACGGAACACGCTCTCTACTTCTTTGAGGCATCCACTTTACAAATTGAGATAATCCGAACGAATATGGTATAACCGTTTAAGTGAGTATTTGATTAGAGTGGGATAACGAAAAATAACCATGCGTGTTTATTAAGAAAACAAGTTACAGGTTTGCTATTGATTGGTATTCCAGAAGAAACCATTGACACTACTAAGCACATGAAGTTGGATTTTGAAATGAAGGATCATAGGAGAATGAAGTTTTGTCTTGACCTGAAGCTCAAGTACTGGGCATATGTGGTTTCAATCTATTGATTAAATTACATCTAGAAGATGTTGATAATAGACCCAGAAGATGTTGAAATGCTTTAATGAGGATAAAACAAAACTTTCAAGCACGCCTATGATCATCCGTAGTCTAGATCCTATAAAGGACTCGTTTCATCTCACAGATGATAATGAAGAGATAGTGAGACTAGAAATTTCATATCTAAGTGCAATAAGTGCATTATTGTACTTGATTCAAATCACTAGACTAGCCATTTCATCCGTTGTGAGCTTGTTAGCTACATTTAGCTCTGCGCCAACACGCCAACACTAGAATGGCATGAAATATATTTTCCAATACCTTAATGGTATGTTAAACATAGGCTTATTCTATCACTATGCATCGAGAAATGAATGAAACCCCCTAGATCCTCGAAATGATGCATTTCCTTATTGGGTATACTGATGCATGCTACCTATCATATCCACATATGGTATGTTCTCAAACTGGTTATTTCTTTACTAAGACAATATTACCTTCATACAGCAGATGAGAACCAGTTTCATTATAGTAGACAACAAGTCATCACTCAATGAAACATTCCAGAAGCATGTTCATGGTATTGGTTTGTGTAGATTGGCAGATCTACCAAATTCTTAATTTTCAGGGGGAGTAGACATCAGGGGGAGTATCCCGAAGTATACTCACAAGACCATCATGTACTCTTTTGTCCTAAGACCATAGTTATTTCGTCCCATTGTGTTTTGTTACCTAGCTAGGTTTTAACGAGACACACTTTTTGTATGGTCACCCCACTAATAATGCATCTTGACGATGCAATGATTCGATTCATATGCATTTGCTCATCTTTTCCCTTCGACCACGGGTTTTTCCCATTGGGTTTACTGGGCAAGGTTTTGGTGTAGCAACCTTAATGCATATTATCTCAAAGACGGACTATCTACCAATGTTCCAGAAGAGACGACTTCAACTACTTCCGGAGACCCCAATGCAATCACGATCAATGCGCGTTGCACTCTTTTTCTTTCGACCAGAATTATTTTTTTCCCACAGGATTTTTGTTAACTAGCAAGCTTTTAACGACACAACATGTAGGCGCGTAGCCGAGCAGCACTATTACATGAAATATCCAAGGAGGAGTGTTGTAAATGTATTAAAGTTTATGGCTATTTATGTAATATTATGAAGGGTAGTTTAGTCATATGTAAATGAGGTAGATATGTAATCTTTGTGCTTTATACTTAATCCTAACCCTACTTCTATATAAGTGGGTTTAACTAAATGAAATACAAGAAAACGATTCTGATCGTGTTCGCAACAGCGTACTCTTTGTTTACAACATCGTGATTATGATTTTCAATAAAAACGTAAACACAAAACTTCCCAATAACCCTATCCAGCTTAACTCCCATTTGAACACCACATCCAATCCTTGTCTCTAATCTTTGTTTTTTACTCAAATCATCTCGGTTATCCTTTATTCGAAACTCTTCTTTGCAGAAAACAAAGATTCTTGAAGTGACTTCTCCTATTTTTTTTTTCTTTCCACTACTTGTTCTTTTAATAGAAAACCCCCACCTTAGTCCATAGTCATTGTAAAAATTGTATGCTGCTTGTTCATACTCAAACTTCATACCATATTCAGGTTTTGATTCCAAAGTACCTTCCAAATCAACACTTGTTTTATCCCTTGTATTATTTTTTTTATAATCTTTATCAAAATCTGATTCTCTAGCTGAGAGTGTTAAAAAACACGCAGATCATGAATTAATTAGCAACAAACAAACAAATGACCATAGTTTTATAACATATTAGGTTTTATAAATCACCGAAAATGATTCAATACAATAATTTCTATTTGTTGATTCAACACACCATAATGTCACACACGAAACTTTTGAAAGTCAAAGACATATGCCTTTAACCAAAAAAAAAAAATCCTTGAAATTTTCATCATATATCATGCAATAGTACTAAAACCGAACACTGAAAAGAAATACAAGAAAATAAGCAAATATAGATGAATACCCAATTCTAATAGAAAAAGTGAACATGTGTCCCTGTAAAGGTAAATGCGGTGTAGATTAGATGCTTCCGTGTTCTTCCATACAACCATTTTAGTGAAGATAGACTTGCGGTGGGAATTGGCGGACTTCATTCACTAATGATATATTAGAAATAAAATGGTTACAAGAGGCTAATGAAACCAAAAAAAAAAACTTACATTTAATTCTAAGATAAACTTCACTACAATACTATAAGTAAATTACATGATTATTGAGGCACTATTGAACCAATGAACTATAGGGGCACTATTGAACCAATGAACTATATGGGCACTATCGGACTACTGGACTACAGGAGCACTATCAGACTATAGAGATACTATTAGACTAGATCTATTCTGATTTGGCTTCTATGGCCTTCAATCCATGTTCATATCCCCAACCTCACACCTACAAATTAACCTTACCCACTCCACATTTTTGGCAAACCACTTAGTTTTGTCAATTTCCCAAAAAATAATATCAAACTTTTCGGTGGAAAGTAGACTTGCAGTGGGAACTGGAGGACTTCATTCAATAATGTTAAATTAGAAATAAAATGGTTAAAATCAATCCACAGCACCAAGCCCTCTACCCTCAAGTTCTTCATCAATTGTTTTTTACAAGAGGCTAAAAAAACAAAAAATAAAATTACAAACATTTAATTCTAAGATGTAATAGATAAATCATCTACCATAGACAAGAAACAGGGAGGAAAATAAGAAAAGTGGACGAATACATAATTCAATTGCTAAATCCATGAACCAAAATCGAATACCCAATCATTTATCACAAAAGAGAGGTGAAAGTAAGGGGAAAAAGGAGGAAGATCTGATTTACTTCGTGCGTTTACCTTGGCTTTCAGTTGAAGAAGAGAGAATTGAAGCAACCTAAGTGAGCGAAGAGAAGAAAAGAAGGAAGTGGCTGCATCCTTTTTCCCGCACTCGACACATGTGTTTAAAGAAGAGCCAACAAGCTTGGCTTGGGTGCGTGAAGACGAGGGAAAAATTACAACTGAATTCTCACCATTGGATCGAATTCAACGGCCACGATTAAAAGATCCTTGTGGTGGGGATTTGCCCTAGAGGATCTGACAAGATCCCCAGAGGATCCGATTCCCGCTTTGAAAGAATATTTTTTCTCTGTCGGATGTTGATCGGCTGCCCATTTCTAATCTTTTGATAATCAAGGCTTCATAAATGTAAATGCAAGCATGAAAGCATGTACTGAGCATTATTGATTCACTAGGCAGTGAGGCTTAGAGTTTTGTGTCATGTTACTATATGCTGTGGGCTAAATTGAGTAATTGGTGTGTGGCATCTAATGATATTTTGGCACCAACAAAATAATTTGGTTGGAAAGTTTTACAAACCAATGGAGTGGGTCATGGATGGAGAAAACAAGGAACAGAAAGGGAGACCAAGCATGTGGAGCTTGTAGAACGAGTAGATCACGAGCTTTTCATACAACAAGAACCCCCATGTTAGCTTACAATGTCTTTTCTCCATCAACTCCTAAAAGACCAAAGGAGTCAGATAAACACCAAATTGATTAGTTAGTGAAGACCAAATTTCATTTCAATGAAATTTGTTTCGTACGATCCCATCAAAATAAGACAACCAACAAAGCAATTTAATCTATAATTGAAACTCCGTTATTGCCTAATTAATTGCCATTAACCCTGTGCAACATTTCACCTATCTTCAATAGCACAAACTAATTTAAAACATAATTAGTATATACCTTGTTCGAATAAAGAAGAGGGTGAAATCTGTCATGTGGTTACCAGTTTTCATTCATGTATGTGTCTTATGTGATGCAATTCAACGTACTAGAAAGTAGTAACATTTTCATTAAATAGTATTGACCAGGAAGATAGCCTATGGGTGGCATTTCGGTGGCCTCATTACATTGCATGCATCACTGTAGTGAGTCACGTCAAGAAGTCCAGGATAGCTGATATTAGACACAAACCATTAGGGAGGCAAAGGGACAGAAACCCCATTGAGAGAGTTTTTGTATTTGTTTTATAATTATTTTTATGAAATATAAATTTTATCACTCACATATATTATAAGGCATAATTTAATAAAATTCTAATTTATACGTAATAATCACAATTAAAAGTTTCTTTAATTTGAGGTCGCCTCTTAGACTCCACCTTGCTATTAATGAGGGAGAGGTGCATGTCAGCATGTGATTTGATCCTTTTTCTTAGGTAGTCCACATCTCCAAAGCAGGTTCTTAAAGATGAAAAGGGCCAACCTCAGGTGCTTTTTTGATAGAAGAAGTCCCCATTAGAAGAAAAAGGGAAAGGTAAAGAAAGAAACAAAAGAGTTGATGAGAAGGAAAAAGACTAGAAAGAAGAAAAGAAAAGCTACAAACACACACTACATTTTGAAAGAAGAAGATATGGAGGAGATGATGTTGATGATGAGAATCAGTAGCACCACCAGCAGCCCTGAAACCACCAAAAACATTGAAGCCACTAATTCTATAGACCCAATCACCACCTCCACTTGCCCAAGCTGGAAACTTTACGAAAACCCATTTTATAATTCTCATCAACCCCATCAAAATCAACCCCAACAACCGCAACAATGCCCAATTAGCAGCAGCATCAGCAACAAGCAACAAGCAACAAGAAGTTCATCATTGCCTTCACCTCCCTCCCTCTGCTCGCAAGCTTGCTTCTTCTTTCTGGGATCTGACCTTCTTCAAGCCAGTGATGGAGCCTGATATGGATTGCAAACGAGCTCAGATCATCGAATTGAAGGCTGAGATTGAATACGAGCGCAAGGCACGTAAGAAGTTGGAGTCTTTAAACAAGAGGCTGGCCAGAGATTTAGGAGAGGAGAGAAGAGCAAGAGAGGCAATTGAGAGGGTCTGTGAAGAGCTTGCTAAAGAGATTTCTTTTGGGAAATCAGAGACCATGAGGATGAGGAAGGAGATTGATGAGGAAAGAAAGATGCTAAGAATGGCTGTGTCAAAGAAAGCTGCACCAATCTTTGGTCAAAAAGGGAGGGTGCCTAACTTAGGCAATTATCAATGGAGGGGTGCCTAACTTAGGCAACCCATGTTCCTTTTTGAAGTCTATATAAATCCCCATAACTCTCATTTGTAATGCATCCTAGAATTAGAGAATTAGAGAGAGCTTGAGAGAAAAGCTTAAGAGAAAAGCTTGTGGAAGAATTTTTGTGAGAAAAATTCTTAGTATAATTCGGGGTGGGTTGTGAGTTGTGAGTGTTGTAAACACTTTGTATATTTTCTCCCTTCAGTAAAATGATATGCAGCAGGTCCGGAGACGTAGGTACAATTGGCTGAACTCCGTTATCAAATTTGTGTGTCTTATTTCCTTTGTTATTTCGCATTCTCACTAATCTGGTTTATAGGGAAATCTGCGTAATTTCCTAACAACTGGTATCAAAGCATTTGGTGGTGAATTCTGTCAATTTTCTGCGAGGAATTGTCAGAAACGATCCACAGGAAGTCAGATTCGAGTGGGAGCGATGGTTGCAGATGAAGGGAAG